>CM045772.1:83246774-84446774 GCA_025200525.1 Camellia lanceoleosa | reverse complement strand
ACAGCCTTGGAGCTGTCCTCAGCAACTCTGAATCATGTACATCAGAATGGTTGTCGTTAATAACCCGTTCCTTATTTGGCGGAGACGGACAATGAACACCTATCCCTGCAACATGTGGTGGTGACTCTGAAACCACTAAATCCTCTTTGTCATATTCCCCCAAGGAAGTTCTATTTACAGTATCCATAAATACTCGTAACAGGCTATCCAGTTTTTGGTGAAGTGTAAGTAGGAATATCTGAAATCCCTGCAAGTCCCTTAGAGCAGAACGGAATCCACGCCGAAATTCATGAACAACTGAAGTTATGTCAGTCAAATGCAAATCTGTCATTACATCAGCGTCATCTGGTGGTGATCCTAATTTCCCTCTGGTTATCTCATATAACAGATTTGAGGAGTAGTCAGAACTGTTGATGAGGAGCTCAACCAGCTTAGGGTAATTTTCTTGGTCATTTACACGCTTGCCAGCAGGTGGTCGACGTGGAACACCAGAGTCAATGGCCACAACATTACAATCAGCCAATGTCGAAGCATTCGAAGATTGACTTTTTAGGCTTATATTGCTAGATTTTGGCAATTCTGTGACATCTGAAAGATCAGAGCTCTGAGATACCAATCCCGAGTTAAGATTCAATCTGCTATCAAATGAAGTTGATCTTCGTTCTTTCTGAAGAACCTGAATTACTCTTGGTCTATATCTCTTGATTGCCGAATCAAAGCTTTCCTCCAACATATTCATATTTGTTGATGCCATTTTGTCAGCTAACAATAAATTTGCAGAATTTCCACGCCATCTGAGCTGACGACAAGGAAGCCTATCTTCATTTCTGATGATTAGGTCCAATGTCAAGATCCTGCCAAGGGCTGCCGCTGTCTTCTCTGCAGCTTCTTGTGAATCAAATGCATTGGAGCTATCCAATAGGGGAGATCCATGTATGTAACTGCAGAAACATAAACTTTTGGTCAGGAGAAACAAATCAAAATCTAATGATCACCTTAGTTTTTTCATGCTTCCTCCTCTGATTGCTGTCTATACTGCTAACTATGTTGATCAGTCCATTTTTGTGACCATGAAGGACAGATCGGTCATAGACCAACTTGTCCAACCAGGGAAGTCACCTGCTCATTGCCCGACTTCATTATATTTACAACCCAAAGACTGTCTAGTAATGCTTTAAAAAACTTGCTCCAATAGGTGCCAAGGCTACACACACAACCAATCGACCATTGTTTCTGTTAAGTCACCAATATTCCCAAAAGCTTAAATTAAAATGTATATCAAGCTATTTAACCACTGACTCACATACAACCCTGTCTTACACGTGGAGATGCAAACATCCATACATAAAAGAAGAAAGAATGCAAGCACACAAATGGGGCTGCACATGAGTGAGGGCATTTCAACCCAAGACCTCTCATAACTTGAGCTCTGATACCATATTAAGTTCCCAATATTCCCAAAACTTGAGTTATCAGGAAATGAACACAACAATGTATATCAAGCTATTCAACAGTTTCAACAAAAAATATTTGATGCCAAATTGCTTGGCCTGGCCAGACTACCCTAACATCCTAGACAAGTAAGAATTTTAGCAACCTATTATGTAAATGAGATAAAACTGATTGGCTTCTTTATGCCACTTGGAGCATATAATAAGTAGACAGCAAGCAGAAAAGGAAGCAAGGGTATTCCATGGTGCTCCATTATAACACCTCATTTACAAGACAATCATGTTTTGTTCGCACTTCATCAGAAAAAGACATCGGCTAAGCTCAAGAGCTTCCAAAAGTTCTGAACATGTCAATTCACCAATTTCATCTCCTTCTAGAGTTGCAGCACCTCTTGCTTTCTCTGCTGCTTCCTTGATCCGCAACCATTCCGGACTACAATTGTGAACAACTCTGGCCTGCAATATTTAAACACAATATATTTGCAGAAAGTCAGACTTACGGCCCAAGATGTTAGAAATCAATTAAAAGCTGAAGTAAGAAGATATAACTTGTGGAGTTCGGATTCCTAGCCACTTTGCAAATTCATATGCGAGGCGTTCTGACTGTGTGGCCATTCTTGAAGATGATATTTTGATAACAGCAGCTGCTTCCTTGGGGGAAGATTCATCAAACACAGGTTGGTTGAATAGAGCAAAAAATACAACTCCCCCAGAATTTATGGTGACCTGTATCCACATTAATGAAACAAGACAATGGGTAAAAGTATAAACAATAATGGTCAGTAGTATATTTTGGTTAATTAAAATGTGAAAAGAAGTAAGAAAAAAGAAAATAGTACAAAGAAATACACGAGGTACTTAAAAATGCACACACAACTATTGTGCTAAATACTTATTGTACTTGTGACCAGATAAGAAAGAAGCACGGACATGGACATGGGTAAAGACACGGACATGGACATGGGTACAGACACGGACATGGGACATAGTGATTCTTAAAAAATTAAGACATAGATGTAACGGGGATACAGCAAAAGAATATATTTTTATTTATTATGTATATGAATATAAATTTATGATACATAGATATGAGAGACGTCGAGGTATATGTGGGTGTATTTTTATTTTTTCAACTTATTCTTTCTTTATTTTCATATAGTTTACTTTGACCCCAAGTCAACTTTATAAGTTATTCTTAAAAAATAAAAAAATAAAAATACTACCAAGGTGTCCTGAGGCATGTCCTACAAATAAATAAATAAATAATTAAAAATTTGACACCCCACATGCTTGTTGGACACATGGACATGCATGTCCCCGATGTGTCGGTGTCCCCACCGTGTCGAACACAGACACAACACCCATCTTGGAGTTTCAGTGTTTCTTAGGATAAGAGCCAGTAGCGAGATGGTACAACTTGTGCCCAAAGCTGTTGCATAACAAACTAACATATAGTGTAGGACATGGATATTTGAAGTGCAAACTCCAGTAGTTTGACTTGTTCTTGTCTATGAACCTCCTAAGTTCTCGCCTAATGAACCACCTAAGTTCTCACTTAATAAACCAGATAACAATTTCACAGTATCAAACTGATGTAGACATTGCTGAGAGACCAAGAAACAGTAGTTGGCTTTGAAATTTAACCAAGTTATGGTGTTTCTGGCATATAAATTATATCTAACAATGTAATGGGGCAGCATCAGTAATGATTCCTTCTAAAACTGTAATTGGACAGTGTCAGAAATCCTTTCTTAGACGGAAAATTTCTTCTTCAAATTTTAAAGTCCTCAGACTGATTTGGAGGAGACTCAAGGCTCTCCATAAATCGAAGCTTAGATGTATCCCATACCTCCAAGGCTTTATTCATTTCATCCTCAGAATGTTCAGTGCCACTACTATGTTCGGTGTGGTGAAGTGAAGAAAGCATGTCCCAAGAAAAGGAATTTGACTCAATGTCTAACATAGCAGCTTTACCAAGCCTCTCCCACAAACTGATTTCTGGAGCTTGCTCAGAATGCAGAGAACTTTCTGAATCAGAAATCAAATCTCCTGTACTGAATCACAAATGATAATGATAACTGTGTCATAATGATATCAAACTAAAAACGTTATGCAACTCAGGCCCATTTTTGGCACACATGACACAACATAAGTAATTATCGTAGTTTAAAATATTTGATCTTAGCAACAAGTGACTAGACACAAGCACATAATAGGTCCCCATTGTACAAGGCATACTGCTTAACTAAAACTGATTACAAATTACAATAAGTAAAAAGATATGAATGAAATGTCATGAGCAAAAAAAATAAAAAAACCAAACCAAAACAAAATAAATTGGACACTAGTTCATTTGCATTCTTTAGACAGAAACCAACTATCTTGAAAGTGAAAAAACAAAATGGCAAAAATCTCTTTCGTTTGAAACAAGATAAATATTTTCCATTGGTATGGGCCTCATAAAAATGTTGAAAAGATTTGGTGGATTCAGAAATCCTTGACATGGCCTTAAATTCACCAATTTCCAAATTCTTTTCTGTTTAAGCTAGAATCCCAACACTTTTGGGCAAAGTTCTTTATTCCCTATCAACTATCAAGTAATTTATATAAAATCCATCACTTTTTTTTTTTTTTTTAGATTGGAATAAAATCCATCACTTTCAAGCCACATTTTTACTTTGCGCAAAAAAAAAAAAAAAAAAAAAAGGGTAAAAATATATTATCAGTAGAAATTATACTGAATTCCCCCACCATTATTTTTTGAATATGGTGGGTCTATATACCAAGTTTGTTGTGTGAATTCACAAAGGAATTAAAAAAACAGAATCCAATAAAACAGCTGGTATATAGCTGGCTAGCAGCCATCTTATCAATAAAGTTTCACAGGTCACATAAAATATAGGGCATATTTCATTTACATCTTGTGGATTGGAAAAAACAACATAACCCCCTCATTGTTTGTGGACTAAAACATGTGTTAAGCATTAAGGGGGTTGGTTGCACAATAAGATTACTTATATACTACGAAACACGGACAAAGACATGGATGCGGACACGGTGATTTAAAAAAAAATTTAGACACATCCACAAACAATCAAATTACAAAAACTAACACTAATTTGATATTTGAAAGGAAAAAAAAAATCACTTTTAAGTTAACACTTATTGTTTATATCTTTTTATGGATGATCTATTAAGTGTTTAAATCTAGGTAAAAAGTAATAAACATCCAACGTCTATCAAAAGCACTAAAGAAAAGGGCGAAAGCACTAAAGAAAAGAGGGGAAAAAAACTAGTTGATGTGTCCCTGGCGTGTCCCCTAAAAAAAAGGTAAATTACACTGATTTTTCCCGAGATTTGAAGAAAATACAATAAGTTCCACAAGTTTGGCAAAACTACATTAAGCTCCCCTAAGGTTTTAATTCACATAACACTTGGCTCCCTTTTCATAAGAAATTTAGTAGTTGTATAAATGAAAAAATGATGTTACCAACTCTTTTACATTGAAATGTATATTTTACCTTATGTATCTTTGTGTCTTTATACCATCTACATTAGTTTTGATCTTTTTAATTTTATTAAGTCATGTTACTTTAATTATGTCAAAACTATGAAGCTTGTTGTATTTTTTCCAAATCTCAAGGGTGGTCGGCGTAATTTACCCCCAAAAAAATTAATTAAATGAAGGGGCACACCACTTGACGTGTTCCATATGTGTCCCTACCGTGTCCCATGTCGGAGACCCCTACAACACTTGTTTTGAAATGTCGGTGCTTCATAACTTATATACAAGGGTATTTTAATTTTTTTCACTTAAGTTACTAATGGGTCTAACAATGCACTTTAGTTCACAAACAACATAATAGTTATGTACTTATTTCCAAATCATAAGAGATTATGTGCTGTGCACATAGGCCAAACCACATGAATTTGTATAAAAATCAAGAATGATGTACTGATATTATTTTTGTAGACAAAAGCTATAAATGGGTATTTTATTTTAAAATGAAAGGTAACATCCTACACATAAATTCAGTATGAAATTTCTATTTGTATTTGTGCTCAACCATTCCTTAATTTAGCACAAACTTGTTGATTTGCATTAATCCAACTAATTAAAAACCCAGCTACTGAATTTAAAACTGAATGAAAAACAACAATCTGAATAAAGGAAAATAACCTCGAGGTCAAGGAGGGCATAGAATCGAGTCCGTGCTGAGAACGGTGGGGGAAGCCAGAGGAGCGGTATCTCCCACTGCGTCTACGAACCACTTCCAACCATTTTGTGAACCTATAGGCGGGACCTGCTGCAATGTCCCCCAACATATACAACACCTGCATGACACTACCAGAAAATTATTACAGAATCATGGAAAAGTTCACGATTTTAATTAATAAATGGGTATAAAGTTTACCATTTATCTGTAATTTTTTTGAATTGGATTGAAATTAATGCCAAAAAAATGAATTTCTCTGTCTCTGTGAAGAAGTTACCTTTGAAGTGACGGCGAGGGGCAATGGGAGTTCAGGTTCGTCGGGTCCAAGATCAAAGTCCTTGTCTTCCTCTTCTCTCTGCATTTAGAGATTCAAGGTGTAAAAAATTAGAAACAGTTAAAACCCAGATGTGTATATCAATAGAATAGTAGAGAGACAAAGGGGAGAGATGAGAGAGAGTACCTGGAAAGTGTTGATGATTACAGGGCCTTCCTCTTGTTGCTCTTTGGCCATTGTTTTTTACTTTTTGGGTATCAATTTTTTTTTTTTCCAAAATGGAAATACAAATAGTAGTAGCAGTTGTAGTAGTAGTAGAGTAGGGGAGCAGTTGCCTTTTTTTGTGGGTTTGGAAAACTGTAGGTTCTTTTCCCGCTTTTTCTGGTTCCTTGGTGGAATTTTTTGCTCCTGGTTTTGAATTTGTATATCACAGAGAGAGCGAGAGAGAGAGAGAGAGAGAAGCGTTGTTCACTTGACTATACTGGGCAAGTTAGCGAGAACCCATTCTTGATTAGAGATAATATTAATATATAAAATTAATATATTTTAATTTTTAGTATTTTTTTAATATTATAATTATTTTTTTCTGAAAAATATAAATTTTGTATAAAAATTATTTAAAATTTAACTGATCCTCTCACTTAATTTCTAATCTCAATATCACTATAAAATTGATAATCCTACTAATAAGAAGATTAATAATCAAGGGAGTAGTTAATCTTCCTTCTTAGGTCTACGGGTTATTAGTCGAATCTCTCTCTCTAAATAGCCAAACACAAACACGGCCTTTGTGATGGAATGAATGGTGATGAAAATCGCATCCGTGCATGTGTGTGCAGTTGAAGAGGTCGGTTATGGTGGGGGTCTCGTTTATCCGGAGCGATGGAGACTTTTGTACTTTGGGGAAAGTGTTTGTTGGTTTGCCGGTGACAACAACGTATTGAAAAAGGAAAATTTAGTTATAAATCTCTTTTAACTTCATTTCATTGTTAAAAGAACTAAGAAAAAAATTATACTTTTTAAATCTCCTCATAATTATAAAGTCCTACATAAAGGACAAAATTTATTATTTAAATATTTTATTAAACTATTATACCCTTGGCTACACTTCTCAGATCTACACCATTTTGATGGGAAGAAGTTCAAATCTGCAGATTCGGCAGCGCGAAAAAGAGAGAGAGAGAGATGTACGGAGAACATGGAAGGAGAAACGCGGCCCAAGAGATCGAAGAGATTGCGGGAAAAGATTGGGAGGAGGAGCACCAAGAGGCCAGCGAATGCAACTCTCTAAGTCTGGTTGCTATGGCTGTCTGCCTTCATATCTTACCCTAGATATGTGTATATGTATATATATATACAGATATCAGAAAAAGAAGTGGATCATATCAACAAATGAAAAGTCTCATCTCATAAAGTACGAAGGAACGTGAGTGAGGTTTGATCGTCGATTGAGAGTTTGACCCAAGATCGCCATTGTTG
The DNA here is from genome assembly GCA_025200525.1 of Camellia lanceoleosa. Taxonomy (NCBI): domain Eukaryota; kingdom Viridiplantae; phylum Streptophyta; class Magnoliopsida; order Ericales; family Theaceae; genus Camellia; species Camellia lanceoleosa. Next base: position 84,439,353 of record CM045772.1, on the reverse strand, counting down.
TCGGCTAGGAATTCGCTCTCCGACGAGTGAGAAATAGAGAGATGATCAGAGAAGTTTTTAAAACTTATTTTTGGTTTTACACATTTGTTTAAACACAGATTTGAGTTTTGAATATATATATATATATTGATGGGCATAGCCCCAAATAAGTGGCCCAATGGGCTGTCCAAACAATTCCTAACCCAACTTAGGCCCAAGGGCCAGACAAGAAGAAGACGCCAGAAAGGTATGAAAGAAATCAATATATATACAAGTAATCACTCTCTCTCTGGACATCATCTACTTCTTCCTCCTGAAGCTAAAAGCTTCCATTTTATATACTAGAGACCTCCTCTAACTTAAACATCGGAGGGTCCTCCAGAAGGAACCCCACCTCCGGGTTCCTTCTTGACGGACTTGGTGCAGGTACAACTGGGAAGACGAAGTTCAATCATCCTGTGGAGCTCCGGGCCCTGTCCGACCCATTCCTCCTCCGACAAAACTGGTATCATCAGTTGGCGCCGTCTGTGGGAAACTCTTTCGATTGGCAGTTGTGCTCATTGTCACCGGAAATAGCTTCCTTTTCACCCACCTTCAGTGTCGGAATGAATGGTTACCACATGATTCATGGCATCCTATCGGCGGCGGTGACGTTTTTCCCGCCTACACCTCTCTCGCCAGCGCCATGATTCTCTCATCTCACCATTGTCGTTGGTGAGCACTGCGGAAGTCTACCTACGCACCAAAATCAACCCCCGTACCAAGCAATTCAAAGTCGTCAAGACTTCAAAAAAAAACAAGAAGAAACACACAAGCTAAAAGTTCAAGAACAAAGCTCTGGACAGGTATTTCCCATTTGATCTATATCAAAGGCCCAGATTGCCCCACGTGAAGACATGGGCTTCACTTCCCAAGCCACTAACTCTCTCTCTCTTTTCCCTACGTCTGTGTCATGTCACATCATCACGTGCATCCCTGCACCTTGAGCCCCGTGCACCGCCAACCAACCCAGTCACATAGGTTGGTCGGCAAACAGTGGTCGGTCGGCAACAGTGGTCGGTTGGCAAACAGTGGTCGGTCGGCAAATAGTGGTCGGTCGGCAACATAGCTCGGTCGGCAAACATAGGTCGATTCGACAAGCGGTGGTCGATTAAACAACATAGGTCGATCGACAAGCGATTGGTCGATTGACAACATAGCTCGATCGACAAGCGGCGGTCGATTAAACAAGCGATGGTCGATGGCAACATAGCTCGGTCGGCAAAGCGGTGGTCGGCGACGCGATCGGTCGGTCGGCAGCATAGCCCGTCGGCAACATTAGTCGGTCGGCAACATAGCTCGGATTAGCGATTGGTCGGTTAAACGGCATCGATGGTCGGTCGACAAGCGATTCGACCAAGCGATTGCTCGATGCGCAAGCGATGGTTTTCGGTTTACAAGATGGTCGGCACCAATCGGGCCAGCCCCAGCGCCTCCGCCATATCCGAATGGTCTACTTCTTCCTCCTCAAGGACATCATGAGTAAGATATTCAAACTTCTTTTATCTATGTTGCACATTTCCTAACATTTCAGATCAAAAAGCCTCAGCCAGACTGAGCACGTAGATGGAGCCCCAGCGCCTCCGCCATATCCGAATGGTCTACTTCTTCCTCCTCAAGGACATCATGAGTAAGATATTCAAACTTCTTTTATCTATGTTGCACATTTCCTAACATTTCAGATCAAAAAGCCTCAGCCCGGGCCGAAAGCAGATGGAGCCTCAGCGCCTCCGCCATATCCGAATGGTCTACTTCTCCCTCCTCAAGGACATCATGAGTAAGATATTCAAACTTCTTTTATCCATGTTGCACATTTAGGACCAAAAGCCTCGGCCGGTGAGCATGAAGACCTCGGCGGCCCAGGAATTAGCCGTAAGGGGCATGGTATCGAGATCCTACCCACGAGACCTCGGCGGGCCGAGGACTTAAAGCCTCGGCCGGTGAGCACTACTCCAAGCCTCGGCCAGGGTGAGCACTACTCAAAGCCTCGGCCGGGAGGCACTACTCAAAGCCTCGGCCCAGGAGCACTACTCAAGCCTCGGCCGGCTGAGCACGAGACCTCGGCCGGCTGAGCATTACTCAAAGCCTCGGCCCGGTGAGCACTACTCAAAGCCTCGGCCAGGTGAGCACTACTCAAAGCCTCGGCCGGCTGAGCCTCGAGACCTCGGCCGGTGACCATTACTTAAAGCCTCGGCGGTGAGGCACTACTCAAAGCCTCGGCCCGGCTGAGCCACGAGACCTCGGCCAGGCTGAGCATTACTTAAAGCCTCGGCCGGCTGAGCCACGAGACCTCGGCCAGGTGAGGCATTGCTTAAAGCCTCGGCCCGGAGGCACTACTCAAAGCCTCGGCCCGGTGAGCACTACTCAAAGCCTCGGCCAGGGAGCACTACTCAAAGCCTCGGCCGGCTGAGCCACAGACCTCGGCCAGATGACCATTACTTAAAGCCTCGGCCAGGTGAGCACTACTCAAAGCCTCGGCCCGGCTGAGCCGCGAGACCTCGGCCCGGCTGAGCATTACTTAAAGCCTCGGCCGGCTGAGCCACGAGACCTCGGCCGGTGGGCATTACTTAAAGCCTCGGCCCGGTGGGCACTACTCAAAGCCTCGGCCCGGGTGAGACTACTTAAAGCCTCGGCCGGTGAGCACTACTCAAAGCCTCGGCCGGCTGAGCCACGAGACCTCGGTGGCTGAGCATTACATAAAGCCTCGGCCAGGTGGGCATGTGAGCATGAAGAGCTCGGCCGGACCGGGTTACATAAAGCCTCGGCCAGAGGCACTACTCAAAGCCTCGGCCGGGCCGGCACTACTCAAAGCCTCGGCCCGGCTGAGCACGAGACCTCGGCCCAGGACCATTACTTAAAGCCTCGGCCCGGTGAGGCTACTCAAAGCCTCGGCCGGCTGAGCCACGAGACCTCGGCCCGGCTGAGCATTACTTAAAGCCTCGGCCGGCTGAGCCACGAGACCTCGGCCCGGTGAGCATTACTTAAAGCCTCGGCCCAGACAGGCACTACTCAAAGCCTCAGCCAGCCTGAGCACGAAGACCTCAGCCAGCCTGAGCATTACTTAAAGCCTCAGCCAGCCTGAGCACGAAAACCTCAGCTGGCCTGAGCATTACATAAAGCCTCAGCCAGACTGAGCATGTGAGCATGAAGAGCTCGGCCAGACCGAGTTACATAAAGCCTCAGCCAGACTGAGCATGTGAGCATGAAGACCTCGGCGGAGTTACATAAAGCCTCGGCCCGGAAGCATGAAGACCTTGGCCAAACCGAGGTGTGTCCAAGCACGCTCACGCAAGCAACCGAGCCTCCAGGCACTACAAGAAGGGCCCCGGCCTCCTCCTCCCAAACAATCCATCTCCATACTTCACGAAGAAACGCCGGCGTTAACCACTTGATTGAGCAAAACCAAGCCATGTTCCAACAAGAACTACCGGTTTCTACCCCTCCCTCTACAAATCGTCCATCGAAATTAGGATCAAGTCCAAAGTAGTCCTCGGCAACAATAGGGACCGTTTCTTCCACTTGGCTCATGAGCAATAGACCATCTCAAATCCATCGGCCCATTGCCAAAGAGCACCGGCCGACCACCAAAATACTCCGTAACCTCCAAAATTGCTCGGCCGACCTCCAAGGCTTCCAATAGTCATCGGCCGACCTCCAAAATTAGCCGACCTCCAAGACTTCCAGGTCATAGTCCGACCCCAGGTCATCGATCGACCTCCAAAACCATTAGGCGACCGTCCAGCAGCTCTGCAAGGTGAGAGACCCTACGGGCTAAACAAACTCAACAAGATGGTCTAATTCTACAAGTAAGGTATTTAACTTCTTCTACATCGGTGGCCGTCCAAAGCCTCGATTAAGCCGAGCCCAAATACCTTAGCTAGGCCGGGTGTCTGAAAGACTCCCGAGGCCGAGCACCTACAGAGCCTCAGCCAGCCTGAGCACATCAAGATCTCGGCCAGACCAAACACCAAAAAGCCTCAGTCAAGCGAGTACAAACTTCTGATCTGAGCTAATCCATCATTGCCCGATCTCGGTCCTCGTGACCTTCAAGGCCTCAGCCTCGGTTGCATTACTCTACACAAGGGCTAGCACTTTACATTCCTCACAATTTTGCACATGCCGACTCCTCTCGGCGCACGCAGTCTGTGCCGCTTTGCGCCGGCCCCAAATCTCCAACTTTACTCCCTTTAACTCTCACTGCGCCTTGGCCAGTGGGTTTTTGTGCGGTTTTACCTCCATCGCAGGACCCACGTATTTGCACAATAAATTTGGCCACCGCCTCATTCCGTGACTTGGGGGACTACTTTACTCTTTCTTATTCCCTTCGTTGGACTAAAGCTGCACTCGGGAATAGGGGACTACTGATGGGCATAGCCCCAAATAAGTGGCCCAATGGGCTGTCCAAACAATTCCTAACCCAACTTAGGCCCAAGGGCCAGACAAGAAGAAGACGCCAGAAATGTATGAAAGAAATCAATATATATACAAGTAATCACTCTCTCTCTGGACATCATCTACTTCTTCCTCCTGAAGCTAAAAGCTTCCATTTTATATACTAGAGACCTCCTCTAACTTAAACATCGGAGGGTCCTCCAGAAGGAACCCCACCTCCGGGTTCCTTCTTGACGGACTTGGTGCAGGTACAACTGGGAAGACGAAGTCCAATCATCCTGTGGAGCTCCGGGCCCTGTCCGACCCATTCCTCCTCCGACAAAACTGGTATCATCATATATATTTGTGTGTATGAGTGTTATTGAACACATGTATTCTTTTCATTAAGATTTGTGATTATTGATCAAGTTTTAGAAGTTTTTCTTTTCAATTAGATATGTTGATTTGTTGATTAATTTGTGTTTGTTTTTGTTTTTTGATTTATTTTTGTTGTTTTTTATCTAATTTCATTTGACAGAACCAGAGTAAAATTTTACTCTTGTTCTATTGCTCTGTTTTTTGTTTCAAATAATGAGAGTAAAATTTTACTCTTGTTCTATTGCTCTGTTTTTTGTTTCAAATAATGAGAGTAAAATTTTACTCTTATTCTATTGCTCTGTTTTTTGTTTGAGAGAATTAGAGAAAAATTTTACTATGGTGTTAGAATGATAGTAAAATTTTACTTTTATGCAGAGTAAAATTTTACTTTTATACAGAGTAAAATTTTACTTTTAGCATCAGAGTCTCACAGTTTACTAGTTTTTCAGAGTAAAATTTTACTTTTATATAGAGTAAAATTTTACTTTTGTGTAGAGTCTAACATTTTACTAGTTTTTCAGAGAAAAATTTTACTTTTATACAGAGTAAAATTTTACTTTTAGTTTCAGAGTAAAATTTTACTTTTATACAGAACAAAATTTTATTTTCATACAGAGTAAAATTTTATGAGGGTAATATGGTAAAAGAAACAAGTTTTAAAATATTAAAAGGTTTTGAAAGTACTTATATAATTCTTGTCTTTTTGGAAAACAAATTAGATAGTGAGGAGCTATCCCCAAATCCCCCGTTGAAAAACAACTTTGCACTTCTTCTGCACTCACTCATGTTGGGGGCTTATTTTAATCATTACAATAACATATCCAGATACCGTTGACTTCCTGCAGTCTTAGATCGGATGAGAAGGTACTGTTAACATGTAGGAATTTATTATAGATTTTGTTTTCATAATTTAAATCGCTTATAGAAATCGTCGAGTACTATATGTTTGTAAAAAATTACATTGATTAAATATTGATAAATATTTCATCGGATTAGATTTCTGTCAACCGTTTATTTTTTACCGTTTATTTTTTTATATAAAACTGATTTAATCACGTAGCTTTCGATATCCGATTAACGTAATTTTTTACAAACATATAATACTGGACAATTTCTACCCATTAAACTTTTCAAATTATCGAAATAGAACCCGTGATAGGCCCCTACAAACCCAACAGTGCCTTCTAATCCGATCTAGGACTAAAAGGAAGTTAGACTCATTCGGATATATCTATCTAGTGGCAATATTTTTTGTTTTTCAATTACAAAATAAAAAAACATGGGGGTTGAATCTCATAATAAAATAAATTTTTAATTTTATTAATTTTAATTTATTTTTTATTTAAATTATTTATCTATTTTTGTTAAATAAAATCTACAGAAAAGAGTATTTAAGTTATTAAACTAAATATAATATAAAATGTCTAAAATATCATTTTTATTGAGTTTAATGATTAAAATTTCAATTTTTTTGATAATTTAACTTAACAAAAATAGATAAATTATTTAAATTGAAATAAAATTAGAAATTTAGAATTTAAATTGATAAAATTAAAAACTCAAAATTTAATTTGTTAAAAAGGTCAAATCCAAAGGTTTCTTTTGTTATTTAATTTCTCATTAAAAAAAAATTACTCCATCCGTCTCAAAATATTAGCCCCTTATTCCATTTTTCATTATCCCAAAATATTAGTTCCTCTTCAAAAATCAAGCATAAAAATAATATAAATTTTCTATTTTGCTCTTCTTTTAAATTAACAAACAATATAAAAAGTACAATTATGACATTGATATTTTTAAAAAGTGTATTATCAAAAAGATAATTTTAAAAAATTAATTTTTTTTAAATGTAATAATTATATTATCAAAAAAAATTAAATTTTTCAAAAGAAATTATTATTTTACGACGAAAGGAGTACTTTTGTAAGTAGAGGTTAAACCTATGATATATGTACCACTTCAATTAAGTACATATTATAATATTATTATTTTTTTCTACTCTTAATTATTTGAATTACACAGATCATGTGTATCAGCCGCCAGTGTTTAATATGGGCCCGGTTTGGAAAGTTGGGTTGATAGTGTTTTTGGGTTAAAACAGTCGATCAAAATAAAATAGGTTAAAATAATTAATAAAATAAAATGTCATATTTAAATCATAATTATTATTATTTTTTTTTACAATCATCAAATTAACTAAAAAAAAAGTTAATTATCTTCCGAAACGTAACTTTTTTAATTAGATTAAAATAATCAAAAAAATTAAAAGCCAACTAAAATAACTAACTACACAAGCAAGCCCAACTTATTTGGTTTCGTTTGAGGAGTTGGGTTGGCTTTTTGATGTTTTTGCTATTTTAACCTAAGTTAAAAAGTTTATCTGGGTTGATTTTTTTGACTTTTGTAAAAAAAAAATATAATAATTATGATTTAAATATAATATTTTATCTTATTAAATTTATAATTTATTTATTATTATTTTTAGCCAAAAAAACCCCCAATTGCCAAAAAGCCAAATGTTTACTCAGTTTTTTTGTTTTTTTTTTTTTTTTGTTGCCAACTGGCAACAACGCTTTCACATGTACCAAATGCTACCTACTGCCCTGATTGCATGTAATTAATACATTATTTTATATTAAAAATACTATTCAATAAATCACATTAATCTCATGTGTGCTTAAAGAAAATACATTACATCCAATCCAACTCTCTTAACATTTTGAATTTTATTTGTTTCGACGATAAGTATTTTTTATAAAAAAAAAAAAATTTCAAAAAGTATTTTTTCAAGAAAACATCATTGGGTGATAGTTGTAGTCCATTTTCTAAATAAGAAGTAATTCATTTTTAAATTTATACTTGTTATATTTTATTTTTTAAAACAATTATAATTCGATCACGTAGCCGTGGTTATTCGATCAATTTTATTTCTTATATGATCGATTTACTTGTAAAACTTTTCAAGTTCACGATTTAAATCACTGAGTAGGGTTGTAGTGGGATTCACCTAAACCTAAAAACAACATACAGAAATATCCTAATTAGATAGGCTCTTGACCCAATTCAAATTTAGAATTAATTACTCCACCAAAACTCCCTTAACTATTACTAAATATTGTTTTATCCTTTCATCTATAAATCTTTCAACTATTACTGAATATCACTTTACTCTCTCATCTGTGAACCCATACTTGTTGAAACTCTCAATTATAAAAATTGTACAAATTCACCTTTTTGGAGGTATTCTGAAAAGGGCATAAGTAATATGATTTTATAGTTGAGGGGTTATAAAACTGTATGAATTCATGGATGAAGAAGGTAAAGAGATTCATGTTTTATTTTAGTGATTAATAAAATAAATAAAAATTAATGTTAGCAAGAAATGAAATATCAAAATGCTAATTTGTGGGCCAAAGTATAATTAATGGAATATCTAAATTTCTATTTAGGCTTAAAATTTGATATCATAAAGTACCAACGAAGGAAAACTAAATTAACTAACGTGTGCATGTATATCCTGGTGTTTAATTTTTATGCTAGCACTGTCTCCTAGATATTAGAGTTAGGATTTAGGTCTCGTTTGGGAATCTACTTTTTTAGTTAAAAAGTCAAAAAGCCAACAACTCATATCAAAAAGTCAAAGATTCTCTTTTCTCTCTACTTTTTGCACATCTTTTCATAAAAAGTTAAAAAGTCATCCCAAACATACTAATTTTTTTTAGCTCATATTTTAACCAAATAGCCAAAAAGTTACTAAATTAGCCTGTTCCCAAACGAGGCCTTAGTATAGAATTTGGAGGTTAAAGGTAAAAAATGAAAAAACACAAACATATAGGGACGAAGAAGAATAGCAAGTCCGGAGAAAGGAAGAGGAAAGAAATAAATTTAGGCAATAATTTTTGGAGGCTTATCTGTAGGTAAGAATCTTCTAGTTTCATATTAAATTCCATTATTGAGTGTAGAATCTGTGAAGTGGGTTAATAAAATACAATATTATTAGTGATGATCTACATATTCAAACCTCCCTAATGTTTGATAGAAAATATCACATGCTGAAATTAATATTTAATTGCAAAAATTTATTTCTCAGAAGTTAAAATTACTTTTCCATGTGCTGGAATTGTATTTAGAAGTTGGGTCAAGATGCCTAATTGATTAATTTGTGTTTAGAGCTATATCATTACCATTAGCTATTAGAACTGTGAGTTAGGAACTAAATAAGATACATAAAATTTATTGTAGAAAATTGATATTAAATGTTGCCACTGATGTTTACTTTGACTAATTTGTTGGGAATCATATAAAATACCCTTGACCCTGCTTTTCAGCCAAAACCAATTTTCTAATTCCAAGAGATAGGAGAAGTTCGATTACACTTAGATTGATGACATTTTTAAAACATGTTGACCGATTTTATCAAAAATATTGATCAAAAGACGACTTGAGCTTACTTGGATCATAAGTGGGCAAAAGTCATGCAAAGTCGAACCTTACCATGTAAACCCCCACCTAATATGCAAAGTTGACACTTGGACCATTGACCCGCGTGCATCTGCATGTGCATTGTCTTATTGCACTTGGGATGCTGCAATTGCACTTCCCCCCCAACATATAGAAATGAAAACCTTACAAGGATGGCAATGCAGCATGGGAGGAAGGCGTTAGGGAGAAAGCAATGGCAAACCCTAGTAGCCTCCCTTGGCTCTCTCCAAGTTAGGAGTGCCTATAAAAGCATCCTTTCCGCCCCCATCTTTCAAGGGGTTACAAAATTGTAAACTTTTGAGAGCATTAGAGAGATTGAGAGAAAGACACCCTCTCCCTCTTTCTTAACTCTAAAAATTACCACCCAAACAGCAACTAAAACCTTCTAAGGCTTGGAAGTTTGAACTAATATCAAAAACCTAAGCTTGAGGGAGGCCTACAAGCAAGGAAATCCTTGTTTTCTTGACTTCTCTTCGTGTGCTCTTCGGTTCTTGAAAATCAGTAGGTAAAATTTCTTCATTTGTTAATTTCAGAACCTATTTTCTATCTATATCTCATAGAAAAATAAAAGTAAGTAAGTACACAAATTTGGAGAGAATAGGTTTAGAGAAAGCCGTTTTTGAAAGAGAAGCTTTTTTTTTTTTGGTGAACAAAGGGCCGTAGCCAAAGCAAAAAAAAAAAAAAAAAAAAAAAAAAAAAAAAAAAAAAAAAAAAAAAGACTATAGCTGAACGACCCTGGAGGAACCAGCCTCCTGCAAATCAAAAGCCAAAGCTAAAGCCAACAAAGAAGGCTCCACAAACAAAATCTCAGATTGCGTAGCCATGCCAAGAGCTTCTTTAGCAAGAATGTCTACACATCCATTAGTTTCGCGCCAAATTAATTGAACATCACATTCCCAATCCTGATGTAACAGGTCCCACAACTCTTGACAGATATTGAATTGAGGATGCAAAGGAGTTGCCTTCTGAATGGCTTGAAAAGCCTCAGCCAAATTAGTTTCAAGAATCACTCGGCGATGCCCGTGCATCCAAACAAGCTGTAACCTCTTCTAAATACCCCAAAGCTCAGCAACAAGAATTAAGGAGGAGCCAACCTGATGCTTGAACCCACTAAGCCATTTACCTTGAGCGGAACGAATGAGACCACAACAAGCGGCTTGCCCAGATTGCTTGGCCACAGCACCATCAACATTAATTTTTACCCAGTCAGTCATAGGGCGTTGCCAAGCAATAAGAATGGAGGTCATGCTTGAACCCCTGATTAGACTATCCTTCAAGGCCTTGAATTCATGAGCTCTAGCCTTAAAGAATGCCATCAGTTGAAAAGGTTCTGTAAAATCTGAGTCATGAACTTGTTGATTTCTCCAAAACCAGAAAGAAGATATGGCAGTTATAAATAAAAAGGGCCAAGATTCAGAGCTGGAGTTCCATAGAGGAGTTCTCAAATTTTGATCTACCCACTGGGTTAAAGGTAATGAGAAAAAGGCTATCCAATGAGAGGGAGGAATAATCTCTTGCCATATACACTTAGCTCGAGTGTAGTCACGTATAGCATGAAGCGTCAATTCATTATGGTGGAGACATAGAGAGCATGATGAATCTGGCACAAGTTATCGCTAATATTTTAAAAAATTAGTCAACAAACAGTCACTACAAGCCAACCACGTGAAATATTTCCATCGATTAGGGCCTAGAGCCCTCCAAATTAATCTCCAATCCTCCAAATTTGCCTCAACATGACCATCTTGCTGCCTAATGGCTAAATAGGAAGATTTAGTAGTGAATTTACCATGAGTAGAATGTTTCCACACTAAGATGTCCGCATTTTCAACTCCAGGCCGAACCACCACTAGTGAAAGAAGGGCCGAAACATTAGGGGAAAGCCAGTTGGATAGTTTGGCCCAATCCCAGCTTCCATTAACTCCCCAATAGTCTACAACCTTTAAAACCAATTCATCATTAGATTGAGGGGCTAGGACATGATTAAGAAGAGGCACAGAGCCTAACCATAAATCCGTCCAAAAATTGATACGTCTCCCATTGCCAACCCTCCATTAGGCCCTATCCCTTACCACCGAGGCACCTTTAGAAATACTACGCCAAGTGTATGAAGAAGTGAAGGGAAAAGAATCCCACAGTTGTTTATCTGAGGCTAAGTATTTGGAGTAGAGTGCTACCGCCCAAGGAGTAGGCTCATGAATAGCCCGCCATCCTAACTTCGCTAATAAAGCAATATTTATGGCTCTCATGTTACGTAAACCCAAACCTCCCTCAATTTTGGGCTTACACACCATATCCCAAGCCACAAGAGACATACGCTGATGATTTGGGTCTCCTCCTCTAAGAAAACAGCGATGACATTTATCAATGGTAGCACAAACAGAGCTAGGAAGAAGCGTAGTTTGCATGGTGTAGGCAGGAATAAAAGATGTCATTGATTGGATGAGGGTATACGGCGACCAAAGACAAATACGGCTTTCCAACCTGCTAACCGATCTTTGACTCGATCAATAATGTACTTGTAAGTGTTCTTGGAGACCCGAGTATGAAGTAAAGAAACACCCAAATATTTACCCAGATCAAGAGTAATAGAAATGCCACTTTCCATGCTCAAAATGTTACAAGTTTGGCGACACACGGGAAAAGAAAACCTTGGACTTTTGAAAGTTGATCGTTGGCTGGAGCTAGCACAGAATACTTGCATGATGTCTTTCATCACTGAAACTTGATTGCTAGACGCCTCACCAAATAAAAACAGGTCATCTGCAAAAAAGAGATGGGAGAACCTAGGGCCCTGTCTGGAGATCTTAACTGGCTTCCATCGTTTTTGATTAACAGCTTCCAAGATACTGTGGCCTAATTTCTCAATACAGAAAATGAAGAGATAAGGGGAAAGAGGATCTCCTTGTCTTAACCCTCTGGAGGGTTGGAAAAAAGACGTTGAAGCAGCATTCCAAATGATGGCTAACTGAGTTGTAGAGACACAACTCATAATCAGAGTGATCCAAGAAGAGGGGAACCCCATCTCATTCAGAACCTGCTCCAAAAACGGCCACTCAATTCTGTCATACACCTTTTCAAGATCAATTTTAATGGCCATGGCCCCTTTAGAGCTTTTGGACTTATGCATGGAGTGAAGAAACTCTTGAACGAGCACGATATTATCCGTAGCTTGTCTACCAGGAATAAAGCTGCCCTGAAAAGGATTAACAAGCTTTGTGAGGAAAGGGCGTACTCGAAATACCAGAATTTTGGATAGAATTCAAATCGTGACGTTGCTCATTGAGGAAAGCAATTAAAGACTCTTCTTCCTACTCATGGAACATGGACTGAAATCCATTTCCATGCTTCAAAAAGGAACTAGAAGTGAGTCTTTAATACTTTCGATGAAAGAGCTCTCATATGGCTTCAAAGCAAAATCAAAACAAGACTACACAACTGAATAAAAGCTATAAAGAATTGTTGTATGCTTATCTTCCTACTCATGGAATATGGATGAGACATCCATTTCTATGCTTCAAAGATGGAACCAAAAGAGAGCTTACAACAACTTTAAAGAAGAGAAATAGATTCAAGAATTAAGCTATCTATTTAAAGCTATAAACACATATATTTTGTCTCATACCACATGAAAATAATCTTAGACAGTGCTGAAATTGAAGAAAAAGAAGCAAAAGCATGAAGAACACTAAGAGAACATCACTAATGGATAAGTCTATAGAAGGGTGGCTAACAACAAGGTTTAAATCACATTTTAAAGCCTAAAACCACTCTGAAAATCAGTACATTATGACAAGAAAAGAAGAGCAAAGAGTAAAAAAAAGGGTGATGAAAGAGAGTTCAAAGATCAACCTCTTGAAAAGAGGAAGAGCTTCTTAGTTAGTAAACTTCAATCTAAATACCCCCAAGTATCTGACATAAAATTTAAAACTTCAGTAAAAAGTTTCAAGCTTGAGCTTCAATGGTGTATCTATATTCAAGAGGGTGGAGAGTTACTTTGAATCAATATTCTAAGCTTGTAAAACAATTCTCTAACCCTAAATTCTGAAGGGAGATGGCTTATTTATAGATTTTCAACCGCCTTTCAACGAAAATATCTTCAAAAGAGAACAATTGGCCAAATCCCGTGCATGGGAGTAGCCTGCTGCTGCAAAAATATATGTTTCGCCAAACATGGCCGGTTGGCCAATCAATTGTACAGCTGGCCCAAAAAAATAGCCTGCCGATCAACTTTTGGTCTTACTATTTTTTGAGTGGTCAGGCTAGAAAAACAAGCTTTGGTCCAAATAGAGTGCAAGGTTTGGGTTTGAAGCTCAAAACTGAATTCTTTTACCAGAGATTTGAAAGATTTCATAGTATAACATTTCGTCATCGAATGTTCGGAAAGAAGCACCTAAGTACAAACACAAACTTTGGATCCCTATCGGAAACAATGGATACCGAAACTCCATGCAAACGAACAATCTCATCGATGTAAGTGGTAGCAAGTCTATAAGCATCATAGATTGCTCTCATAGGTAGAAAATGTGCAAATTTAGTTAATCTATCCACAATAACCCAAATAGAATCCATACCTCTAGGTGTCCGAGGTAGACCAATGATAAAATACATGGTTATGTACTCCCATTTCTATTCTGGAATAGGGATAGGTTGAAGTAGTCATGCAGATCTTTGATGTTCGGCTTTAACTTGCTAACATTGTAGGCATCTGGATACATATTCTGCAATTTTCTTTTTCTGGTTAGGCCACCAATAACTTTATTTCAAATCTCGATACATTTTATTGTTGTCTGGATGCATTGCAAACTTGGACTTGTGAGCTTCTTCTAAGATCCTTTTCTTCAAATTAGAAATATTTGGAACACACAGTCTCCCCTGAAATTTCAACACTTAGTTCTCAACACTAAACCCTGGTCTTGGTTTTGATTCTATCTCATCACATACCTTCTTGAGGAATTCATCCTCTATTTGCTTTTGCTTTATCTCTTCAATGATTGTTGGTTGAGCTAAAATGGCGACTATCATTCTGCTTTGTTCATGAAACACCAATACCTCAGATTTTTCCACGTTTTTTAGCAACTTTTTTTATTCAATAATCAAACTTGCCAAGTTCTCCGTTGACTTCCTACTCAGAGCATCGGCTACGGTGTTGGCTTTACCCAGATGATACTAAATCTAAAGGTCATAATCTTTAATCAATTATAGCCATCTCCTCTGTTGCATATTTAACGTTTTTTGAGTGAAGAAGTATTTCAAACTTTTATGGTCAGTGTAGACTTTACACATTACTCCATAAAGGTAGTGACGCCAAATCTTCAAAGAAAATACAACAGCAGCCAACTCCAAGTCATGAGTCGAGTAGTTCTTTTTATGAGGTTTCAATTGCCAAGACGCATAAGTTATCACTTTGTCGTTTTGCATCAAAACACAACCTAAACCCTTATATGAAGCATCACTATAAATAACATAGCCTTCTGTACTTGACGGTAATGTCAAAATCAATGCTTTAGTTAGCCTTGTTTTCAGTTCTTGGAATGTGGATTCCCTTTCATTAGTCCATTCAAATGGTTCCCTTTTTCGAGTGAGTTGGGTAAGTGGTACAATTATTTTTGAGAAGTCTTCCACAAACCTTCTGTAATACCCAACTAATCCCATGAAGCTTTAGACTTCCGTTACATTTGTCGATGTAGGCCAATTCATAATTGTCTCAACCTTTTGTGGGCCTACTGAAATCCCATTCCTGTTAATCACATGCCCTAGAAACATAACTTCATCTAGCCAAAATTCACATTTCTTCAGTTTTGCATGCAATTTCTTCTCTCTAAGTGCTTGTAAAACAATTCTCGAATGTTGTTCATGTTCTTCTCTACTTTTCAAGTAAATCAAGATATCATTAATAAATACAACCACAAATTCATCAGGATAAGATTTGAAAATTCGATTTATCAGATCCATAAAAACTACGGGTGCATTCGTTATCCCAAATGGCATAACTAAGAATTCACAGTGACTGTACATCGTTTAGAAGGCAATTTTCTCAATGTCTTCAGCTTTCACTTTCAATTGATGGTACCTGGATCTCAAATCAATGTTCGAAAACATTTGTGAACCCTGTAACTGATCAAATAAGTCATCAATACGAGGAAAAGGGTATTTATTTTTAATTGTTACCTTATTCAATTCTCGGTAATCAATACACAGTGTAGTGTTCCGTCTTTCTTCTTTATAAATAGAACCGGTACACCCCATAACGATGTACTTGGACGAATAAACCCCTTATCAAGTAGTTCCTATAGTTGAACTTTCAATTCTTTCATTTCAGCAGTCGACATCCTATAAGTAGTCTCTAAGATGGGTAGAGAACCAATTATAACTTCAATAGTGAATTCAATTTCTCGATCAACTAATTCCCCTAGCAATTCTTCCAAAAACACATCTAAAAATTCTCTAACTACTGAAATATCATCTAATATAGTATCCATAGATAAAACAGTCAAAATACTACATAGATAATCCCGACATCCCTTCTTAAGTAGTTTACATGCTTTCATTGTCAAAATTAAATAGGGTGAAGGTACTACACCTGTGACACCCCAAAAGTCGGGAACATCAGATAATATATTAACCATTAAATACTAGGTTTATCTAAGGTTACAAGAGTAGGAAACATCACTAATGAGTTCTTTGGATAATAACCAAGCAAGATCCCAAGAAGGTTAGAGGAGTCAAATAGCCTCCCTTCAAAGTCCAACCACCTCAGATAGCAAAGCTACCTGTTTGACAGATCTTGACAAGGTATTAACATAAGGCCTACATGAGTTGACGGGGTATAAGGATAGGTTACAAATGTTATATATATATATATAAATTACAAAATCATGTCTTAAATACAATATGGGATCTATCACTTACAATCTCAAAACACGTTTAACATAACTAGTTCCTAACTCTCATAGGATAGCCATACGTCCTCAAATGCTTCAGCTTGGCCGTCGACCGGTCTAATAGTCTTCAATACCTGGCATGAAACACCATGAGCTTTGAATGCCCAGTAAACGTACACATACCCCGTCATTTTTTCACAATCCAATACACCATCACATTTATAGCAAATAAGTAGTGAAGCATGATATTCAAGTCAATAACAGCAATTTCAATAATAGAGGAAAGAACATGTCATTCAAATAGATAACAAAGGTTATAATGTTAGTGGTTAGTATTCTAGAAATCCCCCAAAGAGATTTTATCCTCCCAACCACAAGAATTGGACATTGAACTATTCAGAACTCCCCATTTTGCTACTTTGTTGCAGAACTAACCTCAGATGTCTACCAACGGTTATATACCGCGTAGTGCCAACCGTAGGGCCTCAAAAAGGACGGCGAAAAGAAAAAGGTTTTTATCTGCTGAATCTAACCTTATCATTCCAAAAAAAGTTTTATCCTCTTGAATGTCCCATCCGAACCCAACCTTATCTCACCAATCAAACCATCGCAAAGAGTCCGAATACGTCCATTCCATTCTAGGGTTTACGCGACAACCGCTTGCACAAGACTTAATCTTCAATTAGGGAGCATATCCCATCAATCCATACATAACACATTATCATGTCTTTATTATTCTAGTGATCAAAAACCCAATACCATCCCAATTAAGTTTTCTGTTTGGATCAATGTTTTAAGTCAAGTTAGAACAAACTCAACAAGATAGTAATATCCACATAAGCATGAGCATCATTAAAATGAAGAAGATAAGGAACATAACCATAACACATGAAATACCATACCAAGACATGATCATAAACTAATAAGCATATTCATGTACACAAGAGCATAAAACACCCATACAAAACTAAATTTCCAGATTTAATACCATTTAAAGATTAAAATAAAAAGGGCTATTTCAGATATTTCCCGAACCTAGCCTTCCTATGGTCTGTAGAGAATTTAATTTAGTTTTCAGAACATGTTTCAGAAATGTGATAGTTTTTCTAGATTTTTAGTTATTTAAGAAATACTCCAGCGTTGTCTAGATTCGTCGATCGTTACGAAAATTGGATTTTCTTACAAACCACTCACTCTTTTTCAATGAAACCAATTTTCCTTGAAAGCTAACTCCTTAGGGAAGAATTGGACATAAAATTGAGGTCCATAAGATATTTTTACATTTTTCTAGAATATTTGAGATTTGGCTGTAAAACAGATTTTTCTAGCACAATTCTTGCAACAAGAAAGTTGGTGAGAAAAGAGGTCAACTAGGGGAAATTTTTCACTTATCTTGTGATGAAAACTTGCTAAATAATTGTATTAAACTTAGAAATTTAAGGTGAAGGTGTGCCTTTGGAAATTTTGAGAGTTTGATATGGAAAAAAGTAGTCTTATGCCAATTAAGAGAAATACAAGGAGGGTAGAATCAAGGCTCAACTCTTTTCAAGAATACCATTAGAACACATCTGATAATACAATTTTAAACTTCTAATAACATTTATTTGAAAAAGGAAAATGAAAGAGAGAATTGTGTTGTGGCTTACTTGATTGCCTAGTGAAGTGTTTGCACAATTGTCTCCTCTTTTCCTCTCCTCTACTACCAAAGTTCACTCTCTTCCTCTTCTTTCTTTCTCTCAATTGAATGTGTAGGTGTGTGAGTGTATGAGATGTGTAACATGTGGAGGGTGGTGGTGTTTGATGTTCAAATAGATGGAGGATAGTGGTGTATTTATAGGAAAAATGGTGTGAATTATCTAAAATGTCCTTTGGTTGAAATGAAATGAAATTGAGTTGTATTTAGTTCAAATGAAATGGAATAGTGGATAATTAGGACCTTAATTATGTATTTAATTATGATCTAGTTAGGCTTAAGTCTAATTTAATCCATTCTAGTTACAAGTAAATTAGATAGATATATGTATATATATAGAATTGGTACCAAAGTCATAATTATTTCCATGATTCAAGGGATTTGTCTCTAAAGTACAATAATTATAGCCTAGGAGATATGATGGCTGGCCATGTGCTCAAGATTTGGGGGATTTTTGTTGATTTTATATATAGATATGAAGATATTTGTGTATAAAATTATTTATTTAAGAAAGGTACAAATATATATATGTATATATGTGTGTAATGGTACTAGTTTGGGGTCAAAATGTGATTTAAGAAAAATATGAGGGCATTGGGTTTAATTTATGAATTGGAACATTTATTTTAGTGTAGAATTAAATTAAATTAGGGTTAGAGAGTCTAATTCGGTTTGGATTTCTTGTTTCGAACAAAAACGCGACCAACCAACGAACGTGATAAAGACCGGAAAGCTTAGGGTTTCCAAGTGGTAATTTCATATTTAGGAAGTCAATTAGAGTATTAGAAATTATTTCTAAGTTTCCGAAATTGATTAGGGTTTGTGGTTCTTTTGTTGGCGCATGTATTTTGATCCTAGGATTGCAATTAATTAAGAAACTAAGGGACTTCAAAGAAATAATTTAAAAGTAAGGGACTTAATAGGGTTTACAAAAGTTAGAGGTCTCGCAACACCATTACTGTCATGGCCCAAACCCGCCCCTAGAGGTTTAGACCATGACCGACCAATAATCCCAGATTACCCGGCTACAAAGACAAAATTAAATCATCAATAATAAATAACGAGGCTTAGTGGAAGTAATATTTAAATATAGATAAGTTCATTGAGCAGTGCATACATCTCAAATTTTATAAATATTTAAAACTTCACTCCTTATACATAGATACACATCCGACAAATCCACAACAAAAACAAAGTCTCCAAAGAACAAAACTAAACGAAAGAAAAAGGGTTGACAAAACTTGGCTCCTCTTGAGTCCAAGAAACGCCCCATCGCAGAGGCACACAAAACAACTTTCGAAGGTAGATTCCTGAGGCTTCTCTAGAAATGGCGTTCCATTTGCTCACCTACATATATATATAAGGGAGAGGGGTGAATTGGAGCCTAGTGAGTAATATTAATATAAAGGGTTAAATAAATGAAGACCAATACATTTGAAACATATCATTTTGTCAATCAAAACCATTCAAATCACATTCATATCAAAGCTTTGTGATAATAATAATGATTCAAATCATAATACGTGGTAACATCCAATAGAGTAAAAAATAGACAATGTACCGAAGCCAATAGGACCACAAGGGTCGATTCAATAGGACCACAACGGGTCAATCAATAAACTCCAATGAGTAATTCAATATGGACCACAAGGGTCTAACATCAGAGATCTCTGTGTTTCAATTAATCCAATGGGTCATGGTATTGTTTTCCCCAAGCGAGAGCCTCACTAAAGGATGCCACGATTCCAAGTTCAAAAGGATCTTTATTCATAAATAACAAAATAAGATTTCAAGTAACATTCTTGACTAATTCAAAATACCATTGAAACATAGCTTTATAAAGACATTACTCACAGTGGATTTGTATCGATATAAGTTTCAAGCAACCACCTACACAAAACACACGATAAAGACACATAATGAAACACTTGTCTTAATCAAATGTTTTTTCTTAATCCAAATCCTTTCAATGTGTTTCTAACTCATTTCCCTATTAATAATGTCCAACCCATGCCCAAGAATGCCTAAAAGAGCATGAAGATGAAGATATGCACATAGGAGTGTTTTTCAAAAATGTTGAAAACAAGACAGTTCGCAAGAGCTCACTTTTGGTCGCTCGAGCGATGTGGCCTGTCTGCAAAAATATTAGATGGTGCTAAAGTAGGCTCGAGCCATTACTTGGTCGCTTGAGCTAGGTGCAATGCAAAGCTGGATTCGCTCGAGCGTGCACTTGGTTGCTCGAGCCAGCTGTAAAGGTCAGCAAAAATACTAGGAGTATGCAAAGTGCGCTCGAGCGATGATTCCATCGCTTGAGCAAAGTGGTCAAATTCTGGGTTTTCAAGAATTGAATTTTTAGTTCCAAAACATGAGTTTCATGCCTAAAAGCTTGCATGGCTAATAGAAGCATGATGAAACACTTTATAAAACATGAATATTTGGTAATCACCAAACCAAAGTCTCAAAATCTCTTTCAATTTTCCAAAACAAAAACCAAAACTCTATAATCTTTCCATACATGTAATGAATTCTATTATTTTCTTTTCAAACATGAATATATGAAATGGTGAGTGTAAGTTATGGAGAATTTTCGAAGATAACAAGTATAATTTCATGCATGTATAAATTGTTGAATAATCAAGCTTGAAGATGATGAAATGTACATGCATGTCCCAATTCAACCTATATTTACTAAATTCAAATTGATTCTAGCCATTTCTTTATCATTACAAGCAAATGATCCTATATATATGATGAATTCAACATTTACATGGGTTACCTAATAAAATTATGGTTGTAATTCATACATAAAGCTTGAATTTGGGAGCTAGCATGCTTAATTCCTTCAATCTCCTACAAAATCCTCTCAATTCTTCTCTCTCTCTCTCTCTCTCTCTCAAAGTTGTTCTCTCTTTCTCCTCACAATCTTAACCACAAGTTGATGAAAATGAGCTCATAAACATGTTTATAACACACACAAACACACATATAGGGTGGATTAAGTTAGGCTAATTAATTAACTTAGGATTAATTAATCTAGTGTAGTTCTAATTAATTTATTCTAATTATTTTGATCCGAATCAAATTTTAATCAAACTTACCATATGATTCTAAATATCTAATTAGCCTATCGAACTAATTAATTTTGGTTTCTGAATTTGTTTGGGCTCTCAATTTTCGATTTGAAGTCAGTATTCTAACAGATATTCCACAAATAAATAGATAAGCACAAAATTAAACACATAATCATGCAATTCTCTTAATAAAATAATATGCAAAAATGATATGCATGTTGGAATCATTACAGTCTCTCCTCCTTAGAAAGTTTGATCCTCCAAACTTAAGTTACCTTCATTTGGAAATAAATGCGGCTATCATTGTCGTATCTCATCATCTTTCTCTCAAGTTGCCTCTTTTCCATAATGCTCTCTTCACTCTACCTTTACCATTGGAAACAATATATTCCTTAGTTGTTTTACTTGTTGATTGATGATCTATATCGATCATTCTTTGTATTTTATATCATCATCTAAAGCTATCTGATGATAACCTATGACATGGAACGAATCTCGAAGACAACCGCGAAATATTGACACGTGAAACACATTATGCATATGTTCTATTCCCGGTGGCAGGGCTACCTGGTAAGCAACGGGACCAAGCCTTTCTAAAATCCTAATGTCCAATGTAACGAGGGGACAACTTACCTTTCCTACCGAATCTTGTCTGCCCTTTCATTGGTGCATGATCACCCGCTTCATATTCCAAATCCCTTCTTCTCTAATTCGCATAGCTTTTCTGTCGACTCTAAGCAATCTTGAGTCATTGTTGAATGATCTTTATCTTTTCAGTTGTCATTTGCACCAGTTCTAATCTATATAATCCTCTATCCCCAACTTCTGTCCAACAAACTAGAGACCTACACTTCCTTCCATACAACGCCTCATATGGTGCCATGTCGATACTAGCGTGGAAACTGTTATTATATGTAAACTCAGCCAACGGTAAGTATGTTTCCTAACTACCTTGAAATTCTAACAAATGTTTCCCAAATGTTCGAGCATTTGAAAAACTAAAGTCAGCTAACATTTGTTATGTATGAGAGCAGAAATTTTTCTTTGATAATTTTATTAACACATATGAGTTACAATATATAAGTTGTGCAAGGCACTCGAATAAGAATAAGATACCATATGTCACAAAGTTGATAAGAATTGAAAAAAATTAAAATCCCTGAGATATTGATTTGTGATTAAGTTTAATTTTAAATAATGAATTACAATCTCAATCAAACAATCAAAGACAAATCAACACACCAATTTAACGTGGAAAAACCATAATTTGAGTGCCTTCAATTGTGATAAAAAAATCACGAGCCAAAACTAGAAAACAATCCACTAAGAAGACAAAAATAAATTACATATGTGTACCCACAACACTAATGTCGAATCCACAATGATGAGCTACTCCGGAATTCACCAAAGCTTCATGCCCAAGTTCCTCGGAATCCACTGAAGAACAACTCTCTCTTTGTGAATAAAATAAACCAAACAAACCCCTTGATAATGTTGATACAAAGTTTATGGATCCATTGCTCACTAGTAAATCATCAAAGAAACACTCATAAAGCACCATCCAATATAAAACTCTTTTTTTTTTTCTCCTCTCGAAAATCTAGATGGCTCAAACCCAAAACGAGCAAACAATGCATTTTATAGTAAATTGATTGTGAAAATCGCTCGAAAGAATCAGAATAACGCCATGGGGACCTCGCTTCTGATTCGGACTCGATTTTGTTGGTTCTCAATCTCGAACCAAAGAGTCCAAATCCGCAAATCGCTTTTGAAGGAAAACAGATTTTTGAAAGAAGTGCCAAACATGGATCGCTTTGCGGATAACAGAGTCGCCACCTAAATATTTTAAAATGGGAAATTTAGGAAACCCCGACTCGGCCGAAGGCCACGTGTCCGTCATCACCAAAGTTGGCTCGAACTTGGGTACGATTGGGGAAGGTCACATCGTGAGCACTTCTCACGGTCAAAGACCGGCCTCTACTAACCATGATATCTGTTTTTGAAAACTTTGTATGCTCTTATTCCGATTATTAGCCTAGGTTACTATGTGATGCTCGCAGCAAACAAGTATAGACTGGGCCGTCTGAATTGGAACGAAACATTTCATGTTTGTTTGAAAATGGTGTGAAGGTGCTACCCGCAGGTAGGCTAAAATGCGGATTTGCCACCCTCGGGTGGGCTTAGAAAACATGATTTTGCCACTATCTAGTGGGCTTAAAACAAACAGTCAATGAATTGTCCCAATCCAGATAACTCAACCTCCACCCACAGGCATTCAAGGCAGTTATATCACATAAGCACATAGCCTCATGGTAAGCATGCTATCATGGCAACACTCACACGCATGCAAAGATGCTAAAGCATAACAACTTACCGAGTACTCCAAGCCAAAACAGGAAACTGATTAGAAATCATGTATGATCCTAAGTATACAGAATGCCTAATGCAACACATGCAAAGATGCAAACTATAGCAGGCTCGTCTACTCTAAAGATGGCATATGATGATGCTACAACTAACATGTATTCAATTTGGAATTGAAATACAAATGCAGTTAGTATGATGCGCCGAGCCCGATGCATGCAATACAGATGAATGATGCAAATATGCTGTCATACTGTATGCTAATTGAAATATGCCCTATATCTAACCATCCAAAGCGGGTAAATAAAAGGGAGAAAGAAATGGGGGTTGGAAGACATACATCACACTCACACACCCATATTACAATCATGCCCTCGCGCAGAGGGTCCGAATGAATAATAATACAGACCCGAATAAAAGAATATACAGTCCGAAATAATACAAATTCTAATTAATTAATTATAAAAGAATTAAAAACTGGCGTGCAAGCCAGGGACTGCCTCGCTTCTGATAGATGTTGTATGTTGGGCTGCTTGGCGCGGAAATCCACTGGGATGCCCTGATTAGCCTCTGTTTGCACTTTTTCTCGAAATGTGCGCCGGATTCCGAAAAGTCGTTGGTCCTCGATTTTGCTGTAACAGAGAGCAGGAAAAGGGCATAGCAATGTATTTCACAAATATATGCATACCTCGATCCTCGTGCCACCAATCACGCATATCAATGCATGATGGCCGAGGAATCGGATTGCACAACTCAATATAGGGATGAATGCTACAACAAAACTCAACTCCATCATGGGTAATCCGGAGTGTCGGTGACTTGGGAATTGAGACCCGTTCCGTCACTCGGAGTACGAAACGTGCCTCGTTTCTCGTGCAATATGCATGATATGCATGAAATGCAACTAAGATACAGCCTGGTGTGCATAATGCTATGAAAGTGAGAATGTCTCGAAATGCGTGCCCACGGGCACGCAAACCGAGAAAATGACATACAAGCATGAGATGACATGAAATATGATGTACAATGAGACTAAAAAGAAATGTCTCGAAATGCGTGCCCACAGGCACGCAAACCGAAGTAATGCATGAATGCAATCTAAGATACAACCTAGTATGCACAATTCGGATGAAAATGAGATGAAAATAAGATGCCTCGAAAAGCGTGCACGCAGGCACGCAAACCGAGGCGATGATAAAATGAGAAAATCGGGTACGACCGAAGTGCCTCGAAACGCGCGCCCACAGGCACGCAAACCGAGGCGATGATGAAAGATGAAAATCGGATAAAATCGAAGTGCCTCGAAACGCGTGCCCACAGGCGCGCAAATCGAGGCGATGATGAAAGATGAAAATCGGATAAAATCGAAGTGCCTCGAAACGCGCGCCCACAGGCACGCAAACCGAGGCGATGATGAAGATGAAAATCGGATAAACCGGCGTGCCAAACGCTGCGCCCACAGCGCGCAAATCGAGGCGGCGATGAAAGAATGAAAATCGGATAAACCGGCGCCAAACGCTGCGTGCCTACAGCGCGCAAATTGAAGCGATGATGAAAGAATGAAAATCGATAAACCGGCAGCAAACGCTGCGCCCATAGCGCGCAAATCGAGGCGATGAAAGAATGAAAATCGAATAAACCGGCAGCCAAACGCGTGCCCACAGCGCGCAAATCGAGGCGATGATAAAGAATGAAAATCGGATAAAGCCGGCAGCCAAACGCTGCGCCTCACAGCGCCGCAAATCGAGGCGATGATGAAAGAATGAAAATCGGATAAAACCGGTGCCTCAAAATGCGCCTGCGTGCGCAAATCGAGCGATGATGAAAGATGAAAATCGGATAAACCGGCGTTTCAAACGCTGCAGCGCCGCAAATCGAGGCGATGATGAAAGAATGAAAATCGGATAAATCGGCGCCTCAAACGCTGCGCCCACAGCGCCGCAAATCGAGGCGATGATGAAAGATGAAAATCGGATAAACCGGCGCCTCAAACGCTGCGCCACAGCGCCGCAAATCGAGGCGATGATGAAAGAATGAAAATCGGATAAATGGCGTTTCAAACGCTGCGTCCACAGCGCCGCAAATCGAGGCGACGATAATAGAATGAAAATCGGATAAAACCGAAGTGCCTCGAAACGCGTGCCCACAGGCGCGCAAATCGAGGCGATGATGAAAGAATGAAAATCGGATAAAACCGAAGTTCCTCGAAATGCGTGCCCACAGGCGCGCAAATCGAGGCGATGATGAAAGATGAAAATCGGATAAAACCGAAGTGTCTCGAAATGCGTGCCCACAGGCGCGCAAATCGAGGCGATGATGAAAGAATGAAAATCGGATAAAACCGAAGTGCCTCGAAACGCATGTCCACAGGCGCGCAAATCGAGGCGATGATAAAATGCAATGAAATGACACACGGAATGCCGCGATGGGCTTACACCAACATGGGAGAGCCTCAGCTCACTCACGTAGGAGGCCGTCGGATAAAACGGAGGTGCCTCGAAGTGCGTGCCCACAGGCACGCAAACCGAGGCGATGCATTAAGGCATAAAATGGCATGGGAAATGATATGCAAGTATGTGAACCACTAAATGAAGGGGAAAACAGCCCCGAAATGATGCGAAATAACAACCGAAGCATGCAATCATCCCGGAATGTGAAATTAGACACCCGAAATGGCCTATAGCCATACTAAACGTGCAAAATTGATACACGAAAGCAAAAACAGTAGCAAGGCAGTCCCAAATATGGCATTTTTTCAGTACAAAACAAGGCCAAATTGTAAGCATAGATGGGTCAACATTAGCATGCATGAACAAGGGCCAAAAGAGAGGTATTGAAGCAAGTAGTATATACAAACCCCAAATGAACAAACATGCTTCTACAACATTGAAGAGGGCCTAAAAATAAGCACATTTACAGAATATGGCAGCCCCAAAAACAGAATATAAACATGCTATAAATTCTATGCAAAATGGAGCCCAAAAGAGACTATAACAAGAGATATGTAAAGCATACACCAAACAACAAAACTTTATTCATGAAACATGTAAAGGGGATCAGAAAAAGACCCCTTTCAGTTCTGACCAAAAGCCAAAACCAAAAGCACAAAAGGATACAAAACATGCAAGAATTAGGGCCTAAAGTGGATTTCAAAGGGAGGTGGTATATGGGATGGCCAAATGAGGTTGAGCCCTTCTACAATGTTGTAGAGGGGCTCAATATAAGCACAAAACCAGTAGGGGTCGGAGCCCCAAAAACAAATGAAAATAGACTAAAAAAAGCATGCAAGATTATGACATATAAGCTAGGTATTGAAACAAGTGTATTATGGAGGCACCAAATGAAGTTGAGCCCTTCTACAAAGTTGTAGAGGGGCTCAAAATAATCCTAAAACCAGTATGGGTCGGAGCCCCAATTCTCAACCAATTGGAGTAGAGAAATGAATCAAGAAAAAGCCCTAAAAGTTGGTTTTGAAGGCTTACCCTTGAAGACTTGTCTTTCTTTGTTTCTTGGCTTGGATTTGTAGCCTCTTGACCTCTGAAGAACACTTCCTTGCTGCTGGAATCGAAGTTGGAATGGTGAAGCTAGGTGTTGGTGAAGAAATCAAGCAAGACTTGAAGCTTTTTTGAAGGTTTTGGCTATGGAGATTAGGGTTTTTGCTTAAGTGTTCTTGAAGACAATTTTTGTAACCTTGAGGAAGGAGCTGCCCAGCCCCTTTAATAGGCCAAAGAATGGTGTAAAAGGGGAGGGAAATGGAGACAATCTTTCCCTCCCAAAATATCCCCCGAATGGGGAGATATTTTGACAAAAATATCCGGACAGCTGGAACAGGCTGGAAAGCAAGAATCTGGCCGGCCAGGTAGTTTTCTGGGAGGTGGCCGGCCAGCCACCCCACCTGGTCGGCCAGCCACTCACCATGGCCGGCCGGCCACCACCAAAAAATGAACAAAAGATTTTCTGGCCGACCAGTATAGAAAGGTGTCCTCCCAAGTGTGTAGAATAAGGTCCCATGGTCGAACTGCAACTCAAGGTGAGTCACAACATAGAGCTTGAAGAAGAGGCCCAAAATGAACTTCACAATTTCGGCCGACCACCAACATTTTGTGTCCTCCTGGATGTGTAGAACAAGGATCCAAGGTTGAAATTTGGCAACACCGGCAGAGCCACAACATAGAGCTTGAAGGAGAGGCCCAAAATGAAACCCACAGCTTCGCCGACCAAGAGCTTTTAGGGTCCTCCCATGTTCCTCATCACAAATATGTAACTTTGGTTGGAAGAAAATACCCCCAAGGTGTTCAACATTGGCCCTAAGTGAGAAAAACGCTCCGGAGGAGCGAATCCTATCTCGATAATTGCGGCCTCCCACCCCCAAAGGATCTTCCCGGTGTTGAAACAGAGGTAATCGCCAAATTTGAACAAAAACTAATGAGAAATGAATGTTCGGCAAAACCGAGCAATTCCGGATCCCAAAAATGGGTCATGCCTAAATGGTGTCTGGCAATAAGTGGGTATCTACGACCCCCTGTCCTCGAAATGACAAAACAGAGGTTCTGCCAAAATCGAGAAAATCGATGCAAAATGAAAGCTCGGGGCCCAAACCGCACGATTCGGTCCCAAAACCGCCATAGCACCGAAAGTGGCATACGGCCAATGGTGGGCATCGAAGCCCCAGTGTTCCTGAACTATAAAACAGAGGTGCAAGCCAAAACCGAGAACTCGAGGTGGTTGGGCGGTCCCGAGCCGAGGCATACGACCTAACGGTTCAAAACCGAACCGGCTCCGAAGGGCAAATGGCCTATGGCCACAAAGTAGCTCACGGCCACCGGAGATAGTCTACAGACCATTCCTTCCCTGAAAGAAAACAGAGAAAACCGAGTCCTGGTTCGCAAACCGAGACAAGGCACGAAGAGAGTTAAGTCCGGAGGCAAGGCGCGCTTGACTCTTAAACTTTTGAACGAGCACAGTATGCAACATCACCAAGCGCTCAATCGGTGACGTCTGAGTCTTAAGGTCGGTCAAAAATGGGGTGTCTACAGTTGCCCCTCTTTGACAGAACTCGGAAGTCAAGAAGTGACGTGAGTGAATGTCAAAGCCCAGAGACGACCCATTTTTGACAAGGCCGAAGACTTAGACAAACATACAAGGTGAACAGATATGTGCACCCGCAGGCAGGGGGGGCAAGAATGCAAACGATAGGCACGGAGCCAGGTGATTGTGCGAGTGCAACGAGCTGTAATGAAGCAAGTATTGACAAATAGATGCAACAGTTTTAAGCAAGAATGCAAAGCAACAACTACATTTCATGCAGTTAGGAATGCGGAGAATTATTCAATTCTCGTCGCGTCTCACACGGAGAAGATACGATACCTGCGCGATTCGTCTGGTCGCACCAGCTTCAAATGAACCGTACATACAATATCGTGCCTGCAAAAGAGAGAAATTCAACAAGAACAATATGCTAACAACATATATTCAATGTGATTCCTGTGATTCAAAAGGTTTGACACACACAGTGTCGGTGAAAGGATGCAACACAATGCGAGAAAAGATAACGCGCGACAACGCATGTTCAAGCATAGAAGTATGGTACATCAAGGAAACACGCATGACAATGCAAAACATTGATGAGAATGCAACTTATGAGCCAAATAATGCAAAACGAACATAAGTCGGGATGCCGGTTTGTTGCGCAACAACAAGCTGAAAAACGCGCATTCGGCGACGGCAACTCGATTACGGCCTCTGATTTACCTCCCGGAGAGGTCACGACATGTTTAAAAAGGATACACTCCGATTTCGATGAATAATGAGGAGACACATGTCAATAATTGCAATTAAAGTTCCAGCGGAGTAATTCGGCGCCAGAAAGTGCACTTTTCTTCAACTTTTTCAGGTCCCGGGAACTCCGATTTTCCTCAAAATTTGCAGAGAGGTAGGGGAGGGGGGGGAAAGATGGTCGGCCAGCTCTCCTCCCTAGGAGAGGCCATCGGCGGGAGGGGAAAAAGGGGTGGCCGGGCCACCAAAGTTAGGTGGCCGGCCGACCACTTGCTAAAAGCAGGGGCAAAATGGTCATTTTCAGGATTTCTATATATACACACCTCCATTCCACCCGAAATCACACCCAAAGTTGTGGAATTCTCTCCTCTTGCTCTCTAAGCCATTTTCTCTTTCAGATCTGCACTTTATACGCGCCTCCCACGCAAGTTGTTTTTAAGTAAATCTTCCGCTTTAGGCACTTTGAGCTGACTAAACTTCGACTTCGGGGCTTCTCTTCTCATTTTCACCACTTGAGGTAATTTTGTCTCATTATTTAGAAAATTTTCCCGGGAGTTGACTTTTGGTTGACTTTTCGTTTCCCGAGAGTTGACTTTTGTTGACTTTTTTCAATTTTGGCCCATTTTGCTCATTTTTGCTCCTCTTTGCAGATTTCTCGATATGGCGGGTCATTTCCCTCGCGGTAGAGGTTTTCCAGGTGCCGGAGATGATTTTGATCTCATGACACTGCCCCCGAGGGTCCGCCCTTTCTTTCCCGATCGTTATGCTCCAGCGGTGCATAGGCTTCCGCGAGCTACCTTTCGTCATTTCACCGAATTCAACGATCGAGCACCCGGGGATCTTCTTCTACGAGAGCCGGAGCAGCACCTCTCTTACGATGTAGAGGTATTTTACTTATTCTCTGTATTTCTCGTGCATTTTATACTCCTGGCATGTTGAACAATTATGAACGCACAGTGCACATTAGTTAGAAATTGAACACACAGCTCAAACATTGATTCACCGAAGAGACAACCTGAAGTTGAAAATGAGCACACAGCACATACTGACTAAGAGTAGAACACACAGTCCCAAACTCAGATTTTCTGAACACGCAGCCGAGCTTTGAAGCGAACACACAGCCCACTGATTGAGAGTAGAACACACAGTCCCAAACTTGAAGCGAACACACAGCCCACTGATTAGAAGCAGAACACACAGTCCCAAACTTGAAGCGAACACACTTAATCGATTGGAAGTAGAACACATACCCCAAACTTGAAGCGAACACACAAATTTAATCGATTAGAAGCAGAACACACAGTCCCAAACTTGAAGCGAACACACAGCCCACTGATTGGAAGTAGAACACACAGTCCCAAACTTGAAGCGAACACACAGCCCACTGATTAGATGCAGAACACACAGTCCCAATCTTGAAGCGAACACACAGTCCACTGATTAGAAGGTAGAACACACAGTCCCAAACTTGAAACGAACACACAGCCCATTGATTAGAAGTAGAACGCACAGTCCCAAACTTGAAGCGAACACACAGTCCACTGATTATAAGTAGAACACACAGTCCCAAGCTTGAAGCGAACACACAGCCCACTGTTTGAAGTAGAACACACAGTCCCAAACTTGAAGCGAACACACAGCCCACTGATTATGTAGAACACACAGTCCCAAGCTTGAAGCGAACACACAGCCCACTGTTTGAAGTAGAACACACAGTCCCAAACTTGAAGTGAACACACAGCCCACTGATTAGAAGTAGAACACACAGTCCCAAACTTGGAGCGAACACACAGTCCACTGTTTTTAAGTAGAACACACAACACAAATACCAAATTCACTGAACACGCAGCCCATTTTCACTCCATTTGCACGCAGCTCATTTTCACTTCATTTGCACACAGCTCGCTTTCACTTCATTTGCTGACCTATGCATTTATTCTGAATGCAGGCTAGCGCCAGACAAAGGCGAGGGTATGGCTCCACCGCCGAGGGAGTGGTATTTTGAGCTTCCTAAGTCGTCCGGGATTGGTCGACTTTTATGATTCGGGCCATTCTCAGAGGGTTATCTCTGCCTCATCAAGAGGACTTTATTTGTCGCTTATGAGAGATGGTGGGACACCACCAATTCTTTCCATTTTTCTCACTCGGGATATGACCATGACCTGCTGACTTTGCTATGATCACTGCCTAGACCTAGGCGGTGCTCCCATTCCTTACGACGAGGACATGGGTCAGTGGGAGGCTGCCTGGATGCACCTATTGGGGGCACACCCGCCTGTAGACAGAGGTACTGGAAGAGTTCGGTATACTTGGTTCTCTTCCCATTTTCGGCGGCCACAGATGGAGCCCGAGACACCTGAGGAGGCGGAGCAGTATGCCCGCGGTTTCCTTATGTACCTCCTCGGCACCACCTTATTTGCTGATAGGGGGAACATGGTAGGATTACATCTCCCGAAGGCCTGTAGACCTCTCACAGTGTCGGCCAAGATGATTGGGCGGCTGGCCCTGCTACCTCAGACGTTACATGAGTGCAATCTCTGACACGAGGGGACTTACTCATGGCACTCGAGAGCCCGGGAGGTACATTCTCCCTCTTGATTTACATTTCGCTTCTCATTACTTGTTTATCGCACACACGTGCACTTTGCATTCTCAGATTCTCGCTTTTTAGCACTTTGTACTCACATTCCGACTGCTTTCTCACTATGGGTATATGCATATTTCCCACATTAGCTCCAGAGATGGAGGTGGTGACCTCCCATGACCCCATTTTCATTGATGTTTGAGGGTGAGCACTTATCGAGGCCCCGAGAGACTCTTCCATCTACGACAAGATTTTGACACCGTTTCTCGCACAGAGGTATTTAGAACTCTCGCTTTTTCATTTTCATCTTTGGTCTACTTTGCACCTTTTGATTTCGCTTGATTTACATATCGCTATCCACAGATCACCGGCACCTTGGGCAAGGTTTGGCGATGACCTCGAGAACCAAGATCCGTGAGGATCGACTAGCCCCAAAGATAGGTTCCTCGCCGAGGACCAACCGGCAGGCTTGGTTCTCGGGAACGCTTTCAGCCAGTGTGCGGGTGTGATTCCCAGACCTCCTCGCCAGGCTCTCCGCACACCATGCGATCGCGATAGATTATCCCCTGAGGAGGTCAGTAGTGCTATGCAGGGCAGTGATGCTTTATTACATCTTCTTGATGGAAACTACGCCACCTATCGCCGCATATACCTGATGCCTCCTCTGACGGGAGTACGGGCTCCACCACGGAGGCCCACTGGCGCACCATCTTCGAGTCGCGCCCGTGCTACAGATATCCCTTCTTCTAGCACGGCCGGTATACCAAGAGGTAGAGGCAGTTCGATTCCTCCGATCCCTCCGACTCTTGATCACCCTGGATGGCCAGAGATGCCGACTGAGTTGACGGGTTGGCAGTATGGGACCACTTCTCCGATTTCGATCCCTATGAAGCCTCCGACGCCTGGCCACAGATATGTCAGTGATCCTGACTCACCGCCGGTATGTTCTACCACTTTCATTTGTCACACAGACATTTTGGCAGTTACTTATTTATTGATAAGTTGAGCTTGCGTCTGCAGCCACCTCGGGATTACATAGACCAGATGCTCGGGGTAGTGGCATCACTTGAGGGGATGGTCCTGCGTAGAGAGGCACAGATGTCCATCATGGGCTTCCAGGTACCCTTCACCTTTCTTGCATTTATCATATTTCTGTTAATGCTCTGGCTTTGAACATTCCATTGCACTGATAGGCTGTGTAGAACACATCTGGCACACACCCCACTCACATACTGTACTTGCACCTGCTTTTCATGTTTGAACTGACGCATTGCACTTTGCATTTTCAGATGCCTCCAGTATATGCTCCACCGCGAGGAGGGCCTCCCGGGCCTTTTCAGAGAGGTCGAGGCGCTAGACCTGCCCAAGGTACAGGGACTCAAGGAGCTGGGCCATCCAGGCCTTACCGAGGAGCTCGAGGAGCAGGGTCGTCTCGCAGACGCAGGGTGCCCATTGTCGAGGATGACGAGGAGGAGGTCGCAGATCATGTGTCAGAGGCATCCCCTGGAGAGGGAGGCCCTGGTCTTGGTTCCGGGAGCGGAGACGAGCCTGAGGGGGATCCGGAGGATGACAGCTCCGATCCAGATGGTGATGAAGATGCAGAGATTATCCCGCAGAAGAGGATGAGAGGGCCTCCCTATTCCCGTTCCCGAGGACACTGATGTTATTTCCTGCTTTATTCTACTCTTTAGCTAGTAGTTTGTAGCACTTTGCACATTATTAGGCAGTTTTAATTTCTGTAAAACTTGTACCTTTAATTGTTGTAAAATATCATGGAATGAAATAGCTTTTGAAAAGATGTTTGTATTTGAAATTTCTTAGCATCGCATCGCATCATTTTGCACAAAACGGAATTGAATGAAAATGTGCTTCATGTATTTACCGGGTCAGGTAGTGAACCGACGCAACAAATCAAAACAAACCGTCCTGCTAAGAAATAACAGAATCTTAGCAAGTTTACAACTCGATAAGCAAAGTACAACATTGTTAACGACTCAATAAACAAGACTTAACAAAATGTGTAACCAAAGGGTAACAACTCAAAACACAAAATGCGACAGCTCGACAAACTTACAACTCGATAATCAAAACAACAACTCGATAAGCAAAAACACGACAAAATGTATTTCAGACAGACGATCTGGATGATGGGACGTACCCAAAACTGATAGAAATGGAGGCCTTCGACATTCCCGATGCACGAAAGTGCCTCAAACTTCCTTCCGGCGGGCAAAACAGGACCAACACGAGGCCGAAAGCATTTTGTACCCGGAAAACAAAGAGTGGCCGGCCTACTAGGATAGGTGGCCGGCCGGCCACCCTTCCCTTGACCACCAAAATGTTGACAAGTGTCCCGTGAATAGTGTCTTGGCCTCCTATAAAAGCCCCAATCTTGGAACTCATTCATTTCATCACATTCTCTCTCCAAATGGAAGCATTTCTCACCGAAAATCTCACATCTTGGATTTCTTCTTTAGATGGCTCGGAGAAGTTGAATTTTCGGGGTTTCGGCTTGAATGCACTATTCACGCTAAGCCGGACTCCACTGCATCTTCCTTTCCTCCATGCCGCGGCAAGGTTTTGGAACCCGGACGACGCCTTTAGCTTTGGCAAGAGGTATGTCCTACTTTTGAAGATTTTCAAGCCTTAATGGAGTCTCGACCGCCGTAAGAGATCTTGCCTCGCCTCGCTTTTGGCCATGCCCAAGCTTTAGGGCTTAATGTGCGTCTCGACGCCAAGATAATGCTCGATCTCGATTGGTAATGGATGTTGGACATCCCGAGTCCGATGATCGATTCTCGATGCCGAACCGCAACGACCACCATTGGCAAGGTTTCCGGCAAGATGCCCTTTGCTTGTGCATGCTATCTCATTTTCTGCTCGCTCGCTCGGAGGAGCCAACATCCGCTTGATCGAAGTCGCCAAGGCTTGAGGGAGGGAAAGAGTCAGATCGCTATGACTTTGGCCGAGACATTGATGGGTCTAGATGCCTTCTACCGTCGAGAGACAGCCAGTTTATGGAGTCCACTATCGCTATGTAATGTTTCCCACCCAAGCTCACATGTATATTTGCTCACATCACTCGCCCTCGGGCTCAATTTTTCCTCACAAAACCCTATCTTACTTTTCTCTCATCGTACATCTCTATTCTTTAATCTTCATTTTTCATCCCTCCCCAGATATGGTTGATGGATAAATTGCAAGTTGTGGACTCTTGTCCTCGCTTATTCACAAATTTCTGCTACTTTTTTTGTCAACGCCGTTGACGCCTTGATGAGGGATGGTGGTAATGGATGTGCAACTTGTTCGGCAGATCGCATCGCGTGGCGTTGTCCTTGGCTTAACCTTCCCATGGCGAGTTATAGCATGTTTCAGATACCGATTCGTTGGTCGGCTTGACTCATCACAGATTTTACTTCCCATTTCGCATTTTGCGCCGGGCCATTATAATCAGACTTGCCCTCCGGAGGGGATTGAGTATCCGGCTACATTTCCATTTCGAGGCGCGCACCTTGCCCGACATACTACGGCCTGGAGGACCAGAGAGCTCCTATCCCCCGCTTCTACTTTTAGTTGCACTTTATCTGACGAGTGCTGGGATTGGCTCAACGAAGAAGCACAGGTTGGGCCTAGGCTGGCATCAGAGGCTTCAACTAGCTCTGGAAGGGGACGCAGGAACACCTGACTGGACTATGCCCCAGATTTATTGCTTTATTAGTACTTTCAAGTTTTCATTATGAGTGTAATAAAAAGCAACTTCAATTGTATGCAAGAGCAAAAGAACTTTGTTTTGAAATCAATGAAATTGAAGATTGTGGTACTGAAAATTCTCCACTTTTGGTCCAAAAATGGTCTTAATCGTGAAAAGATTACTTTGAGCAAAGTCAACTTTTATTAAAACTTTTCAAAACTATTTTCGATATGGATCAGAACTGGACACGCCTGAGATCTGTCACTGAGATGTACAACTCCGAATCCTAGCAACTGAAAAGTTGCCCCTAGTCTGAATAAGAGGCCTCGGCAAAGTGTGGCAACGGAAAGTTGCCCCTAGTCTGAATGACGCTAGAACACTTCAATGCAACGGAAAGTTGCCCCTAGCCTGAATAGCACTGTACCGGAGATCGCAATAAATGCTGATGAATAGAGATGACTGAGATGATCAGAATGGACAAAGTTGATCGGGGAAAAGATTATGACTGAACTTCAGGATGAAGCTGCCTACGTATCCCAAAGATGGGAATCAAGTCTTACGTAGTTCAGGGTTCAGGTTCACTCGAGTATTTTTGCTCTCCTTTTGCGCTCTAACTTTTGCCAAGGCCGCCCTTTATGGTTTTCAACCTTATGAGCTCGCTTTTATAATTTTCAAATTTTCTATGCTCGAAGTTTTGCCTGTGTCGCCTTTTCGGTTTTCGCCCAGCGAGCCTCTCAAGGGTAGTATTTCTTCAACTTGTCCATGTTGATCGGTTGGGAAAACTCCAAGCCATCTAGATCCATCAGAACCACAGCTCCACCTGACCAGATTGACTTGATGATGTAAGGACCAGTCCAATTAGGTCTGAACTTGCCCCTTGGGTCGTGAATGGGAGCTCGGTTGTCCTTGAGTACCAAATCTCCTTCTTTCAAATTCCTGGACTTAACCTTCTTGTTAAAAGCCCGAGCAATTCTACGTTGATAACCTTGGACGTGGTACAGTGCTTTCAACCTTCTTTCATCAAAGAGCATGAGTTCTTCAAACCTATTTTGCTACCAATCTGCTTCGGCTATCTGGCACTCGGCCAATACTCGCAATGACGGGACCTCAATCTCAATTGGTAGAACGGCCTCCATCCCATAGACTAATGAGTACGGAGTCGCCCCAGTAGAAGTTCTGATCGAAGTCCTGTAGCCCCACAGAGCAAACGGCAATTTTGTCCGCCAATCCCGATAGGTTTCCACCATCTTCTGTAATATGCGCTTGATATTCTTGTTGGCGGCTTCAACCGCCCGCTGGTTTGCGTCGATAAGTAGACGACTTATGAAAAGCCACATTGTATTTCTCCAACAAGTCAATCACCTCCTTCTTGAAGTGGGAACCATTGTCTGAAACTATTTCATTTGGGACTCCGTAGCGACAGATAATGTTGTTTCTGATAAATTTTGCAACGTGTGAAGCTTTCAACACTGCATAAGATTGGGCCTCAACCCACTTTGTGAAATAATCTATCGCTACAAGGATGAACTCATGCCCATTCGACCCTTTCGGCGTGACGGCTCCGATCACATCAATTCCCCAGACTGAAAATGGCCATGGCGAAGTCATGTTGTACAGCTTCGATGGCGGGATGTTCATGCGGTTTGCATGGATCTGACATTTGTGGCATCGCCGAACAAAGCCAATACAATCCTCCTCCATGGTGGACCAATAATAACCCTGTCTAAGGATCTTCCGTGCCAACATCACCCCATTCATATGTGCACCACATTCACCTCCGTGGATGGCTTCCATCAGACGCTTGGACTCTTCAGCATCAACACATAGTTTATGCATTCCCAGATGACCCCTTCTATACAGTTTACCCCCGCAGATGATGAACTGGACGGCCAACCTTCTTATTGCCCTCTTGTCTTTGGCATTAACCCCTGGCGGGTATGTTTCTGTTTCCAAGAAATTCCAGATGTCGTAATACCAGGGGTGTTCGTCCTGAACTTCATCTATGGCTGCAATCGACTCATAGGCAGGTGCAAATTTCTGGTCAATAATGACTGGACGCATTCGGACTCCACGTGGGATGTCTATCATGGATGATAGAGTTGCTAAAGCGTCTGCGAACTTGTTGTTCTCTCTTAGTAGATGAGTAAAACTTAACTTTTCAAACCGAGGAACCAGCAAATCCAAGGTTTGGTGATACATCATCATATTTTCCTCTTTTACTTTCCAGTCTCCTTTAGCTTGAGACACAACAAGGTTTGAATCCCCAATGACGTCCAGCCGTCTTGCCCCTAATTCCAAGGCTGCTTCCATACCAGCAATGCACGCTTCGTATTCTGCTTCATTATTTGAGACTTTGAAACGGAGTTTGAAGGCTAGAGGGATACGGGAATTGTCGGGTGCTATCAGCAACACTCCTATCCCATACCCATGTTGATTTGACGCTCCGTCAAAGTACAATGTCCAACTTTCCTCGTCGATATGCAAAATTGCTTCATCTGGGAATAGGTACTCAATTGCTTCATCCCCCTCAACCGGATGGTCGGCAAGGAACTCTGCCACTGCTCTTCCTTTTACTGACTTGCGCGTCACATATGTAAGATCAAATTCGGAGAGCAACAGCAACCAACGAGCTAGCCTACCCGTAAGCGCTGGTTTCTCGAAAAGATATTTGATGGGATCTAGTCGCGAAACCAACATTACAGAGTGAGCTAACAGGTAGTGCCGCAGCTTCCTGGTAGCCCATACCAGAGCTAAGCAAGCCTTTTCTAGCGGCGTATACCGGGTCTCATATTCTAGCATCTTCTTGCTCAAATAGTAGATGGCTCTTTCCACCCTATCTTCTGATTCTTGCGCAAGCATGCAGCCCATCGTGGTCTCCGTCACTGACAGATACAAAATCAACGGTTTCCCTGGTTCCGCTGGTGATAAAACGGGTGGGTTCTGTAGATATTCTTTAATCTGTTCAAACGCAGCTTGACACCGGCCGTCCCATTGGAACTTCTTGCCTTTCTTCAGAAGACCAAAAAGTGGTTCACAAGTCAAGGTTAGTTTTGAAATAAATCGTCTTATGAATTGCACTTTACCCGTAAAGCCTCGCACCTCTTTTCACCCTTGGTGGTGGCATTTCTAAGATGGCCTTGATTTTGGAAGGGTCGACTCGATGCCCCTTTGTGTAATCGAAACCCCAAAGATTTTTCCCCCAGAACACCAAACGACATTTCGAGGGTTTAGCCGCAACCGAATTCCTCGATCCTTTGGAAAAACTTGTGCAAGGTGTAGTGGCCCTCTCTTTCTTTGGACTTGACAATCATGTCGCCCACGACACCTCAACCTCTTTGTGGATCATATCATGTAGTATTGTGGTCGCGTCTGCTGATAAGTAGCCCCAGCGTTCTTCAACCCAAACGGCATGACCCGTAGCGTGATGTTCCCTACGGGTAGTGAATGCATTTTTCTCGCCTTCCGCGCCATTACTATCTCGATTGAACCCGAGAAGCCATCCATGAATGAGAGCAATGCATGCCCCGCAGAAGTCCACTAGCTCATCAATGTGGCAAGGAAAGTCGCCCTTCTGACCGCTCGCTCAAATCCTCAAGTCTACACACACCGGATCCCGCCGTCTTTCTTCGCACCGAACAATGTTGGCCAACCAAGTCGGATATTCGATACTAGCAGAAGCTGCGTCAATTTGCTTGGTGACCTCTTCCTTAATCTTGAGAGCCCAATCCGGCGGATCCTTCGAGCTTCGCTTGATGTCGGGCCTGGGGTCAAGGGGATCCGATGTCGTATAATCTCGTGATCGATTCTGCATGTCTTCGTGGGACCACGCGAAAACATCTTTGAAATCTTTTAATAAAGCGACTAAGCGCCGCGTTCCGAAGACAACGTGGACCCGATCTGACCACCATGGGTCCTCCTCAAGACTAATATTCACGTAAATGATTTCATCTATTAATGGCTTAACAAATCTCTCTTGCTCTTGCTCAATTAGACGCTAGAAACCGAGGGACTTCGCCCTCGCTGCTTTTGATCAAAATTTTGAAAGTCCAATTAATGCAATAAATTAGGGCACGTAAAAGTACTAAAACCACATTCACCTCATTCTCATTAAGTTCATCCAAATCGCCCGATTCATCTTACAACAGACTCAAATGAAAAGGAAAAAGACGACCGACAAGACTCGCATCCGTTAACATCCTCAGAGTACCAGACTCAGACTTCCGAGCCGAACTCGATTCCGACTCACAAGACTCGGTGGAATCAGATTCGCCACTACCGACTTTAATCGCCGGATAAGAATCCTCCTCGCATCGCCAAATGAGAGAGGGTGCGATGGATGCATCCAAGATAGCTGCTGGTTGGCTCGCAGCCGTTTCATCCCCAATCATGGACACCAAGAAGTTATCCCCCAAGCAATCTGGGTCGATCGGAGGATCAGAGAGAAGACATGCCAGCGCTACCCCCATTTCCAATTCCATGCCCTCAGAATCCTCTCGCTTTATTCTCGCCAAATTTCGCTTGTTGGGTCTGCTCGCTGCGGGCAACATCATCCCCGGATAGTTGCAGGTCGAAGAAGATTTCGAAACCTGGTACGCGCTTCCTCTCCGCGTTGAACCATGGTTCTGGGAAGCCACATAATGGAAAGTCTTCCCCCTCCCGGACAAAGCGTCCGTTCAGGGTACCCCAGATGGGCCTATGTATTAGATCAAAAGGCTTCCCAGCCTGCTTTGCTCTGGCTCTTCCGGCCATTTCCTTTCCTTTCCTCGCCCAGTCTTCTTTGGTAGGCAGATAACCTAATCCAAAGGTATGTGGATTATGTGGCACTTCGGCCAACGTTGCGACTCCTTTCCTGCCGCTTCTTCCCAATCCCATCCCCGGGATATGCTGTAGCTTGTTCATGAGGTAGACGGCTTGAGCGCTGACATACACACCCTCATTCACGGCCATAATGTTTTGTACCACCCGGGCCTCAGCCAAAGTAAATCCCGATATAAACATATCCTCCATGCCGTGTTCAATCTCCAGGACTGGCGTAGATACCTCGGGAGGAGGATGGATTGACGAATTTCCAAAAACAATGGCTACTCCTTTTCCATAGGGGTATTTCACCATTTGATGTAGAGTAGATGAGACGGCCTTCACCTGATGCAACCAGGGTCGCCCCAAAAGCATGTTAAAAGATGCAGGGACCTCCAAGACATGAAAATCTACCTCTTGTTGTCCAGGCCCAATCTTGGTTTGGATTTTTACTGTCCCCAGGACATCCTTGCTTGTATTGTCATAGGCTCTGATCACTTGAGTAGTCGGTGTGAAGTCCGCGGGCTTTAACCCGATTGCATACGCCGTTCTGGCTGGGCAGACATTAATAGCGGACCCAGTGTCAACAAGTACCACCGGAATCCATTTGTCCCTGCACTCTACAGAGATGTAGAGAGGTCTGTTGTGATCCACGCCCTCAGGCGGCAATTCCTTGTCCGTAAAGGTCAATGCCGGGGAACCCCCTCCCGGGAAGACCAAACCAACTAGTTGTTCTGGCGTAGTTTCAATGGAAAGCTTGGCTTTGTCCATAGCAGAGAGGACAGCCTGTCTGTGTACCCTGGAAGCCATAAGCAGTCCCCAGATGGAGATGTCAGCTTGTATTTTCTTTAACTGTTTCAGCACAGCCTCTTCTTCAACTTGCTTCTCCCTCTGCTTCTCCGCTTCTTTATCTTTCCCCGATGCCTCGGGTTGATCAAGGTGTGGGGGCTTGAAATACCGCCCACTTCTAGTCATATGGTCTACCTCTTCGAGGTACTGCATCGCCTGTTGGCCACCCGCCCATCTTCGCTCAGGTGGGCAAGATACAAGTCGTCATCTTCCCACCACATTCCATTAGCATCTAGCAGCATCTATCCGTTCCGGCTTGCTTGTGTTCTCGCATTTTCCTCCCTCATGCTCACAAAGATGTTCGGGCCAGGCTCCACAAGACTCTCACTTTCCTCATGGTTCTTCGCTGCTCTCTCGAAACCCATCTCTTTCTCGCTCCTCCAAAGGTCGCTTGTTCGGCTTTTCAAAATGTCTTGGTCCCGAGCGGAATTCTTCGCACCGGCGCTCTCCCATGATTCACTCGACCTTCGCCCTTCCGCCACAATGGTACAATGTCAGCCGATCATCCAACCACCCGACGACTCACGACTCGTGAATCGAACCAATTGGTGCATCACCCGATTCTCGATCGTTGAAAAATTGAAGGTTGGCGAAGCCCTCTTCCGCCGCGCCAAATCATCCCTCACGATTCAAGTTTATCCCCTGATCATACACAACTCACCTTCTCCGCAACCCCATACTCAAACTTAGGTTGACTTATTGGCAAGATATATCCACTGGATCATAAGCTCACAAAATTCTCGGATTGCTCCACCCCTGACTCAGCTTTGCTCTCCTCGAAGCCCCGCCTGCTCCATTCTCGTGGTCACCACCTTTGGCTCAGTTGGGTTGTGGAGGTGTCCACCATGCACAAGTCCGTGCTATCAGGAGGATCACCTCCGCTTGGGTAGGTGGGAGGGTAATGTAGATACTAGGGTCGTAAGATACGCCCCCAGTTTGGATAAGATTGATTCTTTTGGGTGGATCTTGGTTATGTACTGGGAGTGGGTTGGTTGTAACATTGGGTCGCTCGGGAGCGAGGATGATGTTTTTGTCAATGAGGTCTTGAACCTCATGACGCAGCCTGAAACATTGGTCGGTGTCGTGACCATGCTGCTGGTGGTATTTGCAATATTTGGCTGGGTTATAGGAAGGGGGGAGTGGATTTGGTGGAGGCCTCGGTTCCAAGGGTTTCAGATGCCCTTTTCTGACTAGAACCCCGAGGACTTTGGATAAAGGCATATGTAGTGGAGAGAAGGTTCGTTGACCCCTGGGTTGGTACCTTGAAGCTTGGTTACTGCTCCCAGAGGCATCAGAAAAAGGTGTGGCCGCTGCGGACCTTGGTTGGGGAGGGGGATTGGTGGTGACCATTCCGACCTCTGGAGTTCTTGTATTGGCAGAGCCACTCGGGCCTGCATTGGTATTCCGATTAAATGTTCTTCGGGGTTGATCCCGATCTTGGTCAAACAGACCCTGCTTCATTGCATCTTCAATTTGCATCCCCATATCATGCAGATCTGCGAAGGTGGGGAAGGGAACTACAATCATCTTCTTCATTAATGCCGGTTGGAGATTGCGCACAATCATCCGGATCTGATCTCTGTCTGTCGGCCTTAAGGTCATCATCGATGCCTTCGCCCTCCACCGGGTTACAAAGTCAGAAAAAGATTCTTTGGGGTCCTGCCTCGTTGTCTCGAGATCACGAGTTGTGATCTCGATCTGCGTGTTATATGAATATTGTGCAACGAAGGCCTCGGCCATCTCATCCCAGTTTATTTTCACCTGATCTTCCAGCTTCGAATACCAAGTGGATGCCACACCCGACAGGGTTCGACCGAACAAAGAGAGCTTTTGCGGTCGGGTTAGGCCCATTGGTCTTAAGATGTCTGAAAACAGCCGGAGGTGGACCATAGGGTCCCCGGATCCATCAAAGCGATCGATCTGGGGCATCTTAAATCTGTCCCAAGAACGCCACGCCACATCAAGATAGCCGCTTTCAATGTCCGGATGGCTTTCACCCCGTGATTTCTTGAAGAGTTTTTCCAACTTGCTCAATTTCAGAGTCAGGTGGTCTACCTCGAACTCAAATGGAGCGTCCGGGTAGTTAGGTGTAATGTTTTTGGACAACAGGTAGAAGCGGGCGAGCCAACCCATTGGAAGACCCGTGTCCTCTTGGGTG
Organism: Camellia lanceoleosa; assembly: GCA_025200525.1. Taxonomy (NCBI): domain Eukaryota; kingdom Viridiplantae; phylum Streptophyta; class Magnoliopsida; order Ericales; family Theaceae; genus Camellia; species Camellia lanceoleosa. Next base: position 84,396,238 of record CM045772.1, on the reverse strand, counting down.
TTTGGTGGGTTTGGCAGAGCGTTTTGTGGATTCGGGAGGGTAGCTTGGGTATTCTCGCAGATTTGGAGGCGTTCTCGCCAAGAGATATCTCTGCTCGTAATGGGGCCCCGTGGTGGAGGAACTCACAGCCCCTAATGGAGGAGGGCCCGTGTGAAGCGGATGCAGCTGCTTCATTGCTTGTAACTGTGATCAACTCGCATCATGGGCCATGACAATGCTGTTGTTTGGAAAATTACCGGGCGGATAGCATCATCTTGCATTTGCTTCATGCTTTCACTCATTCGGGCGATCATCGCCCATTGCCGTGTTCGTTGTTCCATCTCAAACACCGCAAGTGTGTTCTATAGTGGAAATAGGAATCTCAACCCGATCGCTCGACACTAAAGTAGACCATTGCATCAGAATCTCGCTTGATGGATCAAGCGTTTCTGCCTCCTTCTAATAACCGGGTAGTGAATGGAACACCGATGTCCGTCAACTAGATCCTCGGACGAGTAAGTCGGCGACCTCATGTCCAGATTGCTTGGGAATTATCGACCGCTCGAAGCAATCGTATACAAACCGCCTAGCAAAAAGATAATAAAGCGAAAGGAAATAAATGACCAAAAACGGCAAAGATAACAAACTTAAATTTAAATACACACACACACATACGGCATACAACACACAGCTTGGATAAGCTGAAATACACCGCCCTCAACCATCGATCACTGTTCTCAGATATCGTTTCCCAAAATCAATCGATATCCGCAGACAACCGATTCTCAAATAATCGACCGATACCGCAGCGTAACATGCCAACTCAAAATCGATGCCCGCAGTTCGATGCCCAAACTCATATCGATACATGCATTCTCAGAGAGACACACTCTAGCAAGCACATAGCAGATAAGTGAGAGCCAAAACACCCTTATGTTGGGGTAGGGTTTCCGTCCTATTTTGTCGTGAACTAGGGTTTCACTACGCACGCAATGCTTCAAACAACCTATAAACGGGTAAGCAACCCGTCTCTAGTTTGGATTGGTCACTATGGATCCGAATATGCACTAGGTCGAATGGTCAGGGGTGCCCCAGAAACCGGGTTTGTGTTCTATATCGGCAGAGCTCAGAATCGACAAATTTTATGGACATGCCTTGACAAGACAAGCCTCCAGGAAACCGCACAGGAATAGCAGATGGCAAACACCGTGTCCTAGGCGCACCAATGCAAATGCAATGCAAAGAAACACACAAGTGTAGTCAAAAGCAGATATCATGAGTTCGAGTCAAGTCCTCTAACTCCCCAAAGAGTCGCCAGAATCAGAATAACGCTCATGGGACCTCGCTATACGGACTCGATTTTGTTATGTTCTCAATCTCGAACCAAAGAGTCCAACCGCAAATCGCTTTTGAAGGAAAACAGATTTTTGAAAGAAGTGCCAAACATGGATCGCTTTGCGATAATGTAGTCGCCACCTAAATATTTTAAAATGGGAAATTTAGGAAACCCCGACTCGGTGCGAAAAGGCCACGTGTCCGCTATCACCAAAGTTGGCTCGAACTTGGGTACGATTGGGGAAGGTCACATCGTGAGAGCACCTTCGCCGGCCAAAGACCGCCTCTACTAACCATGATATCTCTGCTTTTGAAAACTTTGTATGCTCTTATTCCGATTATTAGCCTAGGTTACTATGTGATGCTCGCAAAGAAACAAGTATAGATGGGCTGCTCGATTGGAACGAAACATTTCATGTTTGTTTGAAAATGGTGTGAAGGTGCTACCCGCAGTAGGCTAAATGCGGATTTGCCACCCTCGTGGGCTTAGAAAACATGATTTTGCCACTATCTAGTGGGCTTAAAACAAATACCAATGAATTGTCCCAATTCAGATAACTCAACCTCCACCCACAGGCATTCAAGGCAGTTATATCACATAAGCACTTAGCCTCATGGTAAGCATGCTATCATGGCAACACTCACACGCATGCAAAGATGCTAAAGCATAACAACTTACCGAGTACTCCAAGCCAAAACAGAAACCGATTAGAAATCATGTATGATCCTAAGTATACGTAATGCCTAATGCAACACATGCAAAGATGCAAACTATAGCAGCTCGTCTACTCTAAAGATGGCATATGATGATGCTACAACTAACATGTATTCAATTTGGAATTGAAATACAAATGCAAGTAGTATGATGCCGAGTTCGATGCATGCACATGATGAATGATGCAAATATGTCATCAGATGCTAATTGAAATATGCCCTATATCTAACCATCCAAAGCGGTAAATAAAAGGAGAAAGAAATGGGGTTGGAAGACATACATCACACTCACACACCCATATTACAATCATGAATGAATAATACAGAGGGTCCGAATAATAAAAGAATATACAGTCCGAAATAATACAAATTCTAATTAATTAATTATAAAAGAATTAAAATCGGCGCAAGCCGTGGACCGCCGCTTCGATAGATGTTGTATGTTGGGTCATGCTTGGAAATCCACCGATGCCCCGATTAGCCTCGCTTGCACTTTTTCTCGAAATGCGCCGATTCAAAAGTCGTTGGTCCTCGATTTTGTCAGAACAGAGAGCAGGAAAAGGGCATAGCAATGTATTTCACAAATATATGCATACCTCGATCCTCGTGCCACCAATCACGCATATCAATGCATGATGGCCGAGGAATCGGATTGCACAACTCAATATAGGGATGAATGCTACAACAAAACTCAACTCCATCATGGGTAATCCGGAGTGTCGGTGACTTGGGAATTGAGACCCGTTCCGTCACTCGGAGTACGAAACGTGCCTCGTTTCTCGTGCAATATGCATGATATGCATGAAATGCAACTAAGATACAGCCTGGTGTGCATAATGCTATGAAAGTGAGAATGTCTCGAAATGCGTGCCCACGGGCACGCAAACCGAGAAAATGACATACAAGCATGAGATGACATGAAATATGATGTACAATGAGACTAAAAAGAAATGTCTCGAAATGCGTGCCCAATGGCACGCAAACCGAAGTAATGCATGAATGCAATCTAAGATACAACCTAGTATGCACAATTCGGATGAAAATGAGATGAAAATAAGATGCCTCGAAAAGCGTGCACGCACGCACAACCGAGGCGATAATAAATGAGAAAAAATGTGCAGGACCGGCAGCCAAACGCCATACAGCACGCAAACCAAGGCGAGGATGAACGATGAAAAGCGGATAAAATCGAAGTGCCTCGAAACGCGTGCCCACAGGCGCGCAAATCGAGGCGATGATGAAAGAATGAAAATCGGATAAAAGGCAAGTGCCAAACGCTGCGTGCTCACAAAGCGCAAACCGAGGCGATGATGAAAGATGAAAATCGGATAAAACCGGCAGCCAAACGCGCCTACGTGCACGCAAACCGAGGCGATGATGAAAGATGAAAATCGGATAAATCGGCAGCCAAACGCGTGCCCACAGCGCCGCAAATCGAGGCGGCGATGAAAGAATGAAAATCGGATAAATCGGCCTCAAACGCGTGCCTACAGCGCGCAAATCGAGGCGATGATGAAAGAATGAAAATCGATAAACCGGCAGCCAAACGCGTGCCCACAGCGCCGCAAATCGAGGCGGCGATGAAAGATGAAAATCGGATAAACGCTGCGTGCTCACAGCGCCGCAAATCGAGGCGATGATGAAAGAATGAAAATCGGATAAACGGCGTTTCAAACGCTGCCCACAGCGCCGCAAATCGAGGCGGCGATAAAAGAATGAAAATCGATAACCGAAGTGCCTCAAACGCTGCGCTCACAGCGCAAATCGAGGCGATGATGAAAGATGAAAATTGATAAACCGGCAGCCAAACGCTGCGCCCACAGCGCCGCAAATCGAGGCGATGATGAAAGAATGAAAATCGGATAATCGGGCGTTCAAACGCTGCCACAGCGCCGCAAATCGAGGCGATGATAAAATGCAATGAAATGACACACGGAATGCCGCGATGGGCTTACACCAACATGGGAGAGCCTCACCACTCACGAGGAGGCCGCTTGATAAACAGAGGTGCCAAGTGCGTGCTACGTGCACGCAAACCCAGGCAATGCATTAAGGCATAAAATGGCATGGGAAATGATATGCAAGTATGTGAACCACTAAATGAAGGGGAAAACAGCCCCGAAATGATGCGAAATAACAACCGAAGCATGCAATCATCCCGGAATGTGAAATTAGACACCCGAAATGGCCTATAGCCATACTAAACGTGCAAAATTGATACACGACAGCAAAAACAGTAGCAAGGCAGTCCCAAATATGGCATTTTTTCAGTACAAAACAAGGCCAAATTGTAAGCATAGATGGGTCAACATTAGCATGCATGAACAAGGGCCAAAAGAGAGGTATTGAAGCAAGTAGTATATAAAAACCCAAAATGAACAAACATGCTTCTACAACATTGAAGAGGGCCTAAAAATAAGCACATTTACAGAAGATGGCAGCCCCAAAAACAGAATATAAACATGCTATAAATTCTATGCAAAATGGAGCCCAAAAGAGGTTATAACAAGAGATATGTAAAGCATACACCAAACAACAAAACTTTATTCATGAAACATGTAAAGGGGATCAAAAAAAGACCCATTTCAGTTCTGACCAAAAGCCAAAACCAAAAGCACAAAAGGATACAAAACATGCAAGAATTAGGGCCTAAAGTGGATTTCAAAGGGAGGTGGTATATGGGATGGCCAAATGAGGTTGAGCCCTTCTACAATGTTGTAGAGGGGCTCAATATAAGCACAAAACCAGTAGGGGTCGGAGCCCCAAAAACAAATGAAAATAGACTAAAAAAAGCATGCAAGATTATGACATATAAGCTAGGTATTGAAACAAGTGTATTATGGAGGCACCAAATGAAGTTGAGCCCTTCTACAAAGTTGTAGAGGGGCTCAAAATAAGCCTAAAACCAGTAGGGGTCGGAGCCCCAATTCTCAACCAATTGGAGTAGAGAAATGAATCAAGAAAAAGCCCTAAAAGTTGGTTTTGAAGGCTTACCCTTGAAGACTTGTCTTTCTTTGCTTCTTGGCTTGGATTTGTAGCCTCTTGACCTCTGAAGAACACTTCCTTGCTGCTGGAATCGAAGTTGGAATGGTGAAGCTAGGTGTTGGTGAAGAAATCAAGCAAGACTTTAAGCTTTTTGAAGGTTTTGGCTATGGAGATTAGGGTTTTGCTTAAGTGTTCTTGAAGACAATTTTGTAACCTTGAGGAAGGAGCCGCCAAATCCCTTTAATAGGCCAAAGAATGGTGTAAAAGGGGAGGGAAATGGAGACAATCTTTCTCTCCCAAAATATCCCCCGAATGGGGAGATATTTTGACAAAATATCCTGGACACAAACAGTGAAAGCAAGAATCTGGCGGCCAGTAATTTTCTCGAGGTGGCGGCCAGCCACCCCACTGTCGGCCAGCCACTCACCATGGCCGGCCGGCCACCACCAAAAAATGAACAAAAGATTTTCTGGCCGACCAGTATAGAAAGGTGTCCTCCCAAGTGTGTAGAATAAGGTCCCATGGTCGAAATCTGGCAACTCTGAAGCAGGAGTCACAACATAGACCTTGAAGAAGAGGCCCAAAAATGAACTTCACAATTTCTGGCCGACCACCAACATTTTGTGTCCTCCCAGATGTGTAGAACAAGGATCCAAGGTTGAAATTTGGCAACACTGAAGCAGGAGCCACAACATAGAGCTTGAAGGAGAGGCCCAAAAATGAAACCCACAGCTTCTGGCCAACCAGTAGCTTTTAGTGTCCTCCCATGTTCCCTCATCACAAATATGTAACTTTGGTTGGAAGAAAATACCCCCAAGGTGTTCAACATTGGCCCGGAAGTGAGAAAAACGGGCTCCGGAGGAGCGAACCTGCTATCTCGATAATTGCTGGCCTCCCACCCCCCAGTGATCTTCCTGGTGTTGAAATAGAGGTACCTGCCAAATTTGAACAAAAACTAATGAGAAATGAATGTTCAGGGCAAAAACCGAGCAATTCGAGATCCCGAAAATGGGTCATGTCTTGAAATGGTGTACGGCAAGGAAGTGGGTATTCATGACCCCTGTCCTCTAATGACAAAACAGAGGTTCTCGCCAAAAATCGAGAAAATCGATGCAATGAAAGCTCGGGCCCAAAACCGCGATTCGGTCCCAAAACCCACAGTGCACCGAAGTGGCATACGGCCAAGGCGGGCATCGAAGCCCCTGTTCCTTGGAACTATAAAACAGAGGTGCAAGCCAAAAACCGGAGAACTCGAGGTGGTTATGTCCCGAGCCGAGGCATACGACCTAACGGCTCCGAAAACCGGGAACCGGGCTCCGAAAAGGGCAAAATGGCCTATGGCCACAAAAAGTAGCTCACGGCCACCAGGAGATAGTCTACAGGACCATTCCCTTCCCTCGGGAAAGAAAACAAAGAAAACCGAGTCTGGTTCGCAAACCGAGACAAGGCACGAAAGAGAGTTCGGAAGTCCGGAGGCAGGCGCCATGACTCTTAAACTTCTGAACGAGCACAGTATGCAACATCACCAAGCGCTCAATCGGTGACGTCTGAGTCTTAAGGTCGGTCAAAAATGGGGTGTCTACAGCAACATTCACCGCTTAAGCTATAAAACTTACTTCCTAAAAGTTTAGACGTTCTGCAAAAATACTAGATGATCATTTTCTCCGTTCGAACGCATAAATGATCGCTCGAGTGGTCAAACAACTTCGATTGCATTTTTGTTTTTTGGTTCGGAGGCGTTGCCCCTCGACCCCGCCTAGGCGCTGACCCAAACCTACCATGGGGCGCTACTTTCTAGACCCCCGCGAGTTGACTGTGCAGCTCGATCCCCGTACATAGTTAGGGAAGTGGCAAACACAAAAGCCTCAAGATCATAAACTCCTCTTCATAGGCACAATTGGGGTTGGATTCGCATCTAAACACTCACATTCTTACTGAAACAAAAGGGCGAATAATATTACAATTGAAAGGAGTTTTGTCTAACGGAATTGCCAATTACAAAAACCTAACAAGAATTAATTGAATGAGTATTGAATTATTAACCATCAACTCATCTAAAAGCTTAAATTGTTATAGAAAAGAGCAACATTATTATTTATATTATATTCTCAACATGCTCCCTCACGTGTGGCTGGACTTTTCTTCATAGCAAGCCAAACATGTGTAAGCATTTTAATTATCAGGTAGGTGGTGATGTTCGAACACAGGACCTATTACTGCTTTGATACCATAGTAAAATATCCAACTCAAAACCAATTAGCTATAAGTGGAGAGGCCATTACATTATATTAAACAAACTTGAGTGGCTTATATTGATGATGTCAAATTAAGTCTAACACTCCCTCTCATGTGCAGCCCAATAACACATGGCGGTGATTGAGAGGTCCGATTAAGAGATGGATCGTTGAACAATAGAGTGGGTGATTGTAGAAGAGTGATCGTATAAGAGAAGAAGGGACGGGTAGTAGTTAATGTGGTTTTAGTAGTGGTGGATGCGTTTCTCATAGTGGAAGGCTGGAAAGAGAAAAAAAAATGAAAATGAAAAAAGAACATGGTCTAGTTTCTACAGCTCTGATACCATGTGAGAGCAGGAAAGTTTTCTTTGAGATTAGCCAACCGAGTAGGAGTTGATCTTGATAATGCCAAGTATCATCGGTAGGATTGACAGTAGTATTGTTGGGATTAAGGAACCATAGAGGACATGAATTCGTCCCAGCAATGAAGTTGAACATCATTGCCATGGAGCTGGGGAAGAACTTAACTTAACCACAAGTGATAATTATTAGGACTGAGGCAAGTGGTGATAACAGCAAAGTGGGAGGTCATGGACTAGAAGAGAGAACGGGTTGTGGTTGATGTGGTTTCAGCAGTGGTGGATGATCTGCTCATAGTGGAAGGTTAAGAGAAAAAAGAACATAACATGATCTAGTGTCTACTGTTCTAATATCATATTAAATGGTTGACCATCAATACATCTAAAAGCTCAAACTGTTAGAGAAAGGGACAACTTTATTATTTATATTATATTCTTAACAATATTGAATTATTGACCACCAACTCATATAAAAGCTCTAGTTGTTAGAGAGAGGAACAACTTTATTATTTATATTATATTCTTAACACGCCTCCTCATGTGCGGTCACACATACAAACATTTTTAATTATTATTGGGTTGGCCGTATGCTTCAAACACAGGATGCATTGGCTAATACCATCTTCAGACATGGAAATTTTCTTTGATAATTTTATTAACACATATAGGTTACAATTTATAGGCTGTGTATGGCACTTGAGTAAGGATAAGATACAATATGTTTTGAATTTGAAACAGAGACTAAATAACAGAAGTTGATAATTGAATACAAGGATAATAACTAATTCTTATCTCTAAATCTATGAAAGTGCATAGCAAAGCTAATTCACTATAATAGTATTGAAAGTGAAATTAAATAGTTGCATTCCACTGTTTCAATGAGCATAAATATCGTGTGGTTATGGATATTTCTTATCATTTTCTTTCAAGACTGGTGACATTCAAGTACTGGCTCAGCAAAATCTTTTAATATGATATAATGTTAGGACTTTTTGTTGTTTGGCAATCTTGTTAAACAAACATTGTTCAATTATAATTGTATCTGTTCTTTTCCCCTTATGTGAGGATGAGAGTGTTTTAGATGTAAATCCAATCCAGTTTGATACTAGTGTTCCTTTATTGTTTTGTTCTTCGTTCAAACAGACATCAAGCAATCTTTTCACTCTTGCAATTTCTTAGACTGATAAAACAAGAAACTGCAAAGTGTCATAGTCCGCTTGAGCGATCATAAGTCTGCGCAAGCAATCTTTGCTACCTTGCAGCATCTCAACACTTCATTCTATAATCTTGCAGTCTTATAAATCGCTCAAGCAGTGTTAAGTTTACTCGTGTGGTCTAATTCAGCCAATTCAATTTTAACCACGCGTTTGAGAATAGATCTAGATCTAGACTCTGATTCACTTCCTTGAAGTGTGAAAAATAAGCTCGAGCATTCCAGTGAGATCCAAACTCTTACCTTGATTAATTGAGATTGATCTATTGATCATAGCTCCATAGATTGGATATCATCAAGGACTTCTACTTCAATTACACTTTTCAAGAGAAGAGTTCTTAAGTGGATTTCGGGAATTTAAGTTATTGGAAACTTTGGTGGATTCTAGAGTGAGCTTACCATCATGGATTCGACTTTTGAGAAGCAATTCCATGGTGAGATGGTGTTGGAAGTGGCAAAAGGGATTGAGTCAATCGGACATGGATTCGCTAGGTGATTGGATGAGAATTCTTTGTGTTATTCCTATTCTACATAGTGAATTATTTTGTGGTCGTTGACCAGAGAGTTTTTTTTTTTTTATCACAATTAGAGGTGTCTAATTGTGGTTTGTCCACATTAAGTTTGTCTTCTCCTTAATTTTCTTTGATCTAATTTGACTTCTTTGAATTAGATTAGATTAGATCATATCGTGATTATGTAATTTGTTCAATTGGTTGAGAGATCAGTGGAATTGAATTCTAAGTACAAATCAACGAATATCAAACTTGGGGATTTACCAAATTTCATTTCAAAAAGTTTGGTGATCCATTAGTACCACAAATCATAGTCATCAAAGGCATCATTGTTCTTTTCTGTATACATTAAAAAGAAAAATTCCAACCCACAACAAACAGTCTTTTTACATCAATAAAATATGGAAAAGAAAGAACTGCATGTACTCTTTTTGCTTCTCTTCTTACAGGAAAACCTCTTCTACTTCGACAACTATTTACCAACAACAAGCCAACTTACAATCTCAAGCTATGGGAATTGGATTGATACATATTAGAACATTTCCGGTAGAGGCATGCCTTGTAAAAATGACTGGAATAGTACAAGCGATCTCTCCGGCTGTGAGAAAGGAGCTTCATGAGAAGCACCTCTAATGGTGGCGAACGAGAGGGTATCACCATAAACTTGAGTCCATCCACCAACCTGAATACAGCAATACAAGCACAAAAAATTACTAGTTATAGCATTTTTGTCATTCAACAATATCATAAAAGTGAACAGATCGTTTTGTTGTTGACACTTTTTTTTGTTTCCAAAATTGTCCATCAAAAATCACTCTCTGACCGTCCATAGAACTTTGTAAGGGTAAAATTATAAAATCCACCGTTCAAAATCAAAATTTTAAATAAACATTTGTTTCTAGAGATTACCTGTTGCCCTCCAAACCAAACACGATATGGTACAGTTGTGTTCAATCCCAATTGATTTGCCAGCCCACGAACCAAGGTTCGGCTTCCAGTCAGTGGAATAACAGAATCTTGATCACCACTGCTTGCAAGAATTTGTAATTAGCATAACATCAAGAAAGACTGTAAAACTTCCAACCAATCTAATTAACGATCATGAATGAACCATGACTCTGATTTTTCACCTCACCTGTAAACCAAGACTCGAATTCCAGCCTTAATAAGTTCTCCAACTAAAGAGATTGTAGGTATCTCCACATCTAGCAGCTCATAATCTAGAATGCTGTGGTAAAACAAGAAATGGTCAAATTTTCTAGCTGTGGCTCAATTCATACAATATAAGTCATTTTCCTAAGAAAATTTTTTCTTCTTGTTACTACATTTTTTTGGCAATCAATTAGGATATTAAAGGCAACACTCTCTCTCATATATTCTCTAATCATCAACCAATTATATCACTTACACATCATTGAGTTCAGAAAATGGGTCTAGAAAGTGGACTTCAAATCACCTTTTTTTTAGGAAGCTTCTTTTTATATTCTAGATTCCAATTTGACTCAATCTGTTATTTTTGTCAATTTTTTTTGACTTTATGTAATCTTGGTCCTATTTGGGGCAAGCAATGTTCAATGTAAATTGAGTTGTATGCCTTTGAGACTATTCAGTTGTTTTGAGTAATAAAATTTCAGCGAAGTATCTCTTTTCTATATTGCTCCTGTTTTCCTTGTGTTTTTGTTCATTCTATGCTCTCCCCATACATCACTATCTCAGTTAAAAAAGGGGAGGAAGAAGAAGAAGACATACTCACTGCAAACAACCCATCTGTTTACTCCAACAAGCCGGGCATGAAATGCATTCTGCACATCTTGTCTGTTTAAATAATTGACAGTTTCATCTTCGACACACACATCAATCTTTTCACCAACTTGCTGCAAGTAAGAAAAAGAAAAAGAAAAATAATTACAAACAATATCACCAGAACTGAACAAATTAGAGTGAAATGAAAAAGCAAACGATCTTTGAGAAGGGAAGACCTACTTGAGGACTAATTTTCTTGGACTGCGCAAGCACGGATGAAATACAGACATCGAGTGTGACATCATATTTGTCCACAAATCTACTGGTTTCTCTGCTCACTTGGCTCATAACCTTTGAACAAACAGGTGAAACTGAGCTTCTGTAATACTCGCTCACATACCGCGAATAATTACATGAAGAAGTGAATATTTTGTATGTCGAATCTGATATTAACCCATGAGACCAAAAGAACTCTGCCCTTGAATTAAAGTCTGTAGCGAACTCTAAAACTGGATTACCCAACTGCAACAGAAAAAGAAAGGAAAAAGGAAATCAGTTTAGCTAGTTGCAATTGATCATTAGAAATATGATGTTGGAATTTGGGTAATTTTTAGAATATATGCATTTCTTTTTACTTGAAATTAGAGGCTTTGCATAGGAAAGTACTTACAGCAACGCCTTTCAAATTGAATAACTTTTCCTTTTGATTGAATTCAGTCATTAGTTTTGCAAGTTGAGGAATATAGTGACCTGTCATCAACAAGCAAAACAAAAGGATCTGTCATATATGTTTGGTGCTTTTGGTTTTTCGCTTTTGTTTTCTATTTTATCAAAAACAATAAAATTGAAAAACAAGCACCATCATTTTCATATTATTTTTATTTTTGGAGCGAAAACGGTTTTCGAAAATGCGAAAAGCAACTCTTTTGGCCCAAAATGGGTTATTTTTATATTTTTGTTTTTTCAAAAACAGTTTTTTGGAAGAAGTTCCCCAAACAAAGAGATGATGGTGTGGGCTACAAAGGGTACCTGCATAGCTTTCTCCTGTGATGAACAGATCCCTATGCATGTATTGGGGGAACTTAAGGAACCATCTTTGCAAGAATACAAGGTTATCCCTGGCTTCACAATTATTAAAATATGAACTTAGCTTTAGAAGAGACAAAACTTAATTAATAACAACTCAGACAACAGTAGAACTCAATTTTCTTTACCCACAAACATGTGTACTTTATAAATTAGCATGAATTCAAGTAATATAACAGTTAACATTTTAGTGAAAGCTAAACTTGGATAGAATGTAGAAATACCCTTACTTATAAAGGAAAATGATTTGGCTTATAAAACTAAGCATATAGTCTTTGCTGTTACTCCTAAACAAACACCTATGCTTATATCAGTAAATTGTGTCCTCTAAATTAGATTAACAATGAAAATTTAAATAATGGTGTCTTGGGCTATTTTGCTAAGAAAGAGGTTTTGGGTTCCATACCCAGTCTTTTTAAGGCCACCCTAGGATTTATGTCGGGTAATTATTTAGCATGTGTGAGGTGAGGTTTACAAGCGTGTTTGGTGCAAATTTTAGCAAGTTGAAACCTCTCCTCTTACTCCCAATAATAAGCTTGGCACATACTTCAAAAAAAATATATAATATATATTATATAACCAACTCCATAAACTACACCAAACAGCTCTTATATGTATCTGGGAGGGCAAAACTCCGAACCCGCCATGATAAAATAAAATTAAAAAAGGAAAAAGAAGAAGAAGAAGAAGTGAATTACAAGGATGAAACATACCAGTTTGTTGATCAGAGACTGCCTCATAGGAGGAGGCATCAGTTGAATAAGAAAAACCCACTCCCACTGGGGTTTCCAAATACAACATGTTTGCTTCTGAAGAATCATATGTCAGAACAAAAACATCAAATTTTTTTTTTTTTTTTTTTCAACTTTTCCAAGCAGGATACAAGCTGCAAAAACTGGAATTGATTGCTACATAATTTTGATGTGAATCACACATACCTCTGTTCCAGCTATACTCATTTTTAACCAGAACCTGCCCATTTGGCCTAAAAGGTCCATTTTCAGAGAATGCCCCCACTCCCAATGAAGAACACCCAGGCCCTACAATGATACATATTTCAAAATTAAACACATTTAAAATTTAATTTTCTATGTTTATTATTATTATTTTTTAATCTGGTTGAGCTTTAAAATCCAAAGAAATATACAGATAAATTGCAAACCTCCATTTAACCAGAGAACAAGAGGCTTTGAAAATGGATCAAATTCAGCCTCAACAAAATAGTAGAAGAGAGATTTTTGTTTCTTGTCATCCACAGTGACATAGCCTGAGAACTGTTGAAACCCCACAAAGGGTTGTCCAGGCAACCAAGCAATCTTGTCAGCCTCAGAGAATGGAAAGGACTCAACAACAACAAGAAGACCACCCATCATTAAGAAACAAAGCTCAAGCACTAATAACACAGGCACTGCCATGGCTTTCCAAGTTACTGAATTCAAGACTTGGAGAGGAATGAAGAAGTGGCTTGTACAGAGAGCACTTTGAGTGAACAAAACTGTGCTGGAATGGAAGGGCTAATATTGCTGCTGCTGCTGCTGCTGCTGCTACTGCTCAGTGGAGGGCATGACTCATGAGCCTATTGGTGAGGTGGGCCACATGTAGCAATGTCTTGTTTTTTTGTTATCATTACATTGTTAGCTTTTTTGAACTTGCTTGCAGGCCTGAAAATGGAGAGAGAGAGAGAGAGAGAGAGAGAGAGAGGCATATGGGTGACTTGAAATAGCATGTGAGGGTTGGTGTACTGAAAGTGAAAGAAGAGAGAAGGGAATTTAGCTGCTTTGAAAATTTTGAAATTCTTCCATAGATATTACAACAGTTTTGCTGCTTTTGATTAGTTTTGTTCTCCCAATAAATACATGTGAATACAAAGTGAAAAACCAGTGTATATTTTATCACGTAGGCCTGCCATGCTTTCACAGCTAGAACAAAGGCAAAGGGTACATTATGTTCCATGGAAAGTCGCTTTACAGGATTACTTTCCATTTTTCACAGAATGCGTGAAAATAACCACTGTAGTGGAGTCTTCCCAACTCCCAAGAAAAAATATTATTGTGTTTGTGTCCACATTTATAGACAAGCCACCCTAGAATTTTATTTAGAAATATTAATACGTGATCATTGGGTATATGAATCTCATAAAACACTATTTCAATCATATACATGGCATTTTTGAACCATTGATAAATATATATTTTGGAACTGTAGCATTAGTGATAGAAAGAGAAATGAAATACAAGATCATTTTTTAGATTTATTTTATAAATTTAATAATGTATAAGTGAGATAATTAGTAATGACTAGAGAAAGAATTGTTTTAAATATTTTACTTGATTATCATATCCTTAAATTTAAAATGTAAGTCTAATTTTTGAACAGAATAGTAATGCTTAAAGAAATGTACCATGTGAGATCATTTTGATGTCAAAATAGTAATAAAAAAAAAATCAGTCAACTTTGACATGTTAGAGTTTATCCAATGACTATGAGCTGTTATTGTCAAAAAACAAAAAAAAACAAAAAAATGTTGGGAAACTTAGGATCCGTTTGGTTTAATTTTTTAAAAGAATTTTGAGTTTTGAATTATATTTTGAAAAAATAAATTTTTGTTTTGAAAAGAGTCCTTAAAGTAAAAACTTATTTGGTAATGAGTTTTAAAAATAATTTTGAGATAATTTGTAGTTTTTTTTTTTTATTTTTAAAATTATAGTTCAGTAGATAAGTCTAAGAGAAAAATTGATTGATTAATATGTAGAATATAAGAGAATGAGAGAGAATAAAGAAAAAATGATTGATTGATGTGGAAGAGAGAGAGAGAGAGAAAGAGAGAGGAGAGAGAAAAATATTTTTGAGTTGTATTTTAAAAGATGCTAAACCAAACATGTTTTTGGATTTATCAATCCAAAAGTTGATTTAAAATTTAAACCAAACAGAGCCTTAACTTTTGGATAAATTATACTCACCTTCTTTTTAAGGTTTAAAAAAATATAATTAATCCCACATTTTTTATATAATTATATGGACTTTCTTTTTGTAAGGTTAAATCAATTAAAACTAGTGTAGATAGTGGGTAAACATTTAAATAAACAAAGATAAATATGTATTTTAGTAGATAAGAGATAAAAATATTATTTTTTCATTCATATGACTAATGAATTATTGATGAAAAATGACCTAATTGTTATGTAAATTAAAAACAAGGGATGTCAATATAATTATATCAAAAGTATAAGATTACTTGTATTTTTTCTGAACTTCAAGGGATGTTAGTGTAATTTAGCCTAACCTTTTCATCTCTAATTGTTAGTTATATGGGCTGTTATATATTAGCATTATTATAATTATGGCTTATTTTGTCAACTGATTTTAACCTACTTTTTAAAATAGGCATATGTCAAATTTAACATAAAGTTTAGTTATATGTAAATTTTAACAAGTTCTTTTGTCTCTACTTTTCTCACTCTTGGACTTGCATTTAACATTCTAATTTCACATTTTGTAGGAAATAAAATAAATAATATTTACACTATTGAAATAACATAGATAAAATATAGCATTTTGTCATTATTTATCTTTGAAATATAATAATAGCTAGCCATTTACCTATTGGCCTCCGTTCGGTAGAGCTGTGGAAAAAAAGTTTATAGTTTATAGTTGTGAATATAAGCTGATTTTTTACTTATAAATTAAGCTTCTTCTCCCCCACTCAAAGAATAAGTTAATTTTTGACTTACAAAAAGTTATAAGCTGTATTATTAAGCTGAACCAAACACATCAAAATAGCTTAAATTAAGCTAAAAGCTTAAATAAGATGGAAATAAATCCTACCAAACAGGGCCATTGAATAGTTGCAGATGAGCTTAAGTTATATGCCTTCTTATTGTTTTGCCCTAGAAACTCTAAAATTTCTACTCCGATAAGTATCTCTCTAGTGATTCACTTATTAAAATCCTAACTATAGTTACAACCACTGAGTTGTAATTTCATACTTTTAATCACAAGCATCACTTAGAGTAATTCTATTTGCACACCATACAAACTCTGAATACACACTACAAATAGTGTTTGGATATAAATTCTTAAACAAAAATCAAATATCCGAATATAAATATATAAACATAAAGCAATTGTTCAGATATAAACAATTGAAAAGATATATATTTAAACAATTTATTTTCATTCATATCTTAAATCAAAACATTTAATATTTGTTCAGAAATTTATATCCAAACACGACTTATAGTGTGTATTGAGAGTTTACATAGTATGCAAATAGAATTTCCCAACCACTTATTATTATTTCTCTCGCCATTTGATGAGTTGGCAATTTTTACTAGCACAAGGAATAGTAATGCTAAATTATAGTAATGGTTTACCTCACCATTGGAGAGGTGATTTTGGAATTTTTTGGAACTCCGAAACAATTTAATAATGTTTTCAAAAGTTTTACTAATAAAGTACATGGCTTGTTATATATCATTTAAAATTAGACTTCGTATCAAATAGGAAATTCTATTTACACACCACTCACTTTTTCAGTATCCACCACTTATATATTTTTTAGGGTTGCTATTAGCACCTACCTCTTTACTTTGGATCCCTCAATTCTTTAAACCCCTACCAACAAAAATGAGTACTCACCATTTTTTCTTTGAATCCCTACCTTAATACCAACTATATCATTTAACCCCAAACATAAACCTAAATCCAAACCCTAGCCCCACTTCCAAACACCACCTTCGGCACCACTACCGTTGCCTTCGGCAGCCTATATTCTTCTTCTTCTTCTTGGCTGAAATTGGAAACATCAGTTTTCCAGAAACCTCAGGAGCCCCCACAATCTTCTTTACAATCTCCCTCCTGTTAGGGAAAATCGATGATTCCCCACAAGTAAATCAATCAATGGGAATAAAAACTAATGCGGAAAAATTAAATCAAAGGCAACACAAAAATTTTTACGTGGTTCCCTCAATGTGAGGTACGTCCATGGGATCGAAATCCGATTCCATTATCAACCAAATAAGTTCCAAACGATTACAAACAAGACACTAATGGTCTCACAAAACCACCCTTATGTGAATTCCAAATAATCACAAATAAACAAGAGGAAAGACCTCACCAAACAGAAGAATCAAAATCTTCAGAACCAAAGTTGAAGAAGACCCAAAATAACGAACCAAATCAGCTCCCACACAAAGAAACAAAAAAATTGAACAAATCTTCACCAATGGCACTGTTACCGAAGCTAGAGCAGCCGCCGTCCACTTTTTTCTTGTGTGTGTATATAACCAACAACAATGCCTCCAACATAAATATAATATAATGAATCTAGGGTTTTGTAATCAAACCCTAATTGTATCCTAATTGGATTGGGCCTCCACAAATGTAATATATAAAAATATTATACCTAAACCAAGCCAAATTAAAACTCTTTTTCCAAAACCAATTGGGTCCCACACTCCAATAAGGAGGTATACCTAACAATTCTCCCCCTACCGACTTAGGTGGAGACATCAACCATACCCGCCAAAGTTCGACACTTTAAATGTTTGTCCCTCGACAAAGTCTTAGTCAAGATATCCAAATATTATCATCTGTGTGAACCTTTTCGAGTTGCAACAATTTCGAATCTAACACATCACGAATCCAATGGTATCTCACATCAATGTGTTTCGATCTCGAATGAGAGGTAGAATTTTTACTCAAGTGAATAGCACTTTGACTATCACAATAAAGCACATACCTTTCTTGCTTCAAACCCAACTCTTGCAAAAATTTCTTCAACCATAACACTTCTTTGCAAGCTTCCGTGATGGCAATAAATTCAGCTTCGGTAGTTGAGAGAGCAACACATTTTTGTAATTTAGATTGCCATGCCACAGCTCTCCCTGCAAAAGTCATCAAATACCCCGAAATAGATTTCCTAGAATCAACATCACCAGCCATGTCAGAATCTGTGAACCCATCAAGCATCGGCTTACCATCCCCAAAACACAAGCACACCTTCGAAGTCCCTCGAAGATACCTTAGAATCCATTTTACCGCTGCCCAATGTTCTTTACCCAGATTAGAGAGAAAACGACTCACCACACCAACTGCGTGAGCAATATCCGGCCTTGTACAAACCATGGCGTACATCAAAGAACCAACTGCTGAAGCATAAGGAACTTTCAACATCTCTTCTTTGTCTTTTTCACTTGTAGGACATTGATTCGAACTAAGTTTGAAGTGACCCGCAAGTGGACAACCAACCGCCTTTGCTTTATTCATGTTGAACCTCTCAAGAACTTTCTCAATGTAGCTTTCTTGAGACAACCAAATCAGTCCCTCTTTGCGATCACGAACAATTTTCATACCAAGTATTTGCTTTGCCGGCCCCAAATCTTTCATAGCAAAAGATTTACTCAACTCCAATTTCAACTTGTTAATCATGGTAGAATCTTGACCCACAATTAACATGTCATCAACATAAAGCAAAAGAATAATAAATTTATCATCTGGAAAATTTTTCACAAACACACAATGGTCCGAAGTGGTTTTAGAAAAACCATTATTCATCATGAAAGAGTCAAATTTTTTGTACCATTATCGCGGGGCTTGCTTGAGGCCATACAAACTTTTCTTCAATTTGAAAACAAATTTCTCTTTCCCTTTCTCTATAAAACCTTCCGGTTGCTCCATGTAAATTTCTTTTTCAAGATCACCATGAAGAAATGTGGTCTTCACATCAAGTTGTTCAACTTCAAGGTTCATACTTGCAGCCATGCCAAGTACAACCCGAATAGAAGACATCTTCACAACCGGCGAGAAAATCTCGTCAAAGTCAATGCCTTTCTTTTGCCCAAAGCCTTTCACAACAAGACGCGCTTTGTACCTCAGATTCTTCCTATCATTCTTCAATTTGATAACCCACTTATTTTTCAAAATTTTCCTCCCTTTAGGCAACTTCACTAAATCATAAGTGTGATTTTCAAGTAAGGAATTCATCTCCTCTTCCATGGCCTTTTTCCAATCATCTTTCTTTGCATGCTCAATTGCTTCTTGGTAGCTCTCCGGCTCCCCTTGATCAGAAATCAACACAAATTCATTAGGAGGATACATTCTTGAAGGTTGTCGGTCCCTTGTAGATTTCCTCAACTCAAGTTGTGGTGACGGTACTTGAGTTGGATGCTCTTTCTCAATTTCTGGCTCAACTTCATTAGGATTAGCATCATTCTCCACATCTTCAATAGGTGGCTGCACATCTCCCACATTTTCATCATCAACTGAAGATGAAGGAGATGGATCCATATCAATGAGATCACTAGTTTTTGGCTCTGGTTGATCACCTTTACCAAATTCTTCAATTGTTTGGTCTTCAAGAAACACAACATCACGGCTTCGAATGACTTTCTTGTCGACTGGATCCCATAATCTATACCCGAACTCATCACGCCTATAGCCAAGAAAAATACATTGTCTTGACTTACTATCAAGCTTAGACCTCTCATCCTTTGGAATGTGAACAAAAGCTCGGCAACCAAACACTCTCAAGTGCTCATAAGACACATCTTTGCCAGTCCAAACTCTTTTAGGAACATCACCATTCAAAGGATAGCAAGGAGACAAATTGATCAGGTTAACCGCTGTACTCATTGCCTCACCCCAAAAGGATCTTGGCAATTTAGCTTGTGAAAGCAAACACCTTGTTCTTTCTACAATGGTGTGGTTCATCCTCTCGGCAACGCCATTTTGTTGAGGAGTCTTCTTAACTGTCTTTTGATGCCGAATACCTTGGCTGCGACAATACTCATCAAATGGCCCAATGTATTCACCACCATTGTCTGTTCGGATGCACTTCAATTTCTGTCCTGTTTCTCTCTCAACCATGGCCTGAAAATGCTTAAATATGTCTAGAACTTGATCTTTAGTTTTTAGTAGATAAGCCCAAACTTTCCTTAAATAATCATCAATGAAAGTAAAAAAATAAAGTGCACCACCATGTGTTCTAACTTTTAAAGGACCACAAACATCCGAATGAAGTAACTCCAACACATTTTCTTTTCTAGAAGCAACATTTTTATGAAAAGAAACTCTATGTTGTTTACCCGCCAAACAATGAACACAAGTTTTAAGATGTGTACCTTTCAAACTGGGTAGAAGCTTTTTCTTGAACAATACTTGGAGCCCCTTTTCACTCATGTGGCCAAGCCGCTTGTGCCACAATTCGGTAGAAGTATCATCTTCAAGTGCATTGACAACACCTTTACAAATTTTTCCTTGCATCGAATAAAGTGTATGAGTCTTCTTGCACTTAGCCACCACCAAAGAACCCTTTGTGAGCTTCCATATTCCATCACCAAATTTGTTGTTGAAGCCTTCATCATCTAGCTTTCCAGTAGAGATCAAATTGAGGCGAATGTCGGGAACATGTCTCACATCTTTAAGCAACAATTTGCAGCCCAAATTTGTTTCCAAGCAAACATCACCCATGCCGATAATCTTGGACAAACCTTCATTACCCATTCGAACAGAACCATAATCTCCTGCAATGTAGATAGTGAAGAAATCAACTCGAGAAGTCACATGAAAAGAAGCACCAGAATCAATTACCCAACTGCTCTCTTGGCCCACAAAATTGATACAATCATTTTCACAAACGACCATGAGATCATCGGTAGTAACTGCCGTTGTGTCTTCTTGCTTCTTATCTACACTTTTGTCATGCCTTTTCTCCTTATTCTTGAGCTTTCGGCATTCCCGCTTCATGTGCCCTTTCTCATGGCAATAATAACACTCAACGTTTTTCTTTGAAAAAGAACCATCTCTTGACTTGTCACGGCTTTGATCACGACCATGAGGAGTCTTACTCCTCCCCCTTATTTTGCTTCGGCCTCTCACAACAAATGCTTCCGAATGAGTGGAACCAGCTAATTTTTTTCTAGTTTCTTCATTCAACAAACTACTAGTGACTTGGCCCATTGTGACAACTCCATCGGGTGCCGAATTACTAACTGTTACAACCAAAGTCTCCCAACTTTTGGGTAAAGAACTAAGTAGCATCAAAGCCTGCAACTCATCATCAAAAATAATTTTCATAGAAGCAAGTTGGTTAACAATACTCTTTATTTCATTCAGATGTTCCGGAATAGGGCTGCCCTCTTTATATTTTAAATTAACCAACTTACGAAATAGAAAAGCTTTATTTGTGGCTGATTTTCTATCATAAAGACTCTCTAATTTTTTTCCAAAAATCATGTGCCGAAGTCTCAGTGGCAACATGATGAAACACACTGTCATCAATCCATTGACGGATAACACCAACGGCTTTTCGATTAAGCCTCTTCCACTCATCATCTTTCATATCAGCAGGTTTGCCACTATCACCCTCAATGGGTCCATACAAGTCTTTACAAAATAATAGGTCCTCAATTTTAGTTTTCCAAGTTACCCAATTGCTTCCATTGAAGCTAGACATACGACCCATATTCCCCTCCATTGATTTACACAAATAAATAAATCCAAATAAACCGTAAGCTCTGATACCAGTTGTTAGGAAAAATCGATGATTCCCCACAAGTAAATCAATCAATGGGAATAAAAACTAATGCGGAAAAATTAAATCAAAGGCAACACAAGAATTTTTACGTGGTTCCCTCAATGTGAGGTACGTCCACAATATCGAAATCCGATTCCATTATCAACCAAATAAGTTCCAAACGATTACAAACGAGACACTAATGGTCTCACAAAACTACCCTTAGGTGAATTCCAAATAATCACAAATAAACAAGAGGAAAGACCTCACCAAACAGAAGAATCAAAATCTTCAGAACCAAAGTTGAAGAATACCCAAAATAACGAACCAAATCAGCTCCCACACAAAGAAACAAAAAAACTTGAACAAATCTTCACCAATGGCACTGTTACCGAAGCTAGAGCAGCCGCCGTCCACTTTTTTCTTGTGTGTGTATATAACCAACAACAATGCCTCCAACATAAATATAATATAATGAATCTAGGGTTTTGTAATCAAACCCTAATTGTATCCTAATTGGATTGGGCCTTCACAAATATAATATATAAAAATATTATACCTAAACCAAGCTAAATTAAAACTCTTTTTCCAAAACCAATTGGGTCCCACACTCCAATAAGGAGGTATACCCAACACCTCCAACTCTGACAAACTCCAGCACAGGCAACTGCATTCCTTCTCATCGGTCAACTACTCTCAGCTGCCACTATCCCCATCAATGCTTTCCTCATCAGTTCTACGGAGTCCAGTTATCTCTTCTCTTCTCTCTTTCTCTCTCTATAAATATTTCTCTCTCTCTCTCTCTCCTCCCCTCTCTCTCTCTCAAAATCATAATGATCGTTCAGCTACTGTGGTCGGCACCGTCACCGCCATGGTGAAAGGGCCATCGAGTAAGGGAGGTGGCGAGGCAGACCACGACAGAGTTCACGACGATGTGCTGTTTTTACCCTTGCACGGTCATAAATCTAGTGGTTATGGCTGTGTATAAGGTTCCCACTGGTTTGTGTTGAAAAGCTTTGAATAAGAAGAATGAGAGAGAGAGAGAGAGAGAGAGAGAGAGAGGCTGATCAAGCAAAAGAATGCTATGTTTTCACAACCCAAGATTGTGCAGAGTCTTGGATTTGATGATGATGATGATGATAATGATGATGATGATGATTGGGGTCGCGATTGATTTCAATCGAACGGTCAGGAGGTTTTCGGTTAAGGATCCCACGGTGGTTATTAATTTTGAGATGGAGATGGCTGCTGGAAGTGATGGAATTAGGGTTAGGATTTGAAAAATTAGAGATGGTGGGTTAAAGATGATGGTAGAAATGGAATTTTATCTTTGAATAAAATTAGAATTAAAAAAAAAAAAAGTGGGGGGTCCCAAGTAAAATGGTAGGAGCTAATAACAGCCCTCATATTTTTTTATAACAATTTTATCCATCAACTAAATTACCCTTTTAGACATACACGACACATTTAATCACCATTAACTCTCCACCTCTAGTTCTTGTTCAGTTCCATCACCAACGACGGCACCAACCATTCCTCAGCCTTTATCGCACCGTCTTCTTCTCTCAGTCTCCACCGCTTCTCTATTTCTCTCTCTTTTTTCTTCTTTTTCTTTTTATTCTTCTTCTACAACTTGAACAACACTCCCCAACCGTCGCTACAACTTGGGATACCCCCCTTCTACCGTTAACACTACAACCCATTATTGCAATCCATCCTCCAAATCCCCTCCACAGCACGATCCAACTCTTCCACCTTTCGATTCAATCTTTGTCTTCCCCTGAGAGAGAGAGAGAAAGAGAGAGAGAAAAAGAGATTGATTTAAGTTTCCAGATCTAGAGTTTGAAGAGAAAAGAATAAGTAATAGAAAGAAGAAGTGGTAAGGGTAGAAATAAGGGGGAGATGAGAGGGCAATAGGGTGAGGGTTATGGGATAAAGGAGCAGTGAAGTGAGGAGTTGCGGAGGAGCTGCGAGTGGTAGAAGATGGCGAGGAGAATGACGTCGATGTTCAAAGGAGCAACTCTAGCAATAGGGAGATGTTAGTGTTAGGCTTGGAATTGGGATAGTTCGGGTTGAAGATTGAAAATTCTAAAAATTTCCCGAGATATTGATTTGTGATTATGTGTCAATTTTAAACAGTAAATAACAATCCCAATTAAACAATCAAAGACAAATCGACACAACGATTTAATATGGACAAACCACAATTAGAGCGCCTCTAATTGTGATTAAAAAAAATCACAGGGTCAAAGCTACAAAACACTCCACTAAAAAGACAAAAAAAGAATTACACAAGTGTACCCTCAATTACCTAGTGAATCCGTGTCTAAATTGAACCCACCCCTATGTGCCTCTTCTACCACCATCTTCACCTTAAAATTGTCATGCCCAACATTGAATCCACAACGCTAATGTCTAATCCACGATGATGAGCCACTCCAGAATCCACCAAAGCTTAAGGCCCAAGTTCTACAAAATCCACAAAAGAATAACTCTCTCTTTTGTGAATAAACGAAAATAAACAAACCCTTGATGATGTTGATATGATGTTCATAGATCCATTGATCACTCGTAAATCATCAAGAAAACACTCATAAAATACCCTCCAATATAATATATTTTGTATCTTGTTCTTCTTTGAAAATCTGGACAGCCCAAAACCTAGAAACAACAAACCGCGCACTTTATAGTAAATTAAATCACAAAAACTGCTCAAGCGCACATTTCACCGCTCGAGTAATGTGAGCAAAAATGGTGCAAAACATATAGGCTGACTGTTCGAGCACAACTTTCACTGCTCGAGCGGTAAAACTTTCTTCCTAGAAGTTCAGGCGCTCTGCAAAAATACTAGATGATCTGTTTCTTCACTCAAGCGATAAAACAATTTTGACTGTATTTTTTCTTTTTGCTTCGAAGCGCTGCCCCTCAACCCCAGCATGGCACCTGTTGGAACAACCTTCTATGTAAAATAAATAATTTAAAACCAAATCAAACAAATAAAATAAATTGCTTACATAATTTATTTACCGATGTGAATTAGTACAAAAAGATCAAGTTGAGTGTATGACACTCTATCCTTAAGACAGATTCGCCTCGTTACGATGCTTACGGAAAAATGGCATCTATCTCCCAGGATACAGTGATCTTCACAAATTGTAGTAGCACTTCAAACAATTTGTACAGCAAACAAAACCTGTGTTTTATACTCTCCAAATTTTTCCTAAAATAATATGAAGAATAAATTGATGCAAGAGAGCAAAAGGATGGCAAGAAGATGATTTTCGGAATAAAGAAAAATACTGGAAGATGGTTTGTATTTATAAGGCTGAACAAGTATGATTTCAGACTGGAACAAGTGCAAGATCTGTTTGAACTCAGTTTGAATCTGTTCAAATCTGCTTGGGTAGATTTAAATCTGTTTGGGAATAACTGAATTTGTCCTGTGCAAAACAGGTTGAAAAATCGTTTGGACTGGTTGAACCTGCTGCAAAATTGGATCGGAGAAAGGCTCTGCTTGGACAGAAAAAATTGGCACAAAATTTAAATTAATTTTCCTGCAAGAATTTGAAAATAATTCAAGTAAATTAATGTTAAAACCGACCCGACCTACAACCCACACCCGCACCTGGTCGATGGCAGCGGCGTGCGCATGTGTGGTGGTTTGAGCCAAGGTTCACATTGTCCATAACTCCTCCCTTTTACAAACTTGGGGTGCCCCTTGGGGTCCAACTCAAGTATTGCTACCTAGAACTTATATACACACATAAGTTCTCTTAAGTTTTTAATGTGGGACAACCCATTTCAAGAAACCCACGTTTACTTCTTTAATTGTTCATTACACGAATCCGAAAACGATGTTAACTTCTCATTCACTCATAAATGGTTTTGACGAACTGTCTTCACCATGTGACTTGCCATATGGTAAGGAACATGTCACCTCTTTGGACCCATCTCAAAAAACGTTTGGGACCCACTCAAATTTGGGCTCAAAGTTGGACTAAAAATAAGCCTATAAAAATCATAAATTCCAACTACTCAGGACACCTTGGGCCATGATGAATGGTGAGCGGCTCAATCCTCAGATTTAGTCAACGAAGTGGCAAACATAAAAAGATTAAGATCACAAACTCCTCTGCATAGGCACAATTTAGGTTGGATTCGTATCTAAATACTCATAATCTCACTAAAATAAAAGATTGAATAAAATTACAATTAAAAGGAATTTTGTCAAACGAGATTGCCAATTACAAAAACCTAACAAAAATGATGGGAGATATTTTAGGAATTTTTGAAATTTGATAGTGTGCATGGAGCAAAAATAAAATATATACAAAAAAAAAATCAAAATTGTGTGTGATGTGTACTGAAATGATTTGTCATGTGTAAAGAGAATTACCCGCATCAAATATAACACAAGGCTTACCTATAAGCAAGCAGCAATAGACCAAACACAGAATCAAACACAAAAAATGTTCTACCAGATGATCGGCCGAACGACCGGAAGACACCATAACAATTGCTGTTGACAAGCTCTAACCAAGATGGCAGCTGCGTTCTAGAATCTCTAACCAATCATCCAGCCGAACAATCAGATGTACAATTTCTATATTCGAATTTATTTTTGGTCGTCTATGCACCTAAAATTTTTGATAAGTAAAATATGTGTCTCTCTTTAATCTTGGACCCAGACATAGGATTTTAATTCTACATTTTGTTAGAAAAAGTTTAATTTTTTTGGCATTGCAGCAATAGAACAACATTGCTAAGGTGAAATATTTTAACACTATTCATTACTTAATTATAACAATAACTAGATATTTACCTATTTGACCATTGGAGATGTTCTTACAAGGTCAAATTATTATAATTTGGCAATTCTATTCTAACTACGCAAATGTTTTTTTTTTTTCTATAATTTTTTTAAATGTCAAATAAAAAATCTATTTCTGATCTCACCACAAGAGCCACTGCAATGAACTTGTTTTAGTGCTACTATTGTTAAATTATAATAATTTTATCCAAAAATAAGCTCCAATGACATATTGAAGGGTGTCAACATATATTTGTCACTTGAAGTGAAATTTGACACTAAAATTTAAATTTAACTCTTCCACAAATGATGTTTTGATTTGACATTTTGAAAAATAAAAAATAAAAAATAACTAATGCATCATAACATTATTAAAATTTAGCATTTTCACACTATAACATTACCAAAATTTGGTTGTGATTATCCCCTTTTAACATTTTAGCATTGTTAGAGATGTGAAAAAAGACAAAAAAAAAAAAAAAAATACTCAGCTGCATTGAAATTTTTTAATTTATTCCCAGATATTGCAACGGTCTTGCTTTTTGTTTTCCCAATATACATGTGAATGAATACAAAGTGAAATTTCAGCTTGAACAAAGGCAAAAGGGTATGTTCCATGGAAAGTCACTTTACAGGATTTTTATTTTATTTATTGGATCACTTTACAGGATTATTACCTTCCATTTTTCTTTTTCACAAAATGTGTGAAAATGACCACTATAGTGGTGTCTTCCTTACTCCCAAGAAAAAACTTGTTGGGTCCACGTTTATAGAGAAAATATATTAAGGAAAATGTTAATACCATTTGTATATGCGAAATATTAAAGTGCATGTGAAATATGTATTGAATTATAATTTTTTTTTAGATCATGTAATTCTTAATGAACACCCATTAGATGGTTATTAGCAAAACCTACATACTAATATGAGATCATCTTTATTAAATTGATGTCAAGATAGCAATACTAAAATTTAATTTTGACATGTTAGAAAGCTAAAATATTTGGGAATTAAGTTTAATGATGCAAATATTATTTGTTAATATGTCAAATAAAAATACTCCCTCCGTCCTAAAATATTAGTCCCTCATTTCATTTTTTATTATTTCAAAATATTAGTCCCTTTTCAAAAATTAAGGACTAAGATAATATGAATTTCCTACTTTGTCTTCCTTTTAAATTCATTAACAACACAACAAGTACAATTATAGCAATTGATATTCTCAAAAAAAAATTTACTATCAAATGGTAATTTTGAAAATCAATATTTTTAAAGTACAATAATTGTATTACTAAAAAAAAAATTAGATTTCCCAAAAAAAAACTATTATTTTGAGACGAAAGAAGTAATATTTATGAGTTCTAATCATAAGATCAACTCCAATAGAGTTTTTATAGTGCTACTATTGCCAAATTACAACAACTTCGTCCAAAAGAAACCTCGAGAGACATGCCAAGAGGTCGCCAAAATATGTTATTGTCAAACTTGACATAAGTTTAGACAAAAATCTAAATTTTGACTTAAAGTTTTTCTCTGTTTATTTCTCGTGATAGGGTTTGGCACTTTGCTTGTAAAGAAAATTAAACAAATAACCAGTGATTAGAACAACATTACTAAAATATGTCATTTGAACTCTATTAAATTTTGACTTTGATTATCCGTTTTAATATTTTAACATTGGAGATTATTTATAAATATCAAGAAAATTGCATCACAGTGAATAGTCAACTATGTAGAGAAGTTCAACAGCACATACTAGTAATTTCAACACCAACAATCACTAATATCAATACAAGAAAGCAAGAGTTTGATTTAGGCCCAGTTTGGACATACCTTAAAAAGTTAAAAAAAAAAAGTCTAATTGGATAATGTCAATTTTTCTACTAATAGAGAAACAATTTTTTTTAACAATTATTAATCCTATCAGTTTTTTAAAATTCTTACAAAAAAGTATAAAAGAAATCACTTAAAAAAGCAATTGCTAGTCTATTTTTGTCAACCCCAATGATTCCTCATAATTAAAGGACAATTGTTGATTACTTCCAATTTCCCAAGGACTTTATAACTATTGATATGGCTGAGACTTCAAAAATGAAAAGGGTACAAAGTCTTGATGATGAAAAAATCAAATAAATTATCCAAAAAGTATATCACAGCATATACTCTCAAATCTTGTGCTTGTATTGTATATTTCTTCTTTAGACACTATCTTTATGTACCTATGTGAAACTGAAAGATTCATTCTCTTTGACCTTTGTCCCAAAAAAAATAAAAATAAATAAAAATAAAAAAAAAGAAAGAAAGATGGTGTTGTAATAATGAGGTGCCACTAGCATCATCTATTGCTAATTCACTTTTCACACACAATACTAATTATAACTTCTAAATATGGTCCACCACCACCTTCTGAGATATAATAGAAGGCATCTTTTAGAAAAAGTAACATATACTTTATTTTCTTTTTAGGTTACCCACTTCCATAACAGCCAAAGGAATGGATACACAAATATGTTTGTACCCTCTTTCCACCATCGCTGGCAGATTGAGACCCATGGTGGAGCCAAGATTTTAATTTGTGGTGGCATCATTAATTTTTAACAATATTAATTATAAAATTTAATCAAATTTAATTTTTATTTAGTGATAGAATGATCAAAGATTAATGTGATGATAAAATTATGTCTTAGATATGTTTTAATTAATTTATATTTCTTTTATTTGCTATTTTAATTGCTAAATATGATGATAATTATAATTTAAAATGTAATAATATGCATCCAAAAAAATGAAAGAAGAAAAAAAAAAGAAGAAGATTGATGAGAAAAACAAGAGAGAAATGAGAGAGATAGAAATAATTATAAGAGAATATTTTGATAAAATTAAGCATT
This sequence comes from Camellia lanceoleosa, assembly GCA_025200525.1. Lineage (NCBI taxonomy): Eukaryota > Viridiplantae > Streptophyta > Magnoliopsida > Ericales > Theaceae > Camellia > Camellia lanceoleosa. The sequence goes on along the minus strand of CM045772.1, from coordinate 84,366,866 downwards.
TATAATGATAAATTATAAAAAATTTATTAAATACAAAGAGAGAAGAAAGATAAGATATAAACATTTTGAAATATATTTGAAAATTAAAAAAAAAAAAAAGTTAAATGAAAAACTTTTTCTAATTAAAGATAAAAGTATAAGACACGTGCCTCCCCAACCCCATGTAGCTCCCCCTATGCACCTCACACCTTCTAGGGGTAATTCTTAGCTGATTGTGGGATATCTCTCATTTGTCTAGAGCATATGCACAACCTTGAAATAGTAGTAGATTGTATTTGATATTGTTATCAATTTTTGAAATTTTTTCTTTTTCTTAAGCAAGTCACCAACCACCCCTTACACACGTGACGGTTGGTGATTGGAGGAGAAGGAAAAAAAAAAAAAAAAGGCCAATCAGAGAGAGAGGAGGTCAAGGTGGTGGGGAAAAAGGGAGTTCGGAACATTTTTTTATTTTTTATTCATGTGATCCTGCAAAATTTTAATACATTATAAATTAATTCAAGTAGTGTTGTGCAGATGGGCAAATGCATCAAAAACCCAACAATAGTTCAACCAAAAAATTGATATTAAAAAAATTCCCATCACCACCAGTATAATATGTTTTTGAATTTGACCAAACAAAGAAGTCGTGGGCTTTCCCTAATCTCTATAGATGTAGTGAAGAGTAATGACAATTATACTTTATTTATATCTCTTACACTTCTTTTGTGAGAGACTAAAAGACCAAAAAAAAAAAAAAGAGTATAAGAGGTTTAAAATGTAGTGTGAATATTACTTCTTTTATAATTTTGTGTGAAATTATATAAAAAAAAAAAATTGTGTGAGAAAGAGAGGGAGACCACTAGATTGGGTGCATTAACAATAATCAATGGGTGCCAAAACAAATATTTAAAAGCTAATGCTAAAATTATTTTTGATTGACTGATGGGGTCAGACAAAACTTATTTTTGAAATAAATGAAGGGATGTTCAATGTTTCAATTATTTTTTTTTTTTTTAATTTTTGGGTCACACAAGAACTTTATTTGAGAATCAAGAAACCCAAAAACTTAATCAAATACATGAACTACCAACAACAATCCATATAGATCTATAGAGATTAGGGCCAAACTCTCCATTTTTTGTGCAGATAACATTTTATCATGCACCTTTTAATTTAACTTGCAAAAAGAAATGGAGCTTTTCTAAAACCTTTCGGATTACAGCAGCCAGGAGGAGCATCAGAGTTGGAAAATGTGAAAGTGCTGTGAGCAATTTCATGCTGTTTTTGAACTCATTCCCATATAATCACAGAATTACTTTTTCTTTCAATTTTAGTATAAGTAGCACCGCAATGAAAAAGAACTAACAAAAAGAAAAATAAAAATAAAAAATAAAAAAGAAAAAGAAAAGCTCATTACCTTTTACTTTTAATTCTTTAATTGAATTAGCTTTTCAGAATTGTATAATGATCTAGAAGAAATCTTTATACCTCATTTCCTCTCCTTAACTTATGCGGAAACATTTGAGGTTTAAATGTGCCAAACAATCCCTCATTTCCACTCAATAGTATTTTTTTTTTTTTTTTTTATCAGCAAAAGAGGGAACATTTATTGATGAACAAAGAAAGCATTACATCAACAAAGATAAAGGATGAATGCAAAAAGTATCATTATGAAACATACCCATCCCAATTGTTAGCATGGTTGAGAGAAATATGCATCAATTGTCTATTGAATCAAGGCACAAGGACTCCTATATATAGGAGAGTATTACAATCAAGTATGGAAGGTAGCTATACAAGGAATCAATCCCTAATATATATACCTAAATTATAGCCTAAATATATACCATATATATATATGCTAATATATACCATATATATTAACATCTCTCCTCAAACTCAAGGAGGATAAATATCAACCAACTTGAGTTTGGAAATCAAGTCACTAAAAGCCTTGGTGAAGACATCATCATGTTGATCAGCAGAAGCAATAGAAAAAAGATGGACAGTGCCAAGAGTGACATGCTGTCGAATAAAATGCAAGTCAATCTCAATATGTTTGGTGCGATCATGGAAGACATCATTATAAGCAATTTGAATGGCACATTGATTATCACAATCAAGAGAGGTAGCACCAAATGAGGAAACACCCATATCAACAAGCCAGCGAAACCACAGAAGTTTCTGAATAGTGTCAACAAGAGCGCGATATTTAGCTTCAGTACTAGAATGAGTAGTGAGAGATTGTTTCTTGCTGCGCCAAGCAAGAAGTCAATCCCCTAAGAAGAAACAGAAACCCGTAGTGGAGCGTCAATTAGTGGGATCCCCAGCCCAATTAGCATTAGAAAATGCACGAAGCTCGAGAAAGGAGTGAGCAGAATAATGGAGTCCATGGAACATAGTGCCTTTGAGGTAACAATGTATGCGAAACAAAGCAGTGTAATGAGGGGTGTGAGGAGCCAACATGTACTGACTAACAAGATGTATAGCATAAGCAATGTCAAGACGAGTCACAGTGAGATAGACAAGATTACCTACTAGCTAGCGATAAAGAGTAGCATCTGAGAGAAGATCCCCATCAAGAGAAGTGAGACAATTTTGAGTATCAATCGGAGTAAAGGCAGTCTTACAATCAATAAGAGCTACACAAGCCAAAAGATCGGATCTATATTTGGCTTGTGATAAATAATAACCAGTAGAACCATGGGAGACTTTAAAACCCAAGAAATAATTGAGAGTTCCAAGGTCTTTCATCTCAAAATGTCGGCTGAGAGATTGTTTGAGGGTAAGAATCCCAACCACATCATCACCGGTGATAATCATATCATCCACATAGAGAAGAAGAAAAGTGATGCCATGAGTAGTCTTCCGAATAAGGAGAGTAGAGTAATACGAGCTGGAGGTGAAGCCAATATCATGAATGGTAGAACTGAACTTAGTAAACTAAGCACGAGGGGCTTGTTTGAGACCATAGAGAGCACGCTGAAGTTTGCAAACTTTATTAGCCGAATAAGTAGATCCAGGTAGAGGTTGCATATAGACCTCCTCAAAAAGATCACCATTAAGAAAGGAATTTTTCACATCCATTTGGGAAAGATCCTAGCGATGAGAAGCAGCAACAGTAATCAGGCTGCAAACAAAGGTAAGCCTAGCAACAGGAGCAAAAGTCTCCTCATAATCAATACCATATTCCTGGGCAAAGGCTTTTGCAACAAGGCTAGCTTTGTACCGCTCAATAGAACTATCAGAGTGAGTCTTGATTTTGTAGACCCATTTGCAGCCAATCACAGTCTTTCCAAGAGGAAGATCAACAATGTCCCAAGTATGAGTTTTGTCTAGAGCCCGAAGTTCATCAGTCATAGCTTGCTGCCAAAGAGGATTAGTACAAGTGTAAACAAGCCCACGGTGGGGCCTCGCTACAGCTCGGACTCGATTGTTGTCACGGTTCTTAATCTGAACCAAAGAGTCCAAATCCGACAAATCGTTTTGAGAAAACAGATTTTTAGAAAAGAAGTGCCAAACATGGACTGCTTTGCCAGATACAGAATCGCCACCTAAATATTTTATTTTTGGGAAATTTAGGAAACCCTGACTCGTTTGCCTAAGGCCACGTGCCCGTCATCACCAAAGTTGCCTTGGCTCGGGAACTTGGGTACGATTGGGGAAGGTCACTTCGTGAGCACCCCCGCTCGCTCGATCAAAGATCGGTCTCTACTAACCATGATATCTAGTTTTGAAGACATTGTGCGTTCTTATTTCGGCTATTAGCCTAGATTTACTATGTGATACGCACAACATACAAGTATAGACCGGGTCGCCTGAATTGGAACAAAACATTTCATGTTTGTTTTTGAAAGATGGTTTGCTACCCGCAGGTAGGCTTAAAATGCAGATTTTGCCACCCTCAGGTGGGCTTAGAAAGATGGTTTTGCCACTATCTAGTGGGCTTAAAACTCACAGTCAATGATTTGTTCCAATCTAACTAACCCAACCTTCACCCACAGGCATTCAGGCAGTTATATCACATAAGCAAATAACCTCATGGTAAGCATACTATTCATGGCAACACTCACATGCATGCAAGGATGCTAAAGCATAAAACTCACCGAGTACTCCAAGCCAAAACAGAAGCTAATTAGAAATCCATGCATGATCCTAATTATACAGAAATGCCTAATGCAACATATGCAAAAATGCAACTATAGCAGGCTCGGCTATTCTAAACATGGCATATGAGATACAACAGCTATCATGTATTCAACTTGGAATTGAAATACAAATGCAGTTAGTATGATGCGCCGAACCCGGTGCATGCAAAACAGAATGAATGAATGCAACATGCTATCATATTGTATGCTAATTGAAACATGCCCTAATCTAACCATCATAAGCGGGTAAATAAAAGGGAAGAAAGACGTGGGGTTGGAAGACATACATCACACACACGCACACTTATTACAACCTTGCCCTCGCGCAGAGGGTCCGAATAAAATAATATACAGTCCCAAATGAATAGTACAGTCCAAATAAATAATACGGTCCAAATATGTACAAAACCCTAATTAATTAACAAATTTAACTAGGAAAGCATTAAATTGGCGTGCAAGCCAGGGACTACCTCGACTCTGCTCCGGATGATGAATGATGCATGCTGGGGTTGCTTTTGCGCGGAAATCCACTGCGATGCCCCAATTAGCCTCTGTTTTGCAATAATTTTTGGAAAGCACGCCAAGCCCCGGAAGACTGCTGATTCTTGATTTGCTGCAACAGAGAGCAGGAAAGGGGCATGGCAATGTATTTTCACAAATGTATGCATGCCTCGATCCTCGTGCCACCAATCACGCGTCTCGATGCATGATGGCCGAGGAGTCGAATTGCACAACTCAATATGAAATGAATGCACAGGAAAACACAACAAGACCTAACTCCATCATGGATAATCCGGAGTGTCGGCGACTGGGAATTGAGACACGTTCCGTCACTCGAAGTACGAAACGCCCCTCGTTTCCCGTGCTCGGGCTAACTCCTATCCCCAACACAATGCAATATGCATGACATGCATGAAATGCAACTAAGATACAACCTAACATGCAACATGCTATGAAATGGCATACACGATGCACGAGGTAACATGGCATACACAATGCGCTAACATACAACCTAGCATACACAATGCAATGGAATGAAATGACATACGCAATGCAATATGGGCTTACACCAACGTGAGTGGACCTCAGCCACACTCACATAAGAGCCCATAAGATGAAAATGAGACAACTCGAAATGCGTGCTCACGTGCACGCAAACCGAGGACCGACCCTAAGGCACCACATGCCACTCTAACAAGACATGGCAAAGCATGGAACATGGCATACTAGCATGCAAATTTCAATAGCAAAATATGATGCAAAACAGCCCCAAAACATGGAAACATGGCACCCGATACATGGAATGAGACCCGAAACATGAAATTAAGTACATGGAATGACCTATGGCTATGCAAAGCATGCGCTATTTGAACATGAAGTGTGTAGAAAAAATCAAGAAAGTCCCAAAAAAAGCATATTTACAGTTTTAAGCAAGGCCAAACAGTGAACACAAATAGGACTAAGCTAGCATGCAAAAATGGCCTCGTAAGAGAGATAATGAAGCAAGTAGAAGCTTCTGGCCCTGAATGGCCAAGAGCCCTTAAAAAAAGTTGAAGAGGGGCTTAAAATGAAGAACTTTACAGTTTACAACAAGCCACGAAAACAAACACAAGTATGGATAAACTATTATGCAAGAAATGGGCCAAAAGGGAGACAAAGAAGCAAGTGATGGTTTCCGGCCTCAAACAGAGGAGGGCCCTTCAATAAAGTTGAATAGATGCCCAAAACATGGTATTTTACAGTTAGTGACCAAACCCAAAACAGTGCACATGCAAGCTGAAAATACTATGCAAAATAAGGCCTAAAAAGAGGTTTAAACACAAAGAGTAAAAAGGGAGCTTCAAACAGCAAAAGTACCTTGATCAATCATGAATAGGGGGTCAAAATAAGGCTATTTAAAGTTTGGACCAGAGCCCAAAAATACAAGCAAAAGGGGCTAACAAAACATGCAAAAATAAGGCCAAAAGAGGGATAAAGAGGCAAGTGACAAAAGGAAGCCTCAAACAGTGAAGAGCCCTTCAACAATGTTGAATAAGGGCTCAAAATAAGCCACTTTTCAGTTTATAACCAAGCTCAAAACAATTTAAAAATGAGCCTAAAATACTATGCAAGAAAGAGGCATACAAGAGAGGTAAAGAAGCAAGTGTAAAAAGGAAGCCTCAAACAGGGAGAGACCCTTAAACCAACATGAAAAGGAGCTCAAAATAATGCTATTTTCAGTTAGGGTCGGAGCCCAAATATATAAGCACAAGGAGCTAAGATATAGGCCAAAAAAATACACAAAAGAGGGAAAATGGGACTCACCCTTGTAGCCTATGTCTTCAACAACTCTTGGTCCAAGGAATGGTGCTCCTAGCCTCTGGAAATGGCCCTCAAGCTACTGGACTAGAGTAAGGAGGAGTGGTGCTATGAGGTGGTGTAGAAATGGTCCAAGAACAAAGGGTTTTGAAGCTTTGAAAGAGAGAGATGGAGGATATATGTATGCAAAGCTCCAAGAGGATTTTTCTAACCTCAAAATGCAGCTGGAGTTGCTGGTTTTATAGGCCAAAGGTGTGGAAAAGAGGGAGAAAAATTGGGGGGAAAACTAATTCAAGTTTCCTCCCCAAAAGGCCAAACCCCTGGACATAGGACCTGGGGGAAAACAAAATACATAGCTGGAACACATTTGGGAGAGGGAGAATGGCCGGCCAGCTCAAAAGGGCAAAAAAGGTCATCCAATTAGGTAAGTGGCCGGCCTGCTACTTTTCTTGGCCGGCCGGCCAGTTCAAAAGGGTCAAGTGGCCGGCCTGCTACCTTTTCTGGCCGGCCTGCCACTTTTCAGGACAAAAATGGATCTGCTGGAAAGAAAGGTGGCTGGCCAGTGATTGGGAAGTCCAGTGGTGGCCATTCAAGTGTCTAAATTGAAGCCCCAGAAGTTATATTTCCAAAGGCACAAGCCTTACATTAAAATTCCTCCTGTGAAAAAATTTATGCCCTTTTTGGTGAAGCCGCGCAGATTTCGGTCCAACCGGAGTGATGCCCTACTTCAATCAACTATATCTCCCCCGTCCGGAATTGGATTTAGGAGATTCTTGAGTGAAAAATGAAGCCCTGGAAGTCTTATTTCCAGCGGTGGTGGCCTCATAGCTTGATTCCAAGTATGCAAGTGAATAGGCCCGATTCGGCGAGGGCTGTTCGACTCTTTCTTAACGGTTCATGCCCATTTTCTCCCCCAACTGGATTTCTTCCCTCTTCTCCTCTTTTCTTAACTCCAAACCCCTAAGTAAGGTGTTTTGAAAGATTTTTCAAAGATTTCATCTCTCTTTCATTCATTTCCACTTTGTCCTTGCTCGATTTACCGAAAAGCGCAACATTTGACAAAATGCGAGTCTCGGAACATCGTAAAAACTTTATTTCAAAAACGTTTTGAAAGAGAGGGTTTTAAGACTAAAATTTTTTGATAAATATCGTTTTGGTCCAAAAAAGGGGTATGGAGTTGAGATTTGACTCTCTCTCATTGCCGAAGAAATTGAACCTTTGCACTGCACAACTTCCAAAACCATCAGTCGCGTCCAAGTCTTAAAGGTGGTCAAAAGTGGGGTGTCTACAGTTGCCCCTCTTTGATAGAACTCGGAAGTCAAGAAGTGACGGGAGTGAATGTCAAAGCCCAGAGACGACCCATTTTTGACAAGGCCGAAGACTTGGACAAACAAGCAAAATATAAATAAATAAATGGTTGTGCCCGCAGGCTGCCTATGTATCCTTTTGTAAGGAATCAAACCATCGTAGTTCAGGGGCAGGATGCAAAATGATATGCAGGAAGATTTTGATGATTGGACTTATATGCTATGCGAAGCCGGTTTGATAATTGGACTTATACGCTACGCAAAGCTGGACATCATTCATGACCATGCAAAGAGAGCTGTAATGAAGCAATTATGCAAAATAAATGCAACATTTTAAGCGAATGCTAGGCAAGCAAGTAAACTCGAATCAAACTATACCTCATGCAGAAAGGATGTAAGAAAATTATGAAATCTTCACGAACATGTGCGATAGATACACAAAGGTGAACGAAGTGTGTGATTGATGCACGAAGCGAGCGTGTATAATAGATACACAAAGCGAACATGTGATAGATACACAAAGTAAAGCGAGTGTGATGGATACACTATATGAAGCAAAGTGTGATAGAAGCACCAAGTGAACAGAGTGTGATTAATACACTAAAAGTGAACACAAAGTGTGATAGATGCACTATGTGAACAGAGTATGATAGATATACTGAATGTGAACACGAAGTGTGATAGATGCACTTAGTGAACAAGTGTGATTGATATACTAAAGGTGAACACGAAGTGTGATAGATGCACTTAGTGAACAAAGTGTGATTGATACACTAAAAGTGAACACAAAGTGTGATAGATGCACTAAGTGAACAGAGTGTGATTGATACACTAAAAGCGAACACAAAGTGTGATAGATGCACTCATGTGAACAGAGTATGATAGATATACTGAAGGTGAACACGAAGTATGATAGATGCACTTAGTGAACAAAGTATGATGGATATACTAAAGGTGAACACGAAGTGTGATAGATGCACTTAGTGAACAAGTATGATAGATATACTGAATGTGAACACGAAGTGTGATAGATGCACTTAATGAATAAGTATGTTAGATATACTAAATGTGAACACGAAGTGTGATAGATGCACTTGGTGAACAAGTATGATAGATATACTGAATGTGAACACGAAGTGTGATAGATGCACTTAGTGATCAAGTATGATAGATATACTAAAGGTGAACACAAAGTGTGATAGATGCACTTAGTGAACAAGTATGATAGATATACTGAATGTGAACACAAAGTGTGATAGATGCACTTAGTGATCAAGTGTGATGGATACACTAAAGGTGAAGTGTGATTGATACACAAAAGTGAATATGTGCGTGATAGATACACAAAATGAGAAATGTGTGTGATAGATATAGAAAATGAGAATATGTGTGATAAATACACAAAATGAGAATGTGTGATTGATACACTAAATGAGAATGTATGATTGATACACTAAGGCAAATGAAGTGTGTTAGATACACTGAGTGAAGCAAATGAAGTGTGATTGATACACTAAGTGAATGACCTTAAACGGAACTTCTTTAAATGAACCGTACATACAATATCGTGCATGACTGAGAAAGAAACTTGATAGGTATGATGCATTACAATGCATGATGGTTAAGGAAAGCAATAAATGGACAAAGTAGTGCTTTAGAAAGCACCTCATGAGGTGAGTGGCGGTGAATCGCTCTACTCTGACGGGGATCTTCCCTTGTGCTCTTCGAACACTTTACCTTTAACTCACAGTATAAAGGTTTTGAAATGCTGACAAGTAACAACATCTGTATGTAAGAGCCACGGCTGCCGCTTGTTTTCCTGATCATATTCACAACTTTCCCTATTCTCCAACGGGGTGACAGACTAGGTTGGTTCAGTATCCAAAATTGAGGTGCATACACGCTATCTCAACCTATGGGGCTTCCATACAGATTTCAAGCCGGGGATACACCCCTGGGTATTTAAACCATACTTTAGTCCTGGAAATCTCGAACCTTTACATTCTAGGCATCAGCCATTCAAACTCTAGTTTCCACCGTCGCAGTTGGTCTCCTAGGAACTCATTGCAAACACGGCCGAGATGCCTCTGGCAGGGAATGGTACTCAGGGAGAGCACTTCTGATCACCATTCTGGCTTAAAGCAGACTTGATCTTGAGCTTGAAGTAAAGGCACACTCATACTTCGGAGTATTAACAAGGCTTGACGAGGCGCATACGGAATGCAATTTCGGAGCTTACTGAAGTTGAAACAAACTCAGATACCCGACATTTTCCTTTTTTGCTTTTGCTTTGTAGTCCGGAACCATCATAGCTTCAGATACGTCTTGGTTCTACTGTTCTCACGTGACCTGGGTTGAACCCTGCGATTTTATGAAAGAACATATTCTGTTTTGCACAAATGTGGAGAACAGCACGGCACTCGGAGCACAAAATGATTTTTGAAATTGAGAGTGAGTATAAGTTCTCAACTGGGTATTGAGCCTACAATTGACCACAGCCAAAACGACTCAACATGGAAATAAAAGGCACACAACCTAGACACATCGAGTAACATTCGAGACGACTCAAAACAAGAATCGAGACAAACAAAAAGACACGACACTCAGACGTGCACAGGGAGCCTGTTTCACCGGGTATTGTTTCCCACCCTTTCTCACTTGTGATTCTCACATCACTCGGCCCTCAAGCTCTGTTTTTCTGAAAAAGCCCTTTTCTCACTTTTTCTCTCATCGCACATCTCTCTATTCTTCAATCTCTCATTTTTCAATCCCTCCCCTGGGTAGTTGATGGATAAACAGGAAGTTGTGGGCTCTTGCCCCTAGCATGTTGCTAGATTCTCTTTCTTCCGTTCAAAGCTAGTGAATTCCTCCCATAGAAGGGTTGTGCTACAACTGGGTGTGTAGCAAATCTGCAGCTAACATCGGTTGATGATGCTTTGCTGGGGAGTTTGGACGTGATAAGATCTGTCCAGATGATGGAGTGGAATATTTTGATCCATTCCAGTTCGTGCTTCGCACTTGGCTCAATACCTCATTGCTCGAAGGACAAGAGAGCTTTCAGCCCTTTGCAATTAGCTTCAGCGGTGCCCTTTTTTGGCAAATATGGTGCCCTTTTCGGCAAATGCATTGACAACAGGGAAAAGACAGGAAACTTGACTCAAATGTACCCCTAGTTCATCATTTTGACCATTTTTTGTTTTGGTTTTCTACTAAAACAATTTTGATCAGCATAAGAGTTTGATTAACATGCTTGTTCGATTTTTGATTTGAAATCATGCAAGTCAGGCTATGAGCACTGAAATTTTCCTTTTTTGGGTCAAAGAAATGGTCCAGTTTTTTGGAAAAATGAAATAATTTTTGAGAGAAAATTAGTCAACCTCAGTAAAAATTCTCAAAAACTGTTTTTGCAAACGACCACTGCTTAAAGAGCGCAGAACTTACTCTTGAGATGTGCAACCTCAGATCCGAAGGAAAATTGCCCCTTGCTCAAAGGGAGCTGCATGGCAACGGAAAGTTGCCCCTTGTTTGAACGGCACCGCGGCGCATTGAATGGCAACGGAAAGTTGCCCCTTGTTTGAATGGCACTGCAGCGCATTGTAGTCAGTCCTCGGAGCGATGATTACAACCGAACTCTCGGATACAGAGAAAGCAAAGATGATCAAAACCATTATATGGACACAATCAAATTGAAGTGTTTTACGGCTGGACTTCAGAATGAAGTTGCCTACGTATCCCAAAGATGGGAATCAAGCCTTGCGTAGTTTGGGGTTAAGGTACACTCTGGTATTTAACCTCTCCTTTTATGCTCTAACTTTTGCTAAGGCGCCCGTTGCAAGTTTTCAACCTTGCGAGCTGTGTTCTTCTTTTCTTTTCATTTTCATTTCTTTTCTTCTTTTCTTTTTTTTTTCTTCTCCTCTTTTTTGTTTTCTTTTTTTTTTTTCTTCTTTTTTTTTTTACTATCTTTTTCTTGCTCTAACTTTTGCCTGGGTCACCCTTCCGGGTTTTCGGTCCAGCAAGCCTCTCAAAGGGTAAAAATGTAACAAGTCCATGCCAAATGGTTTTAGGGTTTTGAAGCCATCCGTATCCAGGAGAGTAGCTATTGTATTGATTTGCAGAAGGATCCATCTTTGGTTCTTCAAGCACATCGGAGATTTTTTGCCCCTAGTTCGAAGGGTACTTCTGTTCTAGCTTTGCAAGCTTCTTCTGATGAGGTCTGACCTTCTTGATTTGACTTTGGTGCCTCTTGTTCGAGGGCTGCTTCAAATCTGGCCACACAGGCCTCACATTGTGGTCAACCGTTGAACATTCTGAATGCGAGTTTAAGGTTTGAAAGCAAGGAGTCGAGTCTCAAGACTGAGAGCGATCCTAGGCTGTACAATCTCAAGAGTGATTCCACACAGGTCTTCGCAAGACAGCGCAAAATATTTTTTGAAAGTTTTTAAGAAAGCGACTAATCGCTCGCGCGGAAGACAATGTGGGACCAACTTGGATCAAGCCAAGATCCTTCTCAGTACTCACACTAACAAGCATGATTTCATTCATTAAGGGCTTAGCACGCCTCTCTTTCTCTCAGTTTGATCAAAGTTTTGCAAATCCCGAGGAATTCTTCCCTCTTTGTTTTTACTGCAGTGTTCAAAAAGTTTTGAAAAACTCAAGTCATTACAATGACTTCAAGGCACAAGAGAACAGGTGGAATGCGCCGTCATTTCATTCAAATCCCGGCACAACTAGCACATGGCAGAAGCAAATGCGAGAGCGTGAAAATCATTGCTGTTTCGTTCAAAAAGTGCTGGCACAACTAGCTCCCTGGCAGAAACAGACTCAAAACAAAACAAAAAGACAAACGCAAAAGAAAATGGTGACGCCCGAGGTAATACCCCCGAAATCACCCGACTCCTATACAACAGGACTGACTCGATATAACAAGACAGACTCGAAACAAAAAGATTGACTCAAAACGGACTCAAAACAACAAGACTAACCCAATACCCAAGTCAAAAAGCACAAAAGCTAGCATTCGCAAATGCTCAAAACAGTGCATGCCATCCACCATATCTGGAGTAAACTGAGTGCCATCCGCAGGCGGTTCATCCCCGATCACATGGTCACATTATCCCCCACAGGTTCACTAGTCGAGTGCCGATAGACTTTGCTGGACTGGCGCGGGGATGACCCTGTTGTCAAACAGATCTTGTACATCATGGCGCAGACGAAAGCAACTGTCAGTGTCATGACCGGTTTGTTGATGGTACGCACAGTACCTAGTATGGTCATGCTTTGGAGGGAGAGGATCAGGTAAAGGCCGTTGATCCAATGGTTTCAAATGTTCTTTCCGGATTAAGACCTCTAGAGCCTTTGACAAACGCATATAAAGTGGGGTGAAAACCCTCTTGACTCGGGGTGGATATTTGGCCGTCTGTGAGCTACTTCCGGACGCACCGGTGAATGGGGTAACCTTTCTTGATGTGGTGGTGGTGACCATGCCCACTTCAGAAGATCTTACAGCTGCATCACCACTGGTAGTCGCATTCAAACTGCGGGAAAACGCCCACCTAGGCTACTCCTTCTCCTGGTCAATAAGGCCCTGCTTCATGGCATCCTCGATCTGTACTCCCATCTCATGCAAATCTGAAAAGGTAGGGAATGGGAGCACAATCATTTTCTGCATTAGTTTGGGCTAGAGGTTGTGCACAACCATCCGTATTTGATCCTTATCCGTTGGCCTAATGGTTACAAAGTCAAAGAAGCCCTCTTTCGGCTCTTGCCTGGTCGTCTCGAGATCACGGGTTGTGATCTCAATCTGGGTATTGTATGAATATTGTGCGACGAAGGCCTCGGCCATCTCCTCCCAGCTTCCTTTCACTGAATCCTCCAATTTGGCGTACCAGATGGCCGCAATACCCAACAGGGTCCTGCTAAAAAGGGAGAGCTTCTGTAATCTTGTCAAGCCCATCGGGCGCAGAACATCTAAAAACAAACTCAGGTGGACCATGGGATCTCCTGACTCGTCAAAACGGTCGATGTGAGGCATCTTGAACCTGTCCAGCAATGTCACCACCGAATCAGTATATCCATCTCCAATGTCCGGAATGGAGTTGACTCCTTGAGACTTCTTAAACATCTTCTCAAGTTTGCTCAATTTCAACGCTGTAGGGTTGACCTCGAACTCGAAGGGAGTCCCACAGATTGGTAGGTGCTGGATAGCTGGGTAAAATTGGGGGTGGAGCAGTTCACCGAATGTCCATACCTTCTTGGACATTTGGCATCTCCTCAGGTGCTGGAGCTCCTGCTGGGGGAGGAACTTGTTGTGAAGCAGACGCGCCGCTTTACTGTTGCAGCCTGGTGATGAGCTCAGCCTGTTGAGCCATGATAACAGCCTACTACTTGGAAAATTCCGCTTGGCGGACAGCGTCTTGTTGCATGAGTTTCATAGTTTCCTGCATTTGACGCATCATTGCCTCCATCCCTGATATATTCTGCTGATCCATCTGACTGACCGGTAGATCTATCTCTATGGCAACAATTGAGACCTCGATCCAACTCAAAGGGCCACCGATCCGTAATCATGAATCGGTGATTCAGGCTCGATCGGGCCTTTTACCCTGCTTCGACGGCGAACACTGATTTGTCCTTAAATTGAATCTCTGATCTAACAGAGTCTATCAGCATTAGTCCAATATACCCGAGGGATATCGGAGCCTTCTGAAGCTATGGTTCAAAGACTACCTAGCAAAAGAGAAAACAGAGAGCATCTCGGCCTGATTTCACGATAACCCATATGAGCAGAGTGAATGATCGGTTCGCCATGCATTCTCGCCAGAACCGATACCCTCAAGTAAATCAATCCCAAAATTTCAATCGGGTGCCCACAGTTCGATGCCCAAACTTGCAAACTGATACATGCATTCCTGTAGAGACGCACTCTAAAGCACATAACAAGCAAGTGAGAGCCAAAACACCCCTATGTTGGGGTAGGGTTTCGTCCTATTTTGTCGAGCTAGGGTTTCACCACGACGCAATGTTTCAAACAACCTATATCAGGTAAGCAACCTGTCCTAGTTTGGAATGGTCACTACGGACTTCGATATGCACTAGGTCGAATGGTCAAAAAGGGTGCCCCGGTAAAATCAGGATTTGTGTTCCCATACTAGCAAAGCCCATAACCGGTCAGCCTTATGGTTATGCCTTGACAAGACAAGCCTCCGGCAAACCGTTCAGGAATAGCAGATGGCAAATACGATGTCCTAGGCGCACCAATGCAAATGCAATGCAAAGAAACACACAAGTGTAGTCAAAACCAGATATCATGAGTTCGAGTCAAGTTCTCTAAATCCCCAGTAGAGTCGCCAGAAACTGTAAACAGGCCCGCGGGGGGGCCTCGCTACAGCTCGAACTCGATTTGTTGTCACGGTTCTTAATCTTGAACCAAAGAGTCCAAATCCGGCAAATCGTTTTGAGAAAACAGATTTTCAGAAAAGAAGTGCCAAACATGGACTACTTTGCCGGATACAGAGTCGCCACCTAAATATTTTATTTTTAGGAAATTTAGGAAACCCTGACTCGTTTGCCTAAGGCCACGTGTCCGTCATCACCAAAGTTGCCTCGGCTCGGGAACTTGGGTACGATTAGGGAAGGTCACTTCGCCGCCGATCAAAGATCGGCCTCTACTAACCATGATATCTAGTTTTGAAGACATTATGCGTTCTTATTCCGGTTATTAGCCTAGATTTACTATGTGATGCGCACAACATATAAGTATAGACCGGGTCGCCTGAATTGGAACAAAACATTTCATGTTTGCTTTTGAAAGATGGTTTGCTACCCGCAGGTAGACTTAAAATGCAGATTTTGCCACCCTCAGGTGGGCTTAGAAAGATGGTTTTGCCACTATCTAGTGGGCTTAAAACTCACAGTCAATGATTAGTTCCAATCCAACTAACCCAACCTTCACCCACAGGCATTCAGGCAGTTATATCACATAAGCAAATAGCCTCATGGTAAGCATACTATTCATGGCAGCACTCACACGCATGCAAGGATGCTAAAGCATAAAACTCACCGAGTACTCCAAGCCAAAACAGAAGCTAATTAGAAATCCATGCATGATCCTAATTATACAGAAATGCCTAATGCAACACATGCAAAAATGCAACTATAGCAGGCTCGGCTATTCTAAACATGGCATATGAGATGCAACAGTTATCATGTATTCAACTTGGAATTGAAATACAAATGCAGTTAGTATGATGCGCCGAGCCCGGTGCATGCAAAACAGAATGAATGAATGTAACATGCTATCATATTGTATGCTAATTGAAACATGCCCTAATCTAACCATCATAAGCGGGTAAATAAAAGGGAAGAAAGACGTGGGGTTAGAAGACATACATCACACACACGCACACTTATTACAACCTTGCCCTCGCGCAGAGGGTCCAAATAAAATAATATACAATCCCAAATGAATAGTACAGTCCAAATAAATAATACGGTCCAAATATGTACAAAACCCTAATTAATTAACAAATTTAACTAGGAAAGCATTAAATTGGCGTGCAAGCCAGGGACTACCTCGACTCTGCTCTGGATGATGAATGATGCATGCCGGGTTGCTTTTTGCGCTGAAATCCACGCGATGCCCCAATTAGCCTCTTTTGCAATAATTTTTGGAAAGCGCCAAGCCCCTAAGATCACGATTCTTGATTTGTCGCAACAGAGCGAGAAAGGGCATGGCAATGTATTTTCACAAATGTATGTATGCCTCGATCCTCGTGCCACCAATCACGCGTCTCGATGCATGATGGCCGAGGAGTCGAATTGCACAACTCAATATGAAATGAATGCACAGGTAAACACAACAAGACCTAACTCCATCATGGATAATCCGGAGTGTCGTGATCGAATTGAGACACGCCCGTTCCGGCACGAACGCCTCGCTTTCGTGTTTCAAGCTAACTCCTATCCCCAACACAATGCAATATGCATTACATGCATGAAATGCAACTAAGATACAACCTAACATGCAACATGCTATGAAATGGTATACACGATGCACGAGGTAACATGGCATACACAATGCGCTAACATACAACCTAGCATACACAATGCAATGGAATGAAATGACATACGCAATGCAATATGGGCTTACACCAACGTGAGTGGACCTCAGCCACACTCACATAAGAGCCCATAAGATGAAAATGTGACAACTCGAAATGCGTGCTCATGTGCACGCAAACCGAGGACCGACCCTAAGGCACCAAATGCCACTCTAACAAGACAAGGCAAAGCATGGAACATGGCATACTAGCATGCAAATTTCAGTAGCAAAATATGATGCAAAACAGCCCCAAAACATGGAAACATGGCACCCGATACATGGAATGAGACCCGAAACATGAAATTAGGTACATGGAATGACCTATGGCTATGCAAAGCATGTGCTATTTGAACATGAAGTGTGAAGACAGAATCAAGACAGTCCCAAAAAAAGCATATTTACAGTTTTAAGAAAGGCCAAACAGTGAACACAAATAGGACTAAGCTAGCATGCAAAAATGGCCCCGTAAGAGAGATAATGAAGCAAGTAGCAGCTTCTGGCCCTAAATGGCCAAGAGCCCTTCAACAAAGTTGAAGAGGGGCTCAAAATGAAGCACTTTACAGTTTACTACAAGCCACGAAAACAAACACAAGTATGGATAAACTATTATGCAAGAAATGGACCAAAAGGGAGACAAAGAAGCAAGTGATGGTTACCGGCCTCAAACAGAGGAGGGCCCTTCAACAAAGTTGAATAGGGGCCCAAAACATGGTATTTTACAGTTAGTGACCAAACCCAAAACAGTGCACATGCAAGCTTAAAATACTATGCAAAATAAGGCCTAAAAAGAGGTTTAAAAACAAAGAGTAAAAAGGGAGCTTCAAACAGCAAAAGTCCCTTGATCAATCATGAATAGGGGGTCAAAATAAGGCTATTTACAGTTCGGACTAGAGCCCAAAAATACAAGCACAAGGGGCTAACAAAACATGCAAAAATAAGGCCAAAAGAGGGATAAAGAGGCAAGTGACAAAAGGAAGCCTCAAAAAGTGAAGAGCCCTTCAACAATGTTGAAAAAGGGCTCAAAATAAGCCACTTTTCAGTTTATAACCAAGCTCAAAACAATTTAAAAATGAGCCTAAAATACTATGCAAGAAAGAGGCATACAAGAGAGGTAAAGAAGCAAGTGTAAAAAGAAAGCCTCAAACTAGGAGAGGCCCTTAAACAAACATGAAAAGGAGCTCAAAATAATGCTATTTTAAGTTAGGGTCGGAGCCCAAATATATAAGCACAAGGAGCTAAGATATAGGCCAAAAAAATGCACAAAAGAGGGAAAATGGGACTCACCCTTGTAGCCTATATCTTCAACAACTCTTGGTCCAAGGAATGGTGCTCCTAGCCTCTGGAAATGGCCCTCAAGCTGCTGGAATGGAGTAAGGAGGAGTGGTGCTATGAGGTGGTGTAGAAATGGTCTAAGAACAAAGGGTTTTGAAGCTTTGAAAGAGAGAGAGACGGAGGATGTATGTATGCAAAGCTCCAAGAGGATTTTTCTAACCTCAAAATGCAGCTGGAGCTGCTGGTTTTATAGGCCAAAGGTGTGGAAAAGAGGGGTGAAAATAGGGGGGAAAACTAATTCAAGTTTCCCCCCCAAAAGGCCAAACCCCTGGACATAGGACTTGGGGGAAAACAAAATACATAGCTGGAACACACTTGGGAGGAGGAGAATGGCCGGCCAGCTCAAAAGGGCAAAAAAGGTCATCCAATTAGGTAAGTGGCCAGCCTGCTACTTTTCTTGGCCGGCCGGCCAGTTCAAAAGGGTCAAGTGGCCGGCCTGCCACTTTTCAGGACAAAAATGGGTTTGCCGGAAACAAAGGTAGCTGGCTAGTGATTGGGAAGTCCAATGGTGGCCGTTCAAGTGTCCAAATTGAATCCCCGGAAGTTATCTTTCCAATGGCGCAAACCTTGCATTAAAATTCCTCCTGTGAAAAAAGTTATGCCCTTTTTGGTGAAGCCGCGCAGATTTCGGTCCAACCGGAGTGATGCCCTACTTCAATCAACTATATCTCCCCCGTCCGGAATTGGATTTAGGAGATTCTTGAGTGAAAAATGAAGCTCCAAAAGTCTTATTTCCAACGGTGGTGGCCTCATAGCTTGATTCCAAGTATGCAAGTGAATAGGCCTGATTCGGCGAGGGCTGTTCGACTCTTTCTTAACTGTTCATGCCCATTTTCTCCCCCAACTGGATTTCTTCCCTCTTTTCCTCTTTTCTTCAACTCCAATCCCCTAAGTAAGGTGTTTTGAAAGATTTTTCAAAGATTTCATCTCTCTTTCATTCATTTCCACTTTGTCCTTGCTCGATTTACCGAAAAGCGCAACATTTGACAAAATGCGAGCCTCATAGCATCGTAAAAACTTTATTTCAAAAACGTTTTGAAAGAGAGGGTTTTAAGACTAAAATATTTTGATCAAGATTGTTTTGGTCCAAAAAAGGGGTATGGAGTTGAGATTTGACTCTCTCTCCTTGCCGAAGAAATTGAACCTTTGCACTGCACAACTTCCAAAACCATCAGTCGCGTCCAAGTCTTAAAGGTGGTCAAAAATAGGGTGTCTACAACAAGCCTCACGATAGGAGGCAGGTTCATAAGTAGAAAAAGCAATGGATCCAACAATATAATCACGAAGATAAACACGCTATTAAGTTACCCGACTTAGACAACCTGTGGAAGAAGGATCTGGTAGGGTGATAAGAGACTCAATGGGACACTCAATGAGACACTCAATAGGAGTTTAAGGCCTCAAAACGAGATCAGTAGGACCATCAAATAAAGCAGTTGGGACAAAATCAAGTGTAGGCAAAGGTGTCTCTAGAGAGGAGGAACCTGCATCAAAGTCATTAGAGAAAAGATCGATAGAAGGATTAGTAAATAAAATGGAAGTAGAAGATGGTGATAAGTGGAATGAGGATAAAGATGAAAACATTTTATGCTCCAGAAAACTACATGACGAGAGACACGAGGACGTTTAGAGATAGGATCCCAACAACGATACCATTTATGTTCAATCTCATACCCTAGAAAGCTACAAAGACGAGAACAGAGTTCAGGTTTGGTGTGTTCATGAGGTTGGAGGAGAACAAAACATGCAGACCTGGAAAACAAGATTTGTGTATGGAGGACTAGTGCCATGTAAACGTTCATAAGAAGTTTGGTTATTAATAGTAGGAGTGGGAACACAATTGATAGTGTAGACAACAGTAAGTGCAGCTTCCCCTAAAAAATTTCATGACATGAGGACATGATAAGAAGAGCTCGAGTAGTGTCAAGAATATGTCTATGCTTCCGTTCAACACGTCCATGTTGTTGGGATGTGCCAGCATAAGAACAATGAGGCTGAGTACCGTGATACTAAAGAAAAGAGAGAAAATTAAGATCCCTATATTCCATAGCATTATCAGATCAAAAAAATTTAATGGTTTTAGAAAATTGGGTTTCGATCATTTTTGCAAAATTTTAATAAAGTTGTTTGAGTTCGGATCGACTTTTCAAGAGAAACAACCATGTAAAACACGAAAAATCATTAACAAAAACAACAAAGTAACGTGATCCCCCCATAGTGGTAGTAAGTAATGGCCCCCAAATATTAGAATGTATAAGAACAAATGGTGCGTGAGAAACAGAAGTATTTGCATTAAATGATAAAACAGATTGTTTTGCAAGCTGACAAGACAAACAATCCAAAGTATTAGGATTTACATGACCTAACTGACTAGTAAAAACTAAAGATTTTAACCGACTAAGAAAAATATGACCTAAATGATAATGCCAAAGATTAAAAGGAGACATAATGGAAGCAAATGCAGGAGCAGCAGGTGGAGTATGGAACATGAAGATGGATGAGCTCATAGAGACGTCCATGCTTATGGCTGATCCCATGAGTTTGTCCCATCTGAGGGTCCTATACCAAACAACCATTAGCAGAAAATGTGACAATTAAACCAAGCTCACATAATTGACTAATAGAGATAAGATTTAAAGTGAAAGCAGTAATAAGATAAACATTTGATAAGGATAGATGAGATGTGGAAACAAAACCAACATGACTTACAAACATAAGACAACCATCAGGAATATGAATGGGAAAATGAGATAAAAGAAAATATAGTAGAACTGGAAGTCATATAATTGCAATATGCTGAGATAAAATACCATGAAGATGTACCTGAAGTCACAGACAAAGCAGTAAAAGGAGGAGTACCAGAGGTGGTGAGAAACTGTTTGAATGTGGCCTCAATATCAGTTTGGGAAAAGACATGAGCGACCGGATCTAAAGGCTCAGAAAACTCCTCCGAGGCAGCGGCAGCACTGCGATGAGTAGGCAGAGATCTAGACTGATTCCTGGGACATTATGAACGACCTCGTGAAGAAGCACCACAAGAGGAGAGATGAGTGATCTAGATTGCGAAAGAAATCTTGTTACAGATAACCATGACTAATCTTGTTATAGTACCGACAGGATCTAACTGGGCAATAAAGCAAAGGATGAGGAGAATAAAGGTCCTAATTCTAACAATAATTGCAAGCAGTGGGCCGCTAGGTGGTTGGTGAAAAGGAACTTAGTGATTGAGGAGTGGCAATAACTGTATCCACGTAATAAGTGTGAAGAGTGCCAAGACGAGTATCTTCAGATAATAGCTCGGGAATAGCCTACTCAAGAGTAGGTAGTGGAGTGCAATGAAGTAGGGATGCACACACTGGCTCAAACTGGGTAGTGAGAGCCATGAGAAACTGAACCAATCGTTGTTGTTACGATACTCAGTGAATAAAGTAGCATCTTCAATATGAGGCCAGTCAGGTTCAGAGAGAGCAAGCTGGTCCCAAACATAATATATATGAGAGAGAAAATCATGAATAGACTAACCAAGCTCTTAACGCATACGATGAAGCTAACTCTAAAGTTGATGCTGATAAGCAAGACCAGTAGTCTAATAACGTTCTTTCAAAAACATCCCAAATGTCTTTGGCAGGAGTAGTCACGGAATCAAGTTAAAAATGACCAAACTGCAAACTGATAGAGGTAACAAATATATTCTAAACCCAAGTAATGATTTGATAATTCTTACTATCCCAATCCTCGAAACGGTCTTCATATTTGGCAGTTGTTTCATTAACCTCTTTCACTAGTTTAACTGCATCCCCAATGATAATGCGCCAGAGTTTCTTCCCTTTCAGAAAATCGAACATGGCATGGGCCCATAATATGTAGTTAGAGCCATCAAGTATAACAGAGATTGGATGAAAAGCATCATGATGATCCACAATAGTGATTTGGTGAAGTAAACAGATAGGAACAGTGCTATAAGAATAGAATCAGGAAAGATAGAGTGCACCAGTGGATTCAGAAGGTCCAAATTAGGTGGAAACCAAGTTGAACTGCCTAAAAAATAGGCTAAAATTGGACAGAATGAACAAAAACAATGGCTGACTGTTTAGGGCTAACGTTTCACGGCAGAGGGCTAACATCAGCAGAGGTGGCATATGCAAGAGTGAGGGTGATGCGGGATGCTGACGTCATATGCACGTGACTTGTGGTTGAGCGGCTTACAGTTGAACGGCTGAGTAGTTGGCGTGGCTATGCGCACGCGGGGGCGCGTGTGAGAGTGATAACGGAAACATTTGACACGTCGATCACAGAAACGGCGCCTAAGGGCCCGTGAGAGAGTTTCTGGTGAAGAGGTTAGTGTCGTTGGAATTGTGAGAAGATTCTAATTAGTTTAATGCTAAGGGGAAAATTTTTAGGTTAAACAATAATGACAAAATAGTGCTAGAATAAAGAAAATGAAGTGTTTGGGTGATTGAATGAATGTTGTAGTACCACTATGTACAAGACTAAGCAGAAGAAGAAAAGAAAGAGGGCTATAATTTTAGAACCTAGAGCTATCATACCATGTTAGAATGGTTGAGAGAAATATGTATCAATTATACCAATTGTATATTGAATCAAGGTACAAGGATTCCTATATATAGGATAATATTATAATCAATTATGGAAGATAATCAACTATAGAAGGTAGTTATACAAGGAATCAATCCCTAATATATATACCTAAATTATAGCCTAAATATATACCATATATATATGCTAATATATACCATATATATTAACACCAATTATGTTAGCACCTATATGTCCGATCAATCACTTGCTAGCCCACCATCGAGAGTTGGTGAGCAACCAACCACAAAACAAGAATACAATAAACACTAGACAAATCAATGACAACAACCCAAAGCAAACATAACCCAGCCGCTCCTCCTCCTCAGATAGCCCTCTGATCATAGATTCTCGCCTAATATATACATTTCACATTTTGTAAGCTATGCACTATATCATTGACAGAATAAAGACATCCTCTATCATATGCCTTCAACCAAAAGGACAACCTTACTTTGATAATCTTACTAAGAGCCTCAGTGTTAGGTTGAGTGCCAATAAAGATGCATTTATTCCTATACTTCCACACAGACTACACTACTACAACAAGTAAAGCTCTCCAAACATGCCTCTCTTTCTTCTTGAATTTCCATCCCATCCACCATTGAAACAAACTCCCCACAGACCCAAGTATAACCCAACTCAATCCCCACCACTCTAAAATGTTTGACCATATTTGCCACACAAAAGGGCAAATAGTATTTTTGTGAACACAAAATTTTCACAAAAGATTGCTACACAAACAAAATTTATATATATGTATATACAAACTCATGTAGAATGATATGTGTCTCATTTATATTCTTTCATTACAAGTCAAAAAGTTATCACTATAGTTCATAATTGCAAAATTTCTAGTATCACATCATTTTGTATAAATTTATTGTTTAAAAATTATGCTTGTTTAGCATTTTTGTTTCACAAAAAGTGTACATAATGCAGTGTCGTGGCGTTACATTCATCCTAGAAGAGTGCGGATCCCATCTACATTGAAAGCAGTGCTATTTTGTGCACTTTTCTAAATTTAAAAAATATATGTTTTTTTAAGAGATTTACAACGTACAAGTTAACTTTGTATGTTAACTAGTATAAAGTGGGATCCAATTTTTTGTGTTAAGAGTTTATTAATTTAGAAAGCGAATAGGTACTCAAATGGAAATGTTAAAGTGTGTAAAATGTAAAGGTGTAATATATATATATATATAGTGAAGTAGGATGCCCCCCCCTCTCTCTCTCTCTCTCTCTCTCTCTCTCTCTGCTTTATGTTAAGTGAATCACTACAATTACCAAGTCTTCTAAAATCTGACATTGGGAGCTTATTTTTCACTTCTCCAAAGGAATATGTTAAATTTGTGCATTAAAGTGTGTTAATTGACAAAAATGTGATAAAAAAGAAGCTAAATCTTATGTGTCAAGTGTTTGTTAATTTAAAGAGTGTTGCAAGGTCCGGTTCATGGGTCTAGAAAGTGGCACCGCAAGCTACCTCGGAGGGTTTCGGATGGGTTTGTGAAGTTGAGTCAGGCACACCTCCGGTATATTTTTGGGTTCATCAAAAGTTGCACTTAGACTTGACAAGAGCTTAGAACAAATCTACTTATTGTAGACACCCCATTTTTGACCGCCCCTAAAACTTGGACGCCTCAGGTTGAACACTTGATGATGAAAAGATACGCTATACAATCGCTCAATTTCTTCAGCAGGAAGCTCTAATCCCCAACCTTACACCTCATTTTGACCAAAACTATTTTAGACCTTAAAACCCTCTTTTTCAAAAAAAAAATTTAATATTTCTACGATGTTTCGAGGCTCACATTTTGTTTAACATATTGCACTTTTTGGTAAACTGAGTAAGGACAAAGTAAAAATAAATGGAAGGGGATGTGAAATTTTTGAAAAATCTATAAGAACATATTATTTATAGGTTTGGAGTTGGAGGAAATAAGAGGAGAGGGAATAAAACTAGTTGGAGGAAAGGTTGGGTATCAATCCTTTAAGATAGAAATGAGCAGCCTTCACTAAAATAGGCATATCTATTTGTACACTTAGAATTTAGCTAAAGGCCACCACGATTGGAAAGTAGACTTCCAGATCTTCAATTTAGACCCAATAATCACCTAAAACCGAGTCTGGATGAGGGAGATGTGCCCGTTTAAAGTCGGGCTTGAGAGTAAAGTTTTGTGGGTGATCGGCCGACCACTTTTTGTGGACGGTCATACAAGTACCTAGTTGGCCGGCCGGCCAGGTGTTCTAAGAGGCATATATTTCAGCCAAGTGTCCCCATAGGCCAATATTAGTGGCTGGCCATCCCTTTTAGTGGCTGGCCAGCTAGTTGTGTCGGCAAAACAGATATTTTGTTGCCAGTTATGCCAACTATTCCCACAGGTGTATCCACTGCACCAGCTATCTCTATACTGATATTTCTAACAGAGGCACATGTTTTTCTATATATAGATGACCACCCCTCTTGAAATTAGGTTAGAAAAAATTCCAAAGACTCCAAAACTTGCATAGCACTCTCTCTCTCTCTCTATCTTGCAACCTACACACTCTCTCTCTACACTTCTTAAACCAAAAATTTGGCTCTTCTTGCTAAGGTTCTTGTACTCAAATCTCAACCCTTGAGAGTGAATACCTCCTAGTTTGTGAACAAAAGAGTTACTACTCTTCAAGAGGTATAACTTTCACTATCTTTACACTACTTTTTCCTTCTCTTTTCTTGCTATTTTTATACTATTTTTGGACTATTTTTATGGGCTAAAACTTGTGGCTTAAAGCTATCAAAGGTAAAGGGGTTAACCACCCTTCTTTGAACCTCATTTTCTAAGCTTTTGCCCTTATGTTTTCCATCTATTTTTCAACTTTTTCTCAACTTTTTACCACTACTTTTCAGAGATTTTCAGAGGCTAAAAATGTAGTTTTGAAGTCCCAAAAATGAAGGGGTTAGCCACCCTTCCTTATACTTGTTTACTAGCTCAATTTCTCCATTGTTGTAGCTAACTTTTTCAAGATTTTCTCTTAGAATTCCAACATTGTTTTTAGCTATTTTAGGACTATTTTAGGTTGTTCATTTCATTTGTTCTTTGTATAGCATATTGTAGCGTAGTGGTCCTCATAGGTTTGGTGGTTTAGGCATTAGGCACCAACCTATTTGAGTTGATAGCATTTATTTCATGTTTTTCATACTTGTGTTCACTCAAAATCATCTCTGCACTCTCCTTCTTTTCTTGGATTTTTATTTCTTTGAGAATTGTTTCAACCGAGTGTTGTTTAAGCTTGAGAAATGGACCATACAATGCCAAATGATTTAATCTCTTCGGAGGTTCATTACCAAGGCATTACCTCTCTCTCTCATGCCCAAAACAACTTCTTGTTTGACACTCTTCTCCATTTAGTGGACTTAACTATTATTTTGGACTAAAATGACTAAAGAATGGAAAGGCAATTAAAAGAAGTAATAAATTGGGGTTGAAATGGAACAAGATAATAAAATCAAGTTTTTGGTTCAATTGGATGTTAATTGAACCCATTGATTCTTGAGTCATTGCATACTTTTAGTGATGAAAATGATTCAAGATTCGATGTCAACCACTTCCCTAGATTAATATCGAGGGGGTTTTGTTGGTCTTTTAGCTTCATTTATTGAGCTTTTGTCCCTTGATCCATAAATCATCACACAATAAATTTGTGCTGATTGATGGTTTGTGAGTCAAACATACCCCTCCTTTGATCTGTTTGATAATAGAGAGAGGCAGAGTGGACAAACATCCTCTGAAAATACTCTGTTTGTGCTCTGTTTTATGTTTGTTGCAACAAGGCAGTAACAAAAACCAATGGCCGGCCAACTACCATTTGAATTCGGTCGACCACTTGTACTGGCCGGCCAGCCACCTTTTTTCAGCCAGGCAATGTCTTTTTTCTTGCAAAACAAAGTAGAGGCTGGGGCAAAAACAGTTCAATTTTCTAACTGTGCAACATAAGTATTCTAATAGATAAATAGAGAGCATTTTCAGGTGGAAATCCGCATTCATGCATGAACTATCCCTCGTTCTCGGGGCCCGTTACAATTATGTTTAGTAGTAGTATGTTGTAATTCCTTCGAACTTGTAATAGCTTAGTTAATTAATTTTGTGTTGTAATTAATAAATTAGTTTCATTCAAACTTGTAATAATTAGCTAGTGTAGTTAATTCATCTTGATATTGTAATAGTTAGTTAATTCAGTAATTAGCTAGGACATTCTTTCGAACCCTCCTGGGCGAGGGCAAATTGTAATAATGTGTATATTTTCCAACCCCCATTTCTTTCTCCCTTTTATTCACTTGCCTATGATGGATAGTATAGAGTATCATGTTTCTTTTAGCATTTTCCATGATTTGTATCCATTCGTCTTGCATGCATAAGGTTTGGTTTATCATTCTAACGGCATTGTCATTTATTACTTCCTTGAATACGTGCGCCACCGCATGCTATCAAAGTGATTTACATGACATATTAGACAACCGAACCTATTAGTTGCATCTTTGCATGTGTTGCTTTAGTCATTTGCATTGTTAGGAGCATGCATCTCTTCTAATTATTTTTGGCTTCTTTGGCTTGCTTTGGAGTATTAGGTAAGCATTTATTGCTTTAGCATACCGCATACGTGTGATTGTTGCCATATCTAGCATACTCATGAAGCTAAGTGCTTAATTGATATATTTGTTTGAATTCCTGTGGATAAAGGCTAATTGCTTAAGTTGGGATGATTTGCTTAAATGTGCATATGAGATCACTTTTTCACATAGTACATATTCAAAACAATTTTCAAACAAACATAAAATCAAAGTGTTCCAACTTTTGCAAATTAGTCTATACTTGTGTGCATCACATAGTAAAATTAGCTTAATAATCAGAACAAGAGCATATAAAGTAAATAAAAATCACATCATGATTAGTAGAAGCCGATCTTTGATTGGGCGAGCGGGGTGCTCAATTCATGACCTTCCCCTCTCGTACCTAAGTTTCCAAGACGAGACACTTTGGTGATGATGAACACGTGGCCTTTGGCACGAGTCACGAGTTTCCTAAATTTTTCAAAAATATTTAGGTGGCGACTTTGTAATCTGGCAAAGTAGTCCATTTTTGGTATTTTTGATTCAAAATCGATTTTCCAAAAGATTTGCCGGATTTGGACTCATTTGTGTTTATCTATTTCATATTGCACTTGTGAAATCAGATTCAGAACCACGAGAGTCCGAACTGTAGGGCAATCGTATCCGAAAAGAGCACGAAAAGCAAGCTACACTTATCCACTCGATTAGCTAAAATAAATATAATAGAGAAAACCATGAAAAAGTGGTTATGGAGAGAAAAATGCAAAGTGATCTTATATAAGGCTCTTCCCTATGCTATTATGTTGTTTTAGAAGTGAAATGGTCTAGAAATGACCAAGTAATGGTTGTATAATAGGCTGAAAATGTGGACATAAGTTGAATTCGTCACTATGCATAATTAAGAAAATACGAGGGTTCTATGTGATTCTAACAAGTTTTCTTCAATAAAAAGGACCTTTTGGAAGGTAGTAAGTAAGAGAGAATGTTTTGGTTCAAAAAATTTTAGAGATAAAGTTCATTAATGGTGTATTAAAGACAATTAAGCTCTGAAACGGAGTCAGGAACTCTAACCATTCAAATTTCAAGCCAAGCATTCTATCAAAGGGAGAAGACATCTCTAATTAAAAACAAATCAAGGTTAAAGAGGTTGTGATAGCTTTAATGGTGCATTAAATGCAACAATGACAATTGTCTATCACTACTGTTGGTTAGAGCCAAAAGGAGACTGGAATAGTTAAATGAAGGTCACCCAATAGGAGGAATACAATACATATATGAGATCTATACTGAAATAATACTCAGAGGTCCAAAGGAAGCTACTAGGGCAACCAACCATTTGCCCAATGGCCTCTCTGTTGAAGTGGTACCATTTTAGACTTTTTGGACAATTCCATTCTTTCCAAACCACAACTCTCATAGTACCTTTAGAAAATGGGTTCAACACGTGTCAACATACTTGAGCATCGCTTGGAATGATCCGGTCCCTTGATTTACAAGGGAAAGATAGGCAAAATAGGCCAAAAAAAGGCCTTGTTGAAGTGGGTTACTCTAATTCAATAATGAATTATCCTCTCATGGTTGTATAAGGCTAGGCCAGGCCAAAGGAAGCTTTAGGCTTGACCTTAATTTTTTCTAAAGCTTTATATTAGGCTTGGAAGCCATAGGCTGCTGCTGAAAATGCCAAAATGTTAGCCTTTTGGGTTGGTAGCTCTATTGGTGCTATTTTGGGGCATTTGCATGCTTTGGGTCGTTGTTCCAAGTTCATGAGGCTCTTGGGCCTCAATGTTGTTGCTGTGCCTAATAAATTTGAAAATGTACACATTTAGACCCCTTAAACTACGTTTTTTATGTCCATAATCGTTGTTATTTGATTATTCCAATGGATTTGAACATTGCTTAGGTCATTTGAGTCGTTGTGATGAAAATGTGTCTAATTGGGAGTACTAAAGAACCAAAGCACAAGAGCAAAGCAAAAAACTTCAAAGCTAGAGTGTTTATGTGATCTCAAACACAAGTCATGGTGAGCCCGAGCGCACACCCATGTGTTTGTTTTCTATGTAAGCTCAGGCACAAATCGTGGTGTACCTAAGTGCACATCTTGCAGAAGAGAGCTCTGACTGAGCCTAGGAGCGCAAGTCATGGTGAGCCTGGGCACACTATAGTGAAACTACTGTCTAAGTGAGCTGGCACACGATGCACAAGAAAATACGAAAAAGTGAGTTTTTATGCCCTTTTTTAGCCCATTCCAACCCTAATTTCTATAAGAGTATAAAGTGGTGACTTAAACTTTAAAAAAGGAGATATTCACAAAGCAAAAGATGGCACAAGAGGCAAGGGAAAAGAAACCTAAGGTTCCAAGGATAGAGTTCTCCACATCCGTGGCCTTTTTCACCTTCTCTATGGACAACTAATCTTCTTTCTTAGGGTGTAGATAAAACCCTAGCCAAATAATTAACTTTATTTGGTTAGATTTTACTTTGGATTGATGATTAATAAGATGATTGTATAACTTCGAGATAATTTTCTATTCAAATGAATTTATTATTTCAATGTTTAATGTATTTAATTTCTGTAATTTTAAATATATAGTTATACAATGGTAACCTTTTTACATGTGTTTGAGAGTTGAAATAACTCGTGCCTAAACAACTTTAGTTTAGTGTAAACACCGTTAGGGCTATGAATTCTCTTGAAGACACCATTAGGGCTTTTAGCCATAACGAGTCACTATTGTGTTAAGCTATCGATTCCCAAATTGATACAATGATTTTGTTCATGCAGCTATTGGTGGATTCAAATCTCCAAGTCTTTTCATATTGAATTAACCATTTAAATTTTGTTTTTAATTAGTTTCATATTTCATTATATAAAATCTCAATATTTTTTCAAATTAATTTAAGAAGGAATGTTTATATTTAAAGCAACTCAGCATTTCATTCCTCGAGAATCGATACTTGAACTTATCAATATTCTACAAAATTATGGTATAGTTTAGTTCTTTATTTTTTGTTGTAAATGACACCATCAATGCTCATGCATTTAAGCTTGTTTTTCTGCTAAATAAGGGATCATTTTGAAGGCCCTTTGACCTGGGCTGTTGTTGGACTCTCTTCAAGGGCTTTAGGAATTATTTTACCAGCTGAAACCACACTTTTTAGGCTGTTGTTGAATGGGTTGAGCCTAAGAATAAATGGGCCAATTTGGCCAAGTATCTTAGGTGTGTTAAAGTCATAAAGAACCTTAGGTTTTAATTTCTTTGGGCTTTAGTGCCAAAGACATGTACGAGATGACCTTTGTCTTTCTTTTCTTTTTTGGCGCCAAGTCATAAAGAATTTAGGCTCTTATAATTTGAATGTCAAATGTTGAATATGGTGTGGAAACCGATCCTTTCTCCATTAGCTCCACCATAAAGGCAATTTTTGAAAGAATAATGTTATATGTACTAATTAGTATATTAATTAATGTATTAATTAATGATATGACATAATTTAAGAGATTTTTAATATTTATAATGTAATTAATAAGTGGAGTCAATAATAAGAATAATGTTATATGTACTAATTAGTGTACCAATTGATGATGTGGAATAATTTAAGAGGTTTTTGGTATTTATAACGTGATTTATGAGTGGAGTCAATAATAATGTCATAGCTAGTATTGGTATATTAGTTAGTATATTAATTGGTGCATATAGAATCACCACAATAATAATGTCATAACTAGTGTTGATACACTAGTTAATACACTAATTAGTTCATGTAGCAGTACGAAAAAAATAATCAAATGCTAATATTCTCTTAATGTCGTATGGCTCACGTTAACTAACATCATTTGGCGGTGTTTTGGGAAATTGATAAAAAAGTTGATTTTTTAACTTTTTTAGTGGCTTTTTTTTGACAAAAACTTGGATTGTTTTGAATAAAAAAATTGACTTTTTTGACTAAAAAAATTAAAAAACCAAAAAATTAACTTTTTTGATGTGTTCCCAAAAGAGGTGTTTTCTTGTACCAAGAGTGATATAAACAAAGAGTGAATAAGTGCTCCAATTAAGATATTAAAATGGATGTCTAGTTAGTATGAGATCCACTTGAATGTAAAATCTTAAAAATAAAACATATAAGATATGTAGGCCACCAGTCCCCACAAACTCTTTACACTTTCTTCTCTCTCCTCCCACTGATTTAGTGGCTTGTTTGGTAGGTTTTGAGTTTGTTTGTTTATCCACTGGAGCAATTAAAAATGAGGGAGAAAATGATAATTGTTTAATATCTAACCTTAAAATGAATCAAGTCACTAATGCCCTCCATATAAAAAAATAATCATATATAGCCCATTAACTAAAGAGAAATATCAAAGGCTAGTAGAACCCACATACTTGATGGACATCACTCTCATCATCCATTAATGAGAAGTTAATAAAATTAAAATAAATAAATTAAAAAAGCCATCCATTACAATTTGATCTTCCACTTTGCACATATGTTTCATTCTGAATAGGACAGCCACTTTGCACCCTTGCAAGATGTTTGACTCTCTGATTAATGTTGAAATGTTATATCATTTTATATGGATAAACTTGAGATTTAAAAGTTTTAAACCACAAATTATATTTATTAGACCAACCTTTTGATTGTATTAATTGAATTTTTTTTAGTTAAATATTGAAACTTATCACTTTTATGTCTCTAACACCAGACAAGTACAGCCAATTAAATGCTGTTGAGTATTATGCGCAACCAATTGAATTGTTTTAAAATTATCAAATAACTTCACTATGTTGATATTTTGTTAAAAAATGATTGGTGACTACAAATTCTGTGGCTTAAATGATCCGAAATTGTTTTGCACCCAAAACGACGTCGTTTTGACTTATTTTGCACTCAAAACGACGTCGTTTTAGCAGTTTCGAGCCATTTAAACCACAAAATTTGTGGCCATCTAACATTGTTGTATTTTGCTAATCAAATCTCACCGTGAGTTTTTTTTTTTTTTTTCCAAGCAAACAAACAGAGCCATCATTCAGTTTCTTCAATGGTTTTTGTTTTATTTGGTCTGAAAATTAGACCAAATAACCAATTAAAACTGAGTTTTTGTGTCATTTTCGTACTTAAAATTTTAATTAGTTTGATTTTGATATAAATTTATGACTTTATCTCAATTTAATCTAATTAATTATAATTGTTATCATTTTTTAATGAACAATACACGCATAAGTGACAAATGTCATATTTTTTAAGGTCAACTATAGGCTTACCCAATTTAGTGAGGTAATCTCAACCCATTTAGTAATAATTTTTCGTCAAAAATACTAATATCATTATCAAATAGATTAAACTAATACAAAATCTAAAATTAAGAATCAAAATTGAATCAATTAAAAGTCTAAGAACCAAAATATCACAAAAATCAAAATATAGAGATTATACGTATAATTTGCCCTTTTAATTATATTTCACAACTATAGGATTTTCCCTTCTACTTGACTTGCCTATTAGTCGAGTAATTTTTGTACATAAATAAAATATATAATAACATCTGTTATATTTATGTTAAGTGTTTAAAGAATATTAAAAAAACATATATATTTGTGGTTTATAAAAGGTAGGGCGCCGTGACTATCTATTAGCATACAAAAAGCTGCCCTATTAATCACCCAGCAAAACCCATAGATAGGCTGGTAGTTGTAGCAGCCCCCAGCTCCGAGTCGAAGTAACCCTAATCTTAAATTATTCAGAAAAAATCACAAAAATAACGTGACAATAGTAATTTTGAAATAAGGGATTGTTTGGGATGTCTTGTATTTTTTATCTTTTTAGATTAAAAAATTAAAGAAGAAAATATGAATATTTAGATTAACTTTTTAACTTTTTATGAAAAAATGTGTAATAAAAAATTATAAAAACTGATTTGTAAGGAAAAATTAGGATTGAGAAATATACAATCGTAATTATTAACTTTTGATAAATAGTGTTAATTTTTTAACTTTTTAAATAATATATCAAACTTGACCTAAATCTTGTGAGGCTCAAAAAATACCCTTCATCAAGTGCCAATCACAGGAACTAAGTGCCACGTATCTACAAATGCTTACGGGTTATGTGACGTCGACAATAACTAGAGCAGCATGACCGTAAAATAATACCATAATTACACTTTATTCTTTGTAATTTGGCCTAAGTTTCCTATGGGGAATAGTTGCCTCCTCATTAACGGATTGCTTCCAAAAAAACAAAAAAATGATTCAGTGTGTTTGGCTTGAATTTTTTGGATTAAATTTTTTAAAAATTGAATTTTTTAATTTTCGTATTCTTTTGTTTTTAGTGAATATTTTTTCAATTTTAAACATTTTTTTTGCTTTTTTAGATGCATCTTAGTTAGATATATCTACAAAAATTTGTGAAAAAATATTTTAAAAAATTAATAAATACATAAAAATACAAAAAATGTACTGAATTCTTGTATTTTTTTTTATATTTTTGGTATTTAGTGAATTTTTAAAAGATTTTTTTTACAATTTTTTTATTTTTTAGGTGTATTTATGTTAGGTGTGTCTAAAAAGTAAAAAAATTTCTTAAAATATTAAAAAAATTCAGTAAAAACAAAAAAATACGGAAAATAAAAATGTAAAATTTTTTGAAAAGTGTTTTCTGAAAAATGAAAACAAGCAAGCTGATTTTATTACTTTTATTCATTATTTGATTGTATTCAAACTCTCTTTTATTTGCTATTACAATATAATAAAAAAACAATAATGTTAATGATAATAGTAAGTTTTGATTGGATAAATTAGAGTTTTGAAGAAAGAAAGAGGAAAACGAAAAAATAATTAAAACTTGGTAAATAATATAAAGAGATTTTAATAAGAGAAATACGTATAATTAATTAAGATATACTATGATCGAAAAAAATTATTTTAATATTTAATATGTATTGTCTTTATTAATATATATATATATATATATATTATTTTTTTTTGTTGGAACAAACCATTCCAATTACTCATTGAAAGAAAGATGGTCAACAAGAGCTGTTGGGGGACAAGAAACCCAATTCAATGGCAAAACCTCATCTAAACATGCGCGAGGCATCCAATGAGCCGCCCCATTAGCCGCTCTAAACTTTTCTCTCTTTTTTTTTATTTTTTATTTTTTAAATTTTTTCTGCTACTATACAATAGGATGATGATCATATCATAGAGGAGAATTCACGAACAAAAAAGAAAATATTTTCTTTTTTAACAATGATTCATCCCACTAATTTGGGAGCATTAATAGACCACCAATGAGGTGAAAATTCAAAAAAAAAAAAAATACAAGAGCAAAACATCCCATCATGTAAGACACACACCACTTTAGAACTATTAGTGCTCCTCTTTTTAGTGATTTCACTCATTTTTGTTTCTTTTTGGACTTTACATTCTTTTTTATATCATTATTAAGTGAAAATTTAAATTGGTTTAGTGAAACCTCCTTCTCTTCGTGTCATGTGACAATTTTATATATGTTAAAATAAAAAATTTATTATACACTGCATAAATAAGTTTAAATCTAAAAGATCTTAAATTTCATTAAGAATATACTTATCACTTAAATAACATATATATTATGCTATTAAATTTTTTATTATTAATTATCTGAATTACACAATCTGCATGTGCCACCCGCTAGTTCTTTATTATTACAATAATAAAATATATGTATAACCCTCTCCATCAAAAGAAAACTGAAGATTTTGATAGACAGGTTCGATAATACCCATTTTAATTTACTGATTTAATAAAAAAATAATAATTACCTTGCTTGTTTTCACTTTTCATAAAATTTTATTTTCTTATTTTTCGTATTTTTTTATTTTTACTGAATTTTTTTAATATTTTAAGCAATTTTTTTACTTTTTAAACACACCTAACATAAATATACCTAAAAAGTAAAAAAAAATTGTAAAAAAAATCTTTTAAAAATTCACTAAATACCAAAAATATTAAAAAAAAATACAAGAATTTAGTACTTTTTTGTATTTTTATGTATTTATTAATTTTTTAAAATATTTTTTCACAAATTTTTTACTTTTTAGATACTTCTAACTAAGGTGCATATAAAAAGGTAAAAAAAATATTTAAAATTTAAAAAATATTCTTCCTTATGTATCAACATTGTGCAACTTATAAGTCACAAATTCGATGATTCACCTATATTTTCAGACCACTCATCCATGGCTTCTTCATCATCATCATCATCATTATCATCATCCACAATGTCTACACACTTTGTTTCATCTTTAGTCCTTACCTTCTTCAACGAATCTCGAATAAAAAAGACTCACTTCACATCTCATCTTTTTGTGTTCTTCAAGAATCAAAACCAAAATGGAGGTTTCAAGAGATCATATGGAGCCCAAAGAGCATCGATGGCAGCAGTGATTCGGACAGTGGCGAATTGGAAAGTGAAGAAGGTGAGAAAGAAGAAACAGAGGAAACAGAACAGAGAATCCACCAATCAAGGTGGTAAGAAAGATGAGCCTATGGGAAGAGGTGGTTGGTAGGATACGACTGGTGGTGAGGGGCTGGCCGATGGCAGGTGGAGGTGGTAGCAAAACTAAGAGGGGTTAGGGTTAGGGTTTAACTTCATGTTTGGATAAAATTAGAATTAAAAAAAAAAAGAAAAAAGATATGGGTGGTTTAAAGAAGAAAGATAGTTGCTAATGGCAATACTTTATTCAAATTATAATTATTTCACTTTTTCTTTTATAAAATTATAATAAATAAATAAATCAAAAGTTCATTCCAAACGAATTTTTCTTAATTCTTTCCAAGTGAAGCTCAATATCCCCAATACTATCACACAAGTAATTCCATTCCTCATGATGTTTTGAAAAGTTAGTAAAAAGTTAATTTTTTTGACTTTTTAACTTTCTTGATGACTTTTTTGGCCAAAAAAATGACTTTTTTGTGACTTTTTTGAAAAAATTTGATAAAAAGTAAAAAAATTAACTTTTTACCAATTTTTCAAATTGCTCTTCATCATCCACTGTGCAGCTACTTCTTAAATAGTCAGGTAGGTACTGATGCATTATTATTATATTTTTTTCCCCTTTTCTTTAATTTTGAAAAATATCAAATAAATTCCTTTTTTTTTTTTTATGAAAATTTTATTGAATCCTATGATATTATGGTGAGACGAGTTAATAGAATTTATTAGAAAATTAAATTACAAAACACTTGCTTCCCGTTTCAAATTCAGTGCATGAATTAGATTGCACTACACTTCCTATTGTACCCCCAAAAAGAAAAAAAGAAAAAAAAAATTCCAAACGAATAAAACAAATGAAATTTAGTTTTCAAACATATGTGGCTTTTAATTTTGTTTTATAGCATCCAATCTATTTTACAATACAAACAGCCTTTTAACTACACTTCCCTCTCAAACTTTCACACAACACAATTATTCTATAGTTCTACTGTATGCAAATTGCAACCATAACAGATATAATGTGTCCCCACAGGGCTCAAAGAAAACAAAATAGAAAAAAGAAGGCTATTTTAGCAACCTTGATGAAAATTGTAAAACAAAAAAAATGGGGGGGGAAAAAAAAAGAAATTTAATAAAGGCACAGAAGATACAACAAATCAGGGCGACAGCCGCAATCACGAAGATGCATCTGAATCTGCAGCACCTTTGGTATTAGCAACCGTTGTTTGGTCAATTTCCTTGCGGGATGCTTCCCACAGTTGCTGTTCTATTCCCAGTTTCCTCAGCTCTGTCAAACCTCGCTCAACTGCAACCGAGCCAGCATTGGAAGCAATTAGTAGAATTTTTCACAAAAGTCAACAAGTAAAATTTTAATATCCGAAGTTGAGATAAAAAAAAATATAAAAAATTCCCATTATTTTATCAGGCACTTTCAAACAACTTCGCAATTGTTTTCCAAGTTCATTATGCGATGCATCTCCTCCCAATTCCATAAGGAAGCCAGAAATGGTCTGAATCTTGACTGCTAAATCTACCATTCATTCTCTTTACTACACTTTGCACAAATAGTTGTAATACTCCTCATTAAATACAAACTATATTAGATGGTGGAATAAATTATTGTTCTTTTTTTTTTCTTTTTCTCTTTTTTTTTGTTTTGTTTTGTTTTGTTTTGTTTCGTAAATGATAATGTAATACATGAGCTAATCGGCAATTGAAATTACCATCAACAGAATCATGTGATGTTGGGGACTGCCCACTACGGCTGATCCAAAATTGAAGTCGTTCTTCTGCAATATCTTCTTCTACACCATGAACCTGGGCTCTTCTCCAAAAGTACATAAGCCAAGCCTGAACATATCATACAAAATTGGAAAGATCATGAACTATAATGACTTCAGACTAACATACAAAAAATATTCGGTAATACAACTCAAGGTATGGAAACTCGATTTTAAAACCCAAGTACCATGCATGAAGATTTCAGTGGACCAGGTAACTTATCCCAAGACTCTAAAGAGAGTTAGACAAGCAAAATAAGTTTTGAGGCCATCGACTTCCCTAATAAGCTTTATAGGAACATTACAAGTTTCCAAAAGGATTCTGTATTTATAACTATTAACATCGGGTGGAGATAAACAAATAAATAGTGATAATAAAAAGGGAGATTTACCAATAAATCCCAAAATTTGAACTTATGAACCAATTGGTCCCATTTTTATTCTACTAAACCATTTAGTCCCATTTAATTGTGAGGGACGTAATTACCCTCGTGCATAATTAGTAAATAGATGTGTGGTGTGTTGCATGTGATACATTGTAAGGGTGTCACACAATGGCAAAGCGCTGTAAGGGGTTTTTGTTTTGGGCTGGGTTGGTGTGTTTGGGGGTTCACACAGGCAGATACACAAACATTCACAACACACACTCAACACCACACCAACATCGACAGAGCCAAACATCACCGTCGCCAAACTCCGTTATCTCTCAATTTTTAATTTCTATTGACAGCAAACTCTCTGCCGCTGTGGGTTTTGTTGACATCGTGCTCTTTATCACAGGCGATATACTCCCAAACAAGTACCCAATTCCAGTACAAGACTGAACCCACATTGAAGCCACAAACACAAGCCATCTGTTGTTGAAGAAAGCTCTGATTCTTCCACGAGACAATCAATTCAAATCAAACTCATACATGTAAACATACATGTGTGTGTGTGTGTGAGAGAGAGAGAGAGTGTGTGTTCCTCAATAGATACACACACACACATACACACACACACAAAAATAACCACAAATCTGAGATCTGAGATTTGTGTTGATGGCGGAAGAGTCGCTTGCTTCGTTGAACGCCCTCACACTCGGCGGCCACACAGATCTGAGGCGATTTCGACAGTGATGGAGAATCTGGATTTCAAGGAAGAGAGGGAGAGAGAGACCTCAAACAGAGGCCAGATCCGGCGAGATCCGGCCATATTCCGCTGTTGAGGACTCCAATGATGACGTCGTCGGCATAATCGGAGTTAGGCTAGAGTGTGAAGGAATCGATGAGGCCGAGAAAGCGAGGGGTGTGAGTGAGGTGGATGTGGTGGAGATGGTCAGAAAGAACAAAGACGATGTCGACACACATACACACACAATGTTACGCACACACACTGTTACACACAGTCCCACATTATACCAAGGACATTCTCATCCACGAAGTTAAACAAAAATGGGAAAAAAAATAAAAAGGACCAAATTAACCCACCAACAGGACTAATTGGTATAATAGAATAAAAGTGGGACTATTTAGTATAACAGTTTGTAAAGTAGGATTTATTGGTAAATAATCCTAATAAAAATTGAGGAGCAAAATAAGTTTATGCGGCCAATTCTTCTGTTTGGTTCTCATGGTCGTCACGAATGGCAAAATATGATAGTTCATTGGCTTATCTTCCAATAAATCAGTAAAACCTTGTGCATAAACTACTTATATGTTATTGGAATAAAATGGAATGGAATGATTATTCTATCAGAATGTCCATTCTCACATTTGGTTCACTAACGCTGTGTTTGGTTGGAGGATTTGAGGAGGGATTTGGAAAAGGAAAGGGAAAAGGAAAAGTTAGGTGAAATGTGAATAAAATATACCTACATTTCACCTACTTTCACACACCTTTTTCCTTTCCCTTTCCAAATCCCTCAACCAAACATAGCATAAAAGAATAATATACATTGTAATGGAATCATCATTCACCATAGTGAGGGAATCATCATTTCATAAGGAGACTAAGGAATTCCAATCCACATTCATTCCAATCAACCAAACACTACCTTAGGATGATGTTTTGTGGAAAGTTGTTCATATTAGTCAGTCACGAGGTTAAAATTTTAGTTAGAACCCGTAAATCTGGAATAGAAATACAACTCTTCCATCACCATTGACCAATAGGCAACTAGATTAGTCTCCACCTTGCTGTTGCAAATGACATTATGGATGACAGTGTCCAGCCTTTTATTTTTCAATTTTCTAAGTGAGGAAAAAAAAAAAAAAAGGTGGTGGAAAACTTCAAAGATGCTTCCAAGTTAGAAAAGCCGGAGGATGCCCCACACATATTTCCTGAGATTTACTTTAATCAACAATCCAGCACGCAAAATAGTATAAGCATGGCAGATACATCATCAAAAAGGCCATGAGCATGACAAAACTAACTAATTTAGAGAAGCAAGAAGCAGACCTGCTTGAAAAGAACATCTTCCGATTCCTCTGAACTTAGTTCTGCAGCCAAGAATATGAGAGCTGAAATTAGTTATACAATGAATTCTTCTATTTTCTTTGACAACACAATGGAGATGCACAAACTATATTTTGAGGCCCTAAATCAAGTGAACTGGATTTGGAACAAATTATGCTTATTACTAACATGAATCCAACCTTGGCAGTTCAAACACAGGCAATGCATATCCAGATACAAGGCCTCCGATACTTTATATGCTATAAGTGGCAACAACAAGAGTAACAATGGAAGAAACCAAAATTCAATTAAAAAAAGTTTACTTTAAACAGCTTCTAGATGGAAAGGGCTGGCTGAAAATTAAAAAGCATGTGATTTAGGAGGAGAACCAACAAATTCTAAGCCAGGATAGAATGAGAGTATTACTTCCATAGAAATACTTAAAAGCAAATGGGCCCATCAAGATAAAATCCAATTCTAGGACAGTGAAAAATTATACCCCCATAACGCAGAGGACGCAATAGATTTGTAGCCCAAAGAAGCTACATAGGGGAAGTATGACATGAACTCTGAAACAATTCCTTTGGTCAATCACAATAGCCCAGCCTAAGAAAGATTTGTAGCCAGACACAAAGTGCAACAAGGCATTCTGAAAACATAGCACAGACTAAGAAAACTAAGAATTCCACAACACCATGTGTCACCATAACTGAGATGCTTTAGTTTACTATAAAT
Organism: Camellia lanceoleosa; assembly: GCA_025200525.1. Lineage (NCBI taxonomy): Eukaryota > Viridiplantae > Streptophyta > Magnoliopsida > Ericales > Theaceae > Camellia > Camellia lanceoleosa. Next base: position 84,326,092 of record CM045772.1, on the reverse strand, counting down.
ATGGTATTCTTCAATGTTAGCATTTCCAGTATAAAAGCATAGCATAACAGCAATTAGAAGATCTGTGTTACCATATGCCTCCATAAACTTGGGATCACCAGATGATTTTGGATCTGCAACACAATAGAAAAAATAACGACAATTTTAAGTGTGTAAACCATATTTAAAAAATAAATAAATAAAAAATGAAATAACAGTACTTCTCAGACAAATAGAAGGTCTCCCTAAGCTTTATAAGAAAGGACAGCATACAGGCCAACAAATTGTTTTACAGAAGCAAAATTTACTCTTCTATAACATGTTAAAAACAGCTGCAAATAAAGGCTACAATTGTTATAGTCAAATTGGGAAAGATAAAGCTTGTAGTTTAACAGACAAATAAAACAGATTTCACATACTTTTTCTAAGATGGCAGGGTCAACAAGGCAATAACTAATGAACCTAGAAGATGGCAAAAACAGGCAAAAAATTCCTTTTATGATCATATATATTTTTATTTCTTACCAATTAGATCAACAGGAATAGGAAATCTATCCAATGGGAGCAATCATTGTATCCAAAAAAGGCTAGGAGCATGACAATGGAACATACCTGAGAAGAATTGTCGAACCAAATTTGGACGTCGGCGTTGAGCAAATGCAAGCACAACAGCATCCTCGACCTTAAAGGAGCAGTAATAATATACCATTAAGGATGTAAAAAACAGCAAGATAACGAAAAATGAAAGAAGAAAAAATGGGATATAAAGTAAAAATGATTTTTTTTTTACTTTACTATATTAATAAAAGAAAGAAAAAATAACCAATAAGTCCTAATTTGCTCTTAAGATTACTGTGAAGTCCTATCAAGTTTCAAGTTTCAATATAGACAACTAAGTCCTATTTTTCATAACATATTTTCAAAAAGTTCATTATTACATAATGGTGGATGTTATTTCAATTTTACCCCTCATTTAACTTGAACAACAATTTCATAAATATTTTTAATTTCAAATCATGATATTATATTAAAAAATCATAAATCACAATGAAAAATTATCAATAAGTTCTATTTTATTTTGAAGATTATTATTGAGGCATATCAAATTTCAATATTAACAAATAAATCTTTTTTTATAAATTGTTGTAAAAAAAATTTCAATTGTTCGTAATAGTATATTTTATTGTCATTTTATCTTTTTCATTAAAATATGAACAAAAAAAATTGATAAATAATTTTAATTGCTCAAATTAAATGATTATTCATAAACAAAATTATAAGTATAAGATTAATAATTTTTACAATTAAAATTTTAAATTTTAATTAAGTTAAAATTATTTATAAATTTTTTGTTTATATTAAATAGGATGGGTAAAATTGGGATAAGACACCATTATGGAGCAATGAATGTTTTGGGAACCTTTTATCACAAATAGGACTTTCTCCATATTAAAACTTGATAGTAATCTTAGGAGAAAAATAGGACTTATTCGTTATTTTCCCTAAAAGAAATTACAGACAATGAAGACCATACTTCCATTAGTTTATGCCTAATGTTGGTTTTTTACACTAAAAGATAGAAGGCGAATCAAGATCAGAAACATATGTATTTAAACAAGGAACAATAAAAGAATGTACTAGAGAAAACCTTCAAGGAAGCTAGTTCCCTTAAGCCCATTTCAACTGAAAGCATACTTTCAATATTTCCCTCTCCACTTAGGTCATTCAGATCACGAACAAGTTTGCTCCTCCTATCTGAATCATCGTTACTCGGTCCTTTTTATAAAGAATGAAAGCCTAGATAAGTCAAACATAGAGAAGCAAGAAAATTCCCGAAAGCTAAGGGGGGAAAAAATCCTTCAATTGAAACTAATGCAATGGGAGGACTTGCCATTGTTTAAAGGCTCCTCCTTGGCTTTTTGTCCAGCAGAAATGACAATTTCAAATGGAAGAGGTGCTAAAGATGACCAGTGCTCATGCTTTGAGACTGCTACATCTGCACATATGCCTATGGAGTAGGCAAGCGAAAATGGCAAAAAATCAACTCAGAGGTAATAGAATAAATGATGTACAAAAGTCAACGACTCATTGAAAGCCAATAAAAAGTCAATGGGATGCAACAAAATTTGGGAAATGAAATGAATTCAAAAAAACCAAAAATTAGATAATTGGCTTTTAATAACTCATTGCTCCATAAAGCCAAGCTTCAAATGATAACAAAACTTTATAAACCAGACATAAACTAGAGAGGGAAAATTTGACATCAAACCATAAAATGGCCCTAATTTTTCATGCAAGCTTAGATATGAGAACTCAAGATAGGTAATGACTAATTTGCCACTCTTTCAGACTCCTCCAAAATTATTTCAAGTACATTACCATGCTGCACAGCCAAGCCCCAGTAGCGAGCAAGCCAACATCTCTTTAAAACAACCTCCTCCTAAAATGGAAAATAAAAAAGGAAGATTTCAGAAAAATATAAAATGAAAATCTTTAGCAAGCTAGTCATAAATCGCAATAGGCCTTTGAAAGACAACCATCTCCTCATGAGTCAAAATCATTCTTTGTGTCATTGTGCGAAGAGCTTTTGCTTCAGATTCTGCCTCTCGAAGCTGTTCTACAGCACTTGCAGTGTCATCTTTTAAATTCTGATTCCAACAAAATAAAGAAAGCCCAAAAGGATCAATAGTATGGTATAAAACAAAAAATAGAATTGAAGGATAACTATTAGCTTACATTACCTCAATTTCTACACGAAGCGTAGCAATTTCCTCCTCTCTCCCATCCTTTGTCTGTTTCGCAGCTTTGAGGGCAGCCTGTAACAGAAACATGTAATGCAGCCTAAGGGCAGCCTCCAAGAAATAATATGGCTCTATTTGGTTTAAATTTCAAATCATAGAATGCTATGTTTGATTTAAGTTTTCAAAAATTGATTCCAATGCCACGTTTGAATACACATTCCAATGCATGTTTGGCAGAGTAGAGTTTCTGAATTTTGAATTTTGAATTTGCGGATTGGGTCTACCCGGTCGTCTGGCCGATTGACCGGAACAGTGCTTTTTTTCTTTTTTTTTTTGGCAATTGCAACTTGTTATCTGAAAACAAAAAAATTACATTTGTTTTTGATATTTTTTTTAATATAGAAATTATTTTTTTTAGACCGTTTTTAAACAAAACAATTAAAAAAAAAAGTTCCAACCAAATATATAATCAAAAGTAATTTTAAAGCACTAGCTAAATTTTTTTTAACAAAAAATAAATTTTTTTAATATTTTAAATAAAAAAAATATTTTTTTCAATAATTATTTTTTGAATTAAATTTCAAAAAGAGTTTGGTTATGAGCTTTGAATAGAATTTTCAATAGAGTTTTTGAGTTGTGTGTTTGGTTATGAGTAATAAGTTTTTTAATTAAGTTTTGAAAACTCTTTTCAAAACTCATAATCAAACAACTTTTCTCATTTCAAAACTCATTTCAAAAATTCAAAATTCAATTCAAAACTCTTTTCAAAACTCATAACCAAACAAATTTCCTCTTTTCAAATCATGATTCAACAACTCACAAACTCAAAATACAACTCCATTCTCAAATCATAATTCTAAAACTAAACCAAACGCCAACATAATATTTGGCACAAAGCAAACAAGCAATCCCTCATAATAGAGAACAAACTATAGATTTTTGCAGAATTGAAACAAAAAACTTGAAATACATGACTTATATCACCAAGCCATAGTTGGCATAAGTCATCTCAAAGCAATTGCTTCCTCAGCACCAATAAAAAGAGGACATATAATAAATGCACAACCATTGTCAATTTTAGCATTAAGCAGCTCATACTCACCTCTCTTTGCCGCAATGATGCTTCCTTCCTGCAAAAAATCACCAAACACATCATACCCAGAATGTTTAGTCACTGTACACAGGTTAAACAATCCAAGTTTACCTGCTCAACAATTTAGCTTCCAGTGATACGCCTTCTCCAAGAGCAGCAACCTATAAGTTCAAAATTTACAGTTCAAATGAAAAACTAAGATCATTGCTGAAGCAATATTTTATGATGAGTTCAAGAGAGAGACATGGTAGTAAAGCATTCAATTACTAAGACTGAAATTCAAAAAATATAAATAAAACAACACTCAAATAGTACACATTAACGTGTGTACACATTAATAGTAAACATAAATCTAGGTTAATTTGCCAAGAGGGTACTAGTGAGCAGAGAAATGATTTTAGATACATGAAAACATTAATAACTGATGGAAGTCACATAATATTCGATATGCTGGCACAAATGTCTGGATAGTATTTGTCAGTGCCAATTTAGAAATATATGACAAAACGACATAGTTGCAGTAACATAAAATAAGAAAAGGAACCATCTGCAGCATGAAAAATGTTGTCCCAAGTAGCACAGACAGGACAGAATATGACATGGATACACAGACCCAACAAATCCTAAAAATGGAAGAGATTTCAATAGCAAGGCATAATTATATATAAATAAATTCTAAAATGTAAATTTTTCTTAAGACAAATACATAATTATTTTCTAAAATTCTGTACTGAAAATTATATAGAAGCTTGACAAGGAACCAGTCTATCTGTGCAACCTATTTGATTGCGTCCAGAGTCATACGCAAGTTATCTTATAATTGTGGATTGTGGATTGTGGATTGTGGAAGTAACCAACATGTCTGTGACAACAATTACAGTTTCCACAATCATTTGCAAAAGTACACAATGTATTCTACACCAAATTAAATTCGTTCAAATACTATAGTTCTATATAACTGAAGGTGGCTTACGCTAATATTGTCTGTGCTGCTTTCAATAAGGAAGCTTTTGTGAGCAAGTACTTGAAGATGGAGGGTGGTCAGATTTTTTGGGATAGTGCGGATCTACTTGCAACCCTGTACGCCACTGACATTGGATATGGAGATGATACCATTTGATGGAGGACATCCAAATCTAGTTAGTTAGATATTAAGACTTTTTATGAGCCCTTTTTGGGCCATAGGGGGTTTTCCTTTCTGGGGATGGAGGTGCACGGTATGAAGGCTCCTTCTGACATGTATTTGTGCTACACGGGTCATGCGTTGGAGTATTTTTTTTTCTTCATGAGTCCTAGTATATGTCTTTGTGCTACATAGTTTAGGCCTTATTGGGAGAGTAGTTGTGGTGATTTATATTTATAGTTGAGAGAAAGAGGTGTTGGAGGAAGGTAGTGGAGAATAAGTATGTTGTGTTTATTGGGGGAGGGAATGTTGGACTAGGGAGGACGTGTCTATGTCCTATAGTGTAGGTTTGTGGAGAAGTGTTTGTAGGGAGTGAGATTCCTTTTAAGGCCACATCTAATTTCTTGTGGGAAATGAAGAAGGTAAGATTTTGGAGCCATTGCTGGTGTGAAGAATAGAAGTTGGAAGGTTGCTTACCTTAATACTGCCTGTGCTGCTTTGAATAAGGAAGCTTTGGTGAGCGAGTACTTGAAGATGGAGAGTAATCAGACTTTTTGGGATATTGACTTGAGGAGAGAGCTTAATAATTGGGAGGTGGAGCCGGTGGATCTGCTTGCACACCTATACACCACTCACTGATACCATTTGATGGAGGAGATCCAAATCTGGTTATTTTGATGTTAATACTTTTTATGAGATCTTTTTGGGCTGCAGGGGTTCTTCCTTCCTATAAGGCCAGATGTGGGATGTGAAAGCTCCTTCTAAGGTCGCCTTCTTTGTGTTGTGCACATCACATGGTAAGCTCTAATCATTAATAATTTGATTAGAAAGAGGCAAATGCATGTGCTAATTGATGCTGTTTGTGTAAACATGACAAGGAAACAGTGAATCATCTTTTCATACATTCCGAGGTGTGAGGGATTTGTTGTCCTTGATTCTTTTCATGTTCAGTGTTATTTGGGTGTTCCCTTACGGGGTTGGGGAGCTTCTTAACTCCCAATAGGGCTGCAAATGAATCGAGTTGTTCTTGAGCTCGGCTCGGCTCGGTTCATTAGGTAAATAAATGAGTTCGAACTTGACTTTTAGGCTCGGTTAGTAAACGAACCTAACTCAATCTTAAATAAGCTTGGCTTGTTTATCTTTATTTAAATTATAAAATAAATATATTATTTATATATTAAATAATTTAAAAATATAACCATAAATATATTATTTATATGTTATTAATATAATAGTAATATTTTTATTTAAATTTTCTATTAAATAATATATAAATATATTATTTATATATTTAAATAATAATAATAATAATTTCATTATCGAGCTGAATAATCGAGCTCGATAAACAAACAAGCTGAGCTTGAGCCTAGCAAAGCTTGACTCAACTCGGTTCGTTTGTAGCCCTATGTCACGGACTGAGCGCTTGTCATCCTCCTAAAAAGCTGGCTTCACGAGTGGTACTGCGTACCCCGTGCATTATATCCAAAGACCAACCCCGGTGCGATAGGGATCTACCTTATCTGCCTTGCCGCTCACAAACTAATGTGCTTGCAAAGTGCATGGTGTAGAACTAACATCTCCAATGAGTTGATACAATAATATAAATAATAATAACAATTTCATTATCAAGCTGAATAATCGAGCTCGATAAACAAACAAGCCGAGCTTGAGCTTAGCAAAGCTTGACTCGGCTCGGTTTGTTTGTAGCCCTATGTCACGAACTGAGCGCTTGTCATCCTCCCGAAAAGCTGGCTCCACGAGTGGTACTGCGTACCCCGTGCATTATGCCCAAGGACCAACCCAGGTGATGCGATAGAGGTTTACCATGTCTATCTTACTGCTCACAAACTAATGCGCTTGCAAGGTGCGTGGTGTAGAACTAACATCTCCAATGAATTGGTACGTGACATGCTACCACTACCAATCCTTGACGTCCTCATCAAGGGGACATTAGCCTAACTGTCTCCATACTTGTCTGTTCCCCTACCCATGGAAAACCCGCTCCGCGGAGACACCACCCTTGGTACGAACCCCACAATGAAGGTGCTTGGTGTAAGTCTCACATACCTTCCCCATCACAGTGTCCCTAGACTGGCTCTGATACCACTTATCACGAACTGAGTGCTTGTCATCCTCCTGAGAAGCGCTCCACAAGTAGTACTGCATACTCCCGTGCATTATGCCCAAGGACCAACCCAAGTGATGCGATAGGGATGTACCCCGCTTATCTTGCTGTTCACAAACTAATGCACTTATAAAGTGCTTGGTGCAGAACTCGCATCTCTAATGAGTCAGTACGTGACACCTAGCTCTCGGAGAGGAACTCATGTGGGAAGGAGAAGAATGAAGACCTAGTGCTTAGTCCTTTTGGTGCTTACCTAGTGAATTTGATATGAAAGGAATAGAAGAAATTTTGAAGGGAAAGAGGAATATTTTGAGAATCAAGAGTAAATTTTGTCCATCTTGAATTATTGGTTTTCCAAGATGGTTAATCCATCTTTGAATTAAATTTTGGATTCCGTAGACCACTTTGAATAGATTTTTTATGTATAGACGTTTATAGTTGTTTTTGTAGGTTGAAAATTAGGGTACTCGGGCCATAAGTCCAATTTCAAACCTTTTAGGGGAATAGGCCCAAGGTCTATTCTTTTGGGGGCAAAAAAACAAAACAATCTGAAAAGACCATATTACCCCTACCTATCTGTCTATGTATCCACGTCACCTATTTGTCCTCATGTCATCCCCTATTTGTCCATGTGTAACCTATCTATCCATCTAATCTGTCCATATCACCACCACCACTAACCACTACTAGAGATTTTTTTTTGATGACTTTTCCGTCGCCAGCAGTGGTCCAGCAGCAATGGGCCAAAAATGGGGGAAAATTTTCCTTCAAAACAATAATTTGTCCTTCTCATTAAACAATTTATTAATCATGTCCTTATCTCCATAAAAGATCAATCTTTGAACCAAATGCCATATCCCCTCATAGAAATGGACTTACCAGCAATTACCTTTAAAATAAAGGAATTTATTTTTCAACTATGTAGACATCCATGAGGTGCTAAACACGTGTCTAGGTGTATCTACAAAGTACTAGTGTCGAACACAGATATGGCAACTCCAAAGAAGTTCCCAAACCTCTTAGCTTCCAATAGGGACAGTGAGAATGTTTATTCCTTATTATTATTAATCAAGAAAATGTAATATTAAAAAGTAGTCCCTCTTCACGATAAGAAAACAACAGCTATTTCAGCTTATGAGCAATTTTTTAACAGTTATATCATATGCAATAGATAATTTGAAAAATGAAGATTACTAACTAAATGAGATTGTTTACTTGTTTCTCTAGCTCCCTAGCTCTGGCTTCTGCTTCTTCATGCTTTTCTTCAGCACGCCGAAGCTGCAGAACAAATTCAAGCATAACTTTAAGATAACAAATAATATCAGCATAATTTATTGAATTCATTCATTCATTTATTTATTGTTTTAAAGGTGGGGTATTGGGGGAAACTCACCTTATCAAGGATAATCTCATTCTCCTCCTGTAGCATATCAAGCTGCAATTCAAATAGATGTCAACTTGATATTAATGATTTCAGGACTACATTTCAAACATTGCACGACAGTAATTTCTCTACAGGAGTATCATTTAAACAAACTAAAGACGAATAAAGATCAGCTATGACCCATAAATGGCTTCCACCACTATTTCAGAGGTTGGATGCAAACCTGATAAGAAGACCAAAAAAATAAAAATAAAAATTATAGAAGGAGCGAGGAATGGACGTTTTCATACTTCATCTCTAAGTGCAGAAGCCTCCCGCTGATTCCCTGTATCTTTCACGTCATTTCGTCCAACATCTGCTGTAAACCTACAATATTTACCAATAAAGGAAATATCAACAATGCTGCCAGCATACCCATGCAAGTTGAAATTAGTTTCCCCTCCACAATCGCATGCATAGGAGATGCATGGTCGCAAACAAACATATGAATGCATGTAAGCAAAGAAGTAAAGGCACTTGCTTTTGAAGTCTGTGGTACCATAAATACCAATGCAATGTTGCGAAGAGTTTAAATCTAGTTAAAACATCAAGCATCAGCAGCAAAGTAATCAACAACATAAAAGGGAGTAACAACTACCATCAACTGATCCATCATCATCTAAAGAACACATCAAAACTTTGACATATCTAAATCTAATTGCTGAGATTGTTGTATAAAGCAAATTTTAAGTGTAGTAGTTACATTGGATTGAACATAGCCTTGCACCAACTTCAAGAATAAATAAGAAGACTGATACAAGAAAACATAAAAAAGCATCACTACAAAATGTTTAGCCTGGATGGCTCACTTTAATTCTTTCCTATTAAAGGAAAGGAAATGAAAACACACAGTCGGCAATGGACTGAAACATATCAAACAAAAACAGAAAAGAAAAAAAAAAAAAAAGAGCAACTTGTGAGATGCATAACAGTTCTTTATCTGATTCATTATTTCTTCAAAAACCCCTCTTTTGTATACTAAAATAAAATGAAAAGAAATTAATAAAAAAATAACTAATATCTAAAGCACCTCCACAAAGACATTTCAAGTCAATTAAATATCAGGTAAGAAGGTTTTAAAAAGCGGCAAGAATCGTTACGTAATAGCTTGTAGTGGTTACCGCCACCTGTTATGGCCGCTTTTGCAGTGTGATTGAGATTCACAAGTGTGTCGGCCGTAGCGACTGCCATAGTGATCAATGATTGTCGTGAACGGCCTGTTACACAATCGTTACGTGAATCGTTCCAAATTGCTTCTTTCGAAGAAAAGAAAACAAAAAAAAAAAAAAAAAGCTGAAAATAGAGGAAGAGGGATAGAAAGAGGAAGGAAGATGGAGGAATAAGAGATAGAGAGAGAGGAGAGAAGATAAAGAACATGTTATTGATTTATTGAAGCTGTAAGAACTATACTATTTTATTCAGCTGCTATCACTCAACCATTTTGTTTGTGTGTGTCTATCTATGTATTGTTTGAAAATAATAATAATAATAATAATAATAATAATAATAATAATAATAATAATAAGTGTGATCATTATCTATTTAGCTTGATTAAAAAATATATATATATATTCAGGCTCTTATTTATTCTCTTACTTTTGTCATTGTTTATCTTATATATAATAGTTAGTGAATATTTTTTTTGTAAAATATCTATAAAACATAACACTTATAATTATATATTAATACATATTTTATATATGTCAATTTTTTTTATTAGTTTATTTTATTTTTATTTACAGGTTATCAAAAAAGAGAATGAATATTCAAGTGATCCAAACCCCACAAAAAAAATTCTTTCTAATTTATTTTTTAATTTTTATATGATTATATTAGCATGTATAATTTATTTTTTAAAACTATTCATGTTAAAATTTGCATATGCTTCCACAAGTATAATAATTAAAAAAAAAAAATTTATACATCTAAGTCCAATATTTTTTTTTTTTTTTTTTTTTTGCCACAAACGTTATATGAATTTACGACATATAAAGTCATTAATTATTAAAATAAAATGTAAAAAACTCAGTTTATAGTAATTTAAAAATATGAAATATATTGGATCATACTTAAAAATTTACAAAAATTGATCAATATTTATTTTAAAAACCAATAAATATGATTATGGGAAAAAAAAAATGCATATCGGCAAGTTTTGTTCAAATTGTGCGAAAAATAAAAAAAAATCACGGTTCTAGTTACTACAACTGTTACGCTACGGCCTTTACACCCCGCAACCGCGCCACCGCCACCGTTACGGCGACCGCAACCGCTTTTTAGAACCTTAAGGGTGTGCATCAACATGCTCGAGTTTGGATTATGTAAAATCGAAAAGCTGGGTCAAAAGTATATTGACGGGTACTTGACACACAATAATATAGAGTGTACCCCATATAAAATGTTTAAAGATAACTCTTTCAAAAAAAATTGCTAACCTCCACCCATACCAACCAAAACAAAAAAGAGAAAACATACAAGGTTCTAGCCCGCAATCAAAATAAAAAATTTAAAATGGCCAATCCATTAACAATAAAACCATTTGTAGTTAACTACTACCAAACTACATTCAATTATTATTGGCAAGGATAAATAAAATAGGGTTAATTACATTTTTCACCCCTGTAGTTTGACCCAAATTTCACTTTAGTCCCCACAATTTTAATTTGAACAATTTGATCCTTGCACTTTAAGTCTAGTTTTAATTTGATCCTTTCATCTAAATTTTTGTTAATTTTGTCTACATGTAGACCTTAGAAATTGAAAAGTTTCTCAAAATTAACAAAAAATTAGACGAAATGATCAAATTAAAACTAGACTCAAAAGCGTAGGGACCAAATTGTTCAAATCGAAACTAGAAGGACTAAAGTGAAATTTGTGAAAAGTGTAATTAACCCAATAAAATAAGGAAAAAAAAGGGTTAAATTTGTTACCTCTTTTCTCTTAGTCTGCTACTCGGAGGTTCCATCGGTGGAATAGAGACTGGTGTTCTCAGTGATCCTCGTTTAGGCGGCACTACTGTCGTTGAACGAACTGACATTGACGGTCTTCCAGCTGAAGTGGAACGAACTGAAGGAGTATGCTCCATAAAGTTCCGACCTAACTACATCCAGAAGTATCCAATTAGCCTTCAAAACTATACAAAAAAAACAAACTAGCATTTGTTCTTCTATTATCAAGTACTTTGTGTTTTTGAGGGAATGTGATGATGGGCAAAATAATTCAAAAAGAATTTGTAACTGCACTTCATTTTCTTAATGGTAGAATACCCAAAAAGAGAGATTAAAACATCCAAAAGCCTCCTCTTTCTACTACAAGTGTGTACCATATACACTTTGTTACTCAATTTTTTTGTACATATTACACATTTTTGTGGCAATTGTTATTGATGTTACGCATTTTTGTGGTGATGTTACGCATTTTTTCGGTAATGTTACGCATTTTTTCATTGTTTTGAACCACAAATTGACATCTCACAAATTTTTATAGTGTTGTTACGCATTTTTCATTTCTAAACCACAAATTATCATAACTCAATCAAAAGATTACATAACATTTACCATAAACATACATAACATGTACAAGAAAAATGCATAATAAGGTACATATGGTACTGAAAGGATTTTCACAAACATCTCACTCCTAAAGCCTCTTGCCCCACACTAGATTATTCCCTCCAAGCAATGACGGATTTACCATGGGACCAGGAGGGTCATGTGCCTCCTTAACATTATAATAGTGCCCCTCTATTAAAAATTTTCCTTCTCATTACAAAGATCCTACTAAAATGGGCCCTTCTACCATACACTCCCCAAAAAGGGTATATTATATACAAGTGATAACATTTTGTGGTGCTGATACCAGGAAAAGTGTCATAATCAAATCACTTCATTCATAACTAAAAAAACCACAATAAATTATAATCAAACACCACCTCTTCGGCCATAACGAAAAAAATAGCAATCACAATGGGTCACAGCTAAGTCGTAACTAACATGACAATGAGTCATAACTAAGGGTCATAAACAAACACCACTTGAGGTATAACTACAATAAGTCATAACTGAGTCATAACCAACACTACAAAATATTTCATAACCAAATACCACAAAGATCTTAGTCTACGACATATGATACACACCCTTTTTTTTGTGTGTGTGTTTTATAAAATTTCTATACTAAAATATATCATTTTTGTCTCGACTTATGTTTTAGAATTTTTCAATCCACCTATAATATTTTCTCTCCAATATTTTTATAAAATTGAGCTTCAAATCCCTTAATTCAAAATTCAAATTTATTCAAATGGACTCATAATATTTAAGTTCAGTAATGTCTCGTTGTTTATTATGAAAAATAAAATTCAATGTTGTCATTAATTTGTGCCTCCTTTTCTGAATTCCTGGTTTCGTCACTGCCTCCAAAGCATTGAATTTCATACGAGGTAATAAGTCTAAGCATGATTTACAATTGCAAACATATAGCATGAGGTTTCGTTTTCAACAGTTAAATTTAAGGTAATTAATTAATTCCTAGATGAGAAACAGCACAGCTAAAATCAAACTTGTGAACAGATTAAAATACAAAAATTTACATTCAATTTGATATTAATCTAAACTTTTAACTGGAATCAAGACTCATTCAGTACCCAAAATGTAAATCTCTAAAGCACACTGATTAACAACACTACAATTCCCTACAAAATTGGCAAAACTACACCTCAAAAACACAGAGTTGATTAAATTACCGCAGGTGAAGGAGATCTATTAGGCTTGGCAAACGAATTAACAGGAACAACGTTGCTATTACTATTAACATTGCTCGAAAAGGCGGTAGGTGGAGGAGGAGCGAATCGGAACCCTAGATCGTCTTCCTCGTCCTCGTCGTCCGGCGCCTGAGAAGCCATAACCCGAGCCAGACGCTGCGCGGCTTTGGCGGCGACGTTCTGAGTCCTCTTGATAGTGGAGAGCCCGGTCGCCGGCGGGAGCCGAGAGTGGGGTGAGCCGGCGACATCGCCGGAGAAGACGACCCGTGCTGCTCGATCCCCCACTCCACTGCCTAGTGTACACCGGACTCTCTGTCCTCCTCCGATCCATATATACTCTTCTCTATATCTATATCTATGCTTATGTATATGTATATGTATATATATATGTTGTATATGTGTGTGTAGGACTAAATTTTCTAGGTGCTAGATTCTCGAGAAAATAAGATCGGGTTGAGAGGAGATCGGAGGGAGGTCTGAATCTATGGACGCCGTGAGATGGAGGAATTGAGATTGACGGTGATGACGCGTTTCGCGGGGAGTGAATTTTGAGAGGAAAAGAAAAGAAAAGAAAAGAAAGGAAAAGAAAAGAAAGAGAGAAGCAAAGCAAGGTAGATAAAAATGGATCTGAAATGTAATCTGACAGAGTGGTTTTGTTTTTATTCAGAGTTGGCTGTGACAGAGCGAGCGAACGAGCGTGCGTGCGTGAAATTTATTGGAAATGTTTTCGGTGTGGTGGAGACCGATGTTTCGAATCGGTGAGAATCGAGTTTCGGTTTCGGAGCTGTTGGCGGCGCTGTTCAAAATAAATAAATAGGAGCAAATTACAAATACCCCCTCACGATGTAGCAATATGCCTTCTTCGTTTAGCAATTTTTTTTAGGTTGAGGGTTAAAATAATAATAAAAAGATAAAATAAATTAAAAAATTAATAAGATAAATTGTTATATTTAAATTATAATTAAATTTTTTTATAAAAATTTAAAAAATTAAAATGTTCAATCCAAATAAAATTTTTTATTTTTAAACTAAAATAATTAAAAAATCAAAAAAACTAACTTGCTTCCTAAACGAAGGCTATACAAACTATTTTTGGGATTAACATTTTTTTTAAAAAAATTTTTAAACAACCTATTTGGGAATAAGGTTAAAAATTAGCTTATTGGTTTTTTGAGTCATATTACTTTTCTATTTTTTTTTACCATTTTTTTTTTAAATTAAAAAATCAACTTTTAACTTATTTCTTAAAATAGACCAAAATATTTTAAAATGAGACTTACATTTCAAATTTAATAATGTGGTATTAAAATATTTTAAGCAAATTTTTCTTTGATATTTTTTCATATTATTCACCAATTATCTCATTTACTTATTATTGGATTAAAAAAATAAATTTATAAAGTGAATTTGTATATTATTATTATTTTTTTTAAATTTACATATCTCGAATTTCAGGCGGTTGGAGGAAGAAGAAGGAAAGGAGGAAGAAGAAGAAGGAGAGGAGGAGCAGAACTGGAGGGGGCCCTAAAAATGGGGTTGGAGGCGGGGGTGGAGGCGGAGGCGGAGGCGGACGAGCGACGAGCTGCAGAGCGGAAGCGGGCGGAGGCAGAGGCGGAGGCGGAGGCGGCGATGCGACGGCCGACGAGCTCCGACGCCAACGACGACCTGCTTCTCTCTCTCTCTCGCCTGTGTTCTCTCTCTCTCTCTCGCCTGGGTTCTTCTTCTCAACGAAGAAGAAGAAAGAAAAGGAAGAAAATAAAAATAAAAAAACAAAACCCCAAAACGACGTCGTTTTGGGGTTTTGAGCCAATTCGAGCCTCAAGTTTCGGGCCCTCAAACATTTTCCATTCAAATAACAAATTATCCTCTCTCTATTAGCCCATTGTTAGAGCATTCACAATGAGATAACTAAAATTATTTGTTAAAATGGATTATATGATAAAAAGTGATAAAAGTAAGACCCAAAAATATGTGTCAAGAGTTTATTAATTTTAGAAAGTGAGTCGTGGTACAATAAATGTGTTAAGATGTATGTTAAATGTATATATATAAATAATAAATAAAATAAATAAATAACTTTCAAGCCTATAGCTCTTCTTCTCAGTTGAGAATATATACATATATACATGATCATGTTTCAACAATTTCTCACAAGTTATGTTGAGAAACGGAGCTCCGTATTCACAAATGCATTCAGATGCTAAAAACAACTATGCTTCACTATGTTTGGTCTCTCTCAAACAAGATTCCACGCTTCGTATTTCTCTTCCAAACTGACGTCGCAGTGATCATCTCTCTCACAAACAAGATTCAGAGCTCCACAGCAAAGGTCCGGACGTTCGGCCGGACGACTCCACTACACTTCCCAATGTCCCTCTCTCTCTCTCTCTCTGCTCTCTCTCTCTCTCTCTCTCTCATTGGCTAGAAGGCTGGCTGTAGTTAACAAACAAATTAATAGCTAACACTAATGATTGACACTACTACACTCCTTAACAACTCTATTGGAGCATCATTTGAGCCTTTTACTAGCCAAAATATTAACAACCGACACTAACACACCCCTTAACAGCTCCACTGTGGATGCTCTTAGTTAACCTAATAAGTTTATGTTAATATCAACAACAAAGAATTATATATAAAACACTCATTTTATCATTATAACTTTCAAATTAGTGAACCATCTCCCTAGTTTTCGTTATATTTCTCTGGTTTAGCAACATAACCCTTTCTCTCATCTTTACCTCTAACATCTTTGTCTATGATTTCTCTCTTTTTCTCTTTTATTTTTCTTCTTTTCTGTAATAACCCAACCTGTAATATACTTAATTACGCATGTGATTATGTGTTTGATATGAATTTGTATGTTTAATTATGGGAGTTATTATGTGATTATGAATTAAATCTATTTACGAGGTACCCAATTTGAATATGAAATTTATTGACAAGGATTTTGGTTTTGATTTGAAATTAAGGGCCTTGGTGATTTACGAAACAAAAATTGATGATGATGATGATGATAAGTTCAATTTAATGTTTGGAACCTCCTTGTTTTATTTTGGGACATTAATCGAAGTGGTAACATGATGGTAAAGTAAGAGTGAACCAAGAATTTAATTCGGATAATTTTTTCTACGAGCAGCCATCACTCTTTTACCCTTTTCTTTTTCCACATTTGGAATTTGGATGTGAGACTAGAACCATTGGAAAGCTTATTTCCAGGGCTTCAATTTGGACACAAAAACGACATGGAACGGAATTCGGATGAGAGAGTTATGCCCGTTTGAAGTTTTGGAATCTGTGTTGGAAACAGGTACGCTTGAGCGAGAAAAGCAACGCTCGAGCGGACTACACAAAATCAGCAAGTTTAAAGGCACTTTTCTAGATCATTCCTCACACTTCCATCTCTCTCACCTTTAGTCCGAAAACCCTAGAGATTTTGACCCAAATACCTTCCATTTGTCAAAGATTTGGCCAAGATCCCTTGCCAAAAAGTGAAGAAGGCTTGAAGCTCAAGAAAAATTTAAAGAGATGAAGAAGATCCAAGAGAAAATCAACCATAAATTCTGAAATCAAAGTTTAAGGTGAGGAACTTATACTCAAATCATGTAGAATCTATATATACTACTTGAAATTAAGGAGACTATGGGATCAATTTCTTGTAAATTGTAAGAAATTGGGTTTTGAGTAAGAATTTAAAGCTAGGCTCATGGTTATGGAAACGAATATGGAAATTGATTACTTTTGGTTTGATGTTGAATATCTTACATGAATTTGGGTCTCATTTCTACATGCATGTAATTTGGAGGAATTAAAGAATAAATATGGTTTTTGACTTTGATTATTAACCCATGCATGTAATGTAATTAAGAGTTTAATTCAAATTAAACATATTTTGGAATATCTATGATTTAAGGAAATAAATTTGGAAAATTAATTAGTTTGA
Organism: Camellia lanceoleosa; assembly: GCA_025200525.1. NCBI lineage: Eukaryota > Viridiplantae > Streptophyta > Magnoliopsida > Ericales > Theaceae > Camellia > Camellia lanceoleosa. Next base: position 84,308,903 of record CM045772.1, on the reverse strand, counting down.
GTTTAATTTTTTATTATTCTTCATAAGTTTGAGACTCATCCTTACATGCATGTTAGAATTTCAAAGTCTTATATTTAATTTATGTGTAAAAAGACTTATGAGTTTAAATTTGGGTTAGATATGAAGAAAATTAATAAAAATCTAAATTAGAGTGATTCAAGAATTAAATTATGATTTGCTTGGGAAAAATATAAAATCAGTAGTTTTGATCCTAATTTCATAGATGCAATGTTTACTAGGAGAATTGACAAGAAAATGAAGAATTAGAGCCAAGATCAAGTTTATGAAGTTAAATAAGAAATTAATTACTTTGCATTTGATTTTTGAATATCATGCATGAATTGAGTTTGTTATCCCAGATAGGCAACCCAAGAGGGGGGGTGAATTGGGTTATTAAAAATTTCACAGTATTAAAATTAACACAATATTCTGAATTTTAATAAATAAAAAAAAAACACAATAATAATTATCAATATAAACGTAAGAGAGATAGGGAGAGAAAATCAAACACTGCGATTTATATTGGTTCGGCACGCCGGCCTACGTCCACTCCCCAAGGAACCTCCTTGAGAATTTCTTTACTATCAATTGAATAAATACACCACCAAACTTGTGGATTTGGCACAGGACTTACTCTTATCTATTGAGCCTCACTCAACAATAAAAGCCTTATCCTTACAAAATCTCTCTAAAAAATAAGGAATAAGAATAAGGGTAATTTACACCCTCTTTTACAATATTTCTCTCACAAAGAGTAGATATGAAAGTGTAAGAACAAATGCTAGACTTAGATCTGAAAGTGAAAGAGCAGAATACAATTTGGAGCTCTCAAAAAATTTTCTCTTCAAGTTCTTGATTTTTTCTTCACACACAACACTTCTATTTATACACAAAAATATACCCGTTGGACGCTCCTTGCTGACGTCATGGCTTACATAACACGCTCCTGATGTCATGGCTTACATAAGCACGCTCCTGATGTCATGGCTTACATAAGCACACTCCTTGATTTTGAATAGTCAGCAAATGATAAGAATTAAAAAGATAAAAATAAGACTAATTTTTTCTTTTTATTTTTTCAAACATGGAGCCACCGTTTTTGTAGACAATTTAATACAAAATTCACAACTTTCAAACAAACAAATAATTTTCTCCATCTAGTTTATAATATATATATATATATATATAACTCCATCTTTTTCTTCTTGTTTGATTATAATAAGATATAATCAATGTAATGTAGTGTGATATGATATAATTAATGTAATGTAAAAAATTTAATAGCGCACGTGATGTATTCTATTTATATTATATGCAATATATATAATGTTCTAATCAAATATTTGCATACAGAAAAAATCTCTTTAAATGATATTTATGATGGATCTGAAAATGTATGTCATCTTTAAAATATTGTATATGTTGTAAAGATTTTAAACTAAATATATTCTACCACTCCATATTAATTTTGTCAACACAAGACAACCCATCAATATCAAATTTGTCAAAATAATACAACCAACCCATCATTTTTGTCAAAATAATATAATTAATCAATTTTTAATTTGGTCAAAAAGTGAATAGTGATCAGCCTCAATTTTTCAAAAAGTGAATAGTAAAGTTTTCAAAAATATTTTTATTTACCTAATATTTAACAAATGTATATATATTTTAAAAAGATAATATTTTGTGTCAAATAAATATATACATTAAAAAAATCTAAATTGTTACAAATAATATTTTAGACATCATCAAAATTAAATAATCAAAATTAAATAATATGATTAACAATCTCCCCCTTTTTTATGATGGCAATATTTGTATGGATTTGACACAAAATAAAATTGACAAAATATTTGATAACCCTGCAACATATAATTTTCAAAAGCAATCGTATTTTTTCTCCCCCTTTGACATCATCAAAATAAAGATGAAGATAAGAAACAAACACATTTGATACAATAATTTGAGCGGCCAAAAATAAAATAATGGACCGCCTGTCTTGTCGGAATCATTGTGGGGATTTTGGAGCATCTCGAGCGCAGGAAATATTGACAAACAAAAGATTTGAGCAGATATAGCAGATATGCATCGAGTAATGGATCAATGGAGTGTATAAAAAGTGACATAGATCAGAGGCAAAGATACGAAATCATCAAGTGTTTGAGAGAAAAATCTGTTTTAGCTTCTTTTGTAATCATGTCATTTCTTACCTTATCGATCAATGAGTTGGACCTGCATGAGGTGCCTGTAATGCAGGCAAATGAGAGAGTACCAGTGACGCAGGCACATGCTATGCCTGTAAATGAGAGTTCTAATGTTATTGGCAATCGAAATGATTTCGATGCTATGAATAACATTATGGCTCTTAGTACCTGAGCCATGATTGCGATTTCAATATGGTAGACGATTACAAGCAAGAGTACAAGAAAATCAGCAATGGAGAGATGAGGTGTGCTTGGTAAAACAACAACTAGTTAATATGTGTAAGGAGAAGAAAGAGCTAAAAAGGAAAAATGCACAGTTGGAGAATGCAGTGCATTATTATGCAACGGTGATAATGTTAAGACTCACAGAAATCGAAAATAGAGAGAGACATGTGAAAGAGGCTCATGAAAAATTGTTGAGAGAAGTGAAAAAGAAAAAATCTGTAAAGCCTTCTGAAAATTTACATGTAATCGAGTAATATTTTCTTTTTCTCAAATAAAATGCGAGCATTTCTTCCTTTATTTATTTATTTATGTTATTATTATTATTATTATTATTATTATTATTATTATTATTATTCTGTCGTTGCACAAAAAAAAAAAAAAAAAAATTTGTTTGTTGGTGCAGATAAGGAGTATGACAGACAAGGAGTAAAAAAAAATATGTATATATACTCCCCCTAAAATTATGCACAGAATCCACACATGCCCCTTTTTTTTTTTTTTTTATAGTTTTATAATGAAAATATATGAGTCTCCCCTTGAATTAATGCACTAAAAATTACATAAATTTGAAGAAACAAATTACCAATCTATAATACCAAGGGCCCTTAAGATCTGGCCATAAACAACTACACCAAGTGCACTAGCATAAAAGGAGAAAATAAAAATAAAAACAAATTCTTCAAACAAGGTAGAAGCAACCATTATTACATCCAAGAGAATTTGGAGCACATATAACAAGTAAAAAAAATACAACACAGTGCAACAAGAATTTTAACATGTTGATCGGTGATGACCTTGATGATCGGAAGAAATGGAAAAGATTGGGTAGATCGGTGGCGAATTTGTATAGATCGGCAATGGATCTTGATGGATCAGTCACGGATCTTGAAAGATCGGTGATGGAGCTTGATGAATCGGTAACGATGGTGATGCAGATTTCAGGTGGAGAAGTGATGGAGTTCGGTGGATTGGTGAGGGATTTGGGTGGATGATAGTAGTGATGAAAGTGATGGATGATTTTTGTAATTATTTTTTATAATAATAATTATTATTACTATAGTTATTTTATTTAATTATTTATTTACAAAAAAAAAAATCATTTTTTCATATACACATTATCTTGGAGTATTCATCATACCAAGTTCTGTTCTAATATAACAAAATTGTTCTTCATTGAGAGGCTTGGTAAATATGTCAGCTAATTGACGATTTGTAGGCACAAATTCGAGTTCAATGTCACCTTTGAGTACATGATCTCTTAGAAAATGATGCCTTATTTCAATGTGTTTAGTGCGTGAGTGCTGAATATGATTTTTTGAAAGGTTAATGGCACTTGTGTTGTCACATTTTATAAGAATTTTATCATAGTGAAATCCAAAATCTTGAAGTTGTTGTTTCATCCAAAGCAATTGTGTACAACACCCAGCGGCGCCAATGTATTCTGCTTCAGCAGTTGACAGAGCCACTGAGTTTTGTTTTTTGCAAAACCAAGAAGTGAGTGAGTGTCCAAGAAAATGACAAGTGCCACTAGTGCTTTTTCGGTCAAGTCTACATCCCGCAAAGTCGGCATCTGAGTAACCAAAAAGTTCAAAGGTGGTTCCCTTAGGATACCATAATCCCAAATTTTGAGTGCCAACAAGATATCTGAAAATACGTTTGACTGCGGTGATGTGTGACTCTTTTGGTGCGGATTGAAAACGTGCACACATACAAACACTAAACATTATGTCGGACCTACTTGCAGTAAGATAGAGTAAAGAACCAATCATATCTCGATATTTCTTTTCATCTATAGGTTTACCTTGCTCATCTTTATCGATTTTTATCGATGTGCTCATTGGAGTTGCTGCAGGCTTTGATGATTCCATTTCAAACCTTTTGAGTAGATCTTTGATATATTTCGTTTGATTTAAATGTATTTCATCGTTAGTTTGTTTAATTTGTAGACCAAGAAAGTAATTTAATTCCCCTATCATAATCATTTCAAACTCACCCTGCATGTCTTTAGCAAACTCTTTGCACAAATTTTCATTAGTAGCACCAAAAATGATATCGTCAACATAAATTTGAACAATTAGCATATTTTCTTTTTTGATTTTTATAAAAAGTGTTGTATCAATTTTTCCTCTACAAAAGCCTTTGTCAAGTAGGAAATTACTCAATCTTTCATACCATGCTCTAGGAGCTTGTTTCAAGCCATATAAAGCTTTTGAAAGTTTGAAAACATGATCCGGGTATTTATGATTTTCAAAACCGGGAGGTTGTTCAACATAGACTTCCTCCGAAATATACCCATTTAAAAAAGCACTTTTAACATCCATTTGATATAATTTAAAATCTTTAAAACACGCAAAAGCAAGTAACATTCTAATAGCTTCAAGTCTAGCAACTGGTGCAAAAGTTTCATCAAAATCAATTCCCTCTTCTTGATTATAGCCTTGAGCTACTAATCTAGCTTTATTTCTAGGAACAACTCAGATTCGTCCATTTTATTTGAAAAACCCATTTTGTACCAATAACGGGATGATCCTTAGGTCGAGGGTCAAAACCAAACTTCATTTCTTTCAAATTGATTTAATTCTTCTTGCATTGCTAAAATCCAGCTTTTATCATTTTCACTTCTAAAAATGATTTTGGTTCAATTGTGAAACAAATGCTAAGTTACCACAAATATTTCTAATAGAGGAACGAGTTTTTATACCTTCATACATCACCTATGATGAGGTCTTTGGGGTGCCCATGAGCATACTTCCATTCTTTTGGTAGATTTGAGTCACTTTCTGGAAGAGCATATATTTCTTGAAGTTTCTCCATTGTCATTTCTTCTTCTTGTTCGCGTAATGGATTTTCTTCATTTTCCTTTTTGTAAATGCTCTCCATACTTGGTTGATTTTTTACAATATCATTACTTACAAGATTCTTGGAAATAATATCGTTAGATTCATAAAAAACAACATGCACAGATTCTTCAACAAATAAAGTTCTTTTATTGAATACTCTATAAGCTTTACTAGACATAGAATTACCAAGAAATATAGCTTCATCCGATTTAGCATCAAATTTTCCTAAGTTATCTTTATTGTTATTTAATACAAAGCATTTACAACCAAAAGCACGCAAGTGAATAATATTAGGTTTTCTTCCTTTCCAAAGTTCATAAGGGGTTTTCTTAAGAATAGGTCTAATCATGGCACGGTTTATAACATAGCATGCAGTGTTAACAGCTTCCGCTCAAAAATATTTAGGTAAATTATTTTCACAAAGCATTGTACGAGCCATTTCTTCAAGAGTTCTATTTTTTCTTTCAACCACACCGTTTTGTTGAGGAATCCTAGGGGCTGAGAAATTATGATCTATTCCTAAGTTATCACAAAACATAATAAAATCATCATTTTCAAATTCTCTACCATGGTCACTTCTAATACTACAAATATTAAGATTTTTCTCATTTTGAATTCTTTTACAAAGTTTTGAGAAATTATAAAAAGTTTCATTTTTGTGTGCTAAAAATAATACCCATGTATATCTAGTATAATCATCAACACAAACAAGGGCATAAGATTTTCCTCCTAAACTTAATGTTCTAGATGGTCCGAATAGATCAATATGCAAGAGTTGAAGCGGTCTAGTAGTTGAAACAACATTTTTGGATTTAAAAGAAATTCTAGTTTGTTTTCCAAATTGACATGCATCACAAAGTTTATCTTTTTCAAAAATAATTTTTGGTAAACCTATGACTAACTCATTTTTTGAAAGTTTGGAAATTAAATCAAAATGAGCATGTCCTAATCTTCTATGCCAAAGCCAACCATTATCGTTTATAGCAGATAAACATTTAATATTAAAATGAGAAGACAAATCGTGCAAATCAAACACATATACATTCTCATGTCTGTAACCTATAAATAAAGTTTTATTTTCTAGGGTGTTTTCAATAGTGCAATGAGTTTTCTCAAAAATAACTCTATAACATTTATCACATAATTGACTAATACTAAGCAAGTTATGTTTTAAACCTTCAACAAATAAAACATTTTCAATAATAGGAGAGGGATTTTTACCAATACTTCCTACACAAATGATTTTACCCTTGCTATTGTCGCCAAAAGTCACATATCCGCCATCCTTTGGTTGGAGTGTGGCGAACATATCTTTATTTCCAGTCATGTGCCTCGAACATGCACTGTCGAGATACCATCTATTGTTACTGGATTTTGTCTTGAAACATACCTACAAAAATTTGATTTCTCTATTGGTACCCATTTTTTCTTGGGTCCATAAAAGTTAGAATTTGACACTCTCGGGATATCCTTAGGGACCCACATCTTTTTTATTTTAGCAAAAGGATTTCTTTTAATAGGACATGAAGGTGAAATATGACCTTTTGTTCCACAAAAATGACATGTGAGATGAGAGTGATTAGAAGATGCATATACAAAGCCATTTTTGACAGTTTTTACTTTTGAAAAAGGTTTATATCCAATTCCGGCTCTACCAAAAGTACGGTTTTGATTTTTAAGAATTTTATCTAAAGTCTCTCTACCTTGAGTGAACTTTGAAAGAGTAATTTTCAAGTCTTCAATATTTTCTTTCAAAATAGTTTGCTCATTTTTTAAAGACTCGTTTTCTTTTTGCAATACAACTAAATGTTTTTCAGAAATTGAAGACTCTTTTTGAGTTAAAATCTCATTTTCTTTTTCATTTTCATGGCTTCATTTTCTAAAACATTTATCTTGGAAGTCAATGATTCATTTTCTTTTGATAAACTTGAAATTACTTTCTTTTGACAATTATTTTTCAAACTAAGTTTCTTAAATTCAGCATGTAATTCATCAAAAGGTAATTGTAATTCATCAAATGTAAAGGATTCGTCATTTACCTCATTTTCATTTCCAAGTGCCATTAAACATAGGTTAGCAATCTCGTTTTTGCAAACTTCGATTTCTGTGTCGCTTTCATCACTATCTTCTCCCCATGCTGCAATCATAGCTTTCTTCTTGTCCTTCTTGAATTTTTTCTTAAGTTCTGGACATTCTGATTTGTAGTGTCCAGGTTTGTTGCATTCGTAGCAGGTTACTTTAAATTTTTTGTGATTTTCTCCTCTTTGAAAATCCCTGTTGTTGAAGTCTTTTCTGAAAAAATTTCGTACGCCTTGTTTCTTTCTCACAAACCTTTGAAACTTTCTAGTGATGAATGCCATTTCCTCATCCTCATCTGAATCATCTTTTTTATCCTCTTGATGTTTCGAGGTGGATTTGAAGGCTATTCCTTTCTTCTTCTTGTTGTCCTCCTCTTCCTTTCCTTCTTGTATTATGAGCTCATGAGTTAAGAGAGATCCTATTAACTCATCTAGACTTAGCTTTGATAAATCCTTGGCTTCGGTAATGGCAATGACTTTTGTCTCCCAACTTTTTGGCAATGACCTAAGAACTTTTCTTACAATTTCAGCATTAGTATATGTTTGCCAAGAGAAGTTAAACCATTAATAATATCAGTAAAACGAGTAAACATTTGAGGAATAGTTTCATCAGACTTCATTTTAAAAAGTTCATAATTATGGACTAGCAAACTGACTCTAGATTCTTTAACTTGTTCGGTTCCCTCATGAGTTACTATAAGCTTGTCCCAAATTTCTTTTGCGGTTTTACATGTGGAAATTCTATTGAACTCGTTGGCATCTAAGGCGCAGTACAACATGTTTGTAGCTTTGACATTAATTTGGGCCATTCTAGTATCTGATTCATCCCACTCATCTTCAGGTTTTGGTACCTTAAGTCCATCTACAGTTTTGGTAGGAATTTTTGGACCATTGCAAATAATTTTCCAACATTCATAATCATTAGATTGAATATGTATGGTCATCCTAGTTTTCCAATAGCTAAAATTTGTGCCGCTAAATAGAGGTGGCCTATTAGATGCTTGTCCCTCGGGTAAGGAATAACTAGGGGTTGCCATGATCTACTCTAAGACGGTTAAGTCACAGAAACTAGAGTCTAGGCTCTGATACCAATTGTTATCCCAGATAGGCAACCCAAGAGGGGGGGTGAATTGGGTTATTAAAAATTTCACAGTATTAAAATTAACACAATATTCAGAATTTTAATAAATAAATAAAAAACACAATAATAATTATCAATATAAACGTAAGAGAGATAGGGAGAGAAAATCAAACACTGCGATTTATAGTGGTTCGGCACGTCGGCCTACGTTCACTCCCCAAGGAACCTCCTTGAGAATTTCTTTACTATCAATTGAATAAATACACCACCAAACTTGTGGATTTGGCGTCCGGATCCTTTAGAGTGGTCCTCTACAGTGATCCTCTAGAATGATATATTATGGCGCGACACGTGTCCCATTAATATAATTAACGGCTGAGATGATCCCTCACCAAAACGACGTCGTTTTGGTGAGGCAAAACCAAAAAAATAAAAAAAAATAAAAAATTTTGCACTGTTTGCTCTGCCGATCGAGAGGAGAGCTCTGAGGAAGAAGAAAGACCAATTTGGTTTGCCTGCATATCGAGGCGGGGAGGAAGAGAAACCCAAGGAAAATTTTTCTCTGCAATTTTTTTACAGAGATTGATCCACAATTTTTTGCCGAAATCGCGTCGCCCGAATCTATTCTTCAGATCTATGTTCGAAAAGGCTTGGTTGAGGTCAATTTGACTTTGAATTTTGTCGATCTGGTTTGAAACTCTTAGATTTATTCAAATTTGTGTTCAAGTTCCTCAAATCTTACTTGATTCCTTACTCGAGATATGGTTGAAGTGGATATTCGATTATTCAGATCTATGTTCGAAGATTTGATTGAAGTCTTATCCGGCTCAAATCCTCTCAAAACCGATTCAATGATTCTTTGAATGCCTCTTATTGTGTTCAAAATCCTCAAATTTGGGGTTGAATTGTATTGAATGCTTCAAATCTGAGTTAAACGAGTTAGATCAAAGCCTTCTCTTGGGTTGATTTAGTTCAAATCCCTTACATCTGGTTTGGACATTCGATCAACAAAGTGGGTTTAAGATTTGCAGAAATTTTGAGAGATGGTTCTGGGATGGGTGGATTTGCAGAGAAATTTTGAGAGATGGTTCTGAGATGGGTGGATTTGCAGAAATTTTGGGAAACCCTTGTCCTTTTGAGGGACTCACCGAAGTCTTCTTCTTCCCAGACTACAGTTTTCACTATGACATTTTCACTCTCAATTTCTTCTATTAATTTTGGATGACCACTTGATCTTCTCTCCTTGCTTTCCTTCAAAATCAAAGACAAAACATTCCTGATTGAGAAGATTCCACAGATCAAAATTTATTTTCATTTGATTCAAAATTTAATCAAAAATAAATAAATCAAAACAGAAGTGGGGTTAGGAGGAGGAGGAGAGAGAGATGGGTCGTTGATCTTCAAGTTGCAGAGATCGCCATTGTTGAGGAGGAGAGAGAGATGGGCGAGGGGTTGATCTTCACAGCCATCATTTGTTTTTCTTTTTTTCTTTTTTTTTTTTTTTTTGGAAAAATCCTCAGCCGTCCGATCTCCACTTTAGGAGATCACTCTAGAGAATTCACTCTAGAGGATCCGCTCGCGTGGATTTGGCACAGGACTTACTCTTATCTATTGAGCCTCACTCAACAATAAAAACCTTACCCTTACAAAATCTCTCTAAAAAATAAGGAATAAGAATAAGGGTAATTTACACCCTCTTTTACAATATTTCTCTCACAAAGAGTATATATGAAAGTGTAAGAACAAATGCTAGACTTAGATCTGAAAGTGAAAGAGCAGAATACAATTTGGAGCTCTCAGAAAATTTTCTCTTCAAGTTCTTGATTTTTTCTTCACACACAACACTTCTATTTATACACAAAAATATACCCGTTGGACGCTCCTTGCTGACGTCATGGCTTACATAAGCACGCTCCTGACGTCATGGCTTACATAAGCACACTCCTTGATTTTGAATAGTCAGCAAATGATAAGAATTAAAAAGATAAAAATAAGACTGATTTTTTTCTTTTTATTTTTTCAAACATGGAGCCACCGTTTTTGTAGACAATTTAATACAAAGTTCACAACTTTCAAACAAACAAATAATTTTCTCCATCTAGTTTATAATATATATATATATAACTCCATCTTTTTCTTCTTGTTTGATTATAATAAGATATAATCAATGTAGTGTAGTGTGATATGATATAATCAATGTAATGTAAAAAATTTAATAGCGCACGTGATGTATTCTATTTATATTATATGCAATATATATAATGTTCTAATCAAATATTTGCATATAGAAAAAATCTCTTTAAATGATATTTATGATGGATCTGAAAATGTATGTCATCTTTAAAATATTGTATATGTTGTAGAGATTTTAAACTAAATATATTCTACCACTCCATATTAATTTTGTCAACACAAGACAACCCATCAATATTAAATTTGTCAAAATAATACAACCAACCCATCATTTTTGTCAAAATAATATAATTAATCAATTTTTAATTTGGTCAAAAAGTGAATAGTGATCAGCCTCAATTTTTCAAAAAGTGAATAGTAAAGTTTTCAAAAATATTTTTATTTAACTAATATTTAACAAATATATATATATTTTAAAAAGATAATATTTTGTGTCAAATAAATATATACATTAAAAAAATCTAAATTGTTACAAATAATATTTAGACATCATCAAAATTAAATAATCAAAATTAAATAATATGATTAACAGAGTTTAATTTCTACATGCGTGGATAAATTCTACAAGTTTAATATCCTAATTGTACATGCATCATGGGTTTCTAATAATTGATTTCATGTTTTGATGAAATAAGAATTAAGCTTTGGAAATTTATAGATTTATGAACAATGAGCCTAATTCATAAATTAAAGGGAGTTTTGATGTAAATGATTTAAAATTGATCATATTTTCTTGATCATTTAAGAGCTTGTATGTTTAGACAAGCTAAGTATGCACCCAAGTTTTGAAATTATTTTGAAAACTCAATTCAAGTTTTAGAATTTGTGAGTTTGGAATTGGGCGTGATGTGAAGAATATGAATTGAGTTAAAAGTTATATAGTGGAAATATGAGTCTTATGAAATTAATTACATTGGTTGGAACCAAGTTTGAAGCTCAAACATAATCTGGAAAAATCCAGAATTCGACCTGTCCGCTCGAGCGTGAAGAGTCCCGCTCGAGCGTACCCTGTTTTACTAGACTCCTCGCTCAAGCGTCAAAGTCTCGCTTGAGCATAATTTGTAAGCAACTAGTACTTTTGCAGACCAAAGGGGTTCGCTCGAGCGGTCGAAGCTACGCTCGAGCGAAGGGCCCTATTTCAGAAATTTTGAAAAGATATTTTATGCTTCGTTTTCCGTTCTCTTTCATTTCAAAGCACTCTTAGGCATGCATTAAACATTGTAAAGTAATTAAAGAACATAAAATGAGCCTAAGAATGTTAAACAAGTTAAAGAATGGAATAATTGTATTGTGACCCAATTTCTATGTGTATTATGAATTGTGTAGGGTCAACTACAAGGGCGAACCAGGCATGTGAACACTGTGAGTAATAACTTAGTAAAGCTAAGTTCAAGATAAGATACTTTCTGCCTATGAAGTAAGATATGTTCAATGAGATGCTATGTTTTACTCTATGAATGATTGTCCAACTCTGACAAGTATTTGTGACTTTATGCTATGATTCAAGTATGTTACAAGTGACATTATGCTATGATTCAAGTATGTTACAAGTGACATTATGCTATGATTCAATTATGTTACAAGTGACATTATGATATGATTCAAGTATGTTATAAGTGACATTATGCTATGATTCAATTGTGTTACCAGTGACATTATGCTATGATTCAAGTTTACAAGTTCCCAGTCCAAAGGTTCCTTTATGGAACTAACAAGTATTCTACACCCGGCTGGATGTTCCTTTATGGAACTGACAAGTTTACAAGTTCCCAGTCTGGAGGTTCCTTTATAGAATTGACAAGTATTCTACACCCGGCTAGAGGTTTCTTTATGGAACTGACAAGTTTACAAGTTCCCAGTCCGGAGGTTCCTTTATGGAACTAACAAATATTCTACACCTGGCTGGAGGTTCTTTTATGGAACTGACAAGTTTACAAGCTCCTAGTCTGGAGGTTCCTTTATGGAACTGACAAGTATTCTACACCCGGTTGGAGGTTCCTTTATGGAACTGACAAGTATGACGTTTAATGCTTTGTATGTGAATTGTAGTGCTAACGGATGTACTATGTAAGATTAAGCAGGAATTCTAATTTCTAGACATGAACTGAATAAGAATACGAATATGAATCTATTCTATGTACAAGACTCTATTTCTGTATTGACATCATTCAGTAAAATCTTTACTCTATTATTATTCACTGGGCTCCAGCTCACTGTATTATTTATATATGTAGGTGATCAGGCGCGTGACCAGGCCTAGTGCTTTTACCTGGATTATGTTTTGTCAGCCAGTCTATGTGCCTCCCGTGGAGGTTCTGGATATGTCTAGTGGTTATGGCTAAGTACACTAAGTTCAAGTTTTGTTTCTTGTTTGGTTAACAAGTCTTAGTTTATTTTGTAAATAGGGCTAAGTCCCTTTTTGTCTAATCTATAAATATATATGATGACATAAGAATGATGTGTAAATGTGTATATATATATAAAAAAAAAAAAGTTTCAAATTTTTTTGTCTCATATAAGTCCACACAGCTCAATGGATGTTGTATATTTGCTATTTGCTTCCGCTAGCCCCTAATATTATGTTAATATGTCTCAGAGCCCTTTGGTAATCCTAGGATTACTGGCCGGTTACGATGCTAAACCTATGGGGGCGGGTTTGGGTCGTGACATTTTCTTACCCTTATCCTATTCAAGCTTCAGATCTCATCAGATACGACCACCGATTAGATTTGAAATAATGTCACTATAGTTTATTGGGGATTACAAGTACTGTTTTCAAGGGAGGTCATGATTACGACCTTCGATGAAGGTCGCGGTTGCTATCAATGAAGGTTGAAATGGCTACCAATGAGATCTCAAAAACAACATCAATGAAGTAGTCGATTATTTTTGAATTCGATGGCATGTTTGATTTTGTGGGAAAGAGAGTAGGCTAGCAGGTAGTTGAGGAAAGTGAGAAAGTAAAGGATAATGGATGAAGTAGAGAAGTGTAATCTATGAATCATGGATATTTTAAAAAATATATACCGAGTATTTATCGGCATACAGTGGCAGAGCCACATGAGGACGAGGGGGGTCACGTGCCCCCCTAGATTTTTCCTTTTTTTTTTTTTTTTTTTTATACATATGTATATGAATGAAATTTTTTTAAAAAAAATATTTAGAATAAAATGTCAAAGGCATTTTTAAATTTATGAAAATAATAGTGATTTTTTTTATTGAAAATGAAGTGACTATAACAAATTATATTTTTATGTATGAAAATTTTGTGAAAAAATCTCAATAAAAAGGTAATATCCACAATTATTGATATGTAAATATAATTAAGCTCACTATTATATGTAAAAATTACTAGAGTATTAATTATATTTGCATGTGGAGTTCACTCTTCATATGTTACTTTACTATTAGTTGGTGATATCATATATTAATAATGACGTGATATCACTATTATTATATGAAATTTTTACTCAAATTTTATAAAGATTTGATTTATCTTACCATTATATAATTTATTTTATGACTTAAATATATGACTTTTTTACATTGTCCATGATACACTAGTTATACGCAATACTTTCTTTTCAATTTTATTCGAAATTAATTGTAAAACTTAATGTGAAATACTTTCGTAAAATTTTATTATCTTCTTATTGGTGGCTATGAAAAAAAAAATTTAAGTTGCAATTAATAAGGTGTCGTTTGGTAACACTTACGTTTTCAGTTTTCTGTTTATATTTACAAAAATTTTAAAAACTCAAATAAAAACTTGTTTGATAAACTTTTTGATTTATAAATCAGTGGTCTCAGTTTATAAATTTGGCCAAAAAATGAAAACACAAAAAATGTGTTTCCATTTTGAATTTTCAGTTTTTTTTTTTTTACCACCCAACACTAGCCACTACCCACTACCATTTTCCACCACCGTCTTCCGCCACCATCACCTCACTACCCACCACCACCCACACCACCACCACCACCACTACCCACCACCACCACCCACCACCACCACCGCCACTTGCCACCACCACTTGCCACCTATTTGCCACCACCACTCACCACCCACCTGCCACCACCATCCACCACCCACCACCACCACCACCACGCCACCCACCACCACCACCATCACCCACCACCCACCATCCACCACCACCCACCACCCACCACCACCACCACCCACTGCCACCACCTACCCACGCCACCCACCACCACCCACCACCACCACCACCACTACCACCCACTACCACCACCACCACCACACCACCACCACCACCACCCACCACCCACCACCCACCTGCCATTACCCGCCATCCGCTACCACCTACCACCACCACCACCACCCACCGCCACCACCACCACCACCACCACCACTTTCTACCACCATCTTCCGCCGCCACTTGTCATTTCTCACTCTTTTTTATATTTTTAATTTTTTTAAACATTTTGTCAATTACCAAATGCGTTTGTAGTTTATATTTTTCTAAAAATAAACAAAAAATAAACAAAAACTAGTTTATAAAATTTTTGTAAATATAAACTGAAAATGTAAACGTTACCAAACGCACCCTAAGTGTTCCTCCTGATTTAGTTTTGTAATGCCCTCAAAATAAACCCATAATATATACAATATTAACATGCATTAATTAAGAAAGACAAAACCTTATTAAAAGACATTACATGTAATAACGAAAGTAAATGCCCTGCGGGCTTACATCTTTCCAAGCCAATACTTAAACACAAAAGTTTGAGTACTAACTCAATTACACATTAAGCCCTTGGCTTGAGTTTACATGTAATATCACACTAAAACAAAATAACAACTAATCTAAACAGAGTCTTTAACTCCAAATCCTTCCAAGTTAAGTCCTTGAAGGTAGCATATCAACTGGACCTGAAAATGATGTTCCCGTATAGAATGAGCCATAGCCCAGTAGAAATATACTAAACCAAATATAAGAATTGACAAAAGCAATAGCATTCAATAGATGGTTAACACTGTTAAATCCATTATATCACTTTACAGTTTCATGACAATAATGTCCATGACATGTTTCGCTTTACGTTATTAATCAACCTTCCAATTATACAGACATGGCTAAAAACCTGGCCAAACAATAATAATGAGATTACATCTTATATCAATATTACTTCCAATATCAACAAATCAAATGAGACTAAGGCTCATACTAAAACACTTCCATAAATCAATAAGTACACATATTTGTTGTACTAATGGAGTCCATCCCCTTTCTCCTCCTAAACAGGTTTGAGAGTCCATCCCCTATCTTCCCTCAAACCATGGAGTACATCCCCTATCTCCTCCCAAACAATATGCATATACAATATATTAAACATTTGGCATACACAATATTCAATCAATACACAGATTCGCTGTATTAATTTAACTGTCATATTCAATGACTCATTCAATGTGATTAGTTTCAGTTTTCCCTAATCAACACGCAATGTCTACAACAATCACGACTATCCTCCACCGATAGCCCAAAATAGTTATTTCTAAACAGAAAATAAATGTATTAACAAATGTAAACTCAACATTTTCATAGGTGAGTGATTAAACTATTCAATTACACCATTTATCTCATAATTCCCCAATTTCCTGAATTAAACTCAATTCCACATCTTTCCCAAAATTAATTATACAAATTAATTTATTACAACAATTAGGGCTTTTCTCCATTTTCTCAAAATTAACCCTAAAGTTCAATTTTATCAACTTGACACTACCTATGTCATTTTTTTTTCATGATTCACACTCACATGGAATTTAATAAATAAACAATTCCCTATTTCTCAAATTATGATACAAACCCTAGTTTTTCCAAAATTATCAAATGACACCAACATATCAAAAATACCAAAACTTAGGACAAAACCTATAATAAGGAGTAGGAAATCCCTACCTCGAAGTGAAGAACTCAAATGGAGATGATAGAGATGATGACCTAAAATCCAAAGTGCTCCAAACTGCCAAACTCTCAGATTAAAGTAAAGCTCTCGTGACCCTCTACCTTTTTAATAAAGAACCTAGGGTAGAAACACCCTATAATTAGATGAAACCTAAGAGAGAAGATGAGTGGAGGGAGAGAAAACACGGACCTAGGGTTCTGAAATCAAAAAGAGGATGAAAAAGTGTATTTAAAACCGCTGCTGCGTATTTATATAAAACAAGCTCGCTCGAGCGAAAGATTGGTCGCTCGAGTGACCAGACACAAGAAAGACTCGCTCGAGCGAAGAAAGTCTCGCTCGATGCTTCAGGTCTGCAACCCAGAAGCACGCTCGAGCGACAGAATGCTCGCTCGAACGAAGAACTCTAAAACATACACCTCGCTCGCTTGAGCGAAGGAAAACTCACTCGAGCCAAGAAACACAGCTCTCAGGTCTATACCTAGACGCAATATCTTGCTCGAGCGAAGAAATCCTGGCTCGATCGAAGGACCAAAAACAAAGAGCTCGCTCGAGCGACAAACTGCTCGCTCGAGCGAAAGACCAAAATTCTGGGTAGCAACTATTTGCTCCCAAACACAACCAACCTGTAACAAACCTGCTCAACATATCCTATAACTCAAATAACAAGTATTGAAGGATGACAACAACAAATGTATATCAACAAAATCTACGGAACGTAAGTCCGGATACAACAACTAAATGGGAAAAGACCGGGGTCGCTATAAGTTTCCTGACTCCGCCATTGTCGGCATATGATACCTTATATGATACTTCTGCATATGTATTGGATACATGAAATACGTACTTAAATTTTTTCTTCTTAATTTTTGACGTACCTAGACGTATTTAGTATATACCCAAACCGTATCGTACCTCAAGACGTATCTAATATATACTCAAGCCGTACCATACCTCAGTTAAAATAATATTTTCTTCTACTACAGAGATAAAACTCCTTTTACTAGACTTCTTTTTTATTTTTTATTTTTTATTTTACACTTAGTATGATTTTAAAATTAAACTATAATTTGTAAGTTATTTAATATATTGTCATTTAATTTTGATTTATATCTTTACTTTTAGTATTAAATGTTAATTGTAAATTGAATCTTAATAAATTAAACTATTTAATTAATTTTTATATTATTTTAAATTTAAATAAATATTTTTTTATAAACGTACCAAGTCATATCCATGCCTATTTTTTTTTAATTTTACCATACTTCATAGGGTGATGGTTGGTGGAAAAAGGTAAGATGAGAAACAAAGTTAGACAATTGAAGTAAAAAATAAGGTAGATGTTGTGTTGGTGATTGAGGTAGATGGAGTAATGTGAAATTATGACAGTAAGTAAGAAGATGAACGTGGGTAGTAGATCAGGGTAAGGGTGCGCGGGAGGGGTGCCAACTGAAGGTCGGTAAATGGACGATGGATTGGCCATAGTTATAAATACGCACGAAAGATAAAAGCAAATGAGTGTGTTTGGATTGAGTTTTGTAGATTAAATTTTTTGAAAATTGAGTTTTTTGATTTTTGTATTCTTTTGTTTTTAGTGAATATTTTTTAAATTTTAAACATTTTTTAAACTTTTTTAGATGCATCTTAGTTAGATGTATCTAAAAAGTAAAAAATTTGTGAAAAAATATTTTAAAAAATTAATAAATATATAAAAATAAAAAAATCTACTGAATTCTTGTATTTTTGGTATTTAGTGAATTTTTAAAAAAAATTTTTTACAATTTTTTTACTTTTTAGATGTATTTATGTTAGGTGTGTCCAAAAAGTAAAAAAATTGCTTAAAATATTAAAAAAATTCAGTAAAAACAAAAAATACGGAAAATAAAAGTGTAGAATTTTCTGAAAAGTGTTTTCTGAAAACTCAAAACAAGCAAGCTAAATTTTCTCATTTTGTGATAACTTCATGAAAAAATAAACTCTGACGTTGTGTCTGGTTAAAGGATTTGAAGAGAGATTTGGAAAGAAAAAAGGAAAGGTGTGTAAAATTAGGTGAAATATAGGTATATTTTATTCATATATTATATATAGTTTTATACACCTTTTCATTTTTTCTTTCCAAATTCCTCCTTAAATCTCTCAACCAAACACAACATGAGACTAGTTGATGATAATTTTTAAATCACAATAAGTAATATATATTTTTTGCAAACTTCAAAGAATATTGGTAAATTTTCTAATAAAATTTTTTAGGTAACGAGTTGGTGAGCTCAAGGTTATGCTGTGTCGTTCTCGTCTTGTATTTTTGTTGAAGTGAAGAGTAGAGAAAATTAAAAAGGTGGCAGGGGTGAGAGCAAGAGTGGGGAGGATTTGGAGAAATTGCCCGTTTTTAAGAAAAAAGCGATACTAATAAATAATAAATAATAAATAATAAATAAATAAAAGAATGGTATAATATATGAAATACCAAGATATATGAGTACTACAAGTTAAAAAATTAAAAGAATATTTTGGTATTTTAATCATATCATATTTAATAAATTAAATTATATATTAAAGAGTATTTATCATACATACATATATATATAAATATTTGAATCAAAAAAAAAATATATATATATATAAATAGTGTTTTTCCCTTTTTTATGTGACACATTTTAAATTTTTTTTTTTTTTTTAAAAAGCCACACTGGCATGCATTTTCCATTTACATATAAAATTTTACATAAATTTAATTTCAATTATAATAACCAATTTTATATATACTTTATATGAGAAATACATATTTTTCATAAATGTAATTATAACTTTATTATGATATTTGAAAAAAAAAAATTTATCTCAATATACAAATAAATAAATAATACAATATGCTTAATTATGTGCATCGGACGAATCAAATTAATTTTGTATATTTTTTATTTTTTGTCTATCTTATTGATGTCTTAATATTAATTTATATTTAATTTTTTATTTAATATGAAATTATTTATTACAAAACATTTATATTAATTTAAATTTTATACCTATAATAATTCAAAAAGAATATTAAAGAAAAAAATCAATACTCTACATAATTAATATATTTATTTTCTTCTTAATTCAATCACAACATATTTATATTTAATATTTTAAATAAATTTTATATAATTCTATGTATCCATATTTTTATTTTTTAAATAAATATAAATATAAATATAAATATTAAATTAAATAATTATAATTGCTTTTAATTTTATATTACTAATTCTCCTTCTACTTTAACTATTATTTTTCACCCTCTAAAAAAAATTAACTATTATTTTTAATATCAAAATGAGTATTTATTTTACTATCTTTTCATTTAATATATATCATATAAAATCATTATATAATAATTACAACTTTATAACACAATAGAACTAAAATTATCAAAATAAACAAATGATTTAACTAAATTTATTATATATAAGTATTTAAGTAACACTTTTGTACAACGATAAGCCTAAGATTATTAAAATGAATAATTTAAATTAAAATTTTATTTAAATTAAAAATAATAATATTCTTTTATAATACATATTATAATATAAAATATTAGTACATTAATTAAAATTAACTCCATTGTAATTTTATGTCAGGCATCATATTTGTAGAAGTAATTTACATACACATGTAACGTTCAATTTAATATTAATTGAATAAAATAATGGAACTCAATAATTTTTTGTTAAGTTTTAAAATATAAATTGACAAATGTCAAATGATAAATATTGTGGAATATTATCTTAAAGAATAATGATTCATCGAAAATGATTCTCTCTATTTAAGGCACCTATTGATGTTTCTTGAATAATTTTAAATAAAAATTTTAAATTTATAGTATTACTGGTAAAGCACTTTCATGAGTTTTGCCAAAAAAGATATGCAAAAAAAATTTGGCTGCAATAAAAAATTTACGATTATTATGATGTGTCACATAATTAATCATAACTCATTTGAAAACTGAAATTATTAAAATTATAGAGATTTTGTGCTTAATTCCCTTTGAGGACATTGTTTATGATTTGAATTTGTTATTTTTTTATACATCAATATGAATAACTCTTACGATCTTACTAATGGCATAAATCCTATCTTTGAGTCAATCCACCTTAAACACTTTTTCATATAATAAAATACTTAAATATTGTTATATAAAAGTATTCAAAGTAGATTATAATCAAACACCACTTGAAGTATAATTAAAGACCCGATGCACCATTTTAGACATAACCAAAAACATAAGTGTACGAGCACAAAATAATATGTCTTATATAATCCTGTTGATCAAGTTTGTACTCCTCAAAACGTCGTCACTTTGTTACCTAAAAACACACATGAGCTAAAAACACATGTGAGCTAGCCGACGAATGTGTGCCAGAAACCCCTCCGATGCCTAAGTCAGTAAGTAAACAATAGGCAATAAACTTTATGTATTTTTTAGTAAGAATTGCAATAATTGTCCATAGGTTCCATCATGAGATTTTTATAGATTTCACCTGGCACAATCCTAATAGGATTTTAACTCTCCTTAGCAGAGTCCTCTTAAGAATCGCATTACTCAAGGATAATGCCTATCCTTAGAACTTCCCTCCCACTACCAACCGGGTGAGATGGTTTAAACTCTTTATTTCAGTCATCATTGAGGTCAACCGAGCTATCTTGGCAGAGCTGTGATAACCCTAGCTACAGGATCGCACCCTACCGAGCTACACTTAGCTTGGCCATCTTCAATGGCAACATCTCAATCCGCTATAGGACTGCCTTCAAATAACTAGGTCCAGGCCCTAGTAACACATCTCTGACCGACTTGGTGACTGCTTGGCCCAAGATCGAGCTACCGAAGCTCTTATCTCGACACATTGGGCGACCCAATTTCTAAAGAAGATTTTACCTAGCTCGGCCCAATTTGCACACAAATTACTCTCTCAATAAGAAATTAGTAAAGACCTTTTTTTATTAATAACCAAAATAATACACCATGAGTTATAACCAAGTCATAATTTGTATATTATAGAATTTTCCGTTGTTTTAATTTTATTTTTTTTAAGAAAAAATATTTTGATACAAGTGGAATTCATGATTTTTAATAAATTTGATTCACATAAATGAGGATTTGATTTCAGATTGAGAATACATTTTTTTTATACTTTGAAATAACTTATTTTTATGAGTCTTTTACATAGGGTTACTCATATAGTGACAAACATTTTCATCAGTCATTAATAACTTTATTTGTATTTAATTTTCAATTATTAAAATTTCCTATACATGAAATATTAAGACTCAAGATAAATTTTTATTTCAAAAATAAATTTTCATACATCGCACGGATCACCTATTAATTTATGGGAGCTTTTTCAGTAAATCCATTATTTAAGAGTGTTGTTCCATAAAACCCATAGTATTTTATGATATTCCATTAGGTCCATTTCATACAGAAAGACCAAAACATCCCTGAACAAAACACGCGCCTTTCTCTCTCTCTTTGAATCTCATAACCGTCTCTCTTACCCTCTCTATTCTTGCGCAGGAAATCACGCACAGTACCTTTACAGTCCAGAAATCGAAACCCATATTCCACATCGCCTCAACTCCCACAAAACTGTATTCCTTCCATCGTAGCATCGGCGCATCATCTCATTGATCTTCTCCATCGTCCCTACGCCGAGAAGACTGTCTTCGTTCCATTGTCACATCGTGTGAACATCTTCTTCGTCGTTCATACCCCGGAATACTGTATACGTTCCTTCGTCGCATCGTCCCTTCGTGCCAACATCTTTTTCGTCGAAATGGGCACAAAACGTAAGCATTCTACTCATTCATGTATTTAAACCCTAATCCTCTTTATCAACAACCATTATTCTGAACTTTGACAAATATCCCCTTTTCGTATGCGTACAATATATAGGAGTCCATATTGTTCATACCCTAACATTTATTCTGAACCCCTCCATCATAATCCTTAATTTTATTGATTTTTGCAGTAAAAAACATTACAGTTGCCATTACATTGTGTTCACAACTGTGAACATTCCAAAATGTTTTTGTTGTATTCGTTGTTATTGCAAGATGTGAACATTCACATTGATTGAAAATGGTTTGATAATCAAATTATTGCAGATGTTATATGGTTGTTGTTCAATGGTGTGAACATTCACACGGTTTGAAAATGTTTTGGCCAATTCTGTTTTGTTGTAGTTGATTAAAAATGTGAACATTCACATTGAGTTTAAAATGTTTGGGTAATCAGGTAGTTATGGTGTTGTTGTTTTATGATGTGAACATTCTTGTGGATTGCAAAATATTTGGCCAATTCTGTTGTTGTTATTGTTGATGAAAGATGTGAACATTCACATTGCCTGCAAATTTTAGGAGAATCAAATATTATTGGTCCTTTTGTTATTGGCTGTGAACATTCACATTGCCTGATACTTTTAGGAGAGTCAGATATTATTGGTCCTGTTGTTCTATGCTATCAACATTCACATTGCCGGGAAAATTTAGTAGAGTCAGATATTGTTCGTGCTGTTGTTCTAGGCTGTGAACATTCACATTGCCTGAACATTTTAGATCAATCAGATGTTGTTGGTGCGTTCGCTCTAGGCTGTGAACATTGGCATTTCCTAAACATTTTAGGAGAGTCAAATATTATTGGTGCTGTTGTTCTAGACTGTGAACAATCACATTGCCTGAACATTTTAGTACAATCAGATATTGTTGGTGATTTTGGTCTAGGCTGTGAACATTCACATTGCCTGAACATTTTAGTAGATTTTAGGACAATCAGATATTATTGGTGCTGTTATTCTATGCTGTGAACATTCACATGGATTGCAAACATTAGGCCAATGACTAGGGATATTTAGATTTTTTCTCCCTATTGTGAATGTTTGCCTTGTTCATATTCTTGATTGTTAATGGTGATCCAATAAGTTAATCCGTCATTTTATATGTTCGTGTTAACATGCACATGTTCTTCAATGGTGTTCATGGTTGTATTAAAATACATTGTTTTCCACACAGTGACACAATATGTACATTGTGTTTGTGCTGACACAATCAACATGATGTGAATGTTCACAACCAGACACAAACTCTGGGCATTCACACCCACGCACACAACTGTGAACATGCACATCAGTGGAAATGCTGTGAATGTTCACATCTGTTCCACTACGCTAATCACATGTGCGTGGACTTAATTTTTTTAAACTGCTCCATTTTGCAGATGTTGCACAAAAGAAAACCGCAAAGAGGAAGAGAGATGAGTACCATGTGAAGGAAGAAACCCCAAAAACAAATATTAGCACCAATGTAGACATGAGAAATGTGAACTACAGATCTAATATGACCGGACTGGTCAAATTCATGAAAACCACCAAGTTCACACAAGCACAGCTGCGGTGCCTTCAACAAACACCTTTTTGGAATTTGCTTGTTGCATTAAGAAACAATCAGATTGACCTGGACAAATGCATGAAGTATGATGACGTCGTTGTGCATGTACTACAAATGTACAAAGCTTCAAAGGATGCGTTCTGCATTGGGGAGAAGAAGATGAGCATACACAAATGACATCAAAGTGATTTTGGTGTGGTGTGGCGTGGCAAGTCGATGGACATATCGTACGATGCGAAACCAAAGACTGGCATTGTAAACAAAATATGCAAAAATGTCAGCCGGTTGACTTCAAAATGGATACGCATCCTTTTGACCGAGGCGTTGAAAGGCAAAAAGAAAGCTGACAACGAAGAAGTTGCCCGACTAGTGTGCATGTATGCTTGCCAAAAGCTTTTTTTCTCAACAAGCGGAGAGACGATAGAATGGGGCTACTACACACATATGGTCCCATTGGAAACCATGAGAGAATATGATTGCGCCAAGCAAATTAGAACAACGTTGACATCGTCTATTTCCCAAAATGACAAAAATCCAGCAAAAGTCACCGGCTGTGTCATGTTATTGATGGTAAGTACCCATGTTGTCAAATAATAACATTCACATGTCCTTCAGTGTTGTGCATCTAAGCCAACTGTGAACATTCATATATGTACCACTGATGTGAATGTCCATAGGCAATTACCTTTGACAGATGTGAATGTCCACATCTGAATCACTGATGTGAATGTTCACATTCACTTATACTATACTGCTGTGAATGTTCACAACAGTTCTGACGATGTGAATGTTCACAACTGAATCAATGTTGCGAATGTCCACATTCACTCATATATACTACAGTGAATGTTCACAACACTGCCACTTCACTTATGTTT
The DNA here is from genome assembly GCA_025200525.1 of Camellia lanceoleosa. Classification (NCBI taxonomy): domain Eukaryota; kingdom Viridiplantae; phylum Streptophyta; class Magnoliopsida; order Ericales; family Theaceae; genus Camellia; species Camellia lanceoleosa. The sequence continues at coordinate 84,284,054 of CM045772.1, read as the reverse complement.
CACAGATGTGAATGTTCACATCTGAACCAGTGATGTGAATGTTCACATTCACTCATAACATACTACTGTGAATGTTCACAACACTGCCACTTCACCTATGTTTCACAGATGTGAATTTTCACATCTGAACCAGTGATGTAAATGTTCACATTCACTCATTACATACTACTGTGAATGTTCACAACACTGCCACTTTACTTATGTTTCACAGATGTGAATGTTCACATCTGAACTAGTGATGTGAATGTTCACATCTACTCATGACATTACTATGCAAATGCTAAATAACACTGTGTTTGTTGTTTTACCGAAGTATTGGTTATGTGAGCACACAACCATCCTAAAACCTCACAAACCCAATGCTTTTCCACGCTGTGTGAAGTGGGATCTGACTGCTTTACAGAAGAAGATGAAAACCACCCCTTTAGCAGATTTGGGTTTTAATGAAGTAGGGCCTTCAACTGCTGATCAAAACATTCACATTATAACACCACCCAAATATATACATTACATAACCTGTTTTTTTCATTGTCAGGTTAATGCCGGCGAACTCTTTGCAATCCCAACAGAAATACAAAAGTTCAAGCATAAAACATTGAAGGTGGAGCCTGAAATTTATGAACCAGCCACAACATCTCCCAACCCCTTTGACATCAAGGGAGAACAACACAATGGCAGCAACTCCGACTTTTCTGGGGATGGGGTTGAGCAACAGGACAGTGATGAGGACATTCACATTCCATTTAGCAGCCAACATTATGACACAGCTATTGTAATACCAAACACAAACCAACCTGATTTGATTGACATGCTTATTAAAGAAAATCGGAAGGCCTGGGGCGTCATAAGGCAATGGGAAGCGAAATACAAACACCTTCAATTTTCATAGGAGTTAAGGGCAAGAGTCATAGCTGATCTTGAACATAAATTGTTCAACCAGTCCAGCCCACCCAACATAAATACCGAAATACAGAAGTGCATGCAGCAGAAGGATGAAGAAATCAAACGCTTAACGATGCTGGTCATCGACTTGGAATGCGATAAAACAATTCTTCAAGATCTTTACGATGACCAGTCAGTCCACATTGTCACACAGGCTGTGGCAGAAAAGCAACCCCCTAGCCCAATGCAACACAATATCAGCCCACTTTCTAGGGTCAAGCGTATAAAGGAAAAAGATCTCAAAGAACATCGCTTGCCTGAATTCGAGTATCCAGACTTACCAGGCCAAAAGCAACCCCATCCAGTCGAAATGGTTGAAGATGTGGAGAAACACCCACCAGTGAAGCAGCTAAAAAAATTATCCTTGACCAACAAGTTCAAAATGTGGAGCAAGATGTCCAAACAAGACAAACAAAAGGTTCAAGCTTTACAAAAAAGTGGAGGCGATGAGTAAGTGACTTTGCAAACATCTAACGTTAACATTCACATTCCGTAATTGTCTATAATCATCACTGTGTTCAATTTTCTGGGTTTGTTCAGATCTGTGCAATGTAAATATTCACATTGGTTTGTTTATAATGCACAGGCTGTTGGTGTGGAAAGGAGATTCAAAGGCTACACATGTGTATTTTGATGACATTGTCAATCTTATCAAGGAGGAATCAATACACAGCAATGTATGCCAGTACAAACATAATTAGATCTTCATGTATATGCACACACAGACATAGACACACTCACAGCCACAAATCTATATAATATGACCCCATGTTTGTGCAGCTCATAGATGCATATCTTTGAATCATTGCATGAACAACAAGAGGTGGTCAACCCAACTTCGGATGAAGCGGCATTTATCTTCACAAGCATGTGTTTGGTAATCTATCATTCCATTATTTGTAATGTGAATGTGGAACTTCACAGTCCATTACTTATTTGTACTGTGAATGTGAAACTTCACAGTCCATTAATTATTTGTCCAATGTGTACAGAAAGTGATACGAGAGTACCATCATCGCAAAAGGAGTAAACACATTGATGCACATGTCAAGAACTACCAATGAGAGAGATACCTACTATTCCTATTGCATCATGAGTACCACTGGACGATAGTTGTGTATGATGCTAAAGACAATTTGTGGAGGCATTACAACTCATTGCGCCCAAGAACAGGAATACATGACCCGCATATCGACCAAGCACAGGAAGTTGTAAGTGGCTATTTTTGAACACAAATATGACTTGTTCTCATGCATTACATGACTGTACACACACATATGTTTGTTGGTGCCTAATTTGAAATTCCATACACAGAGGAAGTACATTGAGCATGTTGTGAGCGTTATTGGCGAGTCATCACCCCTACACACTAAGCTAGCAGGCCAAAATCCAGCACAACCAATCAACAGTGTGGATGTTCCGTCTCAAAGAACGCCGACTGTGAAGCCTTACTACATTTTTTACAAACCCTCCATAATAATTATGCAAATATTCATGTCAACTGCTAATCAAAACCATTTCTTTTTTACAGAGTGGACTGTGGACCTGCGGTATGTTACATCATGCGGGCGCACATATTCCATGAAGAAGTTGTGGGCAGCCTCACTAGTTCAGAATGGTGTGGACTACGAGATTTGTTAGTGCATAGTTTTTTGAATCATAAGAAATCAGAGCTTCATTAAAACCTATAGGTGGGGGGTGTCCACCTACAAACTAACCAAGACTCGATATGAATGTTAATATGGAATGCGTTAACATTTTGACACAACAACTGATTGTAAAACATCGATACAACATCTGTTAATGGGAAAAAGCCAGCTGGGAATTTTGAACTACTTTTGGTGTTGTTATGTTTTACAGATGTGAATGTTCACATTCACTTACGATATCCATACTTACACATGTGTGAACATTCACATCTATTCTTGCTCATAACAGTTGTAAATGTCATTCATGTCTGCCATATGTGAACATTCAATTATGACATTCATATGCACTAATGTTTACAGATGTGAATGTTCACAGTTGCAACACTGCTCTGAATGTACATAGTCACTTATGACATTCGTAATGCTGTGTTGTGATGAGCATAATTTTTGCACTAATGTCTGCCAAATGTGAACATTCACTTATGATATTCATATGCACAAATGTTTGAAAGATGTGAATGTTCACAGTTGCAACACTGATGTGAATGTTCATACTAACTTATGCTAACAGCTTATATTCATGTCAACATTGACAACAAGAAGGTAAAGAAGTTCAACCCATGTGCAAGTTTTGACATAATATGACTCGTTTACGTAAATGTGAATATTCACATCATAACTTCTGATTATGTGAATAGCAATAACGATGTCATGAATATTTACATCTTATGAGTTGATGATGTGAATGTTTACATTAATGTAAATATTCATGTCATCTACTTCGATGCTGTTAACAGTAACAACAATGTGAACATTCCCAACACAGAAATGTTTGAAAGATCAACAATGTGAACATTCACATAATGTGATTATATTACACCAGTGTTAATGTTAACATCATGCATTCATCCAAAACACAACCAACATAAATGTCAGATTGGTACCTTAAAAAAGTGAAAATAAAACACAAATCAAATACTAATGCATTATAATGTTTGCCAACGCAACGTAATCTTATTGCAACCCAATGTTTGCCAACACAACACAATCTTATTTCAAAAATGAATATAAGAATCCAATGTAAAATACAATGTTGAAATGAAAAAAAGGTACATCCTATATCGGCGCCGTGCATGACTTCCGATTATGGCTCCCCAACTTATCATATCTCCCGCACCTTATTTGCTTCAGTTTCTCACCCCTTGATGGGATCCTATTTTTCTTCGGTTTTCCGGGTGGTCTTTTCACAGTTGGCGGGTATATAGTGAAGTCCGTGGGATCAAAAGGTGGCTTCTCCACCGATGGTATAGAGAATATGGCTCCCGAATAGGTTGTACGATATGTCTCTACATGAAAGTAATGTTCCACACAATCATTGAGATTGTAGCGGCTCTTTTGAATGGCAATAACAGCATGGTCACATGGGAATCCGTTGATTTGCCATTTGAAGCAAGAACATGTACGCCTCGAAACATCAATTGTAACAGATGGTATCGAATGAACTTCAAACACATCCTCATTGGCTTTGCTAACTTGCCAAGCCCTGCTGTCATTGAACGAATCCATAAGCCTTGTTTCAAATGTCGGACAAATAATCTCATTCCATCTGTTTGCTTGGTCACGCCTTGCAGACATTTGTCGCATCAACTGAGTACGAATTGTGTCTACCATTTGAGTGATAAGAAGATTACGTGCTTCTTTAATCCAGTTATTGAATGACTCCGCCGCATTGGATGTCATCTCCCCATAACGCATGCCCCTGCACAATATCACAAACATTGTACAATACGGAATTTAACAGGTCTGACCATTAACGTTAACAGATGTGAACATTCATAGTACTGACATTAGAATACACTGATGTGAACATTCACATCAGGGTATAATAATGTGACTGTTTACATTTGCTACCAGTTTATAATAATGTGAATGTTCACATCATATGCTTATTATGTTGTCAACTTAAACGATGGATAATATGTGAATGTTAATGTCACGACCCGAACCCGCTCCTAGAAGGTTGGCATCGTAACCGGCCAGTAATGCTAGATTACCACAGGCCTTCCTGAACATAACATAAATAATCGGGGCTCGCGGAAGCGAAATAAAGAAACTAATAGTCCAAAGAGCTGTGCATATATATGAACAAATATTTACATGCCAAAAATGTTAATTACCCACTATCTTTACATAACTTGTGATCAAAATTCATATACAACACATATAGGCACAAGCCACAAATACATTACAAAACAAAACTCACTATACGGCCTTCCAGGCCTAGCCCAGCTCGGGGGCACCATAACTCAGGTAGGCTTTCAAAACGGCGGCTCAACACGAACTCCGCCTAGGCTTGGCTCCCTGACTGCTCACCTATAAATACATATATACGGGGGTGAGCTAAAGCCCAGCAAGTAACATTGATGTAAATGGGTTAGTGAACGAATTCCATATATCATATATCCGTAAAACAAATCATCATAACCATAATCATTCCATAACAGAACATACGTAATGGCATACTCCATAGAACATAACATATACTGAACATTTTCCGACTAGAGTAATCAGTTCCGGATACTGATTAAACACATACTGCCACAATGAAGTGGATAGCGAGATCTCGTAAACTGGTCATGGACCCGCACTAACGTGCCGTCCCTCATGACTTGGGACTTCCTATGGATGCCATACTAGATTCGCAAATAGGACATTCGTTCACAGATTCAAATTCACATTTGAAAGCATAACTTAACGTATCACATTTAAAACATACTTTATAAGAACATAACTTTACAGAAATGTTACTTACAGTGGTTCTCCAGAACCGGTTGTACGGCCTTCACGTTTTGACCTGCAATTAACAACATTATAACACATTTCCTTCAATACACATCATCATTCAATCATGGAATTCATGACATTCTATTCTTCTCTTATGTAATTTCATGTTCATGAGATGCCAAATGATGCAAATAACATGTGAAAATCATGTAAAACAACTTCCCAAACTTTTCCTGAAATAGGCCCTCCCGCTCGAGCGCCCACTTGTCCGCTCGAGCGGACTGCATAATTGTCCAAAACTGCTGAGAGGCTGATTTTTACGCTCGAAATGAGTCCTCGGCGGACCTCAAACCAAATTCTGGACTTTTCAAAGCTTCAATCTCTCCTTTTTACAAAACCCACTTCAAAATGTTGAAACCAAGTCCCAAATCTTCTTGAAAACTATTTGATTTAACCATTACAACTTCAAAATAAACCCATATACAACATACACAAGATCAAACCATGAATTGAGTTGAAAAATGATAAACATGCACATAAAAGCTTCATTCCTTTACATCCATGGAGGTTCTCCCTCAAATTTACCAAATATGACCATGACTCATCAATTTCTACCATGTATGCCCAAATGAAACATATTTCCCCTTCAATCCACTTACTTATCAAGAGATATACATGAATCAACCTTACTTCAAGAAATTAGAGAAACAATTCTTACCTTAATTGAAGAAGCTAGCTTAATTTTCCCTTTTTCTCACTTCTTCTTCCTCTTGATTTCCTCTTCTCCCGAATTCACTCTCTCTTAGATATTTTATTTCCTTTGCCTTTTGAGTCAACATTGGGTCAATAAGCCTTATCTATACCCATTTATGTCAAAAAAAATGGAATTATGCCAAAACTTACAAGCCAAACAGAGCTTAGCGAATCAGACGAAATTCAGTTCTAAATTAAACATCCCAAATGGTTCCAAAAATTCCCTGTATCACATAGGCATGTTCAATTTCATTTTCTGAATCCATTACGGTCATCGATTTCAGTCCCAAAGTAGTAATTTCAACAGATATTTCCCAATTCCAACAGATAATTCCCAATTAGTTCATATTAATACATGATTTATTACCGATAATTATGACGTACGTTTCGGGGTCATTACAGTTAACAACAACAACAAAATATGACACGTGTCAACATTCAAATCTGTAATACATTGCACGTCTATTTGCCAACTTAACAGATGTGAACATTCACATCAGTCATCATTAGCAGATGTGAACATTCACATCATTTACATTGAACATGAAACACAATTCGAAGATTGTTACCATTCTAAATCGAAAATTCACATCGCTACCATTCTTAAATTCACAAAGATAAACACCTTAGGAAACTATTATTACCTGAAGTATGAATTTGCCCAATGCTCAGGTGCCAAGTCCTTGAAAAAATTATGAGCTCGTTGTTTACCCTCATTTTTTAATTTTGCAAGCTTTTCATGGAACCCTACCACAGTTGGCTCGTAGGCACAGTCACCCAAACTACTTACTAGGTGATCCCTGAATCCATTATCAATTCCTTTCATCCGGTCTCTTAAATTGCTCTTCAAGTGTTGTAAGCAATAACCGTGATGAGCCGATGGGAACACCTTTGGCATAGCTTCTTACAGACCAAGATTACGATCCGAAATAAAAGTAATATGGCGTTTACCATCAACAGCCTTCCCAAGTTCATGCAAGAACCACGACCAATTCGCCGTGGTCTCTGAATCAACAATCGCAAAGGCAACAGGAAACAGACCTACAACACAACACCAATACACAACTGTTCACAATATTCCAAAGTGCACAGAAAACAGTATAAACGAAACAGGTCATGTGAATGTTCATATCTACATTGCCCTATTTACTATTGTTATTTTTGGATTCTGGTTCATAAACATCAACGATGTGAATATTCACATTAACGACCATTAATAATTCATTGTTGATTGTTGAGTCACTGACAATGTTAACATTCACAGTACTGTTCATTAATGGATCAACTAACATTAGTATACACTAATGTGAATATTCACATCAGTGTGTAATAATGTGAATGTTCACATTATCACATTAGCATACACGATGTAAACCCTCACATCGTGCATACTAATGTCAATCTTCACATTACTTATAATTTACCAATCACTCTTTTGTCCGCATAATGCCGCCACGGTGAATATTGACATGAATAGACACTAAAAAAAATACTAACCATTGTTTCCGCTTTTCGCCGTTCGCAAGTAGTGACCTTTTGTACTTTCCTTTGAGGAATGTTCCATCCAGGAATAATAAAGGCCGACAAGCATTGAACCCAAATACACGCAATAATGACATAAAGAAGCGACAAAACCGTTGACTACTCGCATCATAGTCAATATTGACATAACTCCTGGATTGTACCGCATCACAAAGATCCTACCACCACCGGTGGTCAAATGATAACGAGTGCTCTCCATGAATAGCAGCCTTTGCTTTCTCCACACCCAACCATATGACATGGTAACTAACATCTAGCTCATAATCCCTCTTCAAAATAGTCACCACATCACACGGCCGAGTCAACGGCTTGTCCCTCATAATTTCGGATATGGTACTCGACACCAAATCCGAACTAACTCGCGGATTCTTCGATGTTCGGACATCCGTACCACAAGTATGCACGTCACTAAAACTCTTGATGTAGAAAAAATCATTTGCTCGTTGTGCTCTACAATGTATAGCCCACAAGCGCCCTCTCCTCGCTCGATCACGCTACACAAAGAACTCTTGTTGTCTCGTTCTTCACGTATGTAAACTGAAACCCACATTGGATGGCATACTTACACAAAACGTCACGAAATTCTTGTGCACCTCCAATAAACCGTTGTCCCACATGCGTAATACCATTTCGCAAGGCGACAATAACACCTTCTCCTTATGGTGGCAAAATCTCCGTAGTGCATCAACTTCTTCCTCAACCCCACACGCACCAATCCCAAACTACTTGATCGACCAATATCACTTTTCAACTCAACCACAACTTCTACATGTTGTACCCCATTGATTTAGCAAGCAAGAACATGTTACAAATTCTTCCTCATTCTCCAAATCACACCTATTAATCCCAGGTAATTTACAAAACAATGAAATAGAACCAGCAGACAACTCCTCCCATTTTTCACACAAACAGTCCACCAAACGCGAATAACACAATGCGCGGGTAGCATTTATTACAGTGGTACTGCAACCATATGTACACACTAACATCATGAAGCTATCCATCTCCTGTAAAAAGAAAACAATACAACAATTAACAATAATCCATACCGATATGAATATTCAAATTGCGCGAAAATTAGCAGCATACAAGTACAGTTCAAGTGTTAAATTCAACAACCATCATTAAACAAGATGTGAATATTCACACCCACACAAAAGCCTCATTAAGCAAACATCAAAGTAAAAGTGAAAACATCCACATTCTTCACATGATATGAACACGATGTAAACATTTACATTGACACATAATCTAAATTATAGAAGATCCACATTCATCACTAATCTCATGACCTCCCCTCCAAAGGACCACGATCTAAACATTCACATTGATCCATATACTCTCAATTATATCATTCACACAGAGCCTCATTAAACAAAACTTAAAGTAAAATGCAAACACCGACATCCTTCACGTAATACTAACACGATGTAAACATTCATATTGTTCCACATACTGTGAATTATAGAGGATCCACATTCATCACTAATCTGATGACCTCCCCTCCACATGACCACGATGTAAACATTCACATTGATCTATATACTCACAATTATATCACTCAGACAGAGCCTCATTAAACAAACATCAAAGTAAAATGCAAACATCCACATGCTTCACGTAATACTAACATGATGTAAACATTCACATTGTTCAATATACTCTGAATTACATCACTCACACAGGGCCTCATTATACATACATCAAAGTAAAAGGAATATTATAACATTCAACATATATCTGAATGACCTCCCCTCCAATGACCACGTATGATGGATGTAATTGAAAAAACAGAGCATCCAATCCATATCAATCCAAGAACAAAGGATCTGATCCATCCTACAAATCAAAACAAAAAGTGAACATCTATTCATAACTACAATGATACTAACCTTAATCATCCAATTCTCTGATCGTCCAAAACTCAAAAACAACGCTTGAGGCGCTTATACTCGAAAAATGATAGAACAACACCTTCAACTTCGTCCTCTTCACTTGAAAATCGCCATACCGGACTAGAACAAAGAACAATCAAACCCTAGGACATCAACGCCTCGAGCGATAGAACGACAAAGATGCAAGGTAGAAACGTAACGATTTGAATTAGAAATATAGAAACTGCCAAAACTGAATACCGAAATCACAGGAACGTGTGTTACGTATTAACACAGTGTATATATATATAAGGGCATAATAGTCCACGTATAAATATCAAATTTAAAAACTGGACTTTATGGAATAAGAAGAAAACTATATGGGACTCATTGGGATATAATTTTTCTTTGTGGACTTATTGGGATAAAACATCTCTAAATGAAATTTATCAATAAATTATTATTAATATAATAAAGATAGAAGCGGATAAGGGAAATTAAATTCCATTCTCTTCTGGTTTTCCTATAGGATCAAAACAACCTTTCACAAAATTGGATAGTTCGAATATAAGGTTGAGGCAAGACAAATTGTCATTCCTAATTCCAATATGGGGCAAACAGAAGGCTCTAAATGAGTGTAGTAGTAATTTATTTAAAATTGTCTTATAAAATTTAACTAATTTAGAAATATGATTAATTACATATTTTAGCCCTTAAATTATGAGAGTCGTACTATTTTTATCCTTAATAGTTAAATTGTGTCAATTTAATCACTAATATATATATATATATAATATTTCAATTTGGTACCTCAACCTAACTTTGTCAATAAAACTCATTAAAGTTAAGGGTAAATATGTAAGTTTGGAGACTAAAATGACATAGGTCACATATTTTAATGATTAAAAATGTAATTTATTAAGTGAGTTTTAAAAACTAAAATAACACAAATCACATATTTTGGGACTAAAGTATAATTTTTTAATGACTTTAACAACAGCTACTTAAAAGAGTTAGGTTGAGAGACTAAATTGAAATATTTGTAATATACTAGGGATTAAGTTGACACAATGTAAATATTGATGATCAAAATAACACAAATGATATATTTTAAAGACTAAATGTAATTAATTCTAAAAAACGTATTAAATTTAACTCGTTCATTGTTAGAATTGATTTCAAATGAATTTTAATCAAATCATATTTAGAGCTCGTTTGGAAATTAATTATTTTAATTTATTTTTTTAATTTTTTACAAAAAAAAAAAAAACATACAGAACAATAGAAAGAGTGAAATAACAACTTGTAATAAATTTTTAGCTATATTAGCTATTCCTTAAACTTTTATAATGCATATATTAAATCAAGCTTTTAATTAATAAATTTTAAAATGTATATAAACTTAATTAATAAATTTTAAAATGTATATAAACTTATTTGTTACCTAACAAATTGAAATTTTTTGAGAGAATTTACTTGGTTTTACAAAAATTAGGGTGCAGCATGGTCCAGGTGCTATTGCTTTCTTTTAAGTGGGTATAGTACAATGTGATTCCACGCTTGGAGTGTCTAATGCACATGAGCGGTTATTTAGTAATTGCAGGGTACGGTTATGTAGAGTATTAATAATTTATGTTGGGTGATTTATAATACAATGTGATTTTACACTTGGAGTGTTTAATGCGCATGGATGATTATTCAGTAATATGAGAATACGGTTATATGAAGTATTAATTATTTATGTTGCGTGATTGAAAAATATGAGGAGATATAATGAAATATGATTGATGAGAAAGTACGGTCATATAGTACTCCGTGACTATTGTATAATTTTTCATTGCCCATGATCAGATTGGAATGAGTACTTTATTATTAATCAATGTGATTAGCACCTTATTCCGAGCTTATTTAGGAATTAGTTATTTTAATTGATTTTTTAAATTTTATACAAAAGGATGTGTAAAAAAAGTAAAAAGAGTAATGTTATAACTTGGAGAAAGATTATGGTATACACTCCTCAAAGAATGTATACCATATGCACCTTATAATTATAGAAGAAAATAGTATAACTCCATACTTTTTGAGTCATAACTATAAAAAAAAAAAAAAAAAATTATAACCAAATACAAAAAAATCATAATTAAATATCTCAAAATAATGTCATAACTAAAGAAAAAAATTAATTATAACTAAAGAAAAAAATAACGTAGCTAAAGATAGTGTATATAATAGAATTCTCCAATAACTTGATTTGACTTTTTAACTAAAACAACCAAAACATAAACCCACTACCAAACAACCCCGAACAGCTCCCAAAAAAAAAAAAAAAAAAAACCCCAAAGTAATTGATCGGCCTATAGGTGCAAGGTGAGTTGATAAAACATGGCTAAATATTAACAAAAATGACTTGGCCCCCCCCCCCCCCCTAGGGGTGACCCCCACCACCCTTATTGTTTTTTGATTGGCTCAATTTTTTTTTTTTTAATTTTTTTTTTTCTCACAGCCCCCCACGTGGAGGTAGGGGTCCTGGGGTCACCCCCATTGGAGTCCCCAGCATTGTTGAAATATTAAAAGGTCAAATATTTATAAGAAAAAAAAATCAAAAAATCAAAATATTTGTAAAAAATAGAATAAAAAATTATTAAATATTTCGAATACAAAATTCAATATATCTTCGGAATTTTTTTTGTATATTTTATTTATTTTTTGGATTTATTCATAAATATTTTATTTTTTTATATCGGTTTAGGTAAAGTGCATTTAAAGTAAAAAAAAATAATAATAATTAAAATATGAAAATAATTCACTGAAGAAATAAAACATGAAAAACAAAAACGTAAATACTGTATTTCAAAAATCAAAACCAAAAAGAATAATTTAGTTTTAAATTTATGTACATTGGATCAAGGAAAAGTGAAATATACCTAAAAAAAATAATTGTCAAAATTCAAGATGGGCTTGATGAATTAAGGTCTCGTTTGGCAACAGATTAATAATATAGTCAAAAAGTCATACAAAAGAGTTAAAGATTCTTTTTATTTTCTCTACTATTTTTAGAAAAAATAAAAAAAAACTTACATGTAGATCATAATAGGTGAATTTATTATCTAATAAGTCCTGTGAGAATTAATAACATTTTTCATCAAACACTATTAAAAAATGTCACTCATTGTTAATTTTCAAGGATAATTTGAATATTTTATCACAAAAAATATCACTAATTAAAAGTTTTAGCGACAATTTAAAAAAATCGTCACAAAAAAATCACTAATTTTTAATTTTTAGCGACAGTTTAAAAAATTCGTCATAACAAAACGTCACTAATTGTAAGTTTTAGTGATGACTTATAAAAATCATGAAAAAAAAGTCACTAATAGTTAATTTTTAGCGATATATGTAAAAAATTGTCACAAAATATTATTTATTTTTAGCGACGATTTTATTAAAACTTATTTTTAAGAAGACTTGACAAAAATTAAATCTAATTATTATAACCTATTGGTCGTTTATCCTATAAAAAAAAAAAAAAACTACTAAAAATTCACTTCTTAAAACTGTGTTTGGTCATAGATTTAGAGAGGAATTTCGAAAAGAAAAGAAAAAAAATACATGCAACGTAAGTGAAATGTAATTATATTTTATTCATATTTCATTTTTTTTTTTTCTTCTGAATTCTTTTCCAAATCTATGAATCAAAAACAGTTTAAATGAATCACAAGTTGAAAATAAATTGTCAGACACGTGTCTAAAACAAGAATATGTAATAGACTTATATATAAACATGAAAAGACATTTATATCAAGTCGTTGTAGTATAGTGGTAAGTATTCCCGCCTGTCACGCGGGTGACCCGGGTTCGATCCCCGGCAACGGCGCGCTTATTTTTGGTTTTTATGAGATGGGCGCTGGAATTTCGTACGACCGCATTCTCACACGAGATTTGTTTTACATTTGCCCCCATGAGATAGCTCCAGTCCCGGCATTGAATAAAAAATGATCAATGCTAACAACCATCTCCTTTTTATTATATAAAATAAATTATATTTAGTTTATGGGAAAATTATTATTTTTTTAATAAAAAAAAAACTCTAAAGTTTCAGCCTTATAATTAGAGTTGTGTAAAATATTACATAATCTGTTAAAATCACACAAATCCGTCTTTGAAACCGCTCTACTCCGTTATAATTAATACATATATATATTTTCAATTAGCAGTTGACGCGTATAATACACGTATAATTTTTTTTTGCAAAAAATATTTGATAGTACAATGTGTGTTATAAAAGAATAATTTTAATTTCAAATTAAAATTAAAGTATGATTTTAATTATTTATTTTAATAATATTGACACTATCATTCTATAAAATTGTTACTTGAATACTTAGATATCTATTAATTTTAGTTAAATTATTTATGTATTTTGATAATTTTAGTTCTATCGTACTACAAAAAGAATAATTATCATACAATAATTTTGTATGATATATATTAAATTATAAAATAGTAAAATAAATACTCATTTTGACATTAAAAATAATAATTAAATTAGAAGAAGAATTAGTAACATAAAATTAAAAGTAATTCTAACTATTTAATTTTCTTTTATATTCATTTGGAAAATAAAAATATGTAAAAATAGAAATTATATAAAATTTATTAAAAAAATTAAATGTAAATATATTGTAGTTGGATTATCATATAATGATTTTGTATAATATATATATATATATATATTAAATTATAAGATTGTAAAATAAAGGAAAATTTATCCATAAATCTTATTTTCTGAAAAGTTGAACCATTTAGTCCTAAAAGTTTTCTTATGCACCATTTAATCCCATTTTATTTTGGTAATGTTGTTTATTTAATTTTGATTATTTTGCAGGTTATAATAGTACCCCTTTTGTGGAATGTTTGTTTCCTAAAAATCTGCAACATCATTCATCAAAACAACATCAACTACACCATTATCATCTACAATATCCGACGGTTATTATTAAGAACGAGGTACCAGAACATATAAACCATTCAACACAGATGATTTTCCAAACATCACCAGATCATCATCATCAGAATAGTGATTCGTTATCAAACATCACAACATCAAACTGGATCATCAACATCACAACATCAACAACGTCATCAAACTCGATCTACAAATCTGATATTGGAATCAAACTCAATCATCAAACATCACAAGATTCAGGACATCATCAAGATGTTGCTCTAGTTGATTGCGAACCACGAAGGCAGAGAGGTCACGATCTCACGGCGGTGGTACTGGATCAGTGTGGATCGGCGCTGATGTTGACGATGTTGATCATGGTGTTGATGTCGCTGATGTTGATGATGGAGCTAATGTTGATGATGTCGATCATGGCGCTGATGTTGATGATGTCGATCATGGCGCTGAGGTTGATGATGTCGATCATAGCGCTGATGTTGATGATGGATCGACCTTCCAGAAATGCTTCCACTTGAACACATCACCATTACACTCTCATGCTTGCAAATAGCAGCCTAAACACACAAAGTTACGGAACATTAACATTGGGGTTACATTGCCCCAATTATTTCCACCTTTTCCACTTTCAAATGTACGTTTCCTTTCGAAATAATCTCGATGTTACTCGTCGTCACATTGAAACCCCAAATTTTCCATCTCTGCAACTTCACCACTGCCCAAGATGTCCCAATTCTGTAATTTTACAAAGTGTCAAATTACCAAATTTGCCCACTAGCATCCAAATTCACGCCCGTGATGTATATGCCCTCTATGGTCAATTTCCCTATAATGGGAACTTTCAGTCTATAAGAAAACTTTTAGGACTAAACAGTGTATAAGTTGTTAATTTGGGATTTATTGGTGCATCACCCTAAAATAAACACTTTTAATTAAATTAAAATATTAACTTTATAAAAGAAATTCAATAACGACTAACTAAGAAAGAATCACATAATAACATCTAAACTCAAAAAAATAAATAAATAAATAAAAACATCTACATCTCAATGTATGAAGTGACTAATCATCTGTAATATGATATCAAAACATAAAAGAACTTATTGTTTAACAATTCAAAAAGTAACTCAAGTAGTAAATCTAATCTTTAGAGGTTTCTCGAGAATATCATTGTTCTGCAGATTTTTCCGAGTGTGAGTTGTGATTATATAAAATAATGCAGGAATAAAATATAATTTTATATATAGAATCACTATAACATTTAAATGACAAATTCAAAATATAGAATTGGTATTGGATATAGAATAATGCATGAGAAAATAAGAAAAAAAAAGTAATTTAGTATTGAAAAAAAATCTTAATACTTTTGAAAGAATTAAGAAAAAAAACGTGAAACGCAAAATTAATATTGAATTTGTGGATTATCTCAATTTAAGGTTAAAAAAAATATATGGAAAAGAAATATTTGTCAAATAGAATCCATATAAAATAGGTAAAGTTAGTATAATTTAAATCAGGCTTGAATTTGCGTAAAACTCTATATGTAATTAAAAAAAAAAAAACATGCTGACGTGATTTTCTTAGAAAAAAATAAGCCTTCATAATTTGTGTGATGTCTTGGGTCTTAGACTTTACTAGTATTGAGGAGTATGATAGTGTGCAATACTGGAGGTGTTTTGTTATCGTATTGGGTCATTGAGATTTCTTTTCTACTCTTGTTTAACCTCTCGTAACTTTTTCGGGTTGAAAATTTTGAATTTTGGGCATTGGAACTTGTCTTGGGTTACAAAATCAAATTCTAAGTTTCTAGGCAAAACCACTCATGCGGATTTGGCAACCGCTTGAGCGGATCCTTACAAGGTTTTTAAGAGTTTTCTGGGTAGAAAACCGCTTGAGCGGATTTTGGTCCTGCTCGAGCGGATTTTGGTGAATTTTCTGGATTCCTCGTTGGAGCAAACCGCCCGTGGAGGCAAAAAAATCCGCTCGTGCGGAATTCAAATCGCTTGTGCATCTGTATCAAATTTCGTACCCTTTTCCTCAAAACTGATGTCAAAAATGTGTTTTGCATAGATTTTCACTTCTTTCTCTCTCTACTCATCTTTTCTCCCCTTTCTCTCTACATACACACCCAAATCCAAACTCCTCTCTAAGATTTAGCTCAAATCTTTAAGAAATTGAAAGGGCTTTTTACACCAAATCGAAGAGGGTAATGATGACTACATGTATACCAATTAGGTCGAGTTTTCATCAACTTTGAGTTCTAAGGTTTTCTTTCTCTTCATCTCCCAAGCTTGAGTTAGGGATAATCTTAGAGTTATATATATATGTTTTTATATGATTATGTTTGTTTGAAGTATTTCTTACATGTTTGAGCTATGGTTTTGGGTTAATGAACCCTAAATGATGTTAGAAGATGATTTTCTTTATTTTTTCCAAAACTTTTGAGAATATGAGCTATGTTCTAAGTGTAGGTGTTGTTTTGGAAAAATCTTTTCAAAAATGGAACAAAAACCTAGTTTTAGTAGAAATCCTAGAATTTGGGAATTTTGGAAAAATGTTGAGATATTGCAAAATTTATGCTTGATAAATTGTTATGTGAAGAAATGATGGAGAAATTTCTATGGTTGTATTAAATAAGGAATTTCATAGAAGAAATGAAATTTTTTGACTTTGAAGCTTATTGTTGATTAACCATGTTTAGAAAATAATATTTAATATGTGGAGAATACATGCATGTTAATGTTGTTATATTGTCTTTTGGAAACATATTATGATGTTATATTGATAAGAGATGAGGAAATTTGATCACAATGGAGGATTGTGTGGTGGAATTGAAAATGGAACTTATAAATGCATTGTTTCATTATTGCATTGCCACTCCATTTTATCATTGTTGCTATTGATTTTGAATCTTGCATTTGAAAAGTATTGTTTTGAAAAAGGAAATTGTTTAGTTGGTAAGTCCGGATAGGGGGTGTAGTTGGCATTAGTTAAGTTAGCTTGAGCGTCTATAGTGAAAGACTGAAAACACGCACGGAGGAGGTACTACGTGCCTTCCGGTTAGTAACCGGTAAAGTGGGGATTGGTAGTGCTTGTTATACCTACTTGCAAACACTAACCTAGGGATTACTTGAATCGTATTTATCGTCCCTTTAAACTATATTGAAATTATTGAATTGTTAAATTCTCAAATTGCATTGTGCACAAATATTTCAAAAGATAAAGATATATGTTTTTGAACATGGCATGACATATGCATTCATCTCAGGAGATCGTATAAAATGTATATACTTTGTTAGGATTTTCTTACTGGATTTTGTGCTCACCTTATGAGATTTTGTGCAGGGAATGATGTAGTGATCCCGTTGAATTAAAGATGTAGAATATATTTTGAGAGCACAAGACTCTTTTATTTTGTTATAATTATTTTGACAAGCCAAGAGCTTTATATGTATGGGTTCGAAAATCACTTTTGTGTAACTGGGCTTAAGCCTTGAAAATTGTAGCCCTTATAGTGATTCCGGTTTTGGCCCGTCACTTGTTGTGTTCCAAACTCGGGTTGTATAGTTCAAAATAGTGATTCATATCTTGTTTCCCTTGTCTCCCCTTTATTTTGGTTATCGGGTTGTGGTTGTGTGTTTGAAATAGGTTGTTTGCGCATTTTTCCAAACTTGTGATGCCCAGATTTTGGCTCTTTCGCTTGAGCAGACATTCTTGCGCTCAAGCGGGCTTCACAAATTTTGCTCCTCCGCTCGAGCAGCCATTCTTGTGCTCGAGCAGGATTTGTCAACTTTCAGTATTTTTTTTGTAGTTCTAGAAATACTGGGAGAATGCATTGGACGCTCGAGTGTCCAATCTTACGCTCGAGCGGGGTCCTTCGTCTGCAAAACTTTTGGAAGTGCATATCCTATGCTCAAGCGTTACTTTTTACGCTCGAGCGGACCTTTGTGTCTAACGCTTGAGCATCACTTTCTATACTCAAGTGGACTGCGTGTATAGCAGTCCGTAAAGATGACGTTTTGAATCACTTTTTCACTTCTTTCTCTCTCTCTAAATCTTTTCAAAAACCTAGATCTACACTTTCTCTCTCTAAAACTTACCTCTCTCTTTGATTTCATCTAGATTCGTTGGTTTTTTCACCCTAGTGCCTTTGAGAAAAATGTAGAGTGCATCAAGACCTTCATTTTGATCCGATTAGAAGTGGGTTTCGGTGTTCGTGGAGTTTTACTTTTTCTTGGTTCGTCTTCTCTCTTTAAGGTAGGGATTTTCCATACTTTGTTATGATTTTTAACTTAGTTATTCGTAGTTGTGTGATAATGGTGGGATTTGGGAGTATTTGAACCAAACCTAGGGTTTGGGTGTAATATAAAAGATGGGTTTTTGGTGGAAATGAAATAAATGAACTTGGGGGTTGGAAAATGAAGTCTTGTTGTGTCAAAATGAGTGGTTTTGGTACATGGTTTTATATTTTGAAAATGGGAGATTTGTGCCCTAAAATGACAATGACATCTATTTTGTATAAATAGTTGAAATTGATGTTGTAAACTTGGAATCTGACAAGTATTGAAATGGATGGTGAAATTGAATAGATGATGCGTCTCATCTTTGGAAATTTGAATAAATTATCTATCTTGAGATTGTATATCTGTTTAGAAATATCTGTATTGGGCTATCGGCGGAGGATAGCTTTGATTTGTTGTAGAAATTGCATGTGGATTAGGTAAATTGAAACTATCCCATGGTTGATTATCATTGAATATGATCATGTCATGAATACATTGTACATGTATGTTTATTTGAGAGTGGAAAGGGGATGTACTCCATTGTTTGATTATGTGTTTAAATGTAGTGCATATGTATGAATGATTGTTTGGGAGGAGAAATGGGATGGACTCCATTATAATTAAGTTGGTCAGAGTGTCTTGGGTGAAAGTCCTGAAATTATACATGGATGTCAATCCCGCGGATGAAATATTAGTAAAATGGCAAATTGAAATCTATACATAAGTGCTGATCCCATGTACAAAATATCCGTAAAATGGCAATTGGAAGTATTATGTGTTGATTTTGAAATTATTGAATCATTGAGTTGTAGTCTCATTTGGATTATCGAAAGAAATAAGGGAATTGAATCATATATGTTGAAAAGAATTGAAAGAAAATGAAATGGAATATGGAATCGGTATTCTATGGCCACATATAGTATGAATGTTGTATCCCAGGCATTGTGTATGCACAAGTATTTATATCTTTGTTAAATCTCATATATTGTGTTAGATTATTCCTACTGGGCTGTGGCTCACCTTATTTGGGAAAAATATTTTTAGATAATGATGGCATGCCTTCACCAAGGCAAAGCATTGGAGGGACTTTTGGGAAGCAAGAGCTTCCTTATTTTGATTATGTATTTTTGTATAGCCAAGGGCTTTATTTGTAAGGGCTAGTCCCATTTTGTTGTAACCAAGTCAAAACTTGGAAAGGTGTAGGGCTGAAGGGCATTTATTTATGCTGAACTCTTTTGTATTGTTATCTTCATGTAATGAAAGGGGTTAACACTCTGATTGATGTATTTGTTTATTATGCTTGGATCATATTTACGATATTATTTTGGGGGCGTTACAGCCCTCGAGGGCATTGAATTGTACTCGATATATTGTGTGCCACATGCTATAGATTCATATTCTAGGAATGTTGAATGTATAATTGCATGTAAAATATTTTTTTGTAAATCTCTAGAATTTAATGAATATACATGTTAGAGATTAATGATAATGCCTATGTTGAGACTTTATATTCTTTATATATATATATATATATTATGCATTGGAAGGATTGATTTGGAAACAAGTTAATGTAATTGGATGTTAGTGAGTCCTTATTCTTTGGGGCGTTTCAATTTGCCACCAAGAAAGAATCGCATAATAATATCTAAACTCAAAAAGAAAAAATAATGAAAACACATTACAAAAATTTTGACTTTTTGCGACGACAAAATGCCGTCGCAAATACTCATAATACCGTCTCAAATACTTTTTTGCGACGACAATTGACTTTTAGCGACGGCAAATGGGAGGTCGCAACAAAGGGCGTTACTAAAACCCTTTAGCGACAGCACCATGCCGTCGCCTTTTTTTTTTTGCGACAGCAAAAGTTGCCTTTTGCGACGGAATTTTGGTGTCGCCAATAATATGTAAAAGCTTGAGATTTTTTGCGACGGTGCTGTTTTACCGTCGGTAAAAGTGTTATTTGAGACGGCAAAAAATGCCGTCGCTAAAGGGTTTTTATTGCGATGGGATACTTGCTGTCGCTAAAGATTGATGGTAAAAAATGCTGTCGAAAAAGGTTTTTTGTTTCAACAAAATATTTTTGGTTCTAATGTTTTTTGAGATGGCGTGGTGCCGTCGCCAAAAAAATAAAAATAAAAAATATGAAAATTACCTATATTAAATGAAAAATAACTAAAAAAGAAACCAATAATTGCATAATAATATAAAAATTTGAGTATAAAAATAAAAATCCATTAATAATAAAAATATTCTTGCATTCATAACAACACATCAGCAAAATTACCTCACTACATAATGTTGCATAATACAAATATAATGTTTAAATATATAATATTGTTCACAATTCAAAATAACGTAAATCAATAACAAAAGTTTTCCTCATATGATTCTTCCGTTGGTAATAAAAACAAAAGTTAGTCACATTCTTCACACGCCTGCACTTCACAAGAAGCAAACTCCTACTCGGAAAATATCTAAAAACAAAAAATAAAAATAATTAATGACAATATAATTATATGTTAATATTTTAATTATAAAAAAAATAAAAATTTAACTACTATATAATTACAAAGATAATTAAGTAAATAATTTTGGCTAGACAGAAATCCAGCTCTAACTCCAAAATCGGGAAACCGATTTGAGTCCCGTCTTCTCCCACAAGTCTCTCGTGCCTAGGCGGTCGTGTGTGCTAAGTTTCGTGCTATTCCGACGCCGTTTGGTGATTTTGGGGTATTTTGAGCCTTTTTCTCCCACAAGTCTCAAAAATTCAAAAATTCATATAGAATTTAAATTTTGTATAATATGAGTTCTACTCAAAATAAATTTAAATGGTAAGAGACAATTTTGTCTGTCAAGAACTACAAAAAGACAAATAAATTAAGGTGTGATTGGCTAAACAACCAATAGATGACCATATATACTTGTATCAAATCATGCCCAACCTTTAATATAATGGACGTTGCAAATAAGAAAATCATTCACTGGTTTGCATCACATAAAAGAATTTAAATTTTACAATTCAAACTAAGAGTACATTTATTTTTATTTCTTTTGTACAAAGCATGCAATACATCATTTTCACTTTCTCATCATAAAAATATAAATGCTTATATAAGTACTAGTGAGAGAGCTGCGTGCAAAGCACGCTTGCTAGTGCCCATTATATAAATCCATTATTGTTGGAGGGGAGAAGAGAAGAGACATGTCAAGAAATTGTGACGTAAAATATATATTAAATTTGCAATGGAAATGTGTCGAGAAATTGTTATATACAAATAAAACAGAGATGAAAGAAAAATTTATACAAACATAAAGCAACCTACTACCATTAGAGGGTGTGTATTTTTTATGCTTTTTGGTAAAACTTACACAAGGAATGACGGGATTTAGAGGGGGAGAATTTTGACAAAGAATATTCATCTATACATACTTTGAATTGTGATATTTGTTTTGATGATTCCAATAGTGAAGTTACTATTTCAATGATTATTACTATGTTCATCATCATCTTGTACTTGTAATCTTACAAGACAAACAATTGTGCTGGTATTACTAAAAGGGAAATGTACCTTTACTGCTTTGACAGTAAACCAAGTCCTATTTCAGATAATATAGTACAAATTAGTTCAAGAATCTATATTAGTACATTTCATTATAAACTTACTCTCTTTCAAAATAGATTAAATTACAAAAAGCAGTGAACCAAAAACAACTCCACATACCAGTGGAACTAAGCAATCAAGAACAAAAAACTTGATTATCAAAGCTTCATTGGTATCTTCTCAATCACTAATCAACTCTTGATAGAAATAAGTTGACTGACCAACCTCAAAAACATAAATACAACAGCAACATCATTACATCCTAGCTTCACAATGTCTCATCATCATACACAACAACACCTCAATCAAAAATATATATATATATATATATTTTCTCTACTATTGTATAAAGGCTTCAATTAGTGTCTTGAAACCTTTACTTCTTCTTATGTGAGTGTTTGGGAAGTGGATTTTTTTTGTAGATTTTTTTAGTTGTAGGATATTATTGGAGAAATTTTTTTTTGTGTTTGGGAATATAGTTGGGTTTTAACTAAGACTCTAACCACTTGAGTGACACAACACATGTGAAAATATGTTTTTAATACTTATTTAAATTGCGCACACATCACATGTGCCAACTGCTAGTATATATATATATCAATAATCACAAAAAAAATCCTCAACAATATTAAAGTTTCAATAGTACAACTTCCCTATTTTGCTACTCTCTTCAGACACCATTCCTCAAATTAATATATTTCTTTTAAGCATTCTAATCAGTAGGAAGCTTGTTGAGAATCAACTGAAAACACAACGAGTTTGTATGATAAACTACTTGCCTGCCAAAATATAATCTTATGGTAGTAATCTTACTAAAAACATACATGTCCAAATATCATTAGATGTTTAAATGTCATTGATTTTTTGACAATCAATCACATTTAGCCTCTTGTATTTTTTAGTAAAAACTTTTAGTAAGATTGTTAGTATACCTAGAATTATTCAACTTTTCTATGAATCTATAATAAAATTTTAAAATACTACTGAATGGTAATAACTCCTATTCTTTTACTTTCCCAAATAAAGTCATGAATTGTCAAATAAAGAGAGATGGCTTCAAATACAAATTCCATATGCAATATTATTCCTAAGTAAAGGACAAAAAACAACAACAACAAAAATAACAAGACAATTAACCCCCCCCCCCCCCCCCAAAAAAAAGAAAAAAAGAAAAAAAAAAGCTCAATAGTGCCAAGTACTGGATTTTTGTTTTTGTTTTTTTGTTTGAGATGATCATTGAGCAGTATAATGTTACTCGATGAATCTATACTTTAAACAACAAAAACAAGAAACAAGGTAATATAAAGTTACTAAGTGAATATATATTCAACTTTAAGAAATAGAAATGAGCTAAGCAACAAACAAGGACATGAATGGAAGAATGCAAAATAAAAATAAAAAGAAGAAGAAGAAAAAAAAAGGGTGACCTTGGTAAGTCAGAATTATTTCTTTGCTAAAAAAAATGGTGACCTTGGTAAGTCATTAATTAAAGGAAAACTTGCATGATTTGGCCTTGGTAAGTCAGAATGATTTGGTATTCCTATCAATTAGCATAAGTTTTATTCCCAGATCAGATCAAACAATAAGAATTTATAGATCAGAAGAAGTCCAAGCAATTCCATCACTAATTAACCAAAAGCATCAATAGACTACAATTATATAGAAAATAAGCTCTGGAAACCCTGTTAAATTATAAGCTCACTTTTAATTATAAATAAACCCTATATATATTCAAGTCATCTTAGATAAATAACCATCTATCATCTGCAGAGTCACAGAGTTGAAGCAAAATTCAATAGTCATCCTCATTTACACTCATAACTTTCAACTGATTAGGGCAAAATAACAAGTTGCAGTACTAAGCGAAAATCGATTGAAAGTATCTTCCAAATATAGCCCACAAAGCTTGATTATTCATAAATTGAAACCCTATATATGGCCAGTCGGCTCTTCAATTTGACTGATTAGAAGAGGATTTAAGTGTTTTGGATCTGAGATCATTTGCATTGAGTTAGAGAGCCATGAATGAGAGTGCAAGGCTATTCAAAAAAATAAAAATAAAAAAAGTAAAGAATGAGAGCGCGGGAAGATGGGTTTGTTTCTGGTCATAGTGGAGACGAATCGACTGGCCATAGGGTTTAAGATCTGTTCGAATTATAAAACTACATCATTGTTGTTCTAAGGATACACAGTCACATAGAGATATAGAGGAACCATTTCAACCCTGTCGATAGAGGAACTGATTGGAATGAGAGAGTCGAAAGAAGAGTCAAAAGAAGCGTATTGTTTCGCCGTCGAACTAGCCTCGCCGTCGATTGAAACCCTTCCCCTTTAACCCCAGTCTCTCTTCAAACCATCTATTTTCTTTCTCTCAGATTAAGATTTGCTCACTGTTTTGAAACAGTGTTGTGAAATTAAGGGCACTACAAACCTGAAAGGAAATGAAAAAAAAGAGGGGAAAAGGCAGAGGGAAAAAAATGAGGGAAATTAAGTTTGGGCGGGCGGCCGGGTGAGTCAGTGAAAAAATGAGGGAAATTTGTTTTATTTTAATTTTATTTTTATTTTAATGATTTTTTTTTTATTTGGTAGAAGTAGGGGTAATATTTTTATTTGGTAGTGGTAGTAGCAGTGGTAGCAGTGGTGGTAGTGGAGTGGTAGTGATGGTGGTAGTAATGGTAGTTGTAGAGGTGGAGTGGCAACAGTGGTAATAATGGTGGTAGTGGAATGACATTTGCAATAGTGGTGAAGGTGGTAGAGGAGATGGGTGGTGAGAGAGAGATAAATGAGAGATAGATAGAGAAGATAAATAGAAAGAGAGAGAGACAGAGTGATGAGCGAGAGAGAGACAAAATGATCGCTAAAAGTGCATTTTCTTGTAGGGGAGAGCTCGATAAATAGAGAAGAGTGGAGGAAGAGAGTGAGCAAGGTAAACACAATAGGGGAGAGAGACAGACAGACAGACATAGAGAGAGAAAGAGAGAGAGAAGAGTAATGAGTGAGAGAGAAACAGAGAGAGAAAGAGATAGAGAGAGACAGATAGAAAAAGAGAGAGAAACAAGAGATAAGCGAAAGATAGACAAAGAGAGAGAGAGAGAAAGAGAGCGAAAAGAGATGATCGAGAGAAAGATATAGAAAAAGAAAGAGACAAAGAGAGAAGAAAGATGAGTGACAGAGACAGAGATAGAGATAGAGATAGAGAGAAGAGAGATGAGCGAGAGAGATAGAGAAAAAAGAGAGATGAGAGAGATAGAGAGAAGAGAGATGAGCGAGAGACAAAGAAAGAAATAGAGAGAGATAGAGACAGAGACAAAGACAGACAGACAGACAGACAGACAGAGAAGAGTGATGAGTGAGAGAGAGAAAGAGAATAGAGAAAGAGAGTGAGAAACAGAAAAAGAGACAGAGAAAGAAGAAAGATGAACGAGAGAGATAGAGAGAAAAGAGATGAATGAGAGAGACAGAAAGAGAAGAGATATGAGAGAGATAGAGAGAGAGAGAGAGAGAGATAGAGAGAAGAAAGATGAGCAAAAGAGATAGAGAGAAAAGAGATGAGAGAAGAGATAGATGAGTAAGAGACACACACAGAGAGAGAAAGAGACAGATAAACAGACAGAGAAGAGTGATGAGTAATAGAGAGAGAGAGAAAGAGAAAAGAGAGGAATATGAAAAATGGGTGGAAAGAGATAGACAAAGAGAGAGAGAGAAAAAGAGCGAAAAGAGATAAAGGAGAGAGAGACAGAGAGAGATAAAGAGAAAAGAGAGAGAAGAGAGACAGAGAGAGAAGACAGATGGACGAGAGACATAGAGAGAGAGAGAAAGAGACAGAGAAGGGTGATGAGTGAAAGAGAGAAAGAGAAAAGAGACAAAGACACAGAGAAAGAGACAGACAGACAGAGGAGAGTGATGAGTGAGAAAGAGAAAGAGAAGAGAGACAGAGACATAGAGAGAAAGAGACAGACAGACAGATAGAGAAGAGTAATGAGTGAGAGAGAAAAAGAGAAGAGAGACAAAGACAGAGAAGAGAGACAGGAAGATGAAAAAATGGGTGAAAAGAGAAATGTTATATCAAAAGAGTAAGACGACGTCTTTTTTTTTTTTTTTTCTTCTTCTTGTGATAGAAAAATACCGTTGCATTTATTTAAACCATTTTGTAACTATATATATGAAGCCGTCTCAAAGCCATAATATATATATATATATATTTTTTACTTTTTTTTTTTTTTTGGGTACCTATTTATTATTTCAAAAACTCTTTTTTTTTATGACCGCAATGTGTCAATGTAAATACTCCTTTTCGCGACAACATTATCTGCCGTCACAAATACTTTATTTTTTGCAACGACAAGTTGTGTCGTCTCAAAAAGTCACATTTTTTTTTGCGACGGCAAATGTGCCGTCGCAAAAAATTCCTTCTTTTAAGCCCACTTTTCTTGTAGTGACATCTAAACGATAGATACATCTCAGCGTATGAAGTGATTAATTATCTGTAATATGATGTCAAAATAGAAAAGAACTTACTGTTCAACAATTGAAAAATTAACTCAAACAATAAATCTAAACTTTTGAGATTTCTCGAGAGTATCATTGTTGTACAAATTTTTCTTCTAGTGAGTTGTGATTATATAAAATAATGTAGGAAATGAAGTATAATTTCATATATAGAATCACTATAAAATTTAAATGACAAATCCATAATATAGAATTGGTATTGGACATAAAATAATGCATGGAAAAATAAGAAGAAAAAATGACAATTTAGCATTAAAAAAAAATCTTAATACCCTTGAAAGAATTAAGAAGAAAAACGTAAAACGTAAAATTGGTATTAGATTTGTGGATGATCTCAATTTACCATGTAAAATATATGGAAAAGAAATATTTGTCAAATAGTGTCCATATAGAATAGGTAAAGTTAATACAATTTAAATTAGATTTGGGTTTGTATAGAACTCTATATGTAATTAAGAAAATATATGCTCACGTGCTCTCTTTAAAAAAAAAAAAAGAAAAAAAAAGCCCTTATAATATGTCACAGTAGCATGGGAAAAACACAACTTTTAATAATATATATATATATATATATATATGACTTCTAATGAAATATCAAAGTAAAAAAAGTGTTAGAGATTTAAGATGTGAAATTTGCTACAAATTAGTAGTTATATATATAAACAATATTATGTAAAATTAGTTTGTATAATAAATATAAAAAATATTATACGAATAAGTATTATATATTATTCAAATACTTGATAATTGATTAAAATATTTTTCAATCGGCTAATCTACCCAAAAACGCCTAAATTGTGATTTGTCAATCTATTAATCCGCTCATCTGCCATTCAGTTATAATTTTACTCTCAAACTGCCTAAACCGCACTGCACACACCCCAACTTATAATAAAATAAATTTTGAAATTTAAATTTTCTCAATTTAAATTTAAATTTTTTTATTTATTTTCAATTTAAACTATTTATTTATTTTTGTTAAGTAAAATCGATGGAAAAGTAAGTATTTTAGTCATTAAACTAAACAAAAATGATATTTTAAACATTTTATTTACTTATATTTACATTAAGTTCAATGACTTATTTAATAAAAATTAAAACTTCAAGATTTATTTTGTTATAAAACTAAAATTTTAATTTTTTTTTGGGCCATTTACATGCAAATCCCATTTTGTGAACTTATAATCCATTAAGTCATAAATAAAATTATTTGCTTCTTTAAGTCCCATTAATTTTTAATAGACCAATTTACCATTCCAACAAGCTCCAGGCAAGTTGTCTCGATGTCGCCTTCCCTCTCCCTTTCGTCCTTAAGTCCTCCATCAATGTCCTCACGTTGCACCGTTGGTGGAGGTGTGGGTGCTGTGGCCATCGTCGTCTCTCGGCAATTTTGATTCTTTTGATGTATCAATCAGACCCATTGCGGCTTCATAGCCTTTAGAGATTGATTTAAGAGACGAGTTGTACCAGTGAGTGTGTTTGTCGAAACTCGACAACATTTGGGATTTTGCCATATGTACTATGTATGTTCGTTTCTGTACATCGTTCTTCTTCTCCATTGATGCTATGGACACGTGGAAGAAACCCAGAACCGCTGAGAGTAGTATAAGAAATTTCATCAAGATTTTCTTCTCCATCTCTTCCCTCCTCCAAACAAAGTAAAAGATGGGTATGAAGAGGCTTCAGTGACTGTGTTTCTTAATATAGAGTGAGAGAGAGTCACAGAACAGCTAAGAGAGAGAGAGAGAAAGAGAGAGATCTAGGGTTTTTTGAAATTGAGAACTTTCTCAGTTTATAATATTTTTAATTTTAATCATGAAAAAATTGAGAAATTTGTCAAAATTGATAATTATAAATTTCTTAGTTTTGATAGTTTTGATAATATTCTCAGCTCATACTAGGGGAAAAAAAAAAGAAAAGAAATTTCTTAGTTTTGATAATTATAAATTGAGAACATTCTTAGTTTTGAATTGAGAACATTCTCAGTTTGGGGATTAAATAGCAAAACGTCTTTTTACCTGTAATTGGAACTTATTGGTTCAAAAACTTTTTGATAGGACCTAAGCTACCACCAAATATGTAGATAGGACTTTTAAGTAATTAATCATTTTTTGTTCTTATAATTATCCCTTAGTTTTTTGGTTTTGACCTATTTTAATGGTATTCCGCTTAATCTCATTATCGTTATAGATCTGTTAAAAGCTAGACAAAAATTATCACTACATCACTATTTATTACTCTTAAATTTCTAATTTTCCCATTAATTAATTTACTAAATGAGTCCAACGACACATGTCAAACAAATAGAAACTTAATTAGAATTATATAAGTATATTCTTTTGGGATAAATTACAAACACACCCTCTAAGATTTACTTAAATTACAAATTTAAAAATTACATTATGTCCCCTAAGATTTTTAATTTTATAACAAATAGGTCATTTTATTAATAAATCATCAAGTTAATTAACAGTTTTTAATAATATTAAAATTTTATTTCAATTAATAATTTAGATAATTTTATTGTTGTATAGGTGAATAGTTAGAAATTTTACTTTTTCAATTAATTCTGTTAAATAAAAAATTTTAACAGGAAAATATTTATAATTTCTTAAATTACAGAAAGTAATTTATATTTTAAGTAAATTTCAAAGATGTATTTATAATTTACCCTTTTTTTTTTTCATCCCAAGCATTGTTCCAGCCAGAATGTTCCTTTATAGAGTCAAGCTTGCGATGACCATAGAGACTCTATAATAAAAATTGTTTATCTCATTACTTGTTTTTTTAAGTTGGCTATAGTAGTTGATTAGGAGGATGGAATAGTAGCGGCGGTGAATCCACAATGGCGTTGCCGAACGCGGTGAATTGAAAAAAATGCTTGGTTGTGTTTTTTTAGAAACACTTTTTAAAAAATTTTACTTTTTTATTTTCCATATTTTTTGTTTTTACTGAATTTTTTTAATATTTTAAGTAATTTTTTTTACTTTTTAGATATACCTAACATAAATATATCTAAAAAGTCAAAAAATTGTGAAAAAAACCTTCTAAATATTTACTAAATACCAAAAATATAAAAAAAAATATGAGAATTCAATACATTTTTTGTATTTTTATGTATTTATTAAATTTTTAAAATATTTTTTTACAAATTTTTTACTTTTTAGATACATCTAAGTAAAATGCATCTAAAAAAGTAAAAAAAATATTTAAAATTTTAAAAATATTCACTAAAAATAAAAAAATACAAAAATACAAAAATTAAATTTTTAAAAAATTTAATTCAAAAAATTTAAACTAAACACACTTGTAAGGAGAAAAAATGACGGGAGAGTGGTTGTGCTTTGAATGGGAAAAGTTTTTGCTATTGGTGAACTCAATCCTAACTTTGAGAGAAAGTCGAGCAAATGGCTGGTTTTGAGCCCCGAAAAATTGGTTGAAAAAATGCTCTCCAAAAATCTCAACAATTATACTTGTTCATAAAAATAAAAAGCCCTCCAAAAATTTGATTAATGTGGTGAATTATTTGATGAATGGTTGTTTTTCAAATGTATAAATTGTGTATAAAATATTGTACGGGAAAGAAATAAACCTTCTCGTATAATCCTGTTGATCAAGATTGCGCTCCTTCGTACGACGTTGCTTTACTCCCTGAAAATACAAACGTGAGCTAGCCGGCGGGTGTATGCCGGCTACCTTTTCGATGCCTAAGTCAGCAAAATAGACAAATCGACAAAAAGCTCTGTGTATTCGGAAATCAAAGTTGTGTTACCTCTCCAAAGGTGATGTTTGTGAGCTTTTATAGGTTCTGTGTGGCACAATCCTAGTAGGACTTTTACTGTGCAGGACTTTTACTCCTCCATGTAGAGTCCTCCTAGGATTCATACTCCTGAAAGATAATGCTTATCCTTCAACACCCCCCTCACTGCATAAACCAAGTGAGATGGTTTTATCATGGTCAGACTTCAATATGACCAAGGTAAGCATGGCTATGCTAAGCCGCAAACTAGACCGAGATAACTTTAGCTCGGCTCTTCCATTTACTGCTCTTACCTCGGCTCTCTCAATGCTAACCATGGTATGTCTTGACCGGTATAACCAATACTCCGGTCCCGACCAGGATAACTTTGTGTGACGACTGAACTTACCGCAAGCTCTCTGGGATCGGAGTAATTTTACACCTCTTGCAGACTGGAGTAACTTTACACCTCTTTACTCAGCCCTTCATATTGTTGGCCCATAACGGCCCACGGCCCAGCTCGGCCCAATTTTCATATAAATTACCCTCTCAATTGCCCCTTAATTCCATCTACGTAGCATGATAGGGATTACCTGTTTATCAGACGAGCTAATAATTTTAGCCAGACGACCGAGCTAAATTCTTAAGCCTTTCCAGTCGAGCTAAAACTCATCTGCTTTTCCAGCCGAGCTAAAATACCCTTTTAGCCTTTCCAGCCGAGCTAAATTCACACCGGGCTGTACTTGTCCGGTCAAAACGTCTCTTCAATCACAGCAACTGAATCGCTTCTCATTCCAATAGACACGTGGCACACTCCGATTGGCCCAAGGCAGCTGTCACGCCGTCTTCGTATCTCGCGAAATTTGAACAGTCCCGCCCTTTTTGTCCCAACTCTCATTTCGGTTGATCTCCATACTTGTATTTTGCTTTCTGATTGAAGTCTTGGATGAGGTACAGTATTCACTTGTCGAGATACTTTATATCGGTCTTAACATTTGCAATTATAAGTACACCTGTGTAGAACGTCCGCGAGGGACCTCGGCTACAGCTCGGACTCTTTAAGTTTGTTGCGGTTCTAAATCTGAACCAAAGAGTCCACCTCTGGCAAATCGTTTTAAGGAAAACAGATTTTTCGAAAAGTAGTGCCAAACATGGATCGCTTTGCAGACATGAGTCGCCACCTAAATATTTTTAAAATGGGGAATTTAGGAAACCCCGACTCGGTCTTAGAAGGCCACGTGTCCGCCATCACCAAAGTTGTCTTGGCTCGGGAGCTTGGGTACGATCGAAGGTCACTATGAGCACCCCTTTCGCCGGTCCAAGACCGGCCTCTACTAACCATGATATCCTCTTTTGAAAACATTACGTGTTCTTATTCCTTATTAGCCTAGATTTACTATGTTATGCGCAGAAATAAGTATAGACCAAATCGCCTAAGTTGGAACAAAACATTGTAAGTTTGTATTGAAAATGACTTGCTACTCATAAGTAGGCTAAAATGCAGGTTTTGCCACTCTCAAACGGGCTTTTAGAAAAGACGGTTTTGCCACTATCTAGTGGACTTTAAAACTCACAGCTTTAATATGTTGTCCCAATTTAGGTAATTCAACCTCCATCCGCAGGCATTCATGCAGTTATATCATATAAGCACTTAGCCTCATGGTAAGCATGCTATCATGGCAACATTCACATGCATGTGATATGCTAAAGCATAAAAGCTCACCTAGTACTCCAAGCCAAAACAGAAGCTTATTAGAAATCCATGCATGGACCTAATCATACTGGAATGTCTAATGCAACACATGCAATGATGTAATCTAGGCAGGCTCGGCTATCCTAGACATGGCATGTGAAATGCTACAAATAACACGTATTCAATTTGGAATTGAAATACAATGCGCTTTGTATGATGTACCGAGCCTGCATGTAAATAAATGCATGAATGCGCATGCATTGCATAAGGTATGCTGATTTTAATATGCCCTAATCTACCATCCTAAGGTGTAAATAAAAGGGAGAAAGACGTGGGGTTGGAAGACATACACCCACTCACCCACACTTATTACAGACTTGCCCTCACTCGGAGGGACCAAAAGAATAAAATACACCCCAAATAATAAATCAACTATCCTAGCTAATTAATTATTACAGCACTTAATTAATTAACAAATTAATTAAACCATCGAAGCAAGAAAGGCCTCGGAAGAGGATGCACGATGCTCGGATCCGACTTCGCCGAAAGTCCGCACCATGCCATCATCGCGCCTCTGTTTACCGTCTCCGCCTCCCCGAAAATTGCCAAAGTCTCAGAAACCTTTCTTGTGTCACGAGTGCCACCGGGAAGACATTCCCACCGGCCGCTTGTGGTGACCACCGCAATGGAAGTTATCGGCACAAAAGATGTGCGGTCGGCACTAAAGAGTGCCGGACGGCACTAAATTCCTGCAGGAGACAGTTTTGACAGCAACAGACAGCAGCAGTGCATGTTATGGAATTTTGGGACAAACGTTTGCACCAACCATACTCTTTATCATATTTGTGAGTCTAAGGAGTATAGTCCTTGGTTCTCGGGCCACCAATCGCGCATTTCGATGCGTGATGGCCTAAGAGCCAAGTTGTGCACTTTCAATGGGATGAAATGCAATGCATACAATCAAATCAAGGGGCTTCTACCTCCATCATGATTTGGTCAAGAGGTAGAGCATGCATGCTAATGCAATGCAATCCTAGGCATGCGAGCTAAGGATGCAAAATGGGCAATGTAACACACTTATGCAAAACATACAAGTAAGCATGCAAGTCAAGCATGCAAACCAAATGAAGGATGGACTTACACATGGATTAGGCAGCCCTAAGTAGGCCTAAAACAGTGGCCAAATGGACCAAAAGATGTAGACAAACAACCATGTAAGCATACAAGCCAAAAGGCCTAAGGCAAAGGCATAAAGTGGTGTATTCAACCTTCCCCTATTCATGACCAAACATGGCACATATCAAGCAACCCAAAATGACAGATTTTCAGCATGCAAAACACACCCAAAACTCACACACATGGCATCCCAAAAGCTCTAAACACACAAGCATACATGAGGGATATTTCGAGGCATAAAAGGACACACCTTTAAAGCATGAAAGAGATGACAAATATGAATATGTGAGCATGGATTAAGGTCTGAAATAACATGTTGGGTAGTTCCAAACCCCTAAAATAATGGAAGCAATGCATGCTACACACTCACACACCTAAGGCTAGCAAGCCAAAATGCAAAGTGACTATATAAGGCATGTCATGGATGGCCTAAATAACCAAAAACAGATCTTATACATGACAAAATAAGCACATTTTCAGTGTATGACCAGCCACAAAAACAGAAGCAAGATAGGCTAAGAAAGCATGCAAGATTACGGTAAATCACATGGATTTCAAAGCAAGTAGCATAAGGATTATCCAAACAATGTTGAGCCCTTCAACAATGTTGAAGAAGGGCTCAAAATAAGCCTACTCTTAGCTTACATCATGCTCTGAAACAGATTATACATTAGTCAAAAATAGCATGCAAAGATCATGGCATACAAGGGGGTATTGAGATAGGTGCTAGATCCAGCCACCAAATGGCAAGGGGTCCTCAATCAAACATGAAGAGGACCCCAAAACAAGACTATTTGAAGTTTGGGTCGGAGCCCAAAAGTGCTTGCAACTAGGGCTAAGATATGAAGCAAGAAAAGGCTAGAAAGGGAAGATGAAGACTTACCCTTGTAGACCAACAAACCAAGACCTCATGGACCAAGTTTTGGTGCTCCTAAGCTCGCAAATGTCCCCAAGTCGTTGGTATGGAGTGTGTATGAGTTGTGCTATGGGTTGATGAAGGAATGGCCCAAGAACTATGGACTTTGGAAGTTGTATGGAAGAGATATGGAGAGAGGGTGGGATATATATATATATCGATATACATATATATCCGCCGGTTTTTGTTTCAAAGCTCCAACCCTAAGCAATGGAGAGGAAGAGCTCTTATATAGAGCAAGCAAATGGCTTACCAGAGAAGCTAAAGCAAGGGCTTCTCCAAGAAGCCAAGATACCGGTAAGGCTTCTTGAGGAAGCCAAGACAAGGGTCAAGGCTTCCTCAAGAAGCCATGAGCAAAGGGTGCCAAATGGGGTCAAAAGGTGCAAAATGGTGCAAAATAGGCACATGTATGCATCGTGGGTCTGATTGCAGGCACTCCAGGGCACAAATGGCATGCACCATGCTTGGGGGTTCAAAGGGTTCAGGTCGGCGAAGGTTTGATCATCGGCCAAAATAGTGCCGGTCGGCACTTTTTCTGCCGGTCGGCTAAATAGAGTGCCGATGGATGATTCCTTGGTCAAATCATGGCCGGTGGGTATGAAAATCGAAGCCCCGGAAGTTAGCTTTCCAATGGCGCAAACCTTGCATCAAAATTCCTCCTGTGCAAAAAGTTATGCCCTTTTTCGTGAAGTCGCGCAGACTCGATCCAACCGGGATGATGCCCAGCTTCAACCAATCATATCTCCTCCACCCGGACTTGGCTCTAGGAGATTCTTGAGTGCAAAGTGAAGCCCCGGAGGTCTTCTTTCCAATGATGGTGGCCTCATAGCTTAACTCCAAACATGCAATT
Source organism: Camellia lanceoleosa (assembly GCA_025200525.1). Taxonomy (NCBI): domain Eukaryota; kingdom Viridiplantae; phylum Streptophyta; class Magnoliopsida; order Ericales; family Theaceae; genus Camellia; species Camellia lanceoleosa. The sequence goes on along the minus strand of CM045772.1, from coordinate 84,248,776 downwards.
GAATAAGCCCGATTCAGCGAGGGCTGCTCGATTCCCTTCTACCTGGATCTTTGCCAATCTTCTTCTTCAACCTATTTTCTCCCCTCCTCTCCTCTTTTCTTCAACTCCAAACCCTTAAACAAAGTGTTTGGGAAGATTTGCCTTTCTTCTTTCTGAAGGAATTGAACCTGTGCCCTGCGCATCTCTCAACACCGAGCAAACCATCAGTAATGCCCAAGTCTTGAGGGCGGTCAAAAATGGGGTGTCGACAGTTGCCCCTCTTTGACAGAACTCGAAAGTCATAAGAATGACGGGAGTGAATGTCAAAGCCCCGAGACGACCCATTTTTGACAAGGCCGAAGACTTGGACAAACAAACAAAATACCGATAAATAAAAGGTTGTGCCCGAGGTCGCCACGTATCCCTTGCAAGGAATCAAACCAACAGAGTTCAGGCGGGATGCAAAGTGATGCACAATGCAAGTGCATAACTTATGATCATGCGAAGGATGCTGTGATGAAGCAATTATGCAAAATAAATGCAACATTTTAAGCGAATGCTATGCAAGCAAGTGAACGTGAACCAACCTACATCTCATGCAGAAAGGATGTAAGAGAATTTTATGCAATTCTCACGAACATGTTCGTTAGATACACAAAAGTGAACAAAGTGTGATGGATACACTAAGTGGACAAACATGTGTGATGGATACACCAAAGTGAAGAGAGTGTGATGGATGCACTCTATGAAGCAAAGCGTGATGGATAAACAAGGTGAGTGCAGTGTGATGGATACACTGTATGAAGCAAAGTGTGATGGATACACAAGATGAGCATAGTGTGATAGATATACAAAGAGAAAGTGTGTGATTGATACACAAAGCAAGCGTGTGATTGACACACAAAGCGAAAGTGTGTGATTGATACACAAAGCGAAGCAGGATTGATACACAAAGCTTAGTGTGTGTGATGGATACACAAAGTGAGCACGTGATAGATACACTACATGAAGCATAATGTGATAGATACAAGATGGAAAAGCGGTGAGCACAGATGTGATGGATACACAAAGGATGAACACAGAGTGTGATAGATGCACTAAGTGAATGAGTGTGATGGATACACAAAAGGCAAACACAAAGTGTGATAGATGCACTAAGTGAACAAGGTATGATAGATATACTAAATGTGAACACGGCGTGATAGATGCACTTAGTGAACAAGGTATGATAGATATACTAAAAGTGAACACAAAGTGTGATAGATGCACTTAGTGAACAAGTATGATTGATATACTAAAAGTGAACACGAAGTGGGATAGATGCACTTAGTGAACAAGTATGATTGATATACTACAGGTGAACACGAAGTGTGATAGATGCACTTAGTGAACAAGTATGATTGATATACTAAATGTGAACACAAAGTGTGATAGATGCACTTAGTGAACAAGTATGATTGATATACTAAAGGTGAACACGAAGTGTGATAGATGCACTTAGTGAACATGAGTATGATTGATATACTAAGGGTGAACACGAAGTGTGATAGATGCACTTAGTGAACAGGAGTATGATTGATATACTAAGGGTGAACACGAAGTGTGATAAATGCACTTAGTGAACAAGTATGATTGATATACTAAAGGTGAACACGAAGTGTGATAGATGCACTTAGTGAACAAGTATGATTGATATACTAAGGTGTGTGATGGATACAAAAGGTGAACACAAAGTGTGATAGATGCACTTAGTGAACAGGAGTATGATGGATATACTAAAGGTGAACACGAAGTGGGATAGATGCACTTAGTGAACAGAGTATGATGGATATACTAAAGGTGAACACGGTGGGATAGATGCACTTAGTGAACAGGAGTATGATGGATATACTAAAGGTGAACACGAAGGGATAGATGCACTTAGTGAACGAGAGTATGATTGATATACCTAATGTGAATGAAGTGTGTGATTGATACACTAAATGCAATAAAGTGTGTGATTGATACACTAAATGCAATGAAGTGTGTGATTGATACACTAGATGCAATGAAGTGTGTGATTGATACACTGAATGAAATGAAGTGTGTGATTGATACACTGAATGCAATGAAGTGTGTGATTGATACACTGAATGCAATGATGTGTGATTGATACACTGAATGCAATGAAGTGTGTGATTGATACACTGAATGCAATGATGTGTGATTGATACACTGAATGAAATGAAGTGTGTGATTGATACACTGAATGAAATGAATGAAATGAAGTGTGTGATTGATACACTGAATGCAATGAGGTGTGTGATTGATACACTGAATGCAATGATGTGTGTGATTGATACACTGAATGAAATGAAGTGTGTGATTGATACACTGGATGCAATGAAGTGTGTGATAGATACACTAAAGTGAGAATGGGTGTGATAGATACATAAAATGATAATGTGTGTGATAGATACACAAAATGAGTGAATATGTGCGTGATAGATACACAAAATGAGAATGTGTGTGATAGATACACAAAATGAGAATGTGCGTGATAGATACACAAAATGAAAGAAGTGTGATTGATACACTAAATGAGAATGAAGTGTGATTGATACACTAAGGCAAATGAAATGTGTTAGATACACTAAGTGGAGCAAATGACTGTGTGTGATAGATACACGAAGTGAATGGGGTGTGATTGATACACTAAAGCAAATAAAGTGTGTTAGATACACTGAGTGAAAGACGTGTGATTGATACACGAAGGGAATGAGGTGTAATTGATACACTATTCGCTTGAAGTAGACTTGATCTTGAGCTTGAAGTAGAGGTACACTCATACTTGAGCACGCAAGGCTCAAGAGGTACACACGGATGTAGTCTCGAATTTCATCAAGGTGAAACACACTCGGATGCTTCAATTTTCCTCTTTTGCTTTTGCGTCTGGAACCTATATAGCTTCAGATAGGTCCCGGTTCTACTGCTCACACTTATCGGGGTGAACCCTGCAGCTTTATGAAAGAACGAATCTGCTTTTGCACAAATGTGGAGAATGGCACGACTCGAGCACAAGATGATTTGATTTTGAAATTGAAATTGAGTTCTCAATCGGGTATTGAGTCTACGGACACAAAGACACCACGACTCAACATGGAAATAAAAGGCACATAACCTAGACACATCGAGTGACACTCGAGACGACTCAAAACAAGAATCGAGACAAACAAAAGGACACGACACTCAAACGTGCAGGGAGCCTGTTTCACCGTAGTATTTCCCTTTCTCATTTGTGATCCTCACATCACTCGCCCTCAAGCTCTATTTTTCCGAAAAGCCCTTTTCACTTTTTTTCTCTCATCAAGACCTCTCTATTCTTCAATCTCTCATTTTTCATCCCTTCCCGGGTGGTTGGCGGATAGACAAGGAGTTGCGGGCTTTTGCCCCTAGCATTCTCGCTAGATTCTTTTCTTCTACAACAAAGGAACTTTCCCACAGAGGGGTTGTGCCACATTGGTGTGTAGCAAATCCACGCCTAACATCGGTTGATGATGCCTCCGGGAGTTTGGACGTGGTTAGATCTGTCTGCATGAGGAAGTGGAACATCTTGATCCATTCCAATTCGTGCTTCGCACTTGACTTAATACCTCGTTGCTTGGAGGATGAGAGAACTTTCTGCTCTTTGTTGTGCCCTTTTCCGGCAAGTATGTTGACAATGGGGAAAAGACAGGAAGCCTGACTCAACTGTGCCCCTAGTTCATCATTTTGACCATTTTTTGTTTTAAAACAATTTTGACCAACATGAAAGTTAGATTAACATGCTTATTCAACTTTTTGATTTAAAATCATGCAAGTCAGGCTATGAGCACTGAAAATTTTCCTTTTTCGGGTCCAAGAAAATGGTCCAGTTTTGGAAAAGATGGAATAATTTTCGAGAGAATTAGTCAACCTCAGCAAAAATTCTCAAAAATTATTTTTGCAAACGGCCAATGCTCAACAAGCACGGAACCTACTCTTGAGATGCGCAACCTCGAATCCATAAGCAATGGAAAATTGCCCCTTGTCTGAAGCAACGGAAAGTTGCCCCTTGTTTGGAGTGACATCGCGGCGTTTTGAATGGCAACGGAAAGTTGCCCCTTGTTTGAACGGCATCAGAATAAGATTGAATGGCAACGGAAAGTTGCCCCTTGTTTGATAGCGCCGTGGCATACTGCAATCAATCTTCAGAGTGACGATGACAACCAAACTCTCAGATACAGAGAAGGCAAAGATGATCAAAACCATTACATGGACACAATCAATTTGGAAGTGTTTATGGCTGGACTTCAGGATGAAGTTGCCTACGTATCCCAAACATGGGAATCAAGCCTTACGTAGTTCGGTTAAGGTACACCCTGTATTTAACCTCCTTTTTATGCTCTAACTTTTGCCAAGGCGCCTATTGCGTGTTTTCGACCTTGAGCTTTTTTTTTCTTTCCTTTTCAATTCTTTTTCATTTTTTTCTTCTTTTTTTTTTTTTCTTTTTTTTAGGCTCTAACTTTTGGTTTTCCCAAGGCGAGCTTTTTTTTTCTTCTTTTTTTTTTTTCTTCTTCTTTTTTTTTTTCTATTCTTTTCATTCATTTTCATTTTTTCATTTTTTTTTTTTTTTTTTTTATTTTTTATTTTTATTTTTATTTTTCTCTTGCTCTAACTTTTGCCTGGGTCGCCCTTCCGGGTTTTCGGCCCAGCGAGCCTCTCAAAGGGTAAAAAGTGTAACAAGTCCATGCCAAATGGTTTTCGAGATTGAAGCCATCTGTATCCAAAAGAGTGGCTGTTGTATTGATTTGCAGAAAGATCCACCTTTGGCTCGTCGAGCACATCGGACATTTTTTGCCCCTAGTTCGAGGGGTGCTTCTGATCTAGCTTTGCAAGCTTCTTCTGACAACATCTGATCCTCTTGATCTGACTTTGGTGGCCTCTTGTTCGGGGGCTGCTTCAAATCTGGCCACACAGGCCTCACCTTGTAGTTAACCGTTGAACATTCTGAGTTTGAGTCCAAGGTTTGAAAATGAGGGGTCGAGTCTCGAGGCTGAGAGCGATCCTAGGCTACACAATCTCAAGAGCGATTCCACACATGTCTTCGCAGGACCGCGCAAAACATTTTTTTGAAAGTTTTTAAGAAAGCGACAAATCGCTCATGCTGAAGACAGTGTAGGACCAATCTGGATCAAAGCTAGGGTCCTTCTCAGTACTCACACTAACAAGCATGATTTCATTCATTAAGGGCTTAGCACGCCTCTCTTTCTCTCAATTGATCAAATTTTTGCAAATCCCAAGGAATTCCTTCCTCTTCGTTTTCACCGCAGTGTTCAAAAAGTTTTGAAAAACTCAGGTCATTACAATGACTTCAAGGCACAGAAAAGACAAAGTTCTTAGTCAAATACTATCATTTCATTCAGAACTTCTAGCATAACTGGCACAAGGCAGAAGCAAATTCGAGAGCGTGAAAATCATCGCTATTTCATTCAAAATCATGGCAATAACTGCCTCGCGTAAATGCACTCAAAAGAAAGCAAAAGGACAAACATGAACAAAATGGTGATGCCCGAGGCAACACCCCTAATCACCCGACTTTAACAAAAGTAATCGACTCGACATAACGAGACAGACTCAACAGGTTGACTCGATACAACGAGACAGACTCAACATGGCTGACTCGATACAACAAGGCAGACGCAATACCCAAGTCAGAAGGTAGGATAAACAGCATTCACAAATGCTCAAAATAGTGCGTGCCATCCATCACATCTGAAGTAAACTGAGCACCGACAGCAAGTGGTTCATCCCCTGATCACATAACAACACAGGTCCAGAGTACCCGAGGGATATAAGACCCTTCTGGAGCTATGGTTCCAGGACTACCTAGCAAAAGAGGAATCATGCAGCATCTCAGCCTGATTTCACCAAAACAGATATGAACAGAAATAACGATCGTGTTCTATTATCGATCATCGTTCTCAAATCATCGCCCCAAATCAATCGATACCCGCAGATATGACCGATTCTCAAAAATCGACATGGTGCTCGCAGTCGGATATCCAGTTCGCAAATTGGTGTATGCATTCCCTGTAGAGATACACTCTAAAAGCACATAGCAAGTAAAAAGAGCCAAAACACCCCTATGTTGGGGTAGGGTTTCCCTGTCCTATTTTGTCAGGAGCTAGGGTTTCACTACGCACACAGCGGTTTCAAACAACCTATATCGGGTAAGCAACCTGTCCTAGTTTGGAATGGTCACTACGGATTTCGATATGCACTAGGTCGAATGGTTGAAAAGGGTGCCCCGGTAAAACCGGGGTTTGTGTTCCCATATCGGCAGAGCCGCAACCGTCAAATTTTATGGACATGCCTTGACAAGACAAGCCTCAAAGAAACCGCCAGAATAGCAGATGGCCAACACGGTGTCCTAGGCGCACTAATGCACATGCAATGCAAAGAGACACATAAATGAAATCAAAACAGATATCACGAGTTTGAGTCAAGCTCTAAAATCCTCAATGAGTCGCCAGAACCTAGAGGACGTCGCGAGGGACCTCGCCATACTCGGACTCTTTAAGTTTGTTGCGGTTCTAAATCAACCAAAGAGTCCACTGCAAATCGCTTTTAAGGAAAACAGATTTTTCAAAAGTAGTGCCAAACATGGATCTGCTTTGCGACATGAGTCGCCACCTAAATATTTTTAAAATGGGGAATTTAGGAAACCCCGACTCGGTCAAGGCCACGTGTCCGTCATCACCAAAGTTGTCTTGGCTCGGAGCTTGGGTACGATCGGGAAGGTCATTTATGAGCACCCTTTCGCCGGTCCAAGACCGCCTCTACTAACCATGATATCCTCTTTTGAAAACATTACGTGTTCTTATTAGGTTATTAGCCTAGATTTACTATGTTATGCACAAAGAAATAAGTATAGACCAAATCGCCTAAGTTGGAACAAAACATTGTAAGTTTGTATTGAAAATGACTTGCTACTCATAAGTAGGCTAAAATGCAGGTTTTGCCACTCTCAAGCGGGCTTTTAGAAAAGACGGTTTTGCCACTATCTAGTGGGCTTTAAAACTCACAGTTTTAATATGTTGTCCCAATTTAGGTAATTCAACCTCCATCCGCAGGCATTCATGCAGTTATATCATATAAGCACTTAGCCTCATGGTAAGCATGCTATCATGGCAACATTCACATGCATGTGATATGCTAAAGCATAAAAGCTCACCTAGTACTCCAAGCCAAAACAGAAGCTTATTAGAAATCCATGCATGGACCTAATCATACTGGAATGTCTAATGCAACACATGCAATGATGTAATCTAGGCAGGCTCGGCTATCCTAGACATGGCATGTGAAATGCTACAAATAACACGTATTCAATTTGGAATTGAAATACAATGCAGTTTGTATGATGTACCGAGCCCGGTGCATGTAAACAAATGCATGAATGCACGCATGCATTGCATAAGGTATGCTGATTTTAATATGCCCTAATCTACCATCCTAAGCAGGTAAATAAAAGGGAGAAAGAAATGGGGGTTGGAAGACATACACCCACTCACCCACACTTATTACAGACTTGCCCTCACTCGGAGGGACCAAAAGAATAATATACAGTCCCAAATAATAAATCAACTATCCTAGCTAATTAATTATTACGCACCTTAATTAATTAACAAATTAATTAAACCATCGAAGCGAAAAGGCCTCGGAAGAGGATGCACATGCTCGGATCCGACTCGCCGGAAAGTCCGCACCATGCCATCGCCGCTCTGTTTCACCATCCGCCTCCTGAAAATTGCCAAAGTCTCGTGAAACCTTTCTTGTGTCTTCTTGAGTGCCACCGGCTGGAAGACATTCCCACCGGCTGCTTGTGGTGCCCACCGGCTGCAATGGAAGTTATCGGCACAAAAGATGTGCCGGTCGGCACTAAAGAGTGCCGGTCGGCACTAAATTCCTGCAGGAGACTTTTGGACAAAGAATGACAAAGAAGGCATGGTATGGAATTTTGGGACAAATGTTTGCACCAACCATACTCCTTATCATATTTGTGACTCAAGGAGTATAGTCCTTGGTTCTCGGCCACCAATCGCGCAAGATTTCGATGCGTGATGGCCTAAGAGCCAAGTTGTGCACTTTCAATGGGATGAAATGCAATGCATACAATCAAATCAAGGGGCTTCTACCTCCATCATGATTTGGTCAAGAGGTAGAGCATGCATGCTAATGCAATGCAATCCTAGGCATGCGAGCTAAGGATGCAAAATGGGCAATGTAACACACTTATGCAAAACATACAAGTAAGCATGCAAGTCAAGCATGCAAACCAAATGAAGGATGGACTTACACATGGATTAGGCAGCCCTAAGTAGGCCTAAAACAGTGGCCAAATGGACCAAAAGATGTAGACAAACAACCATGTAAGCATACAAGCCAAAAGGCCTAAGGCAAAGGCATAAAGTGGTGTATTCAACCTTCCCCTATTCATGACCAAACATGGCACATATCAAGCAACCCAAAATGACAGATTTTCAGCATGCAAAACACACCCAAAACTCACACACATGGCATCCCAAAAGCTCTAAACACACAAGCATACATGAGGGATATTTCGAGGCATAAAAGGACACACCTTTAAAGCATGAAAGAGATGACAAATATGAATATGTGAGCATGGATTAAGGTCTGAAATAACATGTTGGGTAGTTCCAAACCCCTAAAATAATGGAAGCAATGCATGCTACACACTCACACACCTAAGGCTAGCAAGCCAAAATGCAAAGTGACTATATAAGGCATGTCATGGATGGCCTAAATAACCAAAAACAGATCTTATACATGACAAAATAAGCACATTTTCAGTGTATGACCAGCCACAAAACAGAAGCAAGATAGGCTAAGAAAGCATGCAAGATTACGGTAAATCACATGGATTTCAAAGCAAGTAGCATAAGGATTATCCAAACAATGTTGAGCCCTTCAACAATGTTGAAGAAGGGCTCAAAATAAGCCTACTCTTAGCTTACATCATGCTCTGAAACAGATTATACATTAGTCAAAAATAGCATGCAAAGATCATGGCATACAAGGGGTATTGAGATAGGTGCTAGATGCAGCCACCAAATGGCAAGGGGTCCTCAATCAAACATGAAGAGGACCCCAAAACAAGACTATTTGAAGTTTGGGTCGGAGCCCAAAAGTGCTTGCAACTAGGGCTAAGATATGAAGCAAGAAAAGGCTAGAAAGGGGAAGATGAAGACTTACCCTTGTAGACCAACAAACCAGACCTCATGGACCAAGTTTTGGTGCTCCTAAGCTCTGCAAATGTCCCCCAAGTCGTTGGTATGGAGTGTGTATGAGTTGTGCTATGGGTTGATGAAGGAATGGCCCAAGAACTATGGACTTTGGAAGTTGTATGGAAGAGATATGGAGAGAGGGGGTGGGATATATATGTATATATCAGATATACATATATATCTGCTGGTTTTTGTTTCAAAGCTCCAACCCTAAGCAATGGAGAGGAAGAGCTCTTATATAGAGCAAGCAAATGGCTTACCAGAGAAGCTAAAGCAAGGGGCTTCTCCAAGAAGCCAAGACAGCTGGTAAGGCTTCTTGAGGAAGCCAAGACAAAGGGTCAAGGCTTCCTCAAGAAGCCATGAGCAAAGGGTGCACCAAATGGGGTCAAAAGGTGCAAAATGGTGCAAAATAGGCACATGTATGCACGTGGGTCTGATTCTGTGCACTCCAGCTGGCACAGCTGGCATGCACCATGCTTGGGGGGTTCAAAGGGTTCAGGTCGGCCAGAAGGTTTGATCATCGGCCAAAATAAAGTGCCGGTCGGCACTCTTTTCTGCCGGTCGGCTAAATAGAGTGCCGATGGATGATTCCTTGGTCAAATCATGGCCGGTGGGTATGAAAATCGAAGCCCCGGAAGTTAGCTTTCCAATGGCGCAAACCTTGCATCAAAATTCCTCCTGTGCAAAAAGTTATGCCCTTTTTCGTGAAGTCGCGCAGACTCGATCCAACCGGGATGATGCCCAGCTTCAACCAATCATATCTCCTCCACCCGGACTTGGCTCTAGGAGATTCTTGAGTGCAAAGTGAAGCCCCGGAGGTCTTCTTTCCAATGATGGTGGCCTCATAGCTTAACTCCAAACATGCAATTGAATAAGCCCGATTCAGCGAGGGCTGCTCGATTCCCTTCTACCTGGATCTTTGCCAATCTTCTTCTTCAACCTATTTTCTCCCCTCCTCTCCTCTTTTCTTCAACTCCAAACCCTTAAACAAAGTGTTTGGGAAGATTTGCCTTTCTTCTTTCTGAAGGAATTGAACCTGTGCCCTGCGCATCTCTCAACACCGAGCAAACCATCAGTAATGCCCAAGTCTTGAGGACGGTCAAAAATGGGGTGTCGACAACCTGCCAACCACTCTTTTAGCCGAGATACCTACTTCGGTTGAAGAGTAGTAAGAGTTGGTTTTAATCCAGCCAACCACTCTTTAGCCGATATCATTACTTAGTAAGAGTTGGTTTAATTTAGCCAACCTTTAAATTGGTTATTCCTGCCAATTTAGAAAAATGTTTGGTTTATTCCAACCAAGTCTTACAGCCTAGATCCTTATCCTGGGCTTAGGAGGGGGGTTGGTTTAATCCGGCCAACCTCTAAATTGGTTATTCCTACTAATTTAGAAAAATATTTGGTTATTCCGACCAAACGTCCTGCAGCCTGGATCCTTATCCTAGGTTTTAGGAAGGGTGTTGGTTTTTCCAGCCAACCTCTAAGTTGGTTTTTTCTAGCCAACCTAGAGTAAAGTGTTTTGGTTATTCCGACCAAACGTCCTGCAACTTGGATCCTTATCCTGGGCTTATGAAGGGTGTTGGTTTTTCCAGCCAACCTCTAAGTTGGTTTTTTCTAGCCAACCTAGAGTAAAGTGTTTGGTTATTCCGACCAAACGTCCTGCAGCTTGGATCCTTATCCCGAGTTTAGGAAGGGTGTTGGTTTTTCCAGCCAACCTCTAAGTTGGTTTTTTCTAGCCAACCTAGAGTAAAGTGTTTGGTTATTCCGACCAAACGTCTTACAGCCTGGATCCTTATCCTGGGCTTAGGAAGGGTGTTGGTTTTTCTGGCCAACTATGTTTACAATGTTCCTAACTCACTAAAACTATCTTTTACAGAAAATAACTTATACTAAAAAGAATCTACTTGTTTTATTGAGAAAGGAAAAGGAAAATGACATATGCTTGAAAAAAGTTAAAAATAAAATAATCTGAGATTGGCAGTGTTCCATGGCCTAGGAATGGCTTTGCCGTCCTCATCTTCCAAGTGGTATGCCCATTTTCCTGCTAATCCAATCACTTTGTAAGGTCCTTCCCAATTGGGCCATAACTTGCCATCTCTTAGTACTATGGTGTTTCCCGTCACTTTGCGTAGCACCCAATCGCCGATCTTGAATTGTCTTGGATGCACTGTTTTGTTGTATTTCCTGGATAACTTTTGTTGGTATGAGGCAATGTGAACCAATGCTTTTTCTCTTCTTTCTTCTGCAAGGTCGAACTCCAATGCTATAGTTTCGCCATTTAAGTCTGGATTAAAATTTTCGCTTCGAATTGTGGGGAAGCCAACTTCTAGTGGGATTACTGCTTCTATACCATAGGCCAAGGAGAATGGAGTTTCTCCTGTTGATCGCCGAGGTGTGGTACGGTAAGCCCATAAAACATGAGGGAGTTCTTCTGCCCACTTGCCTTTTGCTTTCTCTAGCCTTTTTTTTAATCCATCCAAGACGACTTTGTTTGATGCTTCTGTCTAACCATTTGCTTGGGGATATGCTGGTGTAGAATTGTAGAACTCTATCTTATACTCTTCACAAAAGCCTCTAAAGATTCTACTGTCGAACTGAGTGCCGTTGTCTGATATTAGGGCTTTTGGTATGCCAAACCGAGTGATGATGTTCTGCTAGACAAACTTTTTCACGTCTTTTTTCTTGATTGATGCTAAGGCTTCTGCCTCCACCCACTTTGTGAAGTAGTCGGTTACTGCAAGAAAGAACTTCCTGTCGCCTGGTGCTGTTGGAAGTGGTCCCACTATATCCAAGCCCCACATTGCGAAGGGCCATGGTCTGGTTAAGGATAGAAGTTATCTGGCAGGTTGATGTGTTTGGTGTGCGAACTTCTGACATTTCTCGCACTTCTTCACATATTTCTCTGAGTCTGCTTGCATGTAAGGCCACCAATATCCTTGCGAGATTGCCCTATATGCTAATGATCTTCCCCCTTGATGGCTTCCGCACACGCCTTCGTGTATTTCGAACAAGAATGCTTCAACTTTGCTGGAATGAACACACTTTAGGTACGGTCCTGAGAATGACTTTTTGTACAATGCCATAGAAGAGGAGAGCCAAAATCGCTGCGACTTTGCTCTTATTCTGTTGGCCGCTTTCTTTTCTTCTGGTAGGGTGCCATCTTTTAAGAACAATATGATGGGGTCCATCCAAGAAGGGCCTAACTTGGTGCAACATACCTCTTCTACTTCGGGGTCTTCAATGCTTGGTCTAGGTAGGTAGTCAATTAGTAATGGATGAGGGATGGAAGTATCTGCCATTGAAGCAAAGCCTGCTAATTCATCTGCTCTGCTGTTTTCCTCCCTGCCGATTTGTTCTATCCTGACTACTTCAAATTTCTTGATTTCTGTTCTGACCAACTCTTGGTACTTAGCCATTCTGTCGCCCTTGCTTCAGAAGTCGCTGAAATTTGGTTTACCACCACCATGCAGTCGTCAGAAACCATTAGTTCGGTGGCCTTCATGTAGAATGCTGATTTGAGGCCTGCAAGAAGCGCTTCATACTCCGCTTCGTTGTTTGATGCTGGGAAGCCCAGGTTGACTGCTTGCTCTACTACTAGGCCGTCTGGAGAGATGAGGACAATGCCGAGTCCTGCTCCATGCCGGTTGGACGCTCCATCCACGAAGAGCTTCCTCATCTTTCCAACGAATAACTTCCAGCAAGTGGATGGATCAGATGATGCCTTGGGGTCCAAAATGTTGCTGATGTTTTCTTCAAGGTCCATGCTTGCTGTTTGCCCCTTGCTATCTGATTGTACCAAGTCTTTATTTGTTGGTGAGTCTTGGCTTGGTGTAGCATGGTTCGCTTCTTCCTTGCTTTCTCTACTCTGGTCTACCTTGGGGTCTGACTGAGTATCCTGTACCAGGGGTTGTGCTATTCCGGCGTCAACTTCCATTCCTAGTTCGGTTGTGTCCGTCAGGTCGACTGGGCAGATATGATGACTTCCTGGGGTAAATTTAGCGACGAAGTCTGCCAAGGCTTGAGCTTTCATCGTGGTCCTGGGTTGGAACTTGATGTCATATTGTCCCAACTCTACTACCCACTTCAAGATTCGCCCAGAGAAGTTCGCCCTTTCAAACAAAGCTTTTAATGGGAAAGCTGTGAGGACGATTATGGTGTGGGCGTGAAAGTAGTGTGACAATTTCCTTGAGGCCATCATCAAAGCCAAGGCCAGTTTTTCCAGTGGTAAGTACCTTGTTTCGGCGCCCAGTAATGTCTTGCTGACATAAAAGATTGGTAGATGTTGGATTCCTTCCGCACGGACCAACACTGCGCTAATTGCGTGCTGAGAGACTGCCAGGTACAAAAAGAGTTCTTCTCCAGGTAATGGGGTGACAAGCACTGGTGGAGAAGACATGTATTCTTTCAAGTTTTCCAGAGCGCGGTCGCATTCTTCGTCCCACTCAAATTTGGCCTTTAAAGCATAGAAAAATGGTCGTAGTCTGTCTGACGACCGGCTTATGAACCGATTAAGTGCAGCTGCCATGCCGGTGAGATCTTTGCACTTTTTTATCAATTTGGCCTCTCCAGGTCCTGAATTGCTTTGATCTGAGAGGGGTCTGCTTCTATACCCCGATTGGTCACCAGGAAGCCCAGGAATTTGCCAGATCCTACTCCGAATGCACATTTAGACGCATTGAGGCGCAACTTGTGCTTCTTTAGGATCTCAAACATCTCACCTAGGTCCCTGAGATGGTCATTCTTGTCCTTGCTCTTGACCACCATGTCGTCGCTGTAAGCCTCCATTGTTCTGTCTAACAATGGCTTAAACATCTTGGTGACCATTCTCTGGAATGTTGCCCCTACGTTCTTTAGGCCAAAGGGCATGACCTTGTAGCAATACAGTCCTCTTGGAGTTGTAAAGGACGTGACCTCCTAGTTTGGTTCGTACATGGCGATTTGATGGTAGCCTCTGTACGCATCAAGAAAGCTAAGTCGGTTATGCCCTGCCATTAGGTCTACCAGTTGATCTATCCGTGGTAGGGGGAAGCTGTCCTTTGGGCATGCTTTATTGACTGTTTTGTAGTCGACGCAGACATGCCATTTGCCGTTTTTCTTTGGCACTACCACCATATTAGAGATCCATCTAGGGTAGTGCATCTCTCTGATTGCTCCTGCCTCTAGCAGGTTTCCTACTTCTTCCGCCACTATTTCGGCGTGGTGGAGTGCCGATCTGTGTGTGCGCTGAATGATTGGTCTGGCGGATGGGTGGACATTGAGTTGGTGACAGATGAAGTTAGGATCAATGCTTGGTATGTCGTATGGTGTCTAGGCGAACACTTCGATGTTAGAGGTCAAGAATTCCAAGACTTCTAATCTCTCAGTGCTGGACAACGACGAACCGAGCAAAAAGAACTTATCCGGGTTCTTTTCATCTATTCTTACCTCGACCAAGTCTTCCATCGCTTTTTGATTAGCTGCTTTGCCGACATCTGTGAACAGTTCATTATTCTCAGGTTCTTCCACCGAATGAACATATCCCTTGGCAGCGCAGCTGCCATTCACAGTGACAAAGCATTGCTTGGACATGATCTGGTCTCTAAAGACTTCTTCAATTATCCCGGCTTCATTGGGGAACCACATTACTTGATGGTAGGATGACGCTACCGATCGCATGGCATGCAGCCATGTTCTTCCCAAGATTATGTTGTAAGTGGAAGGGACTTTCAACACCCAGAATTCCACTTGTTTTGTCACGCTTCCTGCTCTGACTGGTAGGATTATTTTGCCGACTGGCCATTCTGGCATTGAGTTGAACCCAATCAGGGAAGACACGGCAGGTGCCAAGTCTTTGTCTTGTAACTTTAATTGTTTGAATGTTTCGTAATACATTATCTCACATGAACTACCTTAGTCAATCAAAATCCGCTTGACGTCAAAATCCTTGACTCGGAGAGTGACAACCAGGGCGTCATTGTGAGGACAATATATCCTCGCCAAGTCTCTATCTGAAAAAGACATGATGTTTGTGGCCTCTGTCTTCCCTTTTTTGATGGTAGGTTGTGCACTTAGTACCTCCCTTAAGTGCTCAGCCTTCTTGATTGACTCTTTGAGCTCGCATACACGCTCAGGTTCGAAGATTCCATGTATCACATTGATTACACCTTGAGGTGGGGCGTCGATCGGCATCTCGTTGGGGTTATTGTGGTCCTGGGGTGCTGGTTGCGTCCCTCCTTCAATGTATTTATCCAGGTGACCTGCTGTCACCAACTCCTCCAGGTGTTGTCTCAATGGCGTGCACTTTTCAATGCGGTGCCCCTTTTCTTTATGGAAGGTGCACCGTGACCTTTCGTCGTAGTCCTTCTGAGCTTCTCCTAGCTTAGCAGGCCATCTGACGAAAGGTTCATCGCGTATCTCGCTTAGAATCTGATAGATTGGCTTTTTGAATACCGTGGTAATGGCAGTGCAGACTCTCAACCATCTTTTATCCTGGTCTTCTCCGTTGTCCCGTCTGCCTCGTCCGTTTTTGCTCGGACAGTCTACCGCGTTGACCTTTGCTAAGGCCTTTTTCTCTGGTATTGCGGTCGTGCCAGATTTTGTTTTGGCACAGGCGCCATCCTCTTCCACCCTGATGTGCTGATCCACTCTTTCCATCAAGGCGTCCATGGTGAGGGGTGGTGTCATGGTGATTGAGTCCCTTAGTCTGTTCCCGACTGAAAGGCCTCTTTTGTACTGTGCAATGGCTAGATTGGTGGAGCAGTCCCCAATCTGGTTGAAGGTCTCCCAGTAGAGACTATTGTAGGATCTAAGTGTCTCCTTGTCGCCCATGTCAATGGAGAGAAGCTGGTCGATCTCCACTGGCGTTTTGGTGTTCGTTCTGAACCTTGTTACGAACGCCTCTGCTAGTTGTGCCCAGGAGGCTATGCTGCCTTCTGGAAGTTTTTCGAACCAAGTCAGGCCTAGGTCGCCAAGGCTTGATGGGAAGAGGATGTACATCAAAGCCTCGTTGCGTCGATATACCGCCATAACCTAGCGGAAGTGGCTTAGGTGCATGTAGGGGTCTGTCTTCCCCTCGTATGTGGTGAATTTGGGTTGGAGGAAGCCTAAAGGTAGGGGCGCGTTTTCTATTGCCGGAACAAACGGCGAGGTCTGCAGCCTCGCTAATGCTTTGTCCGTTGGTTCGTAGGCGGGTCGTGGTAATGGCATTCCAAACTCAACGCTTCTGTGCGTCTAAGGAGCCAACCGCTGAAGGGCAGATACCCTGCGAGGGTCGCGCGCCCTATTATCCTCCTTCCATCGTGCCCTTTCTTCTAGTATGGTTCGTAAATCGGATGATCTTGACAACTCCGTCTGCTTGGATAATGTCTGGTGTGTGCGCGAGGGCCAATAGGTGCTTCCCTCAGTATACGACCTCTCAGTCCTCGTTCTCTCAGACCTGGTGCAACGAGTCCTGGAGATTCTGGATTGAGTATCGCCCGTCCTGAGGTTTCTACTCTCTGCTTGTGATGGCGTGGTATGCTTACTGCGATCTCCTGAGTGACGAGGGGGCGTGTTGCCTTTACGCCCCTCTCCTGTCGCCACCCCTTTTCCCTTGATCTAGTGTTTCATGGCCTCCATATCCGCCGCCATCTTCCTTATTAATTCATCTTGTTCTTTCACGCGATCCTCTAGAGTTTGGGGGTTGATCCTCCACCTTTGTCTGTCAGGACTTTGAGAGTGACAGGGGCTGTTATTCCGCCTCCCTCTAGCATCCCTCCTGGGATTCTGTCGCTGTGGCTCCAAGTCCGCCATAGGAGGGATAGAAGGCAAACCTTCGCGTCTCGCACCCCCCTCTGGTGTTTGTCCGTCAATGGCGGACTGTGGTAAATCTTCGTTGTGCGCCATTGATTCTAAAGAGGAAGAGCTTGATCAAGAGGTTTTGTTCTTGTCTGATTTTTCCACAGACGGCGCTAATTATACGGGAAAGAAATAAACCTTCTCGTATAATCCTGTTGATTAAGATTGCGCTCCTCCGTACGACGTCACTTTACTCCCTGAAAACACAAACGTGAGCTAGCCGGCGGGTGTATGCCGGGTACCTCTCCGATGCCTAAGTCAGCAAAATAGACAAATCGACAAAAAACTCTGTGTATTCGGGAATCAAAGTTGTGTTACCTCTCCAAAGGTGATGTTTGTGAGCTTTTATAAGTTCTTGTGGCACAATCCTAGTAGGACTTTTACTCCTCCATGTAGAGTCCTCCTAGGATTCATACTCCTGAAAGATAATGCTTATCCTTCAATACCCCCCTCACTGCATAAATCAAGTGAGATGGTTTTACCACGGTCAAACTTCAATATGACCGAGGTAAGCATGGCTATGCTAAGCCGCAGACTAAACGGAGATAACTTTAGCTCGGCTCTTCCATTTACTGCTCTTACCTCGGCTCTCTCAATGCTAACCATGGTATGTCTTGACCGGTATAACCAATACTCTGGTCCCGACCGGGATAACTTTGTGTGACGACTGAACTTACCATAAGCTCTCTGGGACCGGAGTAATTTTACACCTCTCGCGGACCGGAGTAACTTTACATCTCTTGCGGACCGGAGTAACTTTACACCTCCTGCGGACCGGAGTAACTTTACACCTCTTTACTCAGCCCTTCGTACTGTTGGCCCATAACGGCCCACGGCCCACGGCCTAGCTCGGCCCAATTTTCATTTAAATTACCCTCTCAAATACTATTAACTATAGTTGTTAAAAACTTGATTGATATGGTGAAGTATTTGATGAACAATTGTTTTTCAAATCTATGAATAGTGTATAAAATACTATTGATTATAAACTAACTAGACTTAGCCTAGTTGGCCACCATGCCTTCCTTAGGGCTTAATCCTAAGGAAGTCATAGGTTCAATTCCTCTCTAAGGGGGTTGAATTAAGGGTGTGCAAGTATTTAGGTATTTTGCCAAGGATAGAGAGATTTTTTCCCATAAGTGCTAATCTAATAACTAACATTTACCGATCAAAAAAAAAAAAAAAAAAAAATACTATTGATTATAGTTGTTACAATTGCTTAGGAAAAAGAAGTTTTTTAAAGTTGAAATTAATAAATCTGATCTTCGCACAACTATGTCACGAGAGAATTTGAATAATTTTGTTGATAAGTTTTGTTATGCAAGCTTGATTATTAATCTTACTAGTAATATTTTTTTACAATTTTTTGTATACTTAATTTTACTGGAAACTTTATTATATGCTTAAGTAAAATTTCAATAGTTGTATCTAGAATTAACATTTTTTGTGAGCACAGTAAAATACAAAAAAAAAATAAAAATAAAAATAGATACATAATATTTTGTTCACAATTTTTTTTAATATGTATATAAAAAAAAAAACTTAGTTTAAAAATGATGCATATTATAAGCTTCCTTTGGTACAATTTTTTCCCCCCCTTTTCATGTATATGAAAAACCTATTTTGCACCTGCATTGAGGCGGAGATCTGAGCACTATACAGGAGTTTGACGATAGCTTTCAAAAAAGGCTACAAGGATCTTAGCATCGAAACAGACTCCCAATATGCTATTGATATGCTACAGGAGAACATTGAGGTTAATTCTCCACTGAGAAATCTAGTGAAGGATTCCAAGTTTCTCATCCAAAGATGTGGTTTTCGATTCAACATGTCAAAAGGGAGGACAATAACAACAAGAGTGTTGATGGTCTTGCAAAAATGGGGGCTAATCAAATTGAGATGTTGGTTGTTATAGATGATCCTCCGGAAGAAATTCGAGGTCAACTAGTGGCGGCTATGGTTGGTCAGAGTTGTCTCAAACATCGTTCTGAGGGTTCTTAGCTTTTCTTTTTCTTTGTTTTTCTGTTTTGTTGTTTGTATTTTCTTTTCCGTACTACCAACAAAAAACAAAAAAAACACAAAACAAAAAAACCTGTTTTGGACTCCGAACTCTTGGTGGTTTGGGTTTACAATGGCGGGTGGCTGAGGAAGAAGTTGGCAGTGGTTTGTGACTATTTATAGAGTGAGGAAGAGACTGGAAAATGTAGTCACTGTTAAAATTGTTTGCCACTATGAGATGTGGGTAGCATAGGGCAGTGAGTGTTAAGCAGTTGTTTGCCATTATGAGTGGCGGATTTGGAAATTGAGCAAAAGAGGGGTTAAAAAAAATTATTTAAATTTTAGAGGAATTAAAATATTAATTTTTTTTTTTATAGATAGTTAAAATTACATGAAAGTAATAATATTTTTCAAAGGTTTGGAGTGGTCAAAAGACTAATTAATTTGGTAATTATTGAAAATTGCATAAAAATTTTCAAAATTTTGGATAGCAAAAGTAAAATTCTTGCCCTTAAGATTTTGAAAGGAATCCAGTAATTGAAGGGAGTCAAATTACAAAATTCTTTTGTGGATAGAATTTATTACACTTTTTAATCTTAAATTATTATCAAATTGTCTATTTAATTCTTGAACTATCTATTGAGTTTACTAAATCTATAAAGTATATTAATCAAGTTTATATAGCTCCTAAATTATCAATTAAATTTATTAAGTTCTTGAAGTATAGTCCTTGAAAAGAAAAGAAAACAAAAATAAAATATAAGCTCATAGGTATTATAAATTAGTAAAGACCCTATTTAGTTAAAATTTTATTCGAAAAAAATTAATTTTTTTATTTATTTAAAATAAGTAGGCATCAGGTCTTCTGGTGATTTTTTTTATAAGTGTAATGAGAATTATTTATAATATTTTCTTACTTATCTTCTACAATGGCCACGTGCTTACCTTTATCTAATATTATATGGCGGAATTCATTTATAATTTCTAATTGATTGTCTTTAGATTTTTCACTAAGTTCTTTTTTATAACTTAATTAATGTATTATTTTATTCTATTATTATTTGTAGCGAAATGTTATTATTTAATTTTTTTGATTTTATTTTTTCTGTATATCTAATGCTAATAGAATTTTATTGACAAAATTGAGAAATCTGATTCTGATACTAATTTAGGCCAAGTTTGGCATGACCTAAATAATACAAAAAGTCAAAAAGTCACTATCCTATTTAAGTCACATCATCTTATTTAAATCACATCACCTCTCTAATACATCACATCAAACCTAATCTAAACCCAATCCATATAAGCCAATAAGTCAAAAAGTGTACTTTTTTAGAACATCCTAAACTAACAATGAAATAAAATACTTTTTAAAGATAAAATAGAAATTAAAGATTTTTATGAAATAAAATCCTAACTAAAACACATCACATCACCTCTCTACTTTTCTGCACGCCTTTTCGTAAAAAGTCAAAAAGTTACTAAAATAGCCACTTCCCAAACCAAGCCTAGTGGAGTTTCTTACTAATATATAATACTTATGGAATTATACTTTATTTTTGTAATTATTTAAAAGATTAAATATATTTGAATTAAATACTTTTAAGACTTAGATTATATATATATATATATATATTTTAAGAATCCAATCGATAATTTAAAAATTGAATAAATAATTTGAAGATATTTAGAAGTAAAAAGTATAACAGTAGTGCCTTCGAGGCCTCGAATTTGCCTCGAAAGTTTTTTTTTTTTATTATTATTATTATATTTTTTAGGGTGGTTATGTGTAGGGATGTACCCAAAAAAATTAGATATTTCGTTCCTCATCGTATAAGATTATATGAAATTAAAAAATTGATCAGTCAATTTTATTACTCAACCAGTCCAATCTAATTGATTGATCAGTTAGACTGCTGGTTAAAATTTATTAATTCCATATAATTTTATACGATGAGTTGGTGTGGGATGTCTAGTTTTTTGGCACACCTCTATATATGACTACCTTTAAAAAAAAAAAAAAACCAAACTAACACAGCCCAACAAATAAAATAAAATAAAATAAAATAAATTAATCAATCAATTTTATTATCCAATCAATCCAACCTAACTCACTTACAGAATGTCTAATTTTTTAACATATCCCTATACATAAACTACTCTTGCAAAAAGAAAAGAAAAGAAAAGAAAAGAAAAAAAAAAGAGAAAAAAAAAAACCCAAACTAACACTGTCTAAATAAAAAATAAAAAAATAATAAAAAAAAGATATGGGATTCTAAGGCAAATTTGAGGCCTCAGATTTGAGGCCTCAGTCACTTTCCAAAGTATAATAAATCCTATAAATATTAAAAATTACATAGATTTATTTTGAGAAGATGGTAAAAAATAACAATAATGATTCATCCCCCCTTTTTAGGACTCTCTTTGAACCCCCTCTCTCTATCATTGGTCACCTTTTCTTTTTCTTTTTCTTTTTTTTCCTGCTCCTCCAATCACCTCTTGCCACGTGGCAAAGGGGGGGGGGGTAAAGGGGGTGACCCCCAAAGGGGGTCCCAACCTTTATTCAAAAAATAATTTTTTGACTTTTAACTAAATTTTTAGTTTTTTTAGACAAATGATTTAGAAAATTAGTAAAAAGTTACTTTTGACTTTTTTGATTAATATTTATTTATGATGTCAAATCATAATAAAATGATCAAACTAATTCTATTTAGTTTAAAATATTTACAACTTTATCCATATAACACGTTTTGACTCATAAGAGGTAAAATTATAATTTCATCATTGATTAAAAACCAACTTTCTAAATGAAATTTTTTTTAAAAAAATCAATTTTTAACTTTTCTTATAAATCAAAAAAGAGTGACTAAAGCCAATTTCAAAAAATAAGCCATAATAAAATTGAGATCTTTTAAAAAGTTTGGACAGGCGTTGGCCCCATCCGCCACCCCTTGTGTCTGCCCACTGGCATTGATTGTGAAAGAGGAATTGGTGGTGGTGGTCATGATAGCTAGTGATGGTGCCTGTTTTTGTTAACAGTTACGATTGTGAGCTCTAATAATAGAGTTCTAATAAAAACATTAGTGATGTGATAATTTAAAAAAAAAGAAAAACAAACAAAGATCATAACATCAAATTATACATTGAGATCCACATATTAGAGCTCACAATTTAAAAGTTTGAAGCATTTTTGTTTTGTTAAAAGTAGTAATCATCAGTGGCCAATTTTGGAGAGAGAGAGAGAGAGAAGACGAAGAAACAACTAGGATATGAGCAATAAGTGTTCGTTTGAGCAGAGTTAAAAGTAGTTGGACTTTTCTTAAGTGTGCAATTGCACACCATGTGCCACTTACACAAAAAGTGTAAGTGTAAGGTGTAAGTATAAGTATAAGGTGTAAGTGTAAGGTGTAAGGTGTAAGTGGGTTGCATATGGTGTGCAACCTCAAAAAAGGTATAAGTGTAAGGTTTAATTTTTCACAAAAGGTGTAAGTGTAAGGTGTAAGGTGTAAGTGTAAGGTATAAGGTATAAGGTGTAAGGTGTAAGTTGTAAGTTGCACACCATAACCAAACCCAAAGTAGTTTTACTTTTTAACTTTTTTTATTATTTTAAATTAATTATTTTAATTTTGATTAATTTTGATTTTTAATTTTTATGATAAAAAAATGTAATGATTATAATTTGGATGTGACATTTTATTTTATTGACTTATATAATTAATTTTATCATTTATATTTTTTTAGTCAAAAAGCTAAAACTAAGCATAGCTCAAGGAAATTGATAAAAGGAAGATAATTTTCTCATTCACATTAGTATATTTTAAAATGCAAAATATTTAAGGCTAACATAGGAATTTAATCGGTCCAGCTCGTCTCTAGTTGGAGATCAAGACTGGACCCTTCAGTCCGGCCCGTGGGCTCATTATTGGGTCCCGTTTCGATAATCTAAATCGTTTAATGTGTAGAATTCGTCAAGTACTATATCCCTGTAAAAAATCATGTTGATCGAGAATATCGATAGCTATTTGATCAGATCAGTTTTGTATAAAAAAATGAACTGTAAAAAATAAATGGTTGATAGAAATCTGATCCGATCAAATAGCTATTGATATTCGATGAACATGATTTTTTTACAAGAATATAGTACTCGACGAGTTCTACACATTAACAATTCATATTTTCAAAATGGGACCCAAAAATGGACCTACGATTCGGATTGAACGATCTAGTCTTGATCTCCAACTGAAGACAAGCTGGATCCTAATTTAATTGCTACTGTTAACTCTATTTGCCTCCCTATTTATGCAGAGATTTGTATAATTATTTTAAAATCATAAGACTAGTATATTTTTTTTTTATTACTAAGAGGAATTCAATGTAATTTACTCTTAATTATTAATTTTTTTGGTCATTTACAATAAAGACACACCCACACTAAATATTGAGTATAAAGAATTTTATATTATGATATGACTAGCATATCACTGGTGCTATGCACAGAATAAAATAATATATTATTTATTAAAAATATGATAATTAGATTTAATTTTTTTATATTTTGTCTCTCGTAAGTAAAATTTTATATATAAATTTAAAGGTTTTGTTTTAAATGTTCCTTTACTATAATATATAGTATAGACAAATTAAAAGTGTTATATTGACAATTAATAATTAAGATTATGCTTTGTTATAAATAAAAAAAAAAATGACATAATTCTTGTGGGGACATAAATTTTGAAAGACAACACGTGGCCGAGGTGTCACTGAAGTGCCAGCCGAGGTGCCACGTGTCTTGGTCATGACGCCGAGATCATCTCGGCTAGGCTGATATTATCTGTGAAGATACCGAAATCCGGAATAAGCATATAAGGGACAAGAGTCCTAAAATGAGAGAGGACTTCAGTTTGAGTAAAGATAAGACTCTTAGAGAGTTTATCCCAATCCTACTAGGAGTCCAGGATTAGCAGTAATCCTAAATCCATTAGAACTAGGCTTCTATTAGGACTAGGATTATGTTGACTATAAAAGAGAGGCACCCCCATGGGTCTAAAGTATGCTTTTTATGCTCTGAATAGTGAGTTAAGCACTTTTGCTATCTTTGAGAGATATTTGATTGCTGACTTAAGCGTCGGAGTTCCCCCGGGTGGATGAACCACCGCTGGAATCTCTTCTTTCTATTGCATGTCGTTCGGGCTTAATCTATTCTATCGGTGCTCTCCAGCTAAGTACTAATTTGGCAGTGTGGTCGAAAATACACACACACAATTTTGCCCCGTCTATAGGAAAGAAAGAAGAATATATGGCCAACGACGGACATAAAGAGAAGGTTGGGGACGACACCCCTACTGAGAGTGGGAAACATATTGACCTTAACGTTGAAGAAAACAACTGCAACAAAGAGACTCGTGATAAGAATCACGGAGGAAAGGACGTCAGCCAAGAGGGCGGCGTATCGAAGATATCGGACCGGAGCGGGTATTATAACGAGGACGACCTCCAGCTATGGAAAGATAGATGCCTGCGGAGGGATGACGAGATGAAGGGAATGGCGGACAAATTGGCGAACCTACAAACAGTGGTTAATTTCATGATGCAGAATAACGTCATGCAGCCACCATTCCCACTTCAAGATACGTCGATTCCAGCGGCAAAGAAGGATGCCCGAAAAGAGCGGCAGATCCCCCAAAGACACCAGACCGAAAAACAACATCCGGCCTTCAAGGGAGGTCAGGCGAGGAGAGTCAAGAAAGGAAGAATCGAGGAGGACGCATCGCACTAAGGAAGCAGATTCCAAAGAACATTGGCATGTTCAAGGGCAGGAGTTGTGCTTCGACGTAACCAATAGAAGGAAGTTCAAAAGGACCCATAATGAAACTGAGAGGAGTGCATCGAAAAGGCTGAAGTCAGAAGATAGCTGAGCTCCCGGACGGACCAAAGAGGATCTGGGGGATCACCTATAGAGGAAGCAACAAGATGCCGAGGTAACCTCTCCGGTCAAGCCGATAACGCCGTTCTCTGTAGAATTGGACAAATTCGAAGCCCCGAAGACGTTTAGCATCCGAGATTCCAGATCTACGACGGTAAGTCAGACCCCAACTTTCACGTCAGTTTGTACCTGAACTTGATGGTGTTGTACACCAAGAACGAGTCGTTGCTCTGCAAGGTGTTCCCTTCATCATTCGGAGAAATTGCATTGGACTGGTTTCACAAGTTGCCGAAAAGAACTATGAAAACCTGGGAAGGCCTGATCGAGATGTTTGTGGCCAGGTTCGTGACAAACAAGCTACAACCATTGAGGGTGGATGCCCTAATGGCCTTGAAGATCGGCGAGAATGAAAGCCTTAGGGCCTATGCCAAAAGGTATTATGAGGTATTTAATCGAATACCAGGATGCAACCAAAAGGTGGCGATTGTGTCGTTTAAAAACGGCTTGAAGGATGACTGCCTGCTTCGAAAATCACTAGCAAAGACGTTGCCGAAAAGCATGGAAAAGCTGATGGCCAGGATAGAAAAGTATGCCAGAGCCGAGGAGGACACGCCGAGGACAAAGACGTCCAAACAAGAGAAGAGAAATGGTTCGCCAAAGCGAAGTCGAGATAACACTAGATACGAGAAGACAAGAGCTCAGCCCAAGTGAGCAGATCCCAGATTCCAGATCCCAGATGACAAGACCTCAGCCTAGATGATTAAATCCGAGAAGAGAAGAGCTTGGCCTAAGTTAAATTTTTTTTATATAAGGTTCACAAAGGAGTATGTGGAAGCCATGCAAGGGGCAGATCTCTTGCCCATAGAGCAATATCGTAGGGATTCTTTTGGCCTTACATGCAAAAGGAATCTGAAGCCTATGTAAAAAAGTATGAAAATGCTTTGAAATCCACCTGCAACCTGCGATAGAACATCAATTCGGCTGGGGGCATACCAGCAACAACTTGCTAGGGCTTACAACAAGAAAGTCAGCCCAAGAGAGTTCAAAGTTAGGGACCTCAGCCTGAGAAAGGTTGCCGGCAATGGGCATAACGGTTGAAGCAATAATAAAGTGCTAGTTTGATTTTTGAAATCTGTGCGATAAGACCAACTAGTCCTATGACGATATTTCTGATTGAAACATGACGAATAACTTAGAATTATTATATGGTAGAGTAGAAACTTTACTTGCATATAATAAAGTTGAACTAAGTTGGGTCGTGGACTTGTCATATCGGCAAAATCAGACATAGATTGGAACTGAGTGCCTTAGTAAAGAGACCAAGGTTGATAACCTCGGCCAGTCTTTGTTCAAATCTTACATCGGCGACGAGGTCAAAGCCACGTGCCTAATGAGAACCCAAGTGGAACTTAAGTTCACATTAGGAGGCAAAGGGCTGAAGAATGATACTTGGGAGTTGGAATTTCACAAGCTAAGATTGGTTTAGACACTTGTTGAAATTTAAGTTTACAAGTTGAAGTAAAATCAAGGCCATGTTTAACGTTTTTTAAAATTTAAGTTTACAAGTTGAAGTTAAACCGATGCCATGTTTAACGTTTGTTGAAATTGAAATTTACAAGTTGAAGTTAAATCGAGGATATGTTTAACACTTGTTGAAATTGAAATTTACAAGTTGAAATTAAACCGAGGTCATGTTTAACACTTGTTGAAATTGAAATTTACAAGTTGAAGTTAAACCGAGGATATGTTTAACACTTGTTCAAATTGAAATTTACAAGTTGAAGTTAAATCGAGGATATGTTTAACACTTGTTGAAATTTAAATTTATAAGTTGAAGTTAAACTGATGATATGTTTAACCGAGGATATGTTTAACACTTGTTGAAATTGAAATTTACAAGTTGAAGTTAAACCGAGGATATGTTTAACACTTGTTGAAATTTAAATTTACAAGTTGAAGTTAAACCGAGGCTATGTTTAAACGCTTGTTGAAATTTAAATTTACAAGTTGAAGTTAAACCGAAGTCACGTTTAACGCTTGTTGAAATTTAAGCTTATAAGTTGAAGTTAAGTCGAGGTCATTTTGAAGGAAGATTGGTTTAATATTTGTTGAAATTTTTGAGAAAAATTTACAAGTTAAGCCAAGGTTATATTGAAAGAAATATCTACATACTTGCTGGGATTTCCATGTTGCCAAGACTTGGAGGAAATTTGAAGACAGAAGTCTTGCTCAGAGTGAAGTATCGAGTTGTAAATAATACTTGTGAAAATATTGTAAAAAATATTTTCAAGTGTTAAGACAAGGCTGAGATAAACCGATTAGTAGGTACAACCGAGGTGTTACACCCCGAGGAGATTGCACAGTTAAGGTGTATTTTGAAGACATGCAAATTATTTTAAACATAGAAGCATACAAGAGTAAAAAGAAGACACATACAACTACGTTGAAAGAAGAAATTAAAGAATGCATTCAGAAAAGAAAAAAAGGCACTTCGGCCTAACATTGAAAGGTGATTGTTTAGATTATAAAAAGGCCGGTGTGAAGTACGCTGGTGTCAGACGGTAGTAGTAAGCAAAGAAGTGCAACGAAAGCCTTGCCGGAGGGAGAGAGTGAAACTGGTTGCAGAAAGCTTCGCGAAAGCAGCAATGAAGGATTTGAAAGAGAAAGTTTGAACAAGAACGAAGTAAAAAGACGGAGAAAGTAAAGTGATTTTGATCAAACAAGTAGAAAGGCGGTAAAATAACAATTAGTGTGCCTAGGACAACATGCTTGTCAGACGGCGTACGCAGATACGAGACAACTTAATGGCGCATATCAGACACGGCTCAGTAGGGGAAAGACGTGTGGCAGAAACGGTTAAAATACTGTGTGTACCAGCTCATACGCGTGATGAAAATCTTGGAGTTCTTGATTTAATGAAGCAAATACCTCGGCTAGGAGAACGATTTCGGTTGAAAAACTTGAACGAACTTGGTTGTTGGTTCCAAAGTATTGATGAAAGTAGACTATAGGTCTTGGTCATATTGAGCCGACGAGTGATGACCTCGGTAATGAATAATGGAGTGAGCTTAGCCGATGTGCTAAATGGAAGAAATGATATAGGTTCCACCACCTCAGGATGCCGAGGTAATAGAACCTAGAGGGCAGTTGTGGGGACATAAATTTTGAAAGACAACACATGGCCGAGGTGTCTTCGAAATGCCAACCGAGGTGCCACGTGTCCTGGTCATGACGCCGAGATCATCTCGGCTAGGCCGAGGTTATCTGCGAAGATACCGGAATCCGGAATAAGCGGATAAGGGACAAGAGTCCTAAAATGAGAGAGGATTTCAGTTTGGATAAAGATAAGACTCTTAGAGAGTTTATCCCAATCCTACTGGGAGTCCAAGATTAGTAGTAATCCTAAGTCCATTGGAGCTAGGCTTCTATTGGGATTAGGATTATGTTGGCTATAAAAGAGAGGCACCCCCATGGGTCTAAGGTATGCTTTTTATGCTCTGAATAGTGAGTTAAGCACTTTTGCTATCTTTGAGAGATATTTGATTACTGACTTGAGCGTCGGAGTGCCCCTGGGTGGACATACCATCGCTGGAATCTCTTCTTTCTGTTACAGGTCGTTTGAGCTTAATCTATTTTGCCGGTACTCTCCAGCTAAGCACTAATTTGGCAGTGTGATCGGAAATACACACACACAATTCTAATACTTCACTATTTTAGAATAAAAATACATGAAATTTAAAAAATTATCATATTGGTTTTTTAAAAGGAAATAATTAAAGAAATTTTAAAAATTTAATGAGTAAGAAAGAATCAACGTAACATGTAAAACTTAAGAATCAACGTAATATGTAAAACCACTAAAATCATGGTTAAACCAGCAAATCATTCAAACCAAAAACGGTTTAACTTAATCAGTTAGGTCAAAAGACTAACCAGTTTACACAAAAATTAGTTAATTAAAACTTTTTAATTTTATTTTTTTAAAATTAAACTGTCACTAAATATGAAAAGTAATATGTTAATTTAAATTTAAAATCGACACAATATAAATTTAAAATTATAATAATCTATCTCATAATTTTTAAGTTTTAAATACAAATTTAAAATTATCATAATTATCTCATAATTTTTGTATTAAGGAGCAATAAGAGTGATATTAAGATTATCGATATATCTATATATTTTATAAAAGAATACTTTTAAGGAGAGATATAATGAGAGTTTCAAAATCTCATACAAAATTATTTTTAAAATCAAAACCTCTATATGAGATTGTAAAATAAAAGTTAAATAGAAGCTAGTCAATGGGAATTTTCTTAATTGTTAAAATTTAAGAAAATCAAAAAAATTAGTATGAGATATTGTTCATAAGGTTTTTCACTAAAAATCTCATTTTGCTTAGATAAATGGGAACATAAGATTCACTTTATGTTAGTGAAACAATTCACTTTTTTCCTTCTTTTTTTTAATGTGAGATTATAAAATAAAAGTTAAATGAAAGTTAGCCAATGAAGATTTTCTTAATTGTTTAAAAGTTAACAATTGTTTGGGCGGAAAGTTTATTTCGATTCAAGCAATCTTAGCTGTTTAATCTTTAATTAGGTTAATCTTTAATTTATTTCGAATCAAACAACTTTAACCAATATATTTTGATAAAACTGCTAAAATTGTTGTTAAACTAGTGAATTACTCAAACCGAAAACAGTTCACCCTATCCGCTAAGTCAAAGGACCAACCAATTTATACAAAAATTAATTAATTAAAACTTTTAAATTTTATTTTAATTTTAAAATTTAAACTTTCTTAAACTAAAATATACACAACACTACAATATTAAATGGGAGCATAGGGTTTATATAGCAAAACAACTAATTTTTTCCTCCTTTTCTTGATGTGAGATTGTAAAATAAAAATTAATAGTTGTTTGAATGGAAAGTTCATTTCTAATTAAGCAGTCTCAGTCGTTCAATTTTTAATATGGTCAATCTTAATTTATTTCAAATCTAATCAATATATTTTGATAAAACAGCTAAAACCGCGATTAAATCAGTGATCAATTAAACCGAAAACGATTCAGCCTAATCGGATAAAAAAAAAAAATCAATTAATTTACAACAAAATTAATTAATTAAAAATTTTAAATTTTATTTTAGAATTTAAATCATCTTGAACTGAAACATGTACAATACTATAATATTAAATGAGAGTATAAAATTCACTTTGTATAAGTGAAACAACTCACTTTTTCTTTCTTTTCTTGATGTGATATTGTAATTATTTTAGAGTTAAATATTATGAGAGTTTCAAAATTTCATACAAAATTATTTTTTAAAAAAAAACTCTATATGAGATTGTAAAATAAAAGTTAAATGGAAGCTAACCAATGGAGATTTTCTTAATTGATTAAAATTAAGAAAAAAAAAAAATGGTATTGATTATACGGTTTCTCACTAAAAATCTCATTTTACTTATATAAATGGGAGTATAAGATTTACTTTATATAAGTGAAATAATTCACTTTTTCTTATTTTCCCAATGTGAGATTGTAAAATAAAAATTAAATAGAAGCTAACCAATAGTGATTTTCTTAATTGATTAAAATTAAGAAAATTCAATAATTTATATCAATTGGAGCATAAAATTCACTTTATGTAAATAAAACAATTCACTGTTTCATTTTTTTTTTCAATGTGAGATTATAAAATAAAAGGTAAATGGAATCTAATCAATGAGAATTTTCTTAATTGTTTAAAATTAAGAAAATTTAATAATTTTAAAATGAGGGTTTAGAGCTTCTACAAGGTTTCTCTCTCAAAACCCCATTTATATAAGTGAAATAACTCACTTATTTTTATTTTTTTTCGATGTGGGATTGTAATTATTTTAAAGTTAAATATAATGAAAGTCTTAAAATCTCATACAAAATTATTTTTTGGGCAAATTACAAACACCCCCCTCGAGGTTTGGTGAAAATACAGATTCCCCCCTGAGGTTTGAGAAATTACATCCCGCCCCCTGAGGTTTACATTTTCATAACAAATTGCCCCCTAGGGTTTTTATTTTCATCTGATTCCCCTAATTTTTCCTAATTTATTATGAAAATTTGACCCTCAGGGGGGAATTTGTAATTTCTCAAACCTCAGGGGGGAATCTGTATTTTTACTAAACCTCGAGGGGGTGTTTGTAATTTACCCTATTTTAAAAATCAAAACGTCTATGTGAGATTATAAAATAAAAGTTAAATAGAAGTTAGTCAATGGAGATTTCTTAATTGTTTAAAATTAAAAAAATCAAAAAAAATAAGGATGAGATATTGATCATAAGGTTTCTCACTAAAAATCTCATTTTGCTTATATAAATTAGTTTATTTCGAATTTAATCAATACATTTTGATAAAATCGCTAAAATCACAGTTAAACTAACGAATCAATTAAATCAAAAATAATTCAGCTTAATTGGTTAAGTTATAATTAATTAATTAAAACTTTTAAAATTTAAACTATATTAAATTGAAATATGCACAACACTACAATATTAAATGGGATGAGAGTATAAGATTAGTAAAACAACTCCTTTTTTTTTTCCCCTTATTTTCCCGATGTAGGATTATCAAATAAAAGTTAGCCAATGGAGATTTTTTTAATTGTTTAAAATTAAGAAAATTAAAAAAATTAGTATAAGATATTGAAACTCTTACAAGGCTCCTTACTAAATGGGATGAGAGTATAAGATTTATTTTATATAAGTAAAACAATTCATTTTTTTTCCTTCATTTCCTAATGTGGGATTATCTAATAAAAGATGGCAAATAGGGATTTTCTTAATTGTCTAAAATTAAGAAAATCAATAAAATTAATCTAAAATATTGAAACTCTCATAAGACTTCAAACTAAAATTATCTTTTTCCTTATATAATATATAAATTAGGTTAATAAAAGGAGAGATATTACTCAATTTTATTCGTAATATTTTATTGACTAATAACTCGTGATGCTCAATATTCATTGTCACACGGAATAGGTTTTTTTAGTTAATTTTTGTTTTTTTGGCTAAAATATGATGTAAAAAAATTAGTATATTTAGAATAATTTTTTAATTTTTTTTGAAAAGATATACAAAAAATTAAGAGAAATTTTTTTTTTTTAAAACTTTTTGATATAGAATATTGATTTTTTTAAATTTTTTAATGATTTTTTTTTTGGGACTAAAATCACTACTTGCGAGATGAGGCCTTCGTCTTTATGGGAATGCCTCCCATCCGTATCATTTAATATTCTATTTTGTACACCCTATCTTAGGCTTATAATGATGATTTGAATAATTCATTTTGTAGGCTTAGTAATAAAGATAAGTTGTACAAATAATTAGTTTTATAGATCATCAAGATACATGAACAAATTACATTTAATTAACCCAATGGGTCGTGGTATTGTGGTAAGGCCTTGGCGTTTAAGCCCCAAGGTCACAAGTTCAATTCTCTCATTGGGCCAATTTCTTGGGCGAAACACTATTGGTTAGGAGGTTGGATCCCAAGTTATCTAGTCAGCACTTAGTGTGGGTTCAATGCTCCCCCGTTGTGCGAGTCCTGACTTAAGCGGAGCTTGTCTTGAGAGGTCGGGGCAAGTTCCCAGGTTATAGTCTCCTCGCTCGGAACGGCTAACAGGACACCTTGGTGATCTCTGCAAGGGGCGCTGCCTTGGACCTGCGAGAGGGTAGGGAGGATTTTCCTGTAACAAAAAAAAAAAAAAAATTACATTTTATTTTTCAAAATAGGTTATAACTCTGAATTTAAATTTAAACCTTCTATTTTATAAAACAAAATAGATTTTGTTTATTTATTTATCAATATTTGATGAAATTATTATTATTATTATTATTTTTGGCACAAGTAATGTTCATTGAGAGGTTTATATGATGAACGATTCTAATCATCATTAAAATAAGACTTACAAAATAAAATATAAAAAAATATAGAAGATAATAATATGGAGACGAGTCATTCTCTAATTTAAAGCCAACATAATCAAACAAGTATTACTGTTACTATATTATCTGCTTCAAAAAACAAAATGTTAATATACATAAATAAATATAATAAAAAAATGTGTTGTCAATGAGATTTATTTTAAATGTGACTCTTATGATGAATGTCAATCCCATAGTACATTTTCTCTATACATATATATATGTATATATATCTATATATAGCTTATATTATTTTTTATGAAAAAATTTATAATACACACCTTATATTAGAGGTAACTATCGGCCTGTTGGCTCATCCAGCCCGCTTAACCCAACTTGATATTTTTAGGGTTTGAAAAAATTGTTTTGTCTATAAGACCGGGCTAGGCTAAGTTTTTGTGCCCATTAAATATTCGAGTTGGGCTTGGGATAAAGAGTTCTAAATCAACCTAATCTTGCCTGTCGATTTATAAAATATTAATTCTAATTTTATATTATTTTTGTAATAAAATAAAGTAAAAAATATTAAATACAAAAAATATGTATACTTGTTTCTAGGACTTAAATTAAAACATTTGTTAAAAATCATATTTGTTTTATCATTGAATTTTGTTAACATTCCAAATTCAAATAATAAATAAAAGAATCTAAATAATTTAATATTGATTAAAGACAAAAATAAAAAATTTATAGCTTATATCTATTGGGTTAAATGGACTGGTTTGGGATTTGAATTTTTTTTTATGGCCAGGCTTGGAATGACTAAATTAAATCTGATGTTGGGTCACACCATGTTTGAGTTGACTCGTATCCTCTTACCATATAGTGCAAGGCCGACCAGATATTTGTTCACCCCTACCCCATATATGTCCTGTTATGATCTTTGTAGTATTTAGTTATGACCTATTATAATATTAGTTATGACTCATTATGATGTCGGTTATAACCTATTATGATTATTATTGAAAAAATCTTTAATTATATTTTATGTGATGTTTAATTACAACTCATCTTTATTTATTTTTATTTTTTATTTCTTAATTATGATTGAAAGTGATTTAGTTATAATATTTATGATAATTAACATATAAAATGTCATAACTTACATATATATATATATACACCAAAATGATCCCTTTTTATTTTTAGAGAAAAGAGCGGGAGCTCGAAAGCTCCGCCCCCCGAATGCCCGAAACTGCCAAAAATGGTAAAAAAAAAAAAAAGCAAGGCAAGTTAAAAAAAAAAAAAAAAAACAGTTTACTGAAAATGGAAATTAGGGGGATTCGGGGGAGGCAAATTCGAGCTACCAATCAAAGTTGTTATTTTTATAGCATTTATGCTTCAACAAAATCATGTACAAAGGGTATGCCACACAGCCTCAATAATTTTGATTAGTTAACTGCTCCAGCATGGGACACAATGAGATTAGGATTAACTATGATTAATATTAGAGATCTACACATTTTTACTTATAAATTTATTTACAATGATGTGGGATTAGAGTTGGGCCTAATATTATTTAGCACGTAATAAATTAAAAGTTGACACATATCTTATCACATCATTGTAAATAAAATTATAGATACTTGGGGAACTTACTAATAAGTTCCATATACAAAGTTCAAAACCCATCTAATCCCAAAATAAAACACTTGCACCAATTAGTTCTATATATTTTTAATTGTTACAGAAAAATTCTATTTTTTTTTTTTAATTTACAGATGCTGTTACATCCCATTACCGCCGGGCTTTCATCAGACGATCACCGAAAACTCGCCAGAATATTCAACATCACTGGAAAGTCGCTGGAGTATCGCCAGAAGTTCACTGGAGTGTCATGAACGTCAATGGAAGTTGCTGGAATGTCCAGAACATTTGTTGGATGTTGAGAACATCATTAGAGACTCACTGGAATATCCAGAATATTATAGGGAAAAAAAAAGAATAAATAGAGAAATTAAAGAGAAAAAATATAGCAAAATGTGCTAAATATTAATAAACTTAAAGAAAAAAAAAATGTAATGACAAAAAACAGTAACAATGGAAAAAAAACATATCTTATTTTTCAATTTTTATAGGGTTTAAGGAAATAATCTCCAATATTGATCAAACTGAAAAACAAGCTTTGACATTGTAAAATGTTACAGTTTCAAAGCAAAACTGTATGAAGCATTTATCTTTATTAATCAAACTAAAAAACATGTTATGAAACTGTAAAATTTTACAGTTTTAAACCATGATACATTCTAGTACCAAAAAAAATTAAAATCGCAAAATTTTACAATTTTCATCGTCTGTAACTAAAACTCGAAAACAAATTGTTTAGAACTTGAAAATTTTCTCGATTAAAATAGAAAAGAAAAGTGTACAGCAGAGAAAATGTAGAAAAATTAAGAGAACGAATGAGAGAGGCAGATATAGAGAGAGGATTGTACTTCGGCAACTATTTTTTGTTTAGATCTAGTCGGATTTGATGTAGATCTACATCAGATCTAAGTAGATCTACTCATCTTCTTCATTAGAAACATATCTTCTTCATCGTCGGTGAGAGTGAAGTAAGGAGTTGATGGTCGGTAATTGCCAGTGAATCCCAATTGATGGTAGTTGTCGGTGACTATATATCAAAAAGAGAAAGAGAAGAAGTAAGATGTGGTTGTTTGTCAATGATTGCCAGAAATCACAAAGAGCAAAAGAGGCAGAGAAGAAGACAGACAAACAAGAAGAAGAAAAATGTTATAGGACTTTTGAGTAAAAACAAAAGGCTATTGTATACACCCCATTTTTGACTGACCTCAAGACTTAGACATCATCGTTTGTGCACTTGATGATTATGATTGCATCTATTCACTTTGAGTGCCCGAAGTCCTTGGTGGAACTCCCTGTCTTTGAGCCTTTAAAGCTTGTCCATTTTGTGCTGTGTTTTGGACCAAAAGCTTGGTGTTTTGAGCCTGGAACTTGTGGTGACCTATCGGCCACCACCATAGGCTGTCCGCCATGGCTCATGGTTGTTGGCCATTGGTGTGGCCAATTGGCTACCAGTGGTGGCCGACGCCCACCAGTGTCTTTTTCCAGATATTTGTTGACAGTTGTGCTAGCTGTTAGCACACTGAGCTGCATCTCCCTGCACGTGTATGGTAGGATGTTTCTAACCTCAAGGCTTATTTTTCTATATATAGGGGGGTTTCTCTTCCATTTTTGAGGGTTAACAATTTTGGAACAAAATTCTCTCTCTCTCTCTCTCTTTCTATATATATATATATATATCTCTCTCTCTCTAATAATTTTGTGCATAGCTGCTTGGATACACTCCACTTTTGTCTATCAACCTTGAACTAAAGTTGCTTATCTTTGGGTTGAGGTAGCTTGAGACCCCCTTTGAACTCTAGAAGGTGGTCTTGGCTTGGTTTATTGCCTCATTTGTGTCTTCCCTTCAAGAGGTATAACACTCTCCTTTTATACTTGTTTTGCACACTTGCTTTGCCATCTTTTTCAACTGTTTTGAGGCTGGTTTTGAACTATCAAAAACTCTGTTTTTGTGGCCTAAAGGTGGTGGTTTGAGGCAATTTTTAATTAAAAGGGTGGTTCATCCTTCTTCCTTCTTTGCTTGTAAAGCTTTTGTACCTTTGTTCACCACTTTCAAACCAACTCTTTTGGGCCTTTTAACCACTGAATTTCAGAGATTTTTCAGTAGCAAAAAACTCATTTTGAAGTCCAAATTTGGAGGGGTTAGCCTCCCATCCTTGTGTCTTGTTTGCATGCCTAGTTAGCCCCATGTATTAGCTTAATGTTTTAACTTTTTGTAGCTCAAGTCCACCATGTTTTGAACTCTGTTTTGAGCTGTTTTGCTACTGCTTTGGCTGTTTGGTACTTTTAAGTCTTGTATTGCATAATTGTAGTGTAAGTCCTTTAACTAGTTTAGTGTTTTAAGGCTTTAACCACTATTAGTTTGAGTTGATTGCATGTTTTAGTGCTTTTTCTCACCTAATTTCAGCACTTATAATCTTTGCAATCTCCCTCATTTCTTCACTTTTTCATTTGCTTTGAGGGTTGTTTCAACCTTAGGGTTGTTTAAGCTTGAGATTGAGGCTCATGCTTAATGGTTTAATCCTCCTTAGAGGGTTCATTACCAAAGGCATGAAGCTTCTCTCATGCCTTAAACTATCCCTTTGTTGACACTTCTTTTATCTTAGAAGATGCTCACCAATGGAAAAATTGATTAATGAATGGTTTGGTAACTAAAATGTGTAAACAAAATTGGCAAGTAAAAATGGCAAGATAAGCATTCCTTTGTGTTGCATTGCATGTATTCAAATCGGAGGTTAATTTGAACACAAGAAAAATGGGACATTTCATACTCAAAAGTAATGAAATGTGCCATTTTCCTAGGTCTCCATTGCCCTTGATCATGCATGATAAGGTGATGATCATTTTGGTCTAATTTTGCATTTATTAAACTTGCACAATTGGTTTCACAAGCCATCATGCAATGAAATTGCTTGGTTGATGGTTTATGAACTAAATTTTGTCATTCTTTTGATTTTCCCTATGAAAAGGAGAGGCAAAGTGTACAAACAACTCTTGAGAAATACATTGTTTTGCTCTGTTTGCTCTCTGTTGCAGCAAGGAAGTCCAGATTATTAGTGGCCGACAGTCACCACCAGTAGCCGATCGGCCACCATTGGTAGCCGATCGGCCCCTTGTCGGCTATCAGTGAAATTTGCACAGTGTGTTGGTAAGGTAGAGCAGAGGTATTCTGGAAGTGGGCAGAATTGTTAGTGTTCAATGTACAAATAGAGGCCTTTTCAGGTGGAAATCGAGCACGTGCATGAGCCTCCCTTGCATTCCAAGCTTATTTCAAGTTTAAATATTTAGCTTAAATACGTGTTATAATTAATTAGTTTTAGCTAATTAAGAGTTGTAATTAATTAGGTAGTTTAACTAGTTATTCGATTTCATTTTGTAATTAGTTAACTAGAATAGTTAATTAATTTGAGTTTTGTAATAATTAGTTAGCTTAATTAGCGTAGCTAGTTAGGTTAGCTTATTCATTTGGACCCTCCTTCGCGAGGGCGTAATGTTGTAATAAGTGTGCGTGCGCGTGTGTATGTCTTCCAACCCCACATCTTTCTCCTTTTTATTTAATCGCTTTTGATGGTTAGATTAGGAGCATCATGTTTCAAATTAGCATACCTTATGCTTGCATCTATTCACTCGTATTGCATCACCGAGGCTTGGTGCATCATTCAAACTGTATTGTCATTTCAATACTTTTTTAAATACGTGTTTAATCGCATGTTGTTCAAATTGCTTCATATGTCATATTAGTAGCCGAGCCTATTAATTGTATTATTGCATGTGTTGCATTAGGCATCTGACATAGTTATGAACCATGCATATTTTTCTAACTCATATATTCTAAGTTTGGAGTACTAGGTGAGTTTTTTTATGCTTTGGCATATTTGCATAATTGTGAATGTTGCCATGATTAGCATGCTTGCCATGAGCTAAATGCTTATTTGAA
This sequence comes from Camellia lanceoleosa, assembly GCA_025200525.1. Lineage (NCBI taxonomy): Eukaryota > Viridiplantae > Streptophyta > Magnoliopsida > Ericales > Theaceae > Camellia > Camellia lanceoleosa. The sequence goes on along the minus strand of CM045772.1, from coordinate 84,210,270 downwards.
AAACTGGTTGAATGCCTGTGGATGAAGGCTTGTTGTTTGAATTGGAACGATTTAACAAATGTATGTTTTAAGCCCACTTTGTTGAGTGGCAAATCATGTTTTAAGCCCACTTTGTTGTGTGGCAAATCCGTTAAGTCCACTTGATGTGGCAAATTCAAACTATTTTTACAAACAAACATGAGTTGAATTGTTCCAAATTGAGTAAACTAGTCTATACTTAATTATGTGCATTACATAGTAAAGCTAGCTTAATAACCGGAACAAGAGCACATAATGTTGATAAAAATCATATCATGATTAGTAGAGGCCGATCTTTGATCCGGCGAGCGGGGGTGCATGACCTTCCCCTCTCGTACCCAAGTTCTTGAGCCTAGACAATTTTGGTGATGACGGACACGTGGCTTTTGGCATGAGTCATGGGTTTCCTAAATTTTTCCAAAATAAAATATTTATGTGGCGAATCTGTATCTGGCAAAGTAGTTCAATTTTGACATTTTTAATCCTAAAATCAAATTTTCAAAAAATTTGCCGGATTTGGACTCTTTGGTGTTTATCAGTTTCACATTGCACTTGTGAGATGAGATTCAGAACCATAGGAGTCCGAATTGTAGGGTTTCTTTTCGAGCTTCCAAAAGGGGGTGCGAAAAAGCCGAGCTACAGTTATGGGATTAAATAGGTTACATATTTTTCAAAGAAAATTTCTTGATAAATGCCCTAAATACTTTTTTCGGGCTGGTTTGGCGTAGTCTAATAAAGATAAAAAGTCAAAAAATTATTAAAAAAGTCAAAAAGTTATCACTATTTAAAAAAAAAATTAAAAAAAATAAATTTATACAAAAAATGTACAAGTCAACTTCTGTAATGAAGTGATGATGCTGTCTGCAGTGATCGTACAAACAATCAGGCAGATGCACTTCTCATAATACACAGGATAATGTTGTTGGGCCCGTGGGGGCCCATCATGGGTCCCGTTATGATAATATAAACCGTTCAATGTGTAACATTCGTTGAGTACTATATGGTTGTAAAAAATCATGTTGATCGGATATCGATAACTATATGATCAAATCAGTTTTGTATAAAAAAAAATGGAAGGTGAACAAATTAACAATTGACAAAAAACTAATTCGATCAGATAGCTATCAATATTTGATCAACGTGATTTTTTACAATTATGTAGTACTAGATGAGTTTTACACGTTGAACGGTTCCGATTATCAAAATGGGACCCGTAGTGGGCCCTCACGGGCCCAACAGTACCCGTGAAGCCTCATTCCATATACATACATATATGTTCTGAAGTTATCACCATTTGAAAGCAATCCGTACTGTCCTTCAATCAGCACTGTCAGTGCGCATAGGAAGAGGGGTAATAACGTAATTTTGTTATTTTATATAATATTTTAATACACATTTTTTCGTAAAGTCAAAAAGTTATCCCAAACAACCATATTTTATTTCTCTATTTTTTTATCCAAAAATTCAAAAAGTGCACTTATTTAGAATATCTCAAATAACCCCTACAAGTCTTAAATATTTTTCGATCAACTATATCAAAAAAGCAAAAATTATTGAGTGCCATTTGTAAAAGGAAAATGTTTGGTGGCCCAATTTTTGTGGTTCGAATGGCTCGAATGTGTCAAAACGATATCATTTTATATTTAAAACGACGTCATTTTGAATGTTTTGAGCCATTCGAGTCATGATTTTTCGAACCACCTTATTTGTAAAAATGCCACAAACCCAACATTGATTTCGGCGAGACCCATCAATAATTTGAGAGTTATGTTTCACAAAAATCAATGGTGAGATGAATTTGTGGCATCACCACATTAGTGTCATTTGTGACAGTGCATATCTATTCCTCAAAAAGGACGTGTTGGTTAGGGGTGTTCGCGGTTTGGCGGTTTGGTAATGGCCAAATGAACCTCAAATCCGCCATCCGTCCAAAACTAAGCGGATTAAAAAAAATAAATCCGCAACCGTCCGTTCGTTATCACGCATCCGTCCAAAATGCGGCGGATCGGTTCGGTTTGATCGGTTTGGATGGATCGGTATATCCGCTGCTCACCCCTAGTGTTGGTCACATTCAGGTAAAAAAGAAAAAGGTGGTTGTCTCTCTTTACCATCACTTACAATATACTATTTGATGTTTTTTAAATTTAAAATTAATTAAAAATCAAATTACATGATCGAATATGTGAAACATAGGACAAAACCCATTTTGAGATGCCCTGGCTTAGTTTGGGATATGGGTTTAATTTTTCGGCTTTTTAATTATTTTAGTTTGGAATTAAATTTTTTTTATTTGGGACGAGTTTTTCTGATTTTTTAAACTTTTTTGAGAAAATAAAATAATTATGATTTGAATGTAACATTTTGTTTTATTGACTTTTTATTTTATTTTGTCTTTTTGTAACTATTTTAGCGCCAAATCACTCTAAACCATTATGCCAAACAAGTGCAATGTACCTTAGAATTTCCTATATTTTAAGAGAAATTCTAATATACATCTCTTTAAAAATGGTGTACCATATACACTCTTAATTATATCTTTTTTTTTAGTTATGATCAATTTTTTTCTTTAGTTATGACATTATTTTAGTTATGACTTATGAATTTTTTAGTTAAGTCTCATGTTGTGTTTAGTTATAATATATATATATATATTTAGTTATGACTTAAAAAATTAAATTTATGCCATTTTTCTGTATAGTTATAATGTACATATAGTACCAACAAGGGTTGATTTAGTTGGTAAGGATCGTCCCTTTCGCCCATTTGGCTTAGGTTCGAGTTCCGCTGCCGGCAGTCCTTTATTGGTAGAGCGATATTGCGTAACGCTTTTCCTGGCATTGGAATGGGATAGCCTCCCCTCCTCCTAAACTTTTTTTGAATAAAAAAAAAAAAAATAATGTACATATAGTGCACACCATTTGAAGGGTGTGCACCATAGTGTTTCTTATGTTTTAAAAGTAAGCAAAATAATTTTAGAGAATTACTTGTTAGTGGTAATTTGAGGAAATTATTACATATGTATGAAAAAAATTTATAATTTTAATTATTAATATTGATAAAGTTTATCATTAATGGAAAACACTATGGTACACATCTCACAAAAAATGTATATCATATACACCTTATAATTAAAGAAAAAAATTTCATAACTTCATACTTTCTGAGTTATAACTAAAAAAAAAAAAAAATACAATAACCAAATACAACATAATGCACAGCTAAAATAATGTGATAACTAAAGAAACTACAAGCTCTTGAGTACTTTGATACTTTTAGAAGCTGCAACAACCTTTTTTCTTTTACTGCTGAATTTGTGGTTTATAGCTGAGCCAAAGTTATTATTAGATACTGAAATTGGAATTAAAAAATTAAAATCCTGGAAATTATTTTCTGAAAATTTTGTTTAATCTGCTGAAATGATTTCTCATGATATAGAATCATCACCTGTCATGCAGAAGCCATAAAAAAGTAACATTGGTTGCTAAATTCCATATTAAAAATTGAAATTTTACTTAGAAGTTAAGTCCCATGATTTTTAAGTTGTTAAAATTGGTACTTGGTTGTTGAAAAAAGTTGTTTAAAGTTGGGTCAAGGTCCCTAATTACTGCAATTGGACTTTAAATGCTAAAAATGTAGCTTAGAAGCCACAAAAAAAGAAAAGAAAGAAAGAGAGTGAAAATAGTAGTTGAACCCATACTCGTGCATAACAAGCAGTACTGTAAGCGCGCCAGTGAGCATAACCCTCTCAAAAAATTTTGAAATCACAGATTTTAATTTTGGGCCTTTCATTTTAATCCTCGTATTCTAAATGCTAAAAATGAAACTTGGAAACTTAAATAAAAACAGTGAAAATATTGATTGTTTTCTTTGGTTCTTGAATAAAACTTAACCTTACCAAAAGGAAGGTTACAGGTCCACCTTGATAACTATTGTGCCCTTTCATTGTAGAACTGTCAATCCAAAGACACTGAGAAATGCAAAATATTCCAATGGGGATTAACAACAAGCCAGAACCAGAAATAGCAAAATAATAGAGCATTACTTCATGCAAACAGAACTTTTGCTAGTGCAATAAATATTAGAAAAGCACTAGCAAATCAGCTGTGGCAAAGGTTTTGGAAAAGCAATACTAACACATTACAAAGGAGTAATACCCAAAAGAAACAAAATAAAAAGAAAATTGGATCTCATTAATTCCACTACCTTCATGTTTTTTTTCTAACAAATATGAATAAAGGCAGACAAAAAAGAGAAGGAAAAAAAAAAAAAAAACCATAGCTAGCTTTACCAAACGATCCTACCTCAGACATACTCAAAAAATTTCACTTGCGTCACGTTTTGGCCATCTGAGACCAAAAATTCTATGTACTAAAAAAAAAATAGGTAGAAAAGTGCGCAAAATTTGAAATACGTGGATTAGATTTATTTTATATATGAGGCACACTACACCAAGTGTAAATTTAAGCCATACGTTAAATTCTGTGCACTTTTTAAAATATTTTTCTCGAGTACATATCATTTTTTATCTCAACCAGTACTACCGGCTTACTTTCTAAGCTTCAGATTTCTTTTGAACAAGTTTCTCAATGAGGTCAGCTGCTTCTTGGACAGTGGTTATGTTCTCAGAACTCTCCTCTTCCACACTAATGTCAAACTCTTCCTCCAGTCCCATTACAATCTCCACCTGTTCTCATCCACATAAACATATATACACAACTTTTTTTAATTACTTGATCAAGGCAACATTAGTTTATCCAATTTTTATATAAAAAAATTAAATTAAAAAATTTAGAGTATGAGGGGATAAGCTCACAGTGTCAAGGGAATCGGCACCAAGTGCAGCAAATTTGGTGTCAGGGGTGAGCTCAGATTCGGGTGGCAATGCCAATTGTTTCCTCACAATTTCGCATACTTTCTCCACTGTCTCGGGCTTTGCCTGTTAATTTATGCACTTCATGTAATTTCTCACTAGACATGTTTGCCAAACTTCGCAGAACAAAATAATAATTCGTGTTTAAGCTAAAGATAGAGAGGGAGAAGCTGAAAATACCGCGCAAGAAACACAGAAGCGAGAGGTTTTCAGTGAAGTGAAACTAGTCCTTGAGAAGCCCGCAGAAACTAGCTTCGTCTTTGTGTTCATACATGAATTTCTTCCAGTTGCCTGGACATTTTAAGCATCACAAACAAACCATAATTGTTGATTTGGTTAGTTTTTGTGGCACATTTATACTTAGACTCTAGTATTTGAGCTAAACATAAATATGGCACATTTGAAATGCATTATTTTGTTATTACATAAATTGCGTGGTTGAATGAACCAAAGTACAACACAAGAGTTCGGTTAATAAAGCTTTTAAAATGGTTGTGCATTTTTTATAGCACGCTTCTATAAATAATGTACTACTAATTCAAGAATCTCACAGCTTTAATTATCTCTTTATTCTTATTTAGTTGTAAAAAAATTTAAATCATTAACAATAATGTTTGAAAAAGTAACCCTAATTTTCTGAAACATGTTTATCATATTGATGATACAAATTTAAATGGGACAATCACACTGCAGTGTGATTTTTAAAAAATAATTACATATAGGTGGAAAAGTTTATAACTTTTATTATTAATATTTATAAAGTTTATCATTAATTTATAATAATTTTTTTAAAAAAAATTCCACTGATATGACATTTTCCCAATTTAATTTTTTTGAATGAAAATAATTTTTGTATTTTAAAATTAAACAAAGAGAAAAGGAAGACACACGGAATTGGACTATTAAATAATTAGATTTTTTAATGCATGCATTGCTTGCCAAATATGATACATTCTACCAAACAAAATGGGTTAACCATTTTTATCAATTAAAAAGATTTATTAGTTAAAATTGATTAGAAATTTTGCATTAAAAAAATAATAAAATTTAATTTTAGATGAAAATAAAATTGTAATTACCATTTAAACATCAAAAGTCTTCATTTTAATTTTTTATCTTAAGCCTCTAAAAAGATGGAATTTCCTAGTCTTGCCCCCAGCTTCTCCCTTGTATGTGTGGGTATGAAAGTACTAACATTCCAAAGTAGACATACTACACGTAGATCTAATAAAATATGCATTTCATTCACATGTTTGTTTGGGACATGATTTTAAAATTTGATTAATAATTCAATAAAATGTATAATATGATATTTAACTAAGAAAATTAGAGTTCAGACTAACAGCATATACGGACATAATATCCTTGTATGAGGGACTATTGAATCTTAAGATTAGGATTGAGATGCAAGATGAAAAATTAAAGAGAGATTTAAGACTAATTAGTTAAATTGCTCAATTGATAGGTTTGTTAGTCTCTCATTCTCATAATTCTAGGTCAATTCAAACATAAAATATGATACATATAATCTCAAAATCTTAATGTTGTTATCTAATGCAGTCCATCCAAACAAATATCATCTTAGTGTTCAGTCTTTAATTTTGACAATGTGCACAAATAATATGAAATTTAATATCTATACATGTGGGGAGAAAATAGAAGAATGAAGGAGAAGGAAGAGTGACGTATTGACCTGGAGGAGGTTGGTCCTGCTGATGGAGATGGACTGCTTCACTATTGAAGCTGCTGGTTCCAACCTAACACAAGCAGTAAGAGCTGAGACACAGGCCATTGAATTGAACTTTGAAGAACACCCCAAAGTACTTGATCTACCCAAAAATATCACTTTATTTATTAAACAAACCAGCTCAACGTTTCAATGGTTAAGGATACATTGAAGACTCTCTTGTGTTGTGTCAAGTTGGAAAAAGCTGAAATTAAATTGATATTGCCAAGGTAGCATTTGGAAGAGAGGGTACGAGTGTTGTTGCTTTGGAAATAGTAATTCACAGTGGAAGAATCTAAAAAGGATAACTAACGGCTCATGAGTGGCCAACATTTATTGACCCTTCCACATCATCATCATCATCATCATCATCATCATCATCCTATCTTCCCTGCTGACGTGGCAATCTAAAATAAAAGTTTAAAAATCTTAGAGACTCCAAAAAAAAAAAAAAAAAAAAAAAATTTCAAATTTTTACATAATTTTCACATGAGGTTAGAGAGACTATACCCATGTGAGTATTGTAAAAGACTTAGAATAATTTTTTAAAAATCTCTGACCTTATTTATAAAAGTTTAGGAACACAAAAATTAATAACTAGTTACAATCTTCTCATGAGGTGGATCTCGTACTTTTGTAAGTCCTACATTGATGGGAAATAATTGTAAAATTAAGTAAAATAACTGATTGAAAAAAGGAGAAAAAGTTAGGGGTGAGAACATTTATTTCAACTATTGTACTATATAGCTTATGCATTTTTTTTAGCAGCAAAAGCAACTAAACTTTATTAAAAAGAAAGCATAATTACAACATGGTTTAGGGAAAAATTGTATCACTGTCTAATCTAAGCATCCCAACTATGTTGGCACTCAAAGCTAGACCAATCATGTGCATCCCCAAACTCCAAAACGAGTTGGAGAGATTCCAAACTCAAAATAGAGACACCCAACACCCAACATCTTACAAGAAGCCTCACAATCTACCATCTAAACATTTTTTAATCTGTGAAAAATCTAGCAAGAAATTAGCAATAGAATACTGATACTCCTTGAAGGAGGCTTTCATCCATATTGCTAATTTGATGATGATTGATTCTTGCAACTCCCCCATCCTTGGCTAAATTCCATTGAACAAGCATTCATTTCTATACTTCCATATGGACCACAATGCAACCAACGGTAAAGCCTTCCAGATTTTTCTCTTTGATTTTTTGAATCTGATTCCCTGCCACTAATGTAACAAACTCCACTGATCTAGGCACAACCTAGGGGTGAAAGGAAAAACCGGTAAATCGATTGGACCGACCGAACCAAACTGAACCGGCTGGTTTTGATTTGGTTTTTTTCTTGTTTCGGTCTGTTCGGTTATGTTAAAAGAAAAAATCGAAATTCAGTTCGATTTTCGGTGATTATAATTTGAAAACCATATACACTGAACCGCACCGATATATACTCCCTTTTTTTTTTTATTGCTATTATTTATTGTCCAGCTATTTTTTATTATTATTTTTGTACAGGTCATCTATGTATTCAATTCCAATATTCAAAACGCTTTCACACTGCCCAATGTTTCACTTTGCTCAAAATAAGAAAATAAAATAACTCTCTCTCTCTCTCTCTAATTATTACACTACTCAAGAATGAATCTCATGGTCTTGGATGTTTCTGAGAGCAATTGCAACTTTCTACAAAACAAATGCTCTGTCTCTCCTCTCTTTCTCTCTATATGTTTGTGTGTGTTCATCAATGGAAGGTTTATATGCTTCATCTTCTTCCTACGAAATATTTTGTGAGTCTTCCATCTTCATCTTCTTCATGTGAAGGTTGGATCTCTCCCTCTCAAAACCCTCTCATCGAAGAACCGACGTGTACCGACCAAACCGCATCGCCCCAACGTAAAACCGCTTGGTGCGGTTCTTACCAGTAATTCGGTCTGTTCAGTGCAGATCAATGGAAAACCGAAGGGTGTGGTTCGGCACAAAAATACCTCAAAACCGGACCACACCGCACTGATTTCACCTCTAGCACAACCCATTGAATCCCCCACCACTGTAACAAACCAGTCCATACCTTCCAAACTAGAAGGCATAAAATTAGCACATGCTAAATTGTTTCTAGCTCATTTTTACAGAACACACACCGATAGGACACGCTTTCATCCAATATTCCAATCCTTTGCAGAAAAACAGAGGTTTTTACCTTATGTTCCCATGCAAGCCACCCAAAGAATTGACTTTGGGTGGAAGATAATTCACCCAAACCAGATTCGATGCTACACATGCAAGTTATAATATTTGTGAATTTGATTATTACATATGTCATAACTTAATCCTATCAGAGTTTATAATTAAGAAGAAAAAAAATGAATTATAACCAAACACTATATAAAGTATAACCAAAACGTTCTTGGATCATAACCAAAATAATGATATAACTAATATCACAATTAATCATAACCAAAAATCACAAAAATTATAACCAAATAGGTTGTGTTCTATAAAATTACCCTATAGTCAATTACTTATTATACAATAATAAAAAGTTTTATAGTATTTCAAATGAGATTCAATAAACTAATTATAAATTAGTACAAAAGATTAATTTATTTAAGGAAATCCTTTTGGTACACACTCCTAAAAGGTACGTATTAGGGGTGTAGAAATGGTCCAAGACCTATGAGCAGTTCGAAACCTGTCTGTAGCCCGAGGTGGGCTTGACCTAGGTTGACCCGGTTAGCCCGGGCCTGTCCTGAGCCCAGCTCGGGACCCTGGGTATAGCGATCCCGGTTTCCCTTTTTCTTTAATTGTTGTATCCGGACTTAGGGTCCGTGGAGTTGGTGGTTGTGTATATCTTGTTTACATCTTTTACTCTTTATATTTGAGTCTTGGGTTGTGTTGGGCAGGTTTGAAACAGGTTGGTTGAGCTTAGAAACCAAAAGTAGTTGCCCAGATTTTTGCCTTCACGCTCGAGCGGAGCTTTTGACGCTCGAGCGGGCTATTCGTTGTTGCTTCTCAGCTCGAGCGGGTGTTTTGACGCTCAAGCATGATTTTCCATCTCCCAGTATTTTCCTCTACAGTGTTGGACGCTCGAGCGGGAGTTTGTGTGTGACGCTCGAGCGGGGAGTTGGACGCTCAAGCAGGGACCTTGTTCTGCAAAATTTCTGGGAGTGTGTATCCGGCGCTCGAGCGGCGGTTTGTACGCTCGAGCGGGAGTTTGTGAGTGATGCTCGAGCGGGGGTTTCCACGCTCGAGCGGGGCGACTCTTATATAAAATCGAGATCCGACTTTTTGGATCACTTTTTCAACTCCATTTCTCTCTCTTACTTTTCCAAACCTCCATTAGAGAGCTTCTCTTACTAGAACCTTGCCTTATCTCTAGGTATTGATCTAATAGGAGTTGTTTCTTCACCTTTGGTCTTTACAAAAGTTGGGTTGATCGTCGAGGGCTATCTTTTGATTCGAGAAATTTGAAATTTGAAGCACTTTCGTTTTCTTCATCTTCTTCGTTGGGTGTCATCTTTTGAGGTAGGGAATCCTATTCACTATTATGGGTTTTGATCTAGATTTTGGGCATTTTGTTAAATGGTTGATTTTGGGAAGTTAGGGTTTGAAAATGTTAAAAGAGGGTTTTGTTATTTAGATTCTAAAATGTGTATTTTGGGTTTCAAAATGATGATTTTGTTGTTGGTTGTTGATATTTGAACCATTGGGTTGATATTGGGAAATGGGATAGAAAATCCTAATTTGTTGTATAAATTAATTGGTGTAATTACTTTGGGAATATTGTTGTTATTTGGAATTGAGTTGGAAATAATGAAATTGGCTTATTATATTGTAAAACGGTGGAGTTGGGTTTATTAATTGCTTACCTTTGAAAACATTGATATTTTATTTGTTGGAGCTTTTATTATCTGTTTAGAAATAATTGCTTTGGGTTACCGGTGGAGGGTAGTTATGATTGTTGTAGACAATGCATGATGATTAGGCAAATTAAAACTAATCAATTGGATGTGTCATAGAGTATGACGGTTAACAGAATACATTGACGTTATGTATTGATTGATTGTGTATATGACCTATGTGTATATACGTTGTGTGTGTGTGGGAGGAGATAGGGGATGTACTCCATGGTTTAGGGGAAGATAGGGGATGGACCTCTAAACCAGATGTCATATGGGCGGAGATAGGGGATGGACTCTGCTGATACAGCTCATATGCCTATCAGTTAATGTGTTGATATAGCTCTTATGCTTATCTATGGAAGTGTTGATATAGCTCATATGCTTATCTGTTGAAGTGTGGATACAGCTTGTATGCTTATCTGTTGAAATGTTGATACAGCTTATATGCTCATCTATCGAAGTACTGATATAGCTAGTATGCTTATCTAATGTAAAACGGGAAACGTTTAATATGAGTCACTGTCTCATATAAGTTGTTGGCCAGGTTTTGAGCCGTTGTTGTGAATTGTGAATTTGGTAAGACATGGGAAATGAAATGAAACATGGATATAGTGGTCATGTAATGGAAATGGGTTATAAATTGATTTATGAGAATTAAACATTTATCAATTGCTAATGTCTTAATTATTGCTCATACTGTGTTTAGCATATCTCTACTGGGCGTTGGCTCACCCTATATGGGACATTATTTTCAGGTACAGGTAGCATGCCACCTCCAAGGACTTAGCTTGGATGGATATAGGAGTTGAAGGTTCTTTTTTTGATTATTTTATTTGTATTACATGTATATCAAGCCAAGGACTTATTTTGTATAGAGTTAGTACTCTTCTTTTGTGTATCCAAGTGTTGACTTGGAAAGCTGTAAGCCCGTAGGGCATTTGCTTTTGTTGTTAACATGTAATACTGTTGTAAGAACTACTCTGATGAATGGAAAGGTGTTGATTTTCTTATATCACTGCATGTATAAATGATGGGTTTTATGTATTATTTTGAGGGCATTACAACTTGGTATCAGAGTATACCAGGTTCGAATACTTTGGGTATGTGGGAAGTGATTAGTATCACAATGGGTTTGTCTCACTTGTTAGAGACATAAATGTAATGTTATATGCTTATGTGCTAACATGCTTATGTGACTACTTGGGTATGGGATTTGATTTTTAGGATATTGATTGGATCCTTGGGTTTCTGTGAGTCTTGTTGGAAAAGCACTTGATCAATGCTGTTTCTAATCGGAACTCTAATAACGCCTCGGGACTATCATTATCCAGGAATGAAATTCGTAAGTGCTTATGTGTTTATGTGCTTACGTGGAGTGAATTACAGTTGTCCATACATTAGGACGCGAGTGTTTAGTTTCGGCACATTTATGAATGTGCTAACGTCTTCGTTACCTTTAATAGGATGTGAGGACGATGACGAGGTGGTAGGCGTGGTAGGCCTAGGAGGCAGGAAGTATCTTTACCGGATGACGTTCCGGCAGTACAGAAAGGAGTTGGTCAGGCCAATGTGGCCGAGCCAGCGGGTCAGCAAACTATGAGCGCCTTGGCCCGAGAGATAGCAGGAGCTTTGGGTATTCTCAGAGCTGAGAATCAGGTTGTTGAGGTAGGGCCTTCTTTCTTGAAGAGGGAGTTCTTCCGGTCTAATCCAGACGAGTTTATTAGGGATCCGAAAGAGCCACTTAAGGCTGACGAGTAGTTGGAGCAGATGAGTAAGATGTTCGAGATGCTTGGCATCGAGGACGGAGCATTGAAGGTGACCTTGGCATCCTTCCAGCTTAAGGGAGATGCAGGTCAATGGTGGAAGTACGAGAAGGGCCGTGTTGGTGGTACATGGGGGGCTTTTGTAGATGCCTTCCATGAGAAGTTCTTATCTTCAGCTGCTAGGGAGAAGCTAAGGGAACAGTTTTGCCAGCTTAAACAGCAGAGCTTGTCAGTGGCCGAGTTTGAGGCTACATTTACCAGTTTGTCTAGGTTTGCACCTGAACTTGTGGCGTCCGAGAAACGCCGTTGCTTTGAGTTTGAGCGGAAGTTGAGGCGTGGGCTCAAGTTGAGGGTTGGAGGGTCTTTTATCCAAGAGTATAGACGTTTGGTAGATGCTGCAGCTCGTATGGAGATTATGATACAGGAGGAGGAGGAAGGGCAGAGAGGTTCCAAGAGGAGCCAAGATGGTCAGGGTGATGGCAGGAGATAGAGGGGTTCTAACCCTCAGCAGTCTCAGGGTGGTTTGGCTAGATCGACATTCCCAGTGCCGAGTGTAGGCTCCGGGAGAGGTAATCAGGGAGGTTTGACTTGTTTCACATGTGACCAGCTGGGTCACAAGTCTTCGGTTTGCCTGCAGAAGGAAGGGGGTCAGCGAGCTGTTTCTTCTTTAGCTAGACCTCAGGGCCAGAGTCAGGACAGGGGCCAGCTTTTGTCTTGTTATTAGTGTGGTCAGCCTGGGCACCTGAAGAGGTTTTGCCCATAGTTGAGTGCCATTTCAGGAGCGTCTGGTTCTAGGAAGACGTAGAGTTATTATTTCGATGGTCTGCAGTCTCGAGGGCCAATCAGAGCTTCGTCATTATCCCAGTCTGGCTTCTTTTGCTCCTAGAGGTGAGCAGGTGGATCAGGGGCCTATAGGGCGCGTGTATGCTATTACCGCATAGGACCTGGTACCGGTTCCATCAGTTGTGAGAGGTACCTTTCTGTTTTGCAACTCAGTTTCTAGTGTATTGATTGATACGGGTGCATCTCATTCCTTTATATCTACTGCATTTGCATCTGTTTTGGAGTTGGAGTTGGCACAATTAGTATCTCCTATATGTGTTGTATCACCTGTTGGGGGTGAATTGATTTTGAAGCACGGATGTAGAGGTTGTGACATAGAGGTCGCTGATCATCGGCTTCCTTTTCCCTTTGTTGTTATGCCCATGAAGGGTTTTGATGTTATTTTGGGAATGGACTGGTTATCGTCATACCGGGCTATTATTGATTGCTACCGCCAGAGGGTCACAGTTTGTATCTTGAGCGGGAAGTGTTTCCATTTCTTGGGGGATCGGGTTAGTAGTGTGTTGCCACCGGTGTATGATCCACGAGGGCGGAGTGAGCTTAGTGGTCTACTTGCTGGCTTTATAAGTGGTGAGTGTGATGAGACCCAGATTGTATTGCCGAGGGTGGTTTGTGAGTATTCGGATATTTTCCCCGAGAATCTCGTTAGTTTGCCACGTCACCGAGAGATAGAGTTCTTTATTGATTTAGTGCCCGGCACGGTGCCGATTTCTATGGCACCTTATCGTTTTGCCCCAGCCGAGTTGAGTGAGTTGAAGATTTAGCTCCAGGAATTGCTAGATAAGGGATTTGTTTGCCCTAGTGTTTCACCGTGGGGAGCATCGGCCCTCTTTGCTAAAAAGAAAGATGGTGCCTTGAGACTGTGTATCGACTACCGAAAGTTGAATCGAGCTACGGTTAAGAATAAGTACCCTATGCCCCGTATAGATGATTTGTTTGACCAGTTGAAGGGTTCCCGTTGTTTCTCTAAGATAGATTTGAGATCGGGTTACCACCAGTTGAGGGTCAGAGAGGAGGATATTCCGAAGACGGCATTCCGTACGCGGTATGGCCATTATGAGTTTCTGGTGATGCCATTTGGGCTTACCAATGCACCGGTAGTCTTTATGGACTTGATGAACCGGACCTTCTGGGAATTCTTAGATCGTTTTGTAGTCGTTTTCGTGGACGATATTCTTATCTATTCGCCTTTTGAGGAGGAGCACGAGGAATACTTGAGAGTGGTGCTTGAGTTGCTTAGAGCCCATAAATTGTATGCCAAGTTTGGAAAATGTGAGTTATGGCTAGGGGAAGTCAAATTCTTAGGCCATGTGGTATCCGAGGAAGGGATTTCTGTTGATACATCAAAGACTGAGGCAGTGCAAGACTGGGCACAGCCTAAGAGCGTTTTTGAGATTCGCAGTTTTCTAGGATTAGTTGGGTATTACCGCCGGTTTGTGAAAGATTTCTCCAAGCTAGCTTCACCGTTGACTAGATTGACGTGGAAAGGGGTCAAGTTTGTGTGGAGTGAGACTTGTGAAAAGTCATTCCAAGAGTTGAAGGTTAGATTGACCACCGCTCCGGTATTGATTATTTTGGAGAGAGGGTTGGGTTATGCGGTTTACTGTGATGCCTCACGAGAGGGTTTGGGTTGTGTGTTGATGCAAGAGGGGAAAGTGGTGGCCTATGGCTCACGTCAGTTGGAAATACACGAGAAGAATTACCCTACACATGACCTAGAGTTAGCAGCAGTGATCTTTGCCTTAAAGATTTGGAGGCACTACTTTTATGGTGAGAGGTTCGAGGTGTTCTCGGACCATAAGAGTTTGAAGTATCTGTTTACACAGAGAGACTTGAATTTGAGGCAGAGAAGGTAGATGGAGTTCATTGAGGACTATGATTTTGAGTTGCACTATCACCCGGGAAAAGCCAATGTTGTGGTTGATGCCCTTAGCAGGAAATCCATAGGTGATGTAGCTTGTATAGCCATCCGGGAGTGGGAGATGTTGGGGGCACTTGGCAAGTTTGATTTGCTTCTGGGCGAATCTGTTGAGGCTGCGGCCTTGTTTTCTATTGTTGCACAGCCTACACTTGTGACTCGAGTGTTAGAGGCATAGAGAGGTGACCTTGAGGTAGAATCCCTCCGAGAGAAGATCTCCAGTGGGAAGGTTGAGAAGGGTTTGACGGTGTATCCCGACCAGAGTGTGAGATACCGGGACCGTTTGTTCGTGTCGGAGACTTGCCGAGAGGAGGTACTCCGAGAGTTTCATCATTTACGCCTTGCGGTGCATCCGGGAGGCACTAAGATGTATCGGGATTTGGGTCGCCAGTTCTGATGGCGGGGAATGAAAAGAGATGTGGCAGTTTTCGTGTCTAAGTGCCTTACTTGTCAGCAAGTGAAGGCCGAGCATTAGAGGCCAGCGGGTTTGTTGCAACCCTTGCCTATTGCCGAGTGGAAGTGGGAGCTTGTCACTATGGACTTCGTTGTAAGTCTTCCGAGGACTCAGCAGGGTAGTGATGCTATTTGGGTGGTTGTAGACCGGTTGACTAAGTCGACGCACTTTATCCCCATGCGCGTGAGAGATTCGGTAAATCATCTTGCCGACTTGTATATTCGGGACATAGTGAGATTGCACGGGGTCCCAGTGACGATCGCCTCAGATAGAGATCCTTGTTTTACTGCTTGGTTGTGGCAGAGTTTGCAGAGTGCCTTGGGCACTAAGTTGACCTTTAGTATGGCTTATCATCCTCAGACTGACGGGCAGTCTGAGCGTACTATTCAGATCCTTGAGGATATGCTTCGAGGTTATGACCTTGACTTTAGTGAGACGTGGGAGAGGCACTTGCCATTGGTGGAGTTTGCCTACAACAACAGCTTACAGTCTAGTATTGGTATGGCACCGTTTGAGGCCTTGTATGGCTGACCGTGTAGATCCCCAGTTTGTTGGGCCGAGGTGGGTAATGCACCTTTGTTGGGTCTGGAGTTGGTTAGGGAAACGACGGAGAAGGTTGAGCTTATCCGTAGGAGGCTTATTACAGCCCAGAGTCGTCAAAAGAGTTATGTCGACCGTAGGAGAAGGCCTTTGGCGTTTGAGGTAGATGATCATGTTTTCTTGAAAATATCACCTAGGCGAGGTTTGATGAGGTTCGGGAAAGGTGAGAAGTTATCCCCTTGGTTTATTGGTCCCCTTGAGATCCTTGAGAGGATTGGGGAAGTTGCTTATCGTTTGGCTTTGCCACTGCAGTTGTCCGGGGTGCATGACGTGTTTCATGTTAGTATGCTTCGGAAGTACGAGCCGGATCCGTCCCATGTGTTCGATTGGATCGATTTGGAGGTAGATGAGGATGCCTCGTATGAGGAGAGACTGGTTCGGGTCTTGGATAGGTGAGATCAAGTCTTGCGAGGCAAGACCATTCCCTTGGTAAAGGTTTTATAGAAGCATCACGGAGTGGAGGAACCCACTTGGGAACGTGAGTTGGAAGTCCGTGAGAAATATCCGGACTTGTTTGTTGATGTGTAATCATGTATAGAAATTTTGTAACGTTATTGAACTTTAAGAGCATTATATATATCTTAAGTTGTAAAACATTGTGAATGTTTTGGTTTATGGAAGTTATGTTAACATTGTGTATGTGAAGTATATTGTGGAAATGCAAGCATGATACTAATGTTGCATGTGTTATGGAATGGTAGAAATTGGTAAATTTCAAAGGAATGCATGTTGATAATGCAAGTTGTTATATGATGTGAATTGCCTCTTGAAAGGAGATGAGATTGACCGGTAATGGGTCGGATTGTTTAATATTATGTTGTAATATTGTTGGAAATGGAGAAAACTTGTTTTTGAAAACTTCTATTTAATTTCGGGACGAAATTCTTTAAGGGGAGAGGTTATAGCGATCCTAGTTTCCCCTTTTCTTTAATTGTTGTATCCGGACTTAAGGTTCGTGGAGTTGGTGGTTGTGTATATCTTGTTTACATCCTTTATTCTTTGTATTTGAGTCTTGGGTTGTGTTGGGCAGGTTTGAAATAGGTTGGTTGAGCTTAGAAACCAAAAGTAGTTGTCCAGATTTTTGCTTTTACGCTCGAGCGGGCCATTCATTGTTGCTTCTCCGCTCGAGCGGGTGTTTTGACGCTCGAGCGTGATTTTCCATCTCCCAGTATTTTCTTCTGCAGTGTTGGACGCTCGAGCGGGAGTTTGGATGCTCGAGTAGGAGTTTGTGTGTGACGCTCGAGCGGTTTGGGCCTCGAGTGGGAGTTCTGTGAGTGGCGCCGGCGGG
Source organism: Camellia lanceoleosa (assembly GCA_025200525.1). NCBI lineage: Eukaryota > Viridiplantae > Streptophyta > Magnoliopsida > Ericales > Theaceae > Camellia > Camellia lanceoleosa. Next base: position 84,192,890 of record CM045772.1, on the reverse strand, counting down.
GTTTCCACGCCGGCGGGCGACTCTTATATAAAACCGAGATCCGACTTTTTGGATAACTTTTTCAACTACATTTCTCTCTCTTACTTTTCCAAACCTCCATTAGAGAGCTTCTCTCATTAGAACCTTGCATTCTCTCTAGGTATTGATCTAGTAGGAGTTGTTTCTTCACCTTTGGTCTTTACAAAAGTTGGGTTGATCGTCGAGGGCTATTTTTTGATCCGAGAAATTTGGAATTTGGAGCACTTTTGTTTTCTTCATCTTCTTCGTTGGGTGTCATCTTTTGAGGTAGGGATTCCTACTCACTACTATGGGTTTTGACCTAGATTTTTGGGCATTTTGTTAAATGGTTGATTTTGGAAAGTTAGGGTTTGAAAATGTTAAAAGAGGGTTTTGTTATTTAGATTCTAAAATGTGTATTTTGGGTTTCAAAATGATGATTTTGTTGTTGGTTGTTGATATTTGAACCATTGGGTTGATATTGGGAAATGGGGTAGAGAACCCTAATTTGTTTTATAAATTAATTGGTGTAATTAACTTGGGAATATTGTTGTTATTTGGAATTGAGTTGGAAATAATGAAATTGGCTCATTATATTGTAAAACGGTGGAGTTGGGTTTATTAATCGCTTACCTTTGAAAACATTGAAATTTTATCTGTTGGAGCTTTTATTATCTGTTTAGAAATAATTGATTTGGGCTACCGGTGGAGGGTAGTTATGATTGTTATAGACAATGCATGATGATTAGGCAAATTAAAACTAATCAATTGGATGTGTCATAGAGTATGACGGTTAACAGAATACATTGACGTTATGTATTGATTGATTGTGTATATGACCTATGTGTATATACGTTGTGTGTGTGTGTGAGGAGATAGGGGATGTACTCCACGGTTTAGGAGAAGATGGGGGATGGACCTCTAAACCAGATGTCGTATGGGAGGAGATAGGGGATGGACTTCGCTGATACAGCTCATATGCCTATTAGTTAATGTGTTGATACAGCTCTTATGCTTATCTATGGAAGTGTTGATATAGCTCATATGCTTATCTGTTGAAGTGTGGATACAGCTTGTATGCTTATCTGTTGAAATATTGATATAGCTTATATGCTCATCTATCGAAGTACTGATATAGCTAGTATGCTTATCTAATGTAAAACGGGAAACGTTTAATATGAGTCACTGTCTCATATAAGTTGTTGGCCAGGTTCTGAGCCGTTGTTGTGAATTGTGAATTTGGTAAGACACGGGAAATGAAATGAAACATGGATATAGTGGTCATGTAATGGAAATGGGTTATGAATTGATTTATGAGAATTAAATATTTATCAATTGCTAATGTCTTAGTTATTGCTCATACTGTGTTTAGCATATCTCTACTGGGCGTTGGCTTACCCTATATGGGATATTATTTTCCGGTATAGGTAGCATGCCACCTCCAAGGACTTAGCTTGGATGGATATGGGAGTTGAAGACTCTTTTTTTGATTATTTTGTTTGTATTACATGTATATCAAGCCAATGGCTTATTTTGTATAGGGTTAGTACTCTTCTTTTGTGTAACCAAGTGTTGACTTGGAAAGCTGTAAGCCCGTAGGGCATTTGCTTTTGTTGTTAACATGTAATGCTGTTGTAAGAACTACTTTGATGAATGGAAATGTGTTGATTTTCTTATATCACTGCATGTATAAATGATGGGTTTTATGTATTATTTTGAGGGCGTTACACTGGGCCTGGGCTTGTGCCATCATTTTGAAGCCCGACTTGGCCTGTTAGCCTGGTTCGGCCTAACATTTTTTTTGTTGTGCGGGCGGCCTGACCCGACTTACCCTACCTGCCCCTCCATCTTTGGTAGGGACTGCCTGCCAACGGCCAAATTTCAACCAAAAAAAAAAAAAAACGCAACTTGTAATGGTAAAACATATATATATATATATATATATAAGTCATTTCATTGCGCAGAAACTTATACATGTGTTCCCTGCCCTACCTCATGCCATGGCAATGGTAATGATAAAAAATAAAAATAAAATTAAATGTCTGCAGGAGCAGTCTAAAAGTAAAATAATAATAATAATAATTTAATGGTCACATGACCATTTAACACAACGATCCAATTTATTTATTTATTTTTTTAATTTACAAATTGACCTCAACCTTCCAAACTCCTATAAATATCCTCCTTTCTCCAAAATAAATTTCACAAACAATTCTCTCTCAAACACTCAATCTCACTCAACTCTCAATTAATTTTGAAGTCTCATCTCTAAGTATGACAATTGCAATTGTGCAAGAAGAAACTTTTATAAGAAGAAGCTAATTTTTGTATCGCATTCACCAGTTGATAACATTAATTAGTTTAATTAAATTTATTAGCTACTCATTTTTTTACATTAATTATTTTTGAACATATATTAATTGTTATTGTTTATTCATTATTGTTACTCATTATTTAAATTAATTGTTAGTTTTTATGTATTATTTTATTTACATTACTATGTATCCTAATATTCTTAATGTTTATGTCGATATTGATGCATATATTACACAACATGAATCTATTGATTCTCTTTCTAATGTCTCTCTTCCAACAGTTGGATCATCATCTAGGGATACAACTAGTGGTGTTTGGGAAAATTTTGAAAAAATATCTATAAATATGCCTGATGGTACAATTACATTTAAAGCAAAATATAAATATTGTGTAAATTTACTTAGTGGTGCATCTGCAGGGGGTACTAGTCATCTAAAAAGACATCCTAACAGACATTTACAAGTCAATAACCTGATATTAGAAGTCAAATACAATTAGGGATTGCATCAACTGGTCATTTGCAAACAATTTCATATGATCTTGTACGTGTACAAAATTCTGTAGTTGATTATATTGTTAAAAAAGAACAATCTTTTACTATTAGTGAACATCCCGATTTTATCTAAATGATTTAAGAAAGTTTTGTACCACAACATCAAAGTTTTTCAAGAATACTATTAGAAACAAGATTTTAAAAAAATTTGAGGATATTAAAAGTGAATTATTTGACATATTTAAAAAATTGAATGGAATAGTTTGTTTAATATCTGATCTATGGTCAAATAATGGTTTAAAATATCAATGTATTGCTACACGTTTTATTGATAATGATTGGAAATTAAATAAAAGAATTATTTCATTTAGGTTAGTTGAACTTCCATACACTGGTCATTCGTTTGGTGTAGAAATAAAAAATGTATTATATGAGTGGACTTTACAAAATAAAATATTTACTATTAGTTTAGATAATGCAACATATTACAATCAGACTGTAACCCATTAAAATCAACTTTAGAATTACTTGTTGATAGTGATTTATTTGATATTCGTTATTGTGCCTACATTTTAAACTTGATTGTTAAAGAAGCTATGTGTATATGGGAGACTTCTATACTTATAATAAAAATTGCAGTTGTAACTATTATGTTTTCTGCTAATCGAATTTTGGAATATAGAAAACTTTGTCAATGAGAAGGTATGCCATTTAAAAAAAATTAATTTTATATATAGACAGTAGGTGGAATTCAACGTATAATATGTTAAAAAGAGCTTTTAAACAATGAAAAATAATAGATTTATTTTTTGCAATAACAACAATAAGAGGAATACTGACTCCTACATAACTTAATTGGTGTCAAGTAATCTTATATAAAGATTTTTTTAAAATTTTTTGATATTTCAACAAAATTATTTCCTTATATATATATATATTCCCATTTCACCATTTATTTTACATATGTGAGCAAAAATAATTAAAGTTTTCATAAAATATATGAGTAATGAATATTATGTAACCATTATTACTTAAATGAATTTGATAAATATTTTTCTCCATTGCCTCATCTTTTAGGTTTAGCTACAATAATTGACCCTAGGTATAAAGAAATTGGTTCACAAGAATTTTTAGAACATATTTTCGCTGATAAAAAACACTTTACCCTATTATGCAAGCATGCAAACATTATTTGAATAATACAGGGTAGTTGCATCTACAAATATGCCTACACAAACTACACTAGTAGTCTCATCTCGAGGCGAAAGATTAAGTATTTTTTTAGCAAAAAAAAGTAGAAGAATATCTCAACATATAAGCGTAGGTAGTTTTGAATTACAACGTTATTTGGAAAATCCATCAGTGGATGATTTTGATAATTTTGAAATTTTGGTTTGGTAGAAATAAAATGAAACTACGTGGCCTGTGGTTTCACAGATGGCCCATGATATACTAACTATTCATATTTCTACAATTGCTTCGGAAACAACTTTTAATACAGGTGGACGAGTGCTGAGCGGCAGGCTTTCACCTTAAATAGTTGAGGCACTGATGATATCTAGAGATCATATGCATGCGTTTACGAGAAGACAAAATTATAGTGAAAATGAGAGAATTCAAAATGATTTGGATAACATATCCTCGGACAACGCCACTGAATTGTCTGTTTCCTCCGATGATTGATCAACAATTTGTTTTTCACTATTTTATTTCGTTATTTTTTTTGTATTCAATTATTGAGGTGGAGTATAATGCAAATGATAGGTAGGTTAGTACGTGTCAACCTAGTTGGGATGTACTTGATCTATATGGATGCAATTGTTCTACTTTTATCAATAGTCTATTTTATTTAATAACATAAATTTTTGTAATATTTTATTTCATTTTGAAATAAAAATTATTCATTCAATAAATGTTATATAATTAATTTAATAATTGTAATATTTGAAAGTTTCATTTTGATATATATAAAATTATTCATTTCAAAAGAATATAATTACATAATTTCATATTTTTTTAGTTATAAGTTCATAACCAAAAAAACATAAGTCATACATAATTAAATATAAATACCACCACACATGAAACATAACCAAATATCTCATTAATCTTAACTAAAATGCTCTAGTATAATTTTTCTTTTATTTTTTTTATCCCTAATAAATAATCTGCATACATAATATATTTATCGTTCATTTTTCAAAAAAAAAGATGCCTACATAGGCTCGACCTTAGGTCCTATTCTGAGTGGGTCTAGGCTTAGGCCCCACTTTCCAGTCCACAGGCCAGCCCAAGCCAGGGCCCGGGTGGGCCTGGCCATTATTATACCTCTAGTGTGTATCATGCTTCATATGCAGTTTGTAATGCATTTTTGTGATACATGTTACACATTTTTTTGATAAATGCTATATAATTTTTTGATAGAAGTTACGCGAATTTATGATTTAAAATGACACATATTGTAGTAATATTATGCATTTTAGTGATAATTTGACACTTCATTGCATCAAAAAGTTTTTGGACTAAAAAAAAGGGTCTAATTTGTCTCAAGTTGGATATAACACCCCCCAAAAAATACACATGATGATAACATAGCATCCATTACTCCTCATGACGAACTGAATTAATTTCCAACACTCATATTACATGATCATGAGATTAGTACAAAATAGTCCCACATGCGAATATACATTCATTGATTTCTAGTACCTGAATCTATAGCATGTAGAACTATCAATCAAAAATAAATAAATGCCCTCAAGGGTTTACAAGTTCCAAAAAGCTCGGTTACACAAAAGATGGTTTCTTGAACCCATACATATATAGCCCTTGGCTTACAAAAAAAAAAAAAAAAAAAGGTCACAACAAAATAGAGCCTTGTGCTCTCAATACATATATCCATTCCCTAGTTTGGCGGGTTCACCATGTCTTTTCCTGCAGCAAAATCCCATAGGGTGAGCATAAAGTCCGGTAGGAAATTTTTAACAAAGTATATATATACATTTTATACAAGCCTCATAAAATAGAATGCATATGCCATGCTATGCTTTTGACAAGAAAATCACATCTTCATCTTTTGAAAACCATTATGCTCAATGATATCTTGAAATTTCAACAGTTCAAAATTTATCAATTTAACTCAAGGGGTGGTAAATACGACTCAGGTAATCCCTAGGTTGGTGTTTGCAAGTAGGCATAACTAGCACTACCAAAACCCCACTTTACCGATTCCTAACCAGAGGGAAGTGGTACCTCCTCCGAGCGTGTTTTCGGTCTTTCACCCCGGACACTCAGGCCAACTTAATCAATTTCATCTACACCTCCTATCTGGACTTACCAACGTATTTACCCCAAAGCAATTCCATGAAAAATCTATTCACAAACTTTCTTTTATCAATGTAAAGGTTTTCAAACTCAATTCAAAATGTGTAATAACCAATTGAATGAATATGCAATGCAATAATTATCAATGCCATAAAACATCTCTTCGTTTTCAAATATCTCAACAATAATTCCATGACAATCAAAATTCCCATTTCTCTTTTCAATGCTATTTCATAAGATAGCCACATATTCAATTAATTCTATCAATAAATAACAATATTTCCATCCTTTGTACTTTTCTCAACAATTTAGTAATTTCAAGATTATATTAACATCTTTGAACAACAACCTCAAAAAAATCACCACTTCTCATATTTCATGAAACTCATCATTTATATATATATATATATATAAGAAAATTTCCCATCTTTTATTCATTTCGGCACACAAAATAATGTATCAACAATGTCAACCAAGTGTTCTCAACATTCTTTTAAAACCCCCAATTTCTAGGTTTTTCTCACCACACTACACACACACAAATCTTTTGAAAGAATTTCTTCAAAAACATTTCTTCTTAATCAATGTAATTCAAAACCTTCAAGAAAATTATTTCAAGAGAAACAAGGAGCAAATCCCCTCCTAAACTACCCACATTGTTGAGCCAATCATCAACTTTCACCATTAACAAGAAAATTTCAAAAATCAACAAAAAAATCTTACAAAAATATATATATAACTCTAAGAAAGTCCCTGCCTCAAGTTTGGAGAAGAAAAGAGATGAAAGCCCTAACTTTGATGTAATTCAAAACCCTCAAGAAAATTATTTCAAGAGAAACAAGGAGCAAATCCCCTCCTAAACTACCCACATTGTTGAGCCAATCATCAAGTTTCACCATTAACAAGAAAATTTCAAAAATCAACAAAAAAATCTTACAAAAATATATATATATAACTCTAAGAAAGTCCGTGCCTCAAGTTTGGAAAAGAAAAGGGATGAAAGCCCTAACTTTGATGGTATTGAAATCCAATCTCCATCGTACAAGATGAAGCTCTCGGTTAGCTCTCCAAGTTTGATGAAGGAAGTTGGGTCAAAACTCCAATAGATCTAAAGAAATCAAGGGTTTAAGATGTTTGGTGGAGGTTTTTAGAGAGAAGGAGGAGCAAAAGTTGATTTTAGAGTGAGAAAGTGATATACAAAAGTGATACACACACAATCCAAGAAGAAGAAGAAAGTTGATTTTCGGACACAGACTGTCTCGCATGTGCGGCATTTACTCCTGCACATGCAGCACTAACCTCCACACGTGTGGCGCTCCCAAGCCGCACCTCCATCCGCAACTACATATAATGTAGTGAGTGACCTAGAATTTCCCCTGTTTCCCGCACGTGCAGCCTCACCTCCCGCATGTGCGGCCCCCTTCTCACACGTGTGGCTCTGCCCCTTCTAGCCAGGAAACTCTACAGCTTAACATGAGCCACTCCAGACCCAACCCCGCACCTTCCGAAACATGAGAAACTCGACACAAAAATAGATAAAAGCAAGGACTTGAGACAAGTTCCCAAATACAACAAAATGAACCAATAACAAGACTCCCGGTTAAACTCGGTACTCTAATTAGGCAAACCCAAGGTTAAACAAAGAGGAACGAGACAAATAACATACCCAGTCATCACATTGGAGATCAAGATTGGACCCGTCCAGTCTACGCCGTAGGCTTCTTTTGGCCCCCTGCTTCGATAATCTGAACTATTCACATTTTAGGATTCGTCAAGTACATCATCCATATAAATAATCAAGTCCATTGGATAATGACAATCACATGTTCGAATCAATTTTGTATAAGAAAAATAGACAGTGAAAAAATAAACGGTTCATATAAAGCTGATTCAAACACTTGATTTTCGTTATTTGATCGACTTAATTTTTACATGGATGATATACTCGATGACTCCTAAATGGTTCGAATTATCGAAGTAGGGCCAAAAAATAAGCCCACAGTGTGGACTGGATGGGTCCAGTCTTGATCTCTAACTAGAGACAAGCTGGACCCAAGAAAACAAGAAAAACTTGATTGGAGAAATCGCATATAAATGGAATGCAAGGAAAGAAATATGAAACATGATACTTCCTATACTCTTCTTTCTGTGTTGACGTTTGTTTTTGTAAATCATTTTCTGATTTTCATCGACAAAATAAAAAAAGGAAAGAAATATGGAACTAACAAAAACATTTGAAATTTCATGATAGATGAAAAGTAATATCAAGTTTTATGAGATTTTCTTTTCTTTAAGAAAACTTACCCAATAGAACTTTTTCTTGATTCTTTGGATAAATTTATATGTACTTATAATTTTTTTTTGGGGCTAGTGCCCACACAAATTCTACCTGCATATCTAATCACTAAATTATACAAACATCACTCTTATGATATTTCTAGATGCGGCATTATTAATTAGCCATTCATAATATATAAGGGTCATTAGTTTAGATTGTAAATTTAGATTAGTTAAATTGAATTTTTATTTTCTAGCCAGCTAATACTATAAAAGTTAAAATTAATTTGGGGTAAAGGTAAGAAGTTTTGACATGTCTCAAATCGAAAATGACATTTGTTATTTTTAACTGTGAGTGAAAGTTTTAACATAACATATTAATTAAATTCGAACTAAAAATGAAATGATATAATATTAAAAATAAATGGATTAAATTAGTATCGAAGTAATGACATAAACTAAAATAACACGGCACAATGTCCACTTGAATATGCCCACCTAAATTTTATTCAAATTTTGAGGGCTTGTACCTTGGTCACTTTAACCTGAATACTTTCATATTCGTAAAGATGTGACCAAATCCAATTAAGGAAATCTTCCACAAAAATAGAAAGTTCACCAAAATCAAAGTTTTTGAAAAACAAAGGAAGCAAGAATCCAAGCCATAGTGATATGACCTTCAAATATGAAATTTCATCAAATACGCAACATCTATATAATAAGGCAAGAGGCTTTTTGAAAACGGCTTCAAATGTATGTGAGATACATTTTGATCCAACGGCTGAGATGAATCTTAAGTTTATATCGACGGCAGAGATGAATCTTGGTTCAAATGAATGATTGTTTCAGATTCATTCACGTACGCACGTCTGACCCCATTCTCCCCACCTTCCCTCTCTCTATCTCTTTTCTTTCACTCTCTTTCTCTTTTGAGTGAAGAAAAAAACCCTACTGCTTCATCTGGCGCTCTTCCTTCATCACGCTCCTCTTCATCAACCTGATTCGATTTCAATTCTCTTCGCCGACCCCCCACCTCCTCTTAGCGCTCCTCCCTCCTCCTCATTAAATCACGCTCCTCTTCATCGTATAGGTAAGATTCCCAACCCTTTTTTTCGATTTCAATAGTTTTGTGGCTTTGATCATATATCCGTAAGAGTTGGCTTTGATCATATATAATAGAGAGTATTTTTTTTGATTTTTTTTTTTTTAAACCTTAATAAATTGATTTTGTTAATAGGTTTTTAGGTTTTAGGTATCGTTTGTGCTCTAAGATTTAGTTTTCGTTTGTTTTTGTTTTGTTTTTTTTTCCCTTTTTTTTTTTTTTTTTTTCCACATTGGGTGTTTTTTTAGGGTTTTTTCAATTTCATCACCAAGTTAGCTCGCTCCTCTCCTCTCCTCCTCTTCTCTCCATCAAAAAAAAAATTTATTTTTTGGGTTCAATTCCATTTTGGGTTTTGTTTTTATTTGTGTGTAATTGTGTTTGTAAGTGATTGTATTTGTTTTGTTTTTGTTTGTGTTTTTTTAAAAAAAAAATTTGAGTTTTTTTTGAGTTTTGAGTTAAAGGCTTATAGTTTTTGGTTGTTTGGTGAGTTGGGTGAGACAATTCTCTTAATAAAATGTATAAGTGTGTCTTGATTAAAGCTCAATTTCTTTGATGCCTACACTGTGATACTCAGGCTAGTTATTCATTTCAAGATTATTCATTTGATTATCTGAGATGGAAGTGGATGTCGGTTTTTTTGTGTCTGATTTTTATGTATTTGCACTCATTATGGGGGCCTTTTGGTCCATAACTCTTATTCGTGTTTTTTAGGGTAGGTATTGGTCTTGGCTTACGAAGGTTGTATTATTAGCCGATGTACATAGATGGTCAAAAGAGGAATGGTAAAAGATCAAAATAATTGAAATAAAAAAGCCCATAATGAGTTTCTAATATGGGGTCCATAAAATGTGACATCGACAACTCTAACATGAAAATTTCATTGGCTATTTCAACAAAAATTCGCTATCTTCTAATTTCTTTGGGAATTGTAATTTTAGTGGGTTTTCTTTGACTGTGGGCCTTATGTTCTCTCTCAAAAATCATGGTGTTCATTCTCTTAGTAGATTTTACATTGGTAAATGGAGAAGGAAAGAGGATTATAGCGGGATGAGGACAAAATTTTTTCTAATAGTTAAAGAAAAAAGGATGTGATGAAGGTCAAAGGAGGATTAGAATTAGAAGTAGGAAGAATCTAATCTATCTTTTATGTTATATCCGTAAATGGCTTGGCAACTGAGGTGGGAGTTAGTTTTCAAACTTTTTTTCCTTTTTTCTATTTTTTGTGTTTGTTTATCATATCAATGTTTGCTTTTAGTTTTTGTTGTTGGGTGGATTTTTGAATTATTTGAGGTCACTTCATTATAACTAAAGGCGATCCTTCTCACCCCGATTAGATTTTTTTTTCATTTTTAGTTCTTTCCATTTCAAAGCAAAATAAAATAAAAAAATCTTGAATTGCCATTATGGGCGATACTAAGAAGATAGAGATAGTAAAGAGCTCTAACATTGATGACTTTCAAATGGTCCAAGCAATACTTTCTAGATGTGAATCAACAAATAAGAACTTCTTGATGTTATTTGTAGAACAAATAAATAGAACTAATATAATATAATTTTTATGCATAGATATTAAATAAAAAACAAACACTTGTTGTGTGCAAGACAATCAAACCATAATACAAAAACAAAAACAAATGGAAAAATGGTCCAGAAAAAGAATCAGCTTTAAAATGAATGCAATGCAGCTCCAGAGTAGAAGCTACACCATTGTGGGCCTCCGAAGAATTAAACTCCTCATTAATTGGTTGGTATCCCACACGTACTGATAGTTGTTATGAGGATCATGTTGGATTTATTATTGTTATTATTTTTTATCTCTACAACTTGAAAATTATAATCAAACAGCCAAACTCAGAAATATGGCTTTGCTAGGGAAAATCCTACGTACTGCTGCATGGTAAAATATAGTAAATATGCTGATGTCTTGGATATTTTGGTTTTGATTGTTTCCATATTCAGCCAATAAATGGAAGCCTAATATGAGATTTATGGAGATTACTGCTCTTCTCTTAACTGCAACTTGCAACAAAATGAGAGGATATTTACTATAAGAGAAGGGCAGTAATCTCCATAAATCTCATATTAGGCTTCCATTTATTGACTGAATATGGAAACAATCAAAACCAAAAGGGTAATGCTATAGTGTGCAACTTACACCTTACACCTTTTTGTGTTCACTTACACCTTACACTTACACCTTTTTTACCTTGCACTTACACCTTTTGTGTAAGTGGCACATGGTGTGCAACTTATACATTTCATTTATACCTTCCACTTACACTTACACCTTACACTTACACTTTTTGTGTGAGTGGCACATGGTGTGCAACCCACTTACACCTTTTGTGGGTTGCACACCTAAGAAAACTCCAAACCAAAATATCCAAGACATCAGCATATTTACTATATTTTACCATGCAGCCGTACGTAGGATTTTCCCTAGCAGAGCCATATTTCTGAGTTTGGCTGTTTGATTATAATTTTCAAGTTGTAGAGATAAAAAATAATAACAATAATAAATCCAGCATGATCCTCATAACAACTATCAAGATGCGTGGGATACCAACCAATTAATGAGGAGTTTAATTCTTCGGATGCCCACAATGGTGTAGCTTCTACTGGAGCATTGCATTCATTTTAAAGTCGATTCTTTTCGACCATTTTTCCATTTGTTTTTGTTTTTGTATTATGGTTTGATTGTCTTGGTGCACAATAGTGTGTTTGTTTCATTTAATATCTGTGCATAAAATTATATTACTTTATTAGTTCTTATTTGTTCTGCAAATAGTAATCAAGAGTTCTTATTTGTTGATTCACATCTAGAAAGTAGCTGTTTGGACCATTTTGGAAAGTCATCAATATTGGAGCTTTACTATCTTACAATCTTAGTACTGGCCATCTTAATTCAATGGCAAGATTTTTATCATGATTTTGCTTTCAAATGAAATGGAAAGAACTAAAATGAAAATATTGTCTAATTGGGTGAAGGATCGTCTTTAGTTATAATGAAGTGACCCTCAAATAATTCAAAAATCCACCCAACAAAACTAAAGATGAACATTGATATGCGGATAAAACAATGACAATAGAAAAAAAGGACAGAAGTTTTGAAATATACACTCAACTCCTCAATCCTGATATGTTGCCAAGCCATTGCAGATATGACATATAAGATACATTTTGCTAAGATCATTACTTCTCTAATCCTCCTTCAGTTGACCTTCATCCTTCTTTTTACAGTTACCATTAGAAATTTTGGTCCTCATCCCGTTTATAATCCTCTTCCTCTTCTCCATTTACCAATGTAAAATCTACTAAGAGAATGAACACCACTGATTTTTTGTCACAGAACATAAGGCCACGAAGTTTTAGACAAAAAGCCACTAAAAGAGTCAATTCCCAAATGAACCCTAAGTTAACTGATTTTTTTTTTCAATTAGAAGATTGGTGAAATCATGTTGAAATAGCCAATGTCACATTTGATTATGGTTGTTCTATAAACTTAATTATGGAAACCACATATTAGTCTATCACGAAGGCTTTTTATTTCACTCTTTTGACCATCTACTCTCTCAATCTAATAGTTATTTTATGTCCCACATTGACACACACAACCTTCAGAAGTCATAACAGCTTACCCGAAAACAATTGGGGCGGAAGAGTTAGTGACCAAAGACGGCCCCATAATTGTGTCAAAATACAGAAAATCAGATACATAAAAACAAGACATCCCACTTCCATCTCAGATATCGAATGAATAACGACTGACATTACTCGAAAGCAGCATTCAAGAAAGTGCATCAAAGAAATTGAGCTTAATCTGCACACACTTAGACATTTTATTAAGAGAATTGTCTCAGCCAACTCACCAACAAAACTACTTCTATTAAGTCTTAAAACTCAAAACCCAATAAAAATTCTCTTTTTTCTGGCAATAACAAACACAATTGGGTACAAACAAATCAACATACTTTGAAACACAATTACAAACTAATCAAAACCCAAAATGGAATTGAACCCAAAACCGAAATGGTATTTTTTGGAGAGAGAGAGAGAGGAGAGGAGCAAACAGAGGAGCGAACTTGGTGAGTCAATTGAAAACCCTACCAAAACACTGATGTGGGGAAAAAAACTCAAAAGTGGAAAAAAAAGGGAAACAAACACATTACTAAACCAAATCTTACAAACTTGATTTAGAGCAATCCAAATACCTAAAAAACCCTAATTAACAAATCAATTTAAGGTTTAGAAAAACAAAAATCAAAATCAAAATCAAAATGAGTACTCTGTTATATGATCAAAGCCCCAACTCTTCTGGATATATGATCAAAGCCACAAAACTACACTGAAATCGAAAAGGGTTGTAAGGGAATCTTACCTTGCGATGAAGAGGAGCGTGATGAATGAGGAGGAGGAGGAGCGTTGGTAGCGAAGAGGGTGGGGGTCGATGAAGAGAATTGAAATCGAACGGGTTGATGAAGAGGAGCGTGACGAAGGAGGAGCGTCGGTAGCGAAGATGGTGGGGTTTTTTGCTTCTGTTGAAGAAGAACAGAGTGAAAGAGAGAGAGATAGAGAGAGAGACGGTGGGGAGAATGGGGTCAGACGTGCATGCGTGAATGAATCTGAAACAATCATTTATTTGAACTAATATTCATCTCCGCCGTCGATATAAACTTAAGATTCATCTCAGTCGTTGGATCAAAATGCATCTCACATACATTTGAAGACGTTTTCAAAAAGCCTCTTGCCTTATTATATAGATTATCTATAATTTTTATTAATATTTTCAATTTTCAACTTACAAAATTAACCCTTCTCTTGCTTTGCACCTACCCTGCCTCCGCTACTCCCCAATTTGCCTCACCTCTGATATGATACGGGGCGGCGGTGTATTTCTATAAATCCACCCCAAACTTGACTTGTGACCATCCATATTCGTGACTTGATTTAAGCCTCCTGGTGGTCATGAATACTGGATGAGGGACGTTGTGTGTATCTTGAGTTTTAACTTGGAACTACTTCACTCCGATTGTGTCTTCACGAGGGGAGAAAAAATTGTTTTAGGACAATGACAACGCGACTCCCAGAGTCTCACAACTATTTTCCTATACTCTTATTTTTTGTCTATCTATATTATTATTTATTGTCATTGTTATGATAATCTTTATGTTAAATATTTTGCTTATTATATTGCCAAACTAACAATTTAAACCTCTAGGTTTTGTTAGTCTAGCAAAACAATAAACATGAAACTAATCACAAATATTATGATAACAATGATAAGAAATAATAATATAGAGAGACCAAAAAAACAAGAATAGAGAACATAGTTGTGAGAGTCTGAGACTAGTGTTGTCACTATCCTAAATTGTGTTTCCTCCCCCTCATAAAGGTATAACCAGAGGAAAACAATTTTAAGATGAAATCCAGTTTGCTCACAGCATCCTTTGTTTAGTGTTCATGACCATTAGAAGGTTTGAATCACATCACAATTCAAAATTGTCCAAAATAACAATACACGTGTGAGTATTATATAAAGCAGTGTCCTTTCGAGAGAATTATATATCCAACACAAATGGTTTAGAGCTTTTTATAAAGAAGGATTTCTAAGACCAACATAAAAACTCATTTATAGGCCTTAACTAATAGGGTTAAATACAAAAATGTAACTCATAAACTTATAATGTAAGAAATCAACACCACAATAAAGTTTTTGTAACAACCATATAAATCTATGAAGAACTTAAGTGTAGATCCTTAATTGTCTAATAGGTTCTATGATAATTAATGATGTTTTTCATCAAACATTATAAAAAAAAATCACTAATTATTAATTTTTAGCGACAATTTGAAAACTGTCACAAAAAATGTCAGTAATTATAAGTTTTAGTGACAGTTTAAAAAAATCATCACAAAAAGTCACTAATTTTCAATTTTCAGCGATAATTTGAAAAAATGTCACTATAAAAGTTTTGACGACAATTTATAAAAACTGTGACAAAGAAAAAGTCACTAATTGTTAATTTTTAGCGACATATGCAAAAAATCCTCACAAAATATTATTTTTAGCGACGATTTTACTAGAACTTATTTTCAATAGGACTTGATAGGAATTAAGTCTAACTATTAAAACTTATTGGTAGTTTACCCTAAATCTATTAATATTTATTTTTATTAAAATATCCCGATTGTTTTGGGACCAAAATTTGGAGGTGAGTGTGTGGGAAGTGTTTAGTAAGGCAACGCTTCGGTACGTCATTTGAATCGATTCTTTTAGAGAATTGAGTGTGATATATATAGGTAAGGAGAGTTAGTGGGCAAGTGATAGACACATGATGTGTAAGTCTAGTCTTGTACATGCATATCAAATCTGTATATCACATTGCCACAACCAAAATAAGGTACGGAAGCGTAAATAAAATCCCATACATCTAATAATCATAATGTTTTATAATATTACCAAAACCATAACACATGCATAATACATTCATTGATTCTAAAACCTGAGTCTATAGCATGTGTTTGATGAAAGCTAATATGCCTTATTGACTACAAGTTTCCAAGGCTACACTTGGGTACAATAAAAGTGGGTTTTAAGCCTAATACACATTAGTCCAAGTCTTTCACAAAATAAAACACACACACAAAAAAAAAAAAAAAGAGCGTTCAACTTCAACTTCCTCCCATGCTATCCCCTTGGCAGAGACATACCATCAATACCTGAAATATTTTTCACGTAGGGTGAGCTAAAGTCCAGTAGAGACATGTTTCATGGCATGTATGATGTTTAACAAAATCATATGGTGAATGCATATGAAATGCTGTTATGAATAATGCATTTTCCCCATTTTTGAAACAATACAATGCTAGAGTTCAAATCACAATTTATATCTTTCTTTTAAGATAGAAAACATGGCAGTAAATATACACACTGGTAATCTCTAAGCACGTATCTGAAAGTAGGCTATAAAAACATTACCAAAGCCACTTTATTGGCAGCTAACCGAAATGAAGGCATCATAACCATGCGGATTTCTAAACTTTCACCATGGACACATAGGCTAACTTAATAAACCACAACCACACTCCTTAATTAGATTCATCATGGTATTCACTCATTTTTTTTCAAAACAATACTTTTCAAATGCATAAGTATGAAACAATTGATTAAATGGAATGCGTGAGTGAATTGATTTTAGTTAACCTAGCTCTCATGCAACTTCTACAACAAGTCAATGCTATTCTCTACCGATAGCCAAAACAGTTATCTCTATTCAATATATTTCAATAATGAACAATATATATATATATATATAAAGAGCATAACTAAAGATTTCAACCAATATCAACACAAAGTATCTTGCCTCAACATCTCCCAAAATCTCTTTTATTTCCATAAAGTGCAAATTCACGAGTTCACAATAAATTCAACAACACAATTTACTTCTCAACCTTGTACAACTCCTAAGGTTTTGATAAATAAAATCGAGGTTTCTCATTTTTAAGCCCATTTCTTCAAGTTTCCAATACCCACCATCATCATCAATAACCAAATAAAGATTTAAGAACAACTTTGAGAAAACCTTCTCTTTTATGCAGTAAAATACATATAAATCAAACCCTAATCTCACAAAGTGTTAAATTTACAAGATAACACATATCAAAGCTAAATAACATGCAAAGCATTAAAGAAATCCCTACCTCAAAGGAAGAGGGAGAAAAGAGCAACATCCGAAAATTAAACAGTGATAGAAACTTAAAATTTTTAGATTAAAACGACACCCTTCACGCACCCTACCTTTTTAACTCAAGCACTAGGGATAGGAAATGGGTAGAACTAGATGAAAACCAAGGTTTTACAGCTTAGTGACTCAAAAATGGCGAAAAGAGATGTGAGAAAGAAGATAAGAATAAAAAAAATAGATATTTCTAGCATTTGGGTTCTATTTATAGACAAACGCATTGCGGGCGCAAAAAACACACCGCGGGCGTGAAAGTCACAATCGTGGGCCCAGATTCCCACACCGCGGGCGTGATCCCAAAGTCGTGACCTACTTTTCACCCTTCGCAGGCCACAAAACTTCTACCAGGTAAAGGACTTGAAGGTATGTTTTGGTCATGGGTGACATCGTGGGCGCAAACTTCATCACGGGTGCGATCACACGGATCGTGGCCTCTTTTGTGAGCCATGCAATTCTCTCAGGCCAATAGACTTGAAGGCCCTATCTAGTTGGGTCTTGGTCGTGGCCCCTTGCGGGCACTATAAGGATGGTTGTGGACGCGACTTTACAAACAGAAGGAAAATCTACCAAAGGTACTAAGTATAAACTAAAGTCCCTTGTGACAATTAAATAACTCAAAGATGCCAACAACACCAACACATGCGAAACCGAAAACCAAGGAGTATAAAAGGACGGGTCTTAACCTGGCCTACTATAACTGCGACCACACCTTTTTAGGGAGGTCATGAACCCACTTTTGCGACCGCACATCTCAAACCTATAGCTCGCTGAATAATATGTGGCCTCGTGTTTTTGACATATGGATCCCACTTTACCTATACTCCGTTTCAATTGTAACGTAAGCAAAGAAAAAAATTGATTGTGGTATCTCATCTAGGTGAGAAAAAGAAAAAAAAAATGATTATGTTTTATTACTATCATATTTGGATGGATGAGAAAGCAAATCATGTGTGTGAGACCCTTGAATTTTGTATTTCCATTAAGACCCTTATTTTTGAATTATTTGAATAAAGACCCTCAGTTTCCCATTTATTCGCGAAGTTAATCTTAGAACTGAAAACACATCGTTGACGAACCCATACAAACCCTAATTGACCCTGAAAGCTTAAAAATTATTTCTAACACTCTAATATTAATTATTTAACTCTCAAATTTTAGATTAATCACTCTAAATCCTGGTTTCTGATTTTCACAGTTTTGGTTCGGTTACTCACCTTTAAATTCAAAGCGACATTATTTTAATTAATCCTACACTTGAAATGGGTATTTTAATTCATAATTTGAGCCTAAGCCCTCACACTCTAAAATTTCACTTTAACCCCAAATCAAGTACTTTTATATATAGACATATTAGTGGTAACCCGTGCTATGCACATAATTGGTTTAATAATGTGTAAATTTTTTAATATCGCATTAATTTCTAAGTTAACTCATAAAATTATAATCATAATGCATAGAGATCATCTTCCCAAATTTTATAAGTAAGACAATATTTCAAAGCAAATATTCATAAAATATTATAATCATCCAACTGATTTATTTTTCTTGAAATAATAAACTTGATTTCTAACTAATGAAATAATCTATACTAACAATAAATAAGATGTTTCTCAATGAACCTAACGTCTAAAACATATATATGCTAAAAAACTAATAACAAACTAAATGTCATAAATCAAAACTATCTATATTTGATAAATTAAAACTCAATAGATGTTGCTCATCATATCCAAATGTCCCAAAAAGTATCTGTAAAAAAAAAAAAAAGTGATTACATTTTTTTACATACAAACAAACTTTCAAAAAAAAAAAGAAAAGAAGAAGAAGATATATTACCCTACGAGGAGTATTGATTTAATTGTCTTCATTTTTGTGTTGTTGCTTCGCCTCATTCTCTTCATAACTATTATTTTGTTTTTATTGCTGCTGTTGTTCCACTTTAATATTTTCATTACCAATGCGGTGCTCCACTTTATCCATTGCTTGTAAAGAAATCATATCATTTTCAATTTCCTTCAACATAACTATTAGTGCTCTCATATCTGGAATTTTATTTTTTTATTTTATGAATTTCTTATATAGGCCATGATGTTGGTAGTGTGTTAACTACAGCATGAACTAATATTGTAATGTGGGGCTGAAAACCTTTTTTTTTCCCTAAGCTTATAAAACACTTGCTCTTTATGTAACATATGCTCTCGTACCATTAAATTTGGAGTCATCTGCTCTTGCTCAAGTTAAATGCATAGAGGATGGACTTCATGTTCCTTCATTTAAGCATCCATTAAATTTGAGGCATCTTTGATTTCGTGCTTTGAAAATTGTTTCCTTTACTTCATTCTAGCTTGATGGTAGAAGGTCTAATATTGTTTCCATCAATTCTTTTCACTTAATTTTTTTTCCTAATTTTTGCATTGCCTGACATATTTTGATTTTCAAATAAACAAAATTTTCTAATGGTAAACCCTCTTTATGCGGTATAGTTTCAAATTCATTTATGGCATTTTGCATGGTCAAATGATCGCTATGATGCAAAGTCAGAGCAGATCGCATATTTATTTGCATAATGAGTTTAACACATTTAACATACAATTACATAATTTTAGTCAAGTTTTTTTTTTTTTAATAATAAACCACATTTATTATTATTTGAGTGATTTATAATGATAATTGTTAACATAAAAATTGTTTTGTAACGCCCTCAAAATAAGTACAATAATCCAATTTCAAACACTAGTACAAAGTGATATGAATAAAATAAGAAGTTTTCATTAATCAAAGTTAGTATACAAAAGGTGACACATGTGATATACATTCATAAACAGTTCATCTTGAATCTATAGCATGTTTTACAAGTAGTGATAAAGAATGAAACCTAAATTGATATTCATATGCCCTAAGGGCTTACATCTTTCCAAGACTGTGCTTGGTTACAACAAAATGAGTCATAAGCTCAATACAAATTAAGCCCTAGGTTTGTACAAAAGATATATACAAAATAAACAAAATTGAGCCTTCAGCTCCACAGTCCTCTTATGCTAAGTCCTTCACGGAGGCATATCACCAGTACCTGAAAATGGTTTTTCCCAAGTAGAGTGAGCCAAAGCCTAGTAGAAACAATCTAACACAATATATGAATTTTAACAAAGATATAAGTATAATGTGCATATACAATGCCTGTAATAAAATCATTCACATTCTACAATATCATAATATGCCAAGTTTTATATCTCAAACCATTTTATCCTAATTCATTTCAAGTCAATTCATTTAACCTAAACTCATGAGTCAAATTCATTATTATCCAGACAACCAACTGAGGCTACAACTCAGTGGTTCTCTAATCACTACAACCATTTCACAAACACTTCAATTTGCCATTTTATGAAAATTTCATCTGCGGGAATTGGCACCCATGTATAAGCGCGATTTTCGAGACTTTCACCCTGGAGACACAATCCAACTTAATTCAATGGAATCCATCCCCTTTATTCTCCCATACATAGAATACATTCCCTTTCTCCTCCCAAATATCATACATATACAATGTATTAAAACATAGTCATTCAATTGACCTAATTCTCATGAAATTTTCTACAACAATCATAGCTATCCTCCACCGATAACCCAAAACAGACATTTCTAAACTGATATACAATCTCCAAGATAGATAAATTATCCAAATTTCCATAGGTGAGAGAATATACACATCCAACTCCACCATTTATATAATTTCATATTCCTAATACCAATTTCATTATTTATACAAAATAATTAATTGAAACATTTTAGGGAAAAAATCCTTTCTATCCCAAATCCAACCTGTGTGTCAAAATCAACAAATTTAACACAACACATCCTCATATCTATACCCATAACCATTTTCAATGCCTTCATTTGAAAACCCCTCTCTTAATTTTAAACCAAAACCCTAGGTTTGTCTAAAATCCTCCAAATCCTAACATTATTTACACAACAACAAATAACCAAGTTAAAAATCATAGGAGAGTGTATAAAGTCCTTATCTCAAGTTTAGAAGACCAAAGCAACAATGGAGGAACTTCAAATACGCTGAAACCAAATCTTGTTCGGACCAAAATAGGGCGCTTGAGATGCTCTACCTTTTTAACAAAGGCACACGGGTAGAGAAACCAACGGATCGAGGTGAAAATGTAGAGAGAAGGTAGGTTTCAGAGAGAGAGGCTATAGATCTAGGGTTTTTGAAAAGTAGAGAGAGAGAGATGTGAAAAAGTGATATAAAATGTCACTTTTATGAACTGAAATACGCACAATTTGCTCGAGCGCAAGAAGTGATACTTGAGTGTCAGATACAATAAGTTATTCTACTTAAGCGCAAGAAACGACGCTCAAGCATAGAATGCACACCCCCAGTAGTTTTGTAGACAACAAAACTAACGCTCGAGCACAAGAAAGGCTGCTCGAGCTGAGACTGCTCGAGTGCAAAAAGCACTGCTTAAGCATAGGATACACTTTTCCAGTAGTTTTGCAGACCTGCAAAAGTACTGAGAGTTTGCAAAGTCCGCTCGAGCACAAGAAGTGCCACTTGAGCGGAGGAGAAAAATCTGGATAACAAAAGTTTGGAAACTAAGTAACTTAGACACCCCATTTTTGATCGACCTTAAGACTTAGACGTCATCGATTGAGCGCTCGGTGATGGTGCATGTTGTGCTCGTTCTGAGGTTTCAGAGTTTTGGCTGAGAGCCTAGCCTTTGGGCCTCGGAACTCTTTGTGTTTTGGCTCGGTTTGCAGACCAAGTCTTTTTTTCCCTTCCCGGAGAGAGGGAGTGGTCTTGTAGACCATCTCTTTATGGTCGTAGACTACTTTTTGTGGTCGTAGGCCATTTTTCCCGTTTAGAGATTAGTTTTCGATTTTTGGAGCCTTTGGTCGCACGTCTTGCCTCGGGATCGCTTAACATTCTCCGTTTGGTGTGGTTTTTGAACCACACCTTGTTGCCTCTGCCTAGAGCAACACTATGGTCCAAGAGACACTTTTGTGGTTGCATGCCACTTTTGATGCTCGTCAGCTAGTTTTCAGGACTTTTGGCTGCGTGTTTCGCCTTCCGATTTCTCGTCTTGCATTCGCTTTGGTTTGTTTTTGGTACAAACCTTGTTTTTCTTGTTTGGAAGGTGGTACAAGGGTAGGAGACCAATATTTCTCCTTGGAGACCACTTTTCCTTTCTTCAGCTAGTTTTCTTGTCAGATAACTGGCTTTCTTGGTCTTTGGAGCATCTTTTCTGGTCGGCCACCATACCACCACCTTGCATTTAGTGTGTTGACCTCTCCCACCTATGGCCGACCAATTTTTGCTCTGGTTGACCACATAAAGTGGTCGGCCGACCACTTAAACTAGCAGGCCGACCACTTCAAGTGGTCAGCTGCTTTTTGGCACCTTTTTGGAGATATTTTCCTCCAGCTGGCACAGCTGGAGGACATTAGGGCCATCCTTCATACACGTGTATGGAGGGATTTTTTTGAAGCTTAGCTTCTCCAAGAAGCTTTGGCTTTCCTCTTCTATAAGAAGGAAACTCCTCCTCCCTCTTCCAAGGTCAAAAAAACCAGCTGAGGAGGATAGATATAGCCTTGTATCTATATTGCTTTGTTTCTTCATTTTTGTGCATCAAAAGTGTAAATTTGTCTTACTTTAACACACAAACACACACTCAAACACCTTGCTTGTCATGCTGAGATGTTAAAGGGTTGTTTTTGGTGTTCTTGGACTGGTTTAAGCTCAAAAAACTTGCTGAAGTTGCAGCCATGAAGTGGTTCTACAAGGGTGAGTTTTTAAGCCTTAAAACCCCCTTTCTTGCTTAAGCTTTTAGCCCTTCTTGCACACGTTTTTAAGCTTACCTCTTAACTGATAAAATTTTGATTTTTGCATGCTTAAAAAGTTTGTTTTAGATCACTTTTGTGTTTGGGATTGTTTACCCCCTCTTAGGCCTTGTTTGGCTTTGTTTTTGAGCCTTTTTTGTGAGCTTCGGGACCACCTTGTTTTGGCTTTCTCACCACTAAAATCCAGAGAGATTTTAGTGGTGGGGATGGTGTTTTAAGGTCCTAAGAAGGAGAGGGCCATCCCCTCTCCTTGCATCTTCAATACATGCCTTAATATGCCTCATGTTTGAGCACCTATGTTAAGTGTTTGTTGACCATGTCTTAGCTTGTATTTGTGGCTATTTTGCTGAGGCATGCTACTATTTTTACTTGCTTTGGTCACTCCATGCATGCCTTATACACTTGTAGTGTAAACCACACACACTAGCTTTCTATGCTTCATGAAGTAGCATCTCATTCTAGCCTATGTTGTGTCCATTTCAGCACATTTTTGGGCTCATTTTACCATTTCATACCTCTGTTTAGGTTTGGTTTGGTTAGCCTTTGCATGCTCCTTGTACTTGTAGTGCAATCCCCTTAAACTAGCCTAACATGCATCATGTTATGACATGTCATTCTAGCATGTTTTTGGCTTAACTTCAAGAAGACTTTGTTCATGTTTTAGCATGTCTAAGGTCTAATTTTTGTTGTATTGGTCATCCATGACTTGCTTTGTATAGCTATAGTTCAATCTAGCTTGTTAGCCTTTTGTGTTGAACCCACTAGCATGCATTGCTTGGCCTATTTCAGTGATTTGGCATCACTTGTTATATGATTTCAGTCCATGTTTCATGGCCATACATTTGCATTTATCACTCATTCAATGCGTTGGAGGGTTTCCCCCTTTATGTCTTAACATGAACCATTGCATATGCCTTCATGCCTTTGCTTGCGAGCCACCATTTCAGTGCTTATTTGGGGTTATTATGCCATGATATAACTCTGATTTTTGTTGCTTAAGTCATCCCATGCTTGGTCTTAATAGGTGTAGTGTAATCTACCTAATTTGCCTTATATGAATCATGCCTTATGCCCTTCATGCTAGCACATTTTGGCTTCCTTCCTTGCATGTTTTAGACTCATTTTAATATGTTCTAGGACTATTTTGGATTGCCTTAATCTCATGCTTCATGCTTTGTATACTTGTAGTACAAATGCTCTTGTTTGCCTTAAGCTTTGAGCATCATTGCATGCTTCATTTGTGTTGTGTACATGATTTGGTATCATCTAACATGACATTTTAGAGCTTATGGCATGCTTATATTCTCACTTCATTCATGCTTTGAATATCTTTAAGTGTTGTGCATTGTGGCCTTGTTATGCCTTAGCTTGCATGCTTCCATGCCTAAGCCTTTGGGCCCTTGTCTCAGCATGTTTAGGTTCTTATTTTGACCTATTTAAGCTCTGACCATGCTTAGTTCATGCATTTGTGCCATGTATTGCATGCCTCCTTTGTGTTGCTCTTTGCTAGCTTTCATGCCTTAGGACTTGTAGACACCCCAGTTTTGACCGTCCTCAAGACTTGGACGTCACCGTTTGAACACTCAGTGATCATCCATGTTTGTGTTCGTTTTGAGTTCTTAGAGGACTCGGCTGCGCGCCTTGCCTCAAGACCTCTCAGCCTGTCTGTTTTGTCTTTGGTTGTACACCAAGGGCTTGTGTTTTGTGCTTTTGAATATGGGAAGTGGCTTGTTAGCCCTCCTTGAGACCCACCGGCTGTGGCATGATACCACCGGCCATGTTTTGCCTTTATTGGCCAAGTGTTTGGCCAACCAGCCATATTTTGTGGCCGACTGGCCTCCTTTTTGGTCGATTGCCCCTTTCCCCGGCCGGCACCTTTTTTTTGCCTTTTTCAGGCATTGTGCATACCAGCTGTGCCAGCTGTAGTACACAGATCTGTGTATGGAGGATTTGCACCCTTTGCACCCTTTTGTCTTAGCTTCCTCAAGAAGCTTAGACCCCTTTGCTCTAGTTTCTTGAGGAATCTTGACCCTTTGTCTTAGCTTCCTCAAGAAGCTTGGACCTTTGACTTAGCTTCCTTAGAAGCTTGACCCTCTTGCCCCCTTTTGTTTAGCTTCTTTAAGAAGCTTAGGTCTTTATCTTGCTCTATATAAGAGAGCCATCCCTCTTCTTTGAAGGGGTTCAGCAAAAACCAGAGATATATGTTATACATAACTTTCTCTCTCTATATCTCCCTCTTTCTCTTCATTTGTGTGTGTTAGAGGGCCTAAAAATGTGTTTTGTTCTTAGTTTTGCACCAAGGCACCTAGTATTACACCATACTTGGGTTATTGAGGTGTTGGGAGGTTGTTCTTAGAGCTTTTAAGCTGGTTTTGATCAGAAAAGGGGCCTGAGGTTGCTGTTCTTCAAGTGTTCTTCAAGGGTGAGCATAATTACTTTATATTCCCCATTCTTGCACTAGCTTTTAACCCATTTTGCATGCTGTTTTGAGCTTTGTGTATAACTAATAAAAGTTCTATTTTTTGATGTTTAAGATGTTTCATTAAGGCCATTTTGGTGTTGGGGGTCGACCTCCCCCTCTTAGGCCTTGTTTGGCCCCTTTTTTGCCTTCTTTGTTGAGCTTTGGAACCTTTTGTGTATTGGCCTTCTCACCACTGAAATCCAATGGATTTTCAGTGGTGGTAAAGGGGTCTTGAAGTCTTGTATAGGGGAGGGACACGCCTCTCCCTTTGTGTCTTATTTGTTCATGTTTTTAGCTCATAAGGGTAGCATACATGCTTAGCTTTACTTAGCTCCATTTTAGAGGTTTTGGATGCTATTTGGTCACATTATATCTCTGTTTTTGGTCAGATTGATGGTCCATTACATGCATCATACACTTGTCTAGTAACCCCCTTTATTGTCATAACATGTGCCATGCATTTGCCCCTCCATGCTTGCATGTTCTAGCTTGACTTCATGAAGCTTTTGGTCATATTTCATCATGCTTGAGGTCTGTTAGGTATTGATTTGATCATGTTTGCCATGTTTGGTATAGCCACCATGCATTTTGGCTTGTGAGCCTTGAGTGTGTGAGTCATTAGCATGCTTTAGTTGTGTTGTTTCAGTGATTTGGAATCATTTTCCATGCTATTTCAGTCCATAATCCATACTTGTATGCTTGTATTCATCATCCTTTCCATGCTTTGAAGAGATGCTCTTTTGTGCCTTAAAATGAGTCATTGTGCATGCCTATGTGTTTGAGGCTTTGGGCTGCCATATCAGTGGGTTTTGGGGCTCCTTTTTGCATGTTAAAACTCTGTTTTGCATTGATTAGTCCATGCCATATGTGGTTGGGGTGGTTATAGTAGAGTGCCCTATTCGTGGCCTTAAATCCCCCTTTGTTTTGCACCCATTTCTTAGCATGTTTTAACCATGGTCTCTGCATGCTTTAGTCTTGTTTTGGAGTGCCTTAGGACTGTTTTAAGTCATTTTGGTCCTTTGGGGTTTGGTTGACATAGTTATGGTTTGGACCCCTTTGTTGGCTTCAAGTTTTGGTTATTGTTGCATGCCTTACTTGCATAACATGGTTGATTTGGCATCACCCTCTATACACTTTCAGAGTTTAACATGCTGGTCTAATGTCCATGTTTATCATCTTTTGAGTGTTCTTGAAAGTTACCTTTTGTGCCTTAGCTTTAGGCCCATTGGTGTACATGTTTGCATGAGCATTTATCTATCATTTCCATTACTTTTGGCCACTGTTAAAGGCAAGGCTGAGGTCTGCCCTTTGCAGTTTAAGCCCACCATTACATGTTTGTTGCATGTTTGTTGCATATTTGGTTCATTGTGTGTTGTCACATGCTAATTCCATCGCGTATTGTTGCATGTTTGGTACATTGCATACTTGCAGGATAGGTTGCACCACATTTAGCATGCTTTGTTAACTTAGCCTCATGTTGCATATTTGAGTCATGTTGCATACTTGAGCCGCATTGCATACATGCATTACATTTTGCTTGGTTTGGGGTGTCAAACCAAGCATGAGGAATGAGATGTGTTCGTACTTAAAGTGACGAAACACGTTTCAATCCTTGGTCGCCGACGCCCTTGATCCCAACATGATAGGGCGTGAAGCATTCATTCGTTTTGTTGCATTCATTTACATTGATAAGCAAACTTGGTGCCTTTGGCCATCATGTATCAAGATGCGTGATTGGTGGCCCGAGGACCAAGGGCCACACTTCCTTGAGTCCGTAACATGATAGGGAGTGTGGCCATGCATACATTGCTTTGAAATTTTCTTGCCATGCACTGTCTGTCCACTGCTGCAGTAAAAACAGGATTCTGCCAGAATAAATGGCCGGCCGGCCACTTTTAGTGCCGACCGACCATCAGAGTCCAGCCGGTGACCCAATTTATGGTCGATGATTACATCTACATGGTCGGTGGTGCTTTTCATTGGCCGGTGGCTTTCCAAAATGATCAGGAATGGTTCAGAGGTGCCTCAAGAATTTTCACATCCCTCTGAGGTGCAGAACAGTGCAAACAGAGTAAAACAGTGACATGGTAACGGGTTTTCGAGCAAGGCAAATCGAGCATGCATCATCCACGCATTCCGAGGCAGAGCCGCGGCGGCCTTTTTTCATTTCATAGTTAGTTTATTTTCATAATTAATTTGTTAATTAATTAGGAGTTTTGTAATAATTAATTAGCTAGAGTAGTTAATTATTTGGTTTGTATTATTTATTCGGGCTCTCCGAGAGAGGGCCAATTTTGTAATAAGTGTGTGTGAGTGTGTGCATGTCTTCCAACCTCCACTTCTTTCTCCCTTTTACTTATCTGCTTTTGATGGTTAGTATTAGGGCATGTTTAATTTAGCATACCTTATGCTATGCATGTGTGCATTCATTCATTTGTATTGCATGCACTGGGCTCGACGCATCATACTAACTGCATAAGTATTTTAAACCCAAACTTGAATACATGCTATTAGTTGCATTTCACATACCATCCCTAGATTAGCCGAGCCTATTCTAGTTGCATTTTGTATGCGATGCATTAGTCATCTAACATGGACTTGAATCATACATTTGATTGTTAACAAGTTCTTTGTTTTGGCTTGGAGTACGATGTAAGTATTTATGCTTTAGCATCTCGCATGAGTGTGAATGATGACATGACAGCATGCTTACCATGTGGCTATGTGCTTATGTGATATATCTGCCGGAGTGCCTGTGGGTGAAGGTTGGATTCTTTGAGTTGGAACAACTCCTTGAAATCCGTGTTTTAGCTTACTTGCGAGTAGCAAATTTTAAACCGATTTCCAAACAAACGGATGTGCGATGCTTTGTTCCAAATTAGGCTATCTAGTCTATACTTCTGTGTTAAGCACATCACATAGTAAGATTAGCTAATTAATCGGAATAAGAACACATAATGTTTTCAAAACTAGATATCATGGTTAGTAGAGGCCGATCTTTGATCGGGCGAGCGGGGGTGCTCATAGCTGACCTTCTCTAATCGTACCCAAGTTCCCGAGCTGAGGCAACTTTGGTGATGAAAGACACGTGGCCTTAGGCAAACGAGTCAGGGTTTCCTAAATCCCCCAAAATAAAATATTTAGGTGGCGACTCTATATCTGGCAAAGCAGTCCATGTTTGGCACTTCTTTGAAAAAATCTGTTTTCAAAATGATTTGCCGGATTTGGACTCTTTGGTGATTTATCAGTCTCGCATTGCACATTGCGGGATCAAATTAAGAACCGTGACAAATTTGAGTCCGAACTGTAGTGAGCCCCAAATGAACAAATTGGGGAGATTCCCTCCCGGGACATTCGGGGATGTCTACAGGACCCTAGTATGCTTTACTTATGTTGTTTGAATGATTTGGTATCATTTCTTGCTTCATTTCAGTGCACTTAGTGTTGTTACACTTCTACTTTTGTCACTCATTGAGCACTCTTGAGAGTTGTGCTCTTTGGCCTCTTCGATGGCCAATACATTGTGCATGCATGCCTTGCTTTATGTGCCTTCATTTCATCACTTATGGCCACTAATTTGGGCATGGCTGAGGCCTACCCCTTTTGGTTTAAGTCCATCTAGCATTACGTATGCCATGTTGTTTGAATGCTTACATTACATCGCATTATGCATGCCATGTTTATCACATTGTATATGCCATATACTTTGCATTGTGTATGCTTAGATCATATTCCATTGAATATGCCATGTTTATTTGCATTGAGCATGCCATGCTTGGTATATTACATAAGTTGCCCTTGTTGCGTTGCATTGTGCATGCATCCATTACATTATGGTTAGAACCTTATGAATGCCTTGCATTGAGTAGGCCATCTAGTTCTTAGCATTTAGCATTGTGTATGCTAGTTGTTACATGCTTTAGCATTGTACATGCCATTAGCCTTGTTAGGTTAATCATATTGCATTGCATGTTTGCATGCTTAAGTCATATTGCATACTTGCATGCTTGAGTCGCATTGTGCATGCCATGCTTGCTTGCATTGTGTTTGGAGTAGGTGTTAGTCCAAACACGGAAAACGAGGGACGTTTCATACTTAAAGTGATGAAATGTGCCTTAATTCCCGGTCGCCGACGCTTTTGATCATCCATGATAGAGTTTTAGGCTTTATGTGTTTACTTGTGCATTCATTTTCATATTGAATTGTGCAACTTCGCCTCTCGGCCATCATGCATGAAAATGCGCGATTGGTGGCCCGAGGGTCGAGAACCTACACTCCCTTGAGTTCATGACATGATAGGGAGGGTGGTTGTGACACATATCTTACAAATACATTGCCATGCCCTTTCTTACTCTCTGTTGCAGCAAATTATAGTTCAGCAGCAACAAATGGTCAGCCAGCCAGAAACAGTAGCTGGTTGACCACTTTTCTTGGTTTTCAACAACAAAAAGTGGTCGGCAGGGGTCTGGAGAGGCCAATAGTGTTCGGCCACCTTCCCATTGGATTCCCAAGGTGGACTTTCAACTTTCTGGAGCTTGGTGAAAGTTTTTGAGAACAAATGAAAAGAAAGGCAAATCGGGGCATCGCATTGGATTTCCGAATGAGGCGACCGAGCATGCATCCAGTTTTCTCCCTCTGAGAATCTCTTGCTTTTATTGCTTTCCTTAGCTGCCATGCTTAGATAGCCAGGTTTTGCTTTGGTTTGTTCTTTTAATTAGTTAATGCGTTTAGCTATTTTCAATTCGTTTTGTAATAATTAGTTAACTAGGATTAGTTAATTAATTTGTTGTGTAATAATTAGTTTAATTAGCTTAGATTAGCTAGTTAGCTCTTTATTCGGTCTCTCACTTGAGAGAGCCAATTGTTGTAATAAGCGTGCGTGTGTGTGATGCATGTCTTCTAACCTCTATTTCTTTCTCCTTTTTACTTAACCGCTTACGATGGTTAGTTTTAGGGCATGTTTCATTAGCATACCTTATGCTTGCATGTTTGCATCCATTCATCTGTATTGCATGCATCGGGCTCGGCGCATCATACTAACTGCATTGTATTTCAATTCCAATTTGAATACATGTACCAAGTTGCATTTCACATGACATTCTTAGGACAGCCGAGCCTATCTTAAATGCATTTTCGCATGTGTTGCATTAGCCATTCTAACATGAACTAGGATCATGCATGATTTCTAACTAGTTCCTTGTTTTGGCTCAGAGTACACTGTGAGTGTTTACGCTTTAGCATACTGCATGTGTGTTAATGTTGCCATGAAAGCATGCTTGCCATAAGGCTATTTGCTTATGTGATATAACTGCCTGAATGCTTGTGGGTGAAGGTTGGATTACTTGAATTGGGACAATTCATTGAAATCCACATTTTAGCCTACTTGCGAGTAGCAAACTTCAAACCATTTTCCAAACACAAGGATATGCAATGCTTTGTTCCAAATTAGGCGATTTAGTCTATACTTGTTTTGCTGTGCACATCACATAGTAATTCTAGCTAATTAACCAGAATAAGAACGCATGTGTTTTCAAAAACTCGATATCATACTTAGTATAGGCCGATCTTTGATCGGGCGAGCGGGGGTGCTCATTATATGACCTTCCCCAATTGTACCCAAGTTCTTGAGCCGAGGTAACTTTGGTGATGACGGACACGTGGCCTTAGGCACGAGTCAGGGTTTCCTAAATTCCCCTAAAATAAAATATTTAGGTGGCGACTCTGTATCTGGCAAAGCAGTCCATGTTTGGCACTTTTTTCTAAAAATCTGTTTTCCAAAACGATTTGCCGGATTTGGACTCTTTGGTGATTTATCAGTCTTGCATTGCATTTTGCGAGATCAGATTAAGAACCGTGACATATGAGTCCGAATTGGAGCATACAAAGGCCCCAAGAGGGGCGCGTCTACAGTAACCAACTTGTCTCAAACACAACCACAACAATCCAATGGCCAAATTTAAGGAGATACAAGGGAAGCAAGATGTGAACAACAACAAGAAACCATGAAGCCCGAGTCTGGGATACAACAACGGTCGGATCAAAATCGAAATCGCTATAACCTCCCCCTTTAAGGAATTTCGTCCCCAAAATTTCAAATCAAGTTTTATTGTTATGCTTAAACCAATTACAATAATGATCATCAATCAATTCCATCATCATGACCTATTCCCGGTCCTCTATTCTCATCAATAAGATGATCGATTTCTCAGTATTGAATATACAATTCATATTTTCCAAAACATATGCAATGTTCACATTGAACTCGTGTTTCCTAAACACATACAACATATACAATGTTTTCATATTCTCAAAACATATACAATTCTTTCATATTTCATTA
Organism: Camellia lanceoleosa; assembly: GCA_025200525.1. Lineage (NCBI taxonomy): Eukaryota > Viridiplantae > Streptophyta > Magnoliopsida > Ericales > Theaceae > Camellia > Camellia lanceoleosa. The sequence continues at coordinate 84,160,988 of CM045772.1, read as the reverse complement.
ACATAACGTAGACACCCCATTTTTGAACGTCCTCAAGACTTGGACATCATCGTTTGAACACTCGATGATCATCCATGCTCGTGTTCGTTTTGAGTTCTTGAAGGTTCCGGTCACGCGCCTTGTCTAAAGATCTCTCAACTTGTCTGTTTTGTGCTTGGTTGTGGACCAAGCACTTGTGTTTTTTGCTTTTGAGGAAAGAGTATGGCTTTTTTGTCATCCCCTCAATCCATCGGCCTTGTTTTCTTGCCATCAGCCAAAAGTTTTGGCTGATCAACACTTTAATTGGTCGGCCGGCACTTATGTTGGTCAATCGGCCATGTTTTCTGGCCGAACCTTGTTCATCTACTTTATGCAGATATTTTATGCCAGCTGTCATCGCTGGCATGCACAATTCACACCCTTCATACACGTGTATGGAGGGATTTGCACCTTTGCTTAGCTTGCCTTGCTCAACAAGCTTAGGTTTTGAACTTCTATAAAGAGGGAGCTCCTCCTCCCTCTCTAGAGGTTCTAAAAATTCAGTCTTGAGGGATAGATATACTTTTGTATCTATATTCCTTTGTTTGACCTTGTTTTGTGCTCTAAAGTGTTGTTTTGTCTTACTATTGTACACAAACACACACTAGAACACCATCCTCTTGGAGCTGAGGTCCCTTGAGATTGATTTCAGAGTTTTTGAGCTAGTTTTAGTCAGAGAAAGCTGCTGGAACTTTGTTTTTGAAGGAGTTCTTCAAGGGTGAGCATTCTTGCTTTTAATACTCCATTCTTGCTTAAGCTTTTAGCCCTTCTTGCTTATTGTTTTAAGCTTAGATTATAACTGATAAAAGCTCTGATTTTGTATGCTTTAGATCTTTGTTTAAGGTCCTTTTTTGGTTTGGGGTTGTTTCCCCCTTCCAAGGCCTTGTTAGGCCTTGTTTTAGGCCATCCTTTTTGGCCCTTGTTCTTTGCTTTGCATGACCTTTCTACCACTGAAATCCAGAGTATTTTTAGTGGTGGAAAGGTGGTTTTGAGGTCTTAAATAGGAGAGGGTCATCCTCTCTCCTTGTTGTTCTTTATGCTAGTATAAATGGCTTATATTAGTAGCATGTTTGCTTGGCTTGTTTTAGCTTCATTTCAGTATGTATTAGGCTTTGTTTTGCCATGATATAACACTGTTTTGACTTGGTTTGGACATACCATGTATGCTTCATATGCTTGCCTTGCAATCCTCTACTTGCCTTAACATGCTTTATGCTTTAAGCCATGTTTTTAACATGATTTTGGCTTGACTCCATGAAGCTTTTAGCCTTGTTGTAGCATGCTTAAGCTCTGATTTGAGTTGTATTAGTCATATATGCCATGCTTTGTATAGCTACCATGCAATTTAGCTTGTTAGCTTTGAGTGTCCAAGTCACTAGCATGCTTTACTTGGCTCATTTCATTGATTTGACATCATTTGTAATGTTATTTCAGTCCATGTTTCATGCTCATATGCTTGCAATTATCACTCCTTTAATGTTTTAAAGAGTTGGTGTTTTATGCCTCATGAATGGACCATTGTGCATGCCTCCATGTTTAGGCCTCTGGGATGCCATTTCAATATGTTTTTGGGGTTATTTTGCCATGATATAACTCTGATTTTTATTGCCTAAGTCATGCCATGTTTGGTTTTGATAGGTGTAGTGTAACACCCCTTTTGTGGCCTTGCATGCCTCATGCTTTTGGTCATTTGTTCTAGTTTATTTTGGCTTTGGTCCTTGCATGTTTTAGGCTTATTTTGACATGATCTAGGACTGTTTTGGTTTATACTTGCCATTTGCTTCGTGTTTTTGTGATACCCCTGTTCTGTATTATGTTAATTGGTCCCTAATACGTATGTGATTATATGTTTTGATATGATTTTGTATTTCATTATGTGTATATATGTGATTTGGAATTATATTTGTTCACTGTAGGAATATTTGTTTGAATAATCTGCTTTGGGAATTAAATTGAAGGCCTTATCGGCCACGGAACCCGAAATTGATTACGTCATTGTGATTGGCATAATTTTTAGAGCCTACAGTGAAATTTAATTAGAAATTGATTCCGGACCAGATTAAGTTGATTAAATTAATAAATTAGTGCCCAATTACCCTATATTAAAATATTGTGACTTAGTGGGGCCTTATTATATTCAATTCCCTCTTTGGTTCACCTTGGCTGATTCTAACTAAAGAAAAAGGAGAGAGGGAGTTGGCTAGAGAGGGGGAAAAGAGGAGAGTTGGGTGTTTGGCTCAAATTTGTGTAGAATTGCAGGATTAAACTCAAGAAATTGCTATAGTTTGGAAGATTGAGCCTCTAGGTGAGCATTTGATTCTTGAATTCATGAGTTTAATGTGTAATCTTGTGTGTTCAAGGGTTGTTTGTGACCAAGAGCATGATTTGAATTAATTTTGTTGAAATTGAGGCTTGATATATGCATGCATGTAATGAACTCCCATGGAATCATAAATCTAGCATGTAATTTGTAAAATTGTGAAAGATTGGCAGTGTAATCCCACATGCAAGCATGTCTCTGTCAAATTTTATGAGAATGAGCACTAATTGCATTATTTGAAGTGAATGTGAAGTCAAAAGGGGCATGCATGTACAAATCATGGGAGTATAAGTCTTGAATGTTTGAATTTGACCATATTGGAGATGAGTTGTAATATTTTGCGCCATGCATGCAAATAAATCATGAAATTGAGCTTCAAAATGTTGTAATGCAGTGTTTGTTCCATGTTAGTGCACATATATATGAATTTTGGGTCAAAATCATATATTTAGGGCCCTTGAATTTGAAGTTGAAGCTCAAGAACATGTTTTGGATTTTCTAGAAATTTGAGGTCCGCTCGAGCGGGGAAACTACCGCTTGAGCGTAAATTTCGTGCTCCCAGCACTTTTTGCAGAGTTGGTATCCGCTCGAGCGGGATAATCCACGCTCGAGCGGTGAACTTTTATAGACAGGCCTTCCGCTCGAGCGCCCTAACTCATGCTCGAGCGTAATTTTGAGGTAACCAGTACTTTTGCAGGCCTCTTGGGTCCACTCGAGCAGGGAAGTCCACGCTCGAGCGGGGACCCTGTTTTCTGAAATTTTGTTCATGCATTTTGTGTTTCATTTTCCGTTCTCTTTCACTTGTAATCACTCTTAGGCATATGTTAAGCATTGTAAATGAGTTAATGGGATAAGAATAAAGCCTAAAGAGGAATATGTGAATTAAGGAACGGATTGAATTGTTGGTGACCCTTTTGTGTTCATGAAATGTGTAGGGTCAAGCTCCGGGGCAAATCCACAAGCCGATCACTGTGAGTAATATCTTAACAAGATATTTGAAATATACTGTTGTCCAATTGTCTACTCATATGTAAGTTTTAGAAGTTCATTAGTTTGAATGGTGGACAACGATTGATATAAATAATTGGGCCAAAGGCCGATTGATGCGAATGATTAGGCTAAAGGCTGATTGATATAAATAATTGGGCCAAAGGCCGATTGATACGAATGATTGGGCCGAAGGCCGATTGACACGAATGATTGGGCCGAAGGCCGATGGATACGAATGATAGACATGGATGATTGGGCCGAAGGCCGATGGATACGAATGATGGATATAGATGATTGGGCCAAAGGCCGATGGATATAAATGATTGGCCGAAGGCCGTTTGCTGTATTGTTTCAATGATTACTTATATATCTTCCTCATTTGATATTATTCACTGGGCATTCACTCACGCTCATTCATGTACATATAGGTGAGCCAAGGGACGTCCAGAACCAGCCCCGGTGAACTTATGAGAAACAGTTTAAGTTTTGAGGAGTCAGCCCAAACGTCTCACGCACGAGACTGTCTTCACCTTTGACCTTGTTTATAGTTTTGTTATGTTGGCGAATACGTTGGACTACTTTTGTATATAAGACTTGGGTTTGATTGACTTAAATCTGTGTGATCCTGTATGTACAGCGTTTTGTGTTAGTGCATATTTTGATATGAGTTATTAACATATAAATGTTTGGAATGTTATGGTGTGCATTTAAGCACGGCTCTATGGATAAAGCTTTTGAATTGCTTCCGTTTGGCCCTTTTATCTCCGATGAGTTTTGTTAATTTGCCTCAGAGGCCTTCGGTAATCCCAGGATTACTGGTCGGTTATGATGCTAAACCTATAGGGGCGGGTTTGGGTCGTGACAGTTTTGCACAGCCTTGGTTTGAGTCCTTTGGCTAGTTTTAAGCTTTGGGCTCTCTTGCATGCCATGCTTGCATCATTTGGTTGGTTTGGCACCTTTCCATGCATGATTTCAGAGCTTATCATGTTTGTCACATGTCCATATTTGTCCCTTTTTTAGTGTTCTTGAAAGTTGCCCTTTTATGCTTGGTGATAGGCCATTACATGTGCATGTTTGTATGTATTTTTCTCTACCATTTCTTAGCACTTTGGCCATTGATTTGGACATGTTTGAGCTCTGTCCTTTTGGTTTAAGTCCATCCCTTGCATGTTGTTACATGCTTGTCTTGCATGTTGTTGCATGCTTGCTTCATTTTGCATGTTGTGACATGTTATATATGTCCATATGTTTAGGTTGAATGCCTATTGCATATTGCTTGCTTGCATGCTCATGTTGAATTAGCTTGCTTGCATGCTTATGTTGAATTAGCTTGTTTGCATGCTTAGGTTGCATTGCATTGAGTGTGCATTCCCTTGCCTCTTGATTAAGCATGATGGAGGTTGGGGCCCCTTATGTGTTTTGTGCATTTCATTCCATATTGAATTGCATACTTGGCCTTTTTGGCTATCATGCATCGAAATGCGTGATTGATGGTCTAAGGGTCGAGAACCATACTCCCTTGAGCTCATGGTATGATAGGGAGGGTGGTTGTGTACACATTGTTGTGGACGCGCCCTGGGGGGCCTATGCTCTTCCATAGTTCGGACTCATTATGTCACGGTTCTTAATCTGATCTTGCAAAGTGCAATGCAAGACTGATAAATCACCAAAGAGTCCAAATCCAGAAAATCATTTTGGAAAATAGATTTTTAAGAAAGAAGTGCCAAACATGGACTGCTTTGCCAGATACAGAGTTGCCACCTAAATATTTTGTTTTGGGAAAATTTAGGAAACCCTGACTCGTTGCCTAAGGTCACGTGTCCGTCATCACCAAAGTTGCCTCGGCTCGGGAACTTGGGTACGATTGGGGAAGGTCATCTGTGAGCATCCCCGCTCGCCCGATCTGAAGATCGGCTTGTACTAAGCATGATATTGAGTTTTTGAAAACACATGCGTTCTTATTTTGGTTAATTAGCTAGTCTTTACTAAGTGATGCGCGCAACACAAAAGTATAGACTAGATTGTCTAATTTGGAACAAAGCATCGCATATCCATTTGTTTTGAAAATGGTTTGAGATTTGCTACTCGCAAGTAGGCTAAATCACGGATTTCAATGAATTGTCCCAATTCAAGCAATCCAACCTTCACCCACAAGCATTCAGGTAGTTATATCACATAAGCAATTAGCCTCATGGCAAGCATGTTGTCATGTTAACACTCACATACATGGAAGATGCTAAAGCATAAACACTCATAGTGTACTTCGAGCCAAAACAAGAAACTAGTTAGTAATCATGCATGATCCTAATTCATGTCGACAATGGCTAATACAACACATACAAAATGCAATTAAGATAGGCTCGACTATCCTAAGAATGGCATGTGAAATGCGATAATTTGATACACGTATTCAACTAGGAATTGAAATACAATGTGGTTAGTATGATGCGCCCAGCCTGGTGCATGCAATACTGATAAATGGATGCAAACATGCATAGCATAAGGTATGCTAATTGAAATATGCCCTAAAACTAACCATCATGAGTGGTTAAATAAAAGGGAGAAAGAAATGGAGGTTGGAAGCCATGCATCATACACACGCACGCTTATTACAACAATTGGCTCTCTCGAGGGAGACACCGAAAGAATAATACAGATTAACTAATTAACTAATTAACAAGCTAATTAAATATTACACAACACTTAACTAATTAAATGAATTAATTAAGCTACTAAAGCAGTAAAGCAGCCTCCGGAAGAGGGACAAATGCATGCATGCTCGGCTCCGCTCGGAAATCCATCGCCATGTCATATGTTGCCACTGTTTGCACTGTTCTGCACCTCTAAAAACTGCACAAGTCTCAAGGATGCTTCTGAACCACTCCCTGAGCACTTTGCGAGGTCATCGACCAAGAGATGAGGCCACTGGCCAAGGGGAATTGGTCATCGACCATTTGTGAGGCTCTCGGCCAACAATGCATAGCCGATTGCCGCGAAGATGGCCGACCGCCATTTTTCTCTGAATCTTTGTTTTCTTTGCAACAGAGGACAAACAGAGCATGGCAATGCATTTACAAGATAATGTTTGCACAACCACCCTCCTTATCATGTTTAAGACTCAAAGGAGTATGGTTCTCAACCCTCGGGCCACCAATTACGCATTTCAATGCATGATGGCCAAAGGAGCCAAGTGTGCATTTTAATGTCAAATGAGATGCACAAAACACATAAGGGACCCCAACCTCTATCATACTTGATCAAGAGGTAGGGGATGCAGGCTCAATGCTACGCAACCTAAGCATGCATACAAACTAATGCAACATGAGCCTGGGAACAAGCATACAAACATGCAAGGCATGTGACAACACTCAAGGATAAGCAAGCATGTAACAACATGTAAGGGACAATGCATGCAAAAATGCAAAGCAACTTAACCAAAGATGCATGCCGAATGCAATGCCACTTAAACATGCAACAATATGTCAATAGACCTTCCATCTAAACATAACAAACATACATAGCATGCAACAACACGCAAAGGGGCAAAGTATGTAATAACATGCAAGGCAAGCATGCAACAACATGCGAGGGATGGACTTAAACCAAAATGGACAGCTCTCAAATAGGCCCAAATTAGTGGCCAAAGTGATGCAACAAAGGCATGGAATACACATACAAACATGCATGCTAATTGGTCTAACACTTAAGCATCAAGAGGGCAACTTTTAAGCACACTTAAAAGAGGATAAACATGGACATATGACAAGCATGTGAAGCTCTGAAAACATGCAAGGAATGATGCCAAATCAACCAAACCATGCAAGTAAGGCATGCAATAAAGCCCAAAACTTGGAGCTAGCCAAAGGACTCAAACCATGGCTATGTGAAACAAGCCCCAAAGGGCCAAGGGAACCTAAAATAGTCCCAAGGTAGGTCTAAACAAGACCAAAAGTGAGCTCAAAACTAGCCAACACAAGCTAGAACACAATGCCAAAAACATGAGGCATGCACGGCCACAAAAGAGGTGTTACACTACACCTAACACAACCAAACATGGCATGACTTAAGAAACAAAAATTAGAGTTATGGCATGTTAAAATGAGCCCAAAAACTCACTTAGATGGCATTCCAAAGATCTAAGCATGGTGGCATACACAATGACACATTCATGAGGCATAAAACACATACTCTTTAAGACATTAAATGAGTGATAAGTGCAAGTGTACAAGCATGAAACATGGATTGAAATAACATTACAAGTGATGCCAAACCACTGAAATGGTCCAAGTAAAGCATGCTAATGACTCAAACACTCAAAGCTAACAAGCTAAGATATATGGTAGCTATACAAAACAATGCAAGCATGACCAAAACAACAAAAATCAGAGCTCTAGCATGTTAAAACAAGGCTAGAGGCTTCATGGAATCAAGCCAAAACATGCACGCATGGTAGTCTAAATGCAAGATACACGTTAAGGCAAAATGAGAGGATTACAAGGCAAGTACATGGTGTATGCAAGAAGCCATTAAACCAACCTTAGACAGAGGTAAAACATGGAAAAATAACACCAAATACTTGCTGAAATGAAGCTAAGACAAACTTAACAAACATGCTACAAACATAAGCCATTTATGCAAGCATTCAAGACAATAGGGAGAGGGGATGACCCTTTCCTATTTAGGACTTCAAAACTACCTCTCCACCACTAAAAATCCTCTGGATTTTAGTGGTAGAGAGGTCATACAAAGAAAAGAACAATGGCCAAAGGAGATGGCCTAAAACAAGGCCTAACAAGGCCTAAGAGGGGGGAAACAACCCCAAACCTCAAAATGACCTTAAACAAAGATCTAAAACACACAAAATCAGAACTTTTATCAGTTATAAACTAAGCTTAAAACAATAAGCAAGAAGGGCTAAAAGCCTAAGCAAGAAAGGGGTATCTAAAGCAAGAATGCTCACCCTTGAAGAACCTCTTCAAGAACACCACTCCAGCAACTTCCTCTAATCAAAAAACACCTCAAGAACGTTAACAAAAACCCTCTAGTGCCTCAGCAACCAAGGATGGTGCAATGCTAGGTGTTTGGGTGCAATAGTGAAACAAAAAAACACTTTAGGTCACAAATACACACACAAATGATAGAGAGAGGGAGATATAGAGATAGAGAGATACAACTTTTTCTAACTCTCATTTCTGAACCCTTGAGAAGGGAGGATGAGCTCCCTTCTTATAGAAGTCCCAATTCTAAGCTTCCTAAGTAAGCTAAATCAAGAGCCAAATCCCTCCATACACGTGTATGGAGGGGGTGAATTTTGGATGTCAGCTGTGCCAGCTGGCACTAAATATCTGCATAAAGCAGATGAACAGGGTTCGGCCAGCAAAAATGGCCGATCGACCAACACAATGGTTGGCCGACCAAATAAAGTGCCGACCGGCCAACACTTTTGGCCGATGGAAAGAAAACATGACCTCAGGCCTTGGGCGGTGGGTTGAAGGGATGGCTAACAAGCAACCCTCTTCCCTCAGAAGCAAAAACACAAGTGTTTGGTGTACAACCAAGCACAAAACAGACAAGTTGAGAGATCTTGAGGCAAGGCGCGCGCTGCCGGGACCTCCGAGAACTCAAAACGAACACGAACATAGATGATCATTGAGTGTTCAAACGTTGACGTCCAAGTCTTGAGGACAGTCAAAAATGGGGTGTTTACAATTGTCTTGTAAATGCATTGCCATGTTCTATCTGTCATCTGTTGCAGCAAAAGGAGCAATCAACAGGAAGGGATGGCCGATCGGCCATCTTTAGTGCCGGTCGGCCATCTTCAGTGCTGGTCGGCTACAAATGTTTGGCCGAGAGCCTCATTTTTGGTCGATGACTAGTTTACCTTAGCCGGTGGTCCTATATTTTGGTCGATGGCCTTTTAGCATGCCCACAAGGTGGTTCAGAAGTGTCACAGAAGTTGGCACAATTTTCAGAGGTACAGAGCAGTGCAAACAGAGGCAACATAAAGCATGACAACGGATTTCCAAGCGAAGCCGACCGAGCATGCATTCGTCCCTCTTTCCGAGGCGGCTTTACTGTCTTCATAGCTTAATTAATTTTTTAATTATTTAAGTGTTGTAATAATTAGTTATAGCTGGTTATTCATTTGATTTTGTAATAATTAATTAGCTTGTTAGTTAGTTAATTAGTTAATCTATATTATTCTTTCAGTCCCACCGTCGAGAGGGCGCAATCGTGTAATAAGCGTGCGTGTGTGTGATGCATGTTTTCCAATCCTCATTTCTTTCTCCCTTTTACTTAACCGCTTACGATGGTTAGTTCTAGGGCATATTTCATTTAGCATCCTCATGCTCGCATGTTTGCATCCATTCATCTGTATTGCATGCACTGGGCTCGGCGCATCTTACTAACTGTACTGTATTTCAATTCCTACTTGAATACATGTATCGAATTGTCGCATCTCATATGCCATCTTAGAATAGCCGAGCTTATTCTAGTTGCATTTTGCATGTGTTGCATTAGCCATCTCAACATGAACTAGGATCATGCATGATTACTAACTAGTTTCTTGTTTTGGCTCGGAGTACACTGTAAGGGTTTATACTTTATCATCTTGCATGTATGTGAGTGTTAACATAACAGTATGCTTGCCATGAGGCTAATTGCTTATGTGATATAACTGCCTGAATGCCTGTGGGTGAAGGTTGGATTACTTGAATTAGAACAATTCATTGAAATTTGTGTTTTAGCATACTTGCGAGTAGCAAACTTCAAACCATTTCAAAACAAACGGATATGCGATGCTTTGTTCCAAATTAGGCGATCTAGTCTATACTTGTGTGTTGTGCACATCACATAGTAATTCTAGCTAATTAACCGGAATAAGAATGCATGTGTTTTCAAAAACAAGATATCATGCTTAGTACAGGCCGATCTTTGATCGGGCGAGTGGGGGTGCTCATTGCATGACCTTCCCCGAAGCATATCCTTTAAAATCTAAATGGTGTGTTCTAACTGCCTGTCAGTCTGAGGATGATACGCAGTGCTAAAAGTCAATCTCGTGCCCAAGGCACTCTATAGGTTTTGCCACAACCGAGCCGTGAAATGCAGATCTCTATCCGAAACAATTGTCATAGGGACCACGTGCAATCTCACTATGTCCCTAATATAAAGGTCAGCAGGATTATCTATTGAGTCACTCACATGTATAGGTATAAAGTGTGTCGACTTAGTCAACCAGTTAACTACCACCCAAATGGTATCACTACCCTGTTGAGTCCTCGGAAGACCGACAACAAAATCCATCGTGACATGTTCCCACTTTTACTCGGCTATAGGCAAGGGTTGCAACAAACCTGCTGGCCTCTGATGTTCGGCCTTCACCTATTGACAAGTAAGGCCCTTTGACACAAACACGACCACATCCTTTTTCATTCCCCTCCACCAAAACTGGTGACAAAGGCCGTGATACATCTTTGTACCTCCTAGATACACTGCAAGGCGTGAATGATGAAACTCTCAGAGTACTTCCTCTCTGCAAGACTCTGGCAAGAGATGGTCAAGATACCTAAAACTCGAGTCAAAGTACATGTTCAAGCCACTTTCTACCTTCCCATTGGAGATATTTTTCTGGAGGGATTTTACCTTAAGGTTACCCTTCTGTGCTTCTATTATTCGGTTCACAAGTATAGGTTGTGCAACTACCGAAAACAAAGCTGCAGACTCAACAGACTCGCTAAGCTGCAAGTGAAACTCCTTGATGGCACTCAACATCTCCCATTCCAAGATGGTAATACAAGCTACACTGCTAAAAGATTTCCTACTCAATGCATCGGCCACAACATTAGCCTTCTCTGGATGATAATGTAACTTAAAGTCATAATCCTCTATGAACTCCATCCACCCTCTCTGCCTTAGGTTCAAATCTTTCTGTGTAAACAAATATTTTCAGACTCTTGTGATCGGAAAACACTTCAAATTTCTCACCATACAAATAATGCCTCCAAATCTTTAAGGCAAAGATTAATGCTACTAACTCTAGGTCATGAGTAGGGTAGTTCCTCTCATGTGTTTTTAACTGCTGTGAGTCATCTTGCATCAAAACACAACCTAAACCTTCCCGTGAGGCATCACCATACATCAAATGGCTCAAACCCCTCTCCGGAATAATCAAAACTGGAGCAGTGGTAAGTCTAACCTTAAGCTTTTGAAAAGACTTTTCACAGGTCTCGCTCCACAAAAATTTGATCCATTTCCTCATCAGTCTAGTCAACAGTGAGGCTAACTTAGAGAGAAATCCTTCACAAATCTATGATAATACTTGGCCAACCCCAAGAAACTACAGATCTCGAAAGCATTTGTAGGTGGTTCCCAATCTTGCATTGCCTCTATCTTGGATGACTTTACAGTCACCCCTTTCCTAGATACCATATGGTCTAAGAACTTAACTTCTCTTAGCTAGAATTTGCATTTTCCAAACTTAGCATACAGTTTGTGGGCTCTAAGCAACTCAAGGATCACTCTCAAGTGTTCCTTGTGCTCCTTCTCAGAGGGTGAGCAAATCAAGATGTCGTCCACAAAGACGACCACAAAATAATATAGGAACTCATGGAAGATCCGATTCATCAAATCCATAAACATAGCTGGTGCATTTCTTAACCCAAAAGGCATTACTAGGAATTCATAATGGCTATACCACGTATGGAATGCCATCTTCAGGATATCCTTCTCCTTTACTCTCAACTGGTGATAACCCGATCTCAGGTCTATTTTAGAGAAGTAACAAGACCCTTTCAACTGATCAAACAAATCATCTATACGAGACATTGGGTACTTGTTCTTAACAGTTACCCAGTTTAACTTCCGGTAATTTATACAAAGTTGTAATGCACCATCTTTCTTTTTGGCGAAAAGAGCCGGTGCTCCCTAAGGTGAAGTACTAGGGTGGATAAAACCCTTATTTAACAATTCCTTGAGTTGAATCTTCAACTCACTTAACTCAGTAGGCGCAAATCTATATAGTGCCATAGAAATCGGTGCCGTGCCAGACACTAAGTTAATAGAGAACTCGATCTCTCTGTGAGGTGGTAAACTGGTAAGATCCTCCGAAAAAACATCCGGGTATTTACACACTACCCTCGGCAATTCAACTTAGGCGTCATCACACTCAGTACTCAAGAAGTTGGCAAGAAGGCAACTAAGTTCACTCTGCTCACGTGGATCATACATCGGTGATAAGACTTTATTAACCCGATCCCCCAAGAAATAAAAACAATCCTTACTCAAGGTACATACAGTAACTCTCTGATGGTATCAATCTATAATAGCCTGATATGATGACAACCAGCTCATTTCCAAAATAACATCAAAACTAGACATGTCAATCAACACAAATGAAAAAGGAAGTTGGCGATCGGTAACCTCTATGTCACAACCCTGACACCCCTACTTCAAAATAATCTCACCACCAATAGGTGACTCTACACAAAGAGGAGATGCTAACTGAGACAACTCTAACCCCAAAATCGAAGCAAATGCAGATGAGATAAATGAATAGGATGCACCTATATCAATCAACACATTAGCAACCGAATTCCAAAACAAGAAGGTACCTCTCACTATTGAAGGCGCTGGTACAAGATCTGACGTGGTAACAGTATATACACACCCTATAGGTCTCTGCTCAACCTGCTGCATAAGCCTAATGTACTGACTAAGCCAAAGAGGCTGCTTGATTAGCCCTCGAGGCTTGTACTGAATGTGTAGGTTGGTGGCTTTGTGTTTGCCTCGAACCAGATGCACTGGGTGTGTCACCAAACTGAGGGAAAAATCTCTTCATGTGCCCCGCTTGCCTAAATTGATAACAAGTGAGTAGCTGCCCTCTCCTCTAACTTTGGCTCTAAGAACGAGCCAATGACGGTGTATACTGTTGCCCTCCTCCTCTTTGCGGGCAAGTTGGAGACTTGTGGCCCAACTGACCACATTTGAAACAAGTAATATCTCCCTAACCACCCCTTTTAGAACCCGAACTCGGTACTGGAAAAGTAAACCTTGACTGTGCTCCTTGGGATTGCTGGGAGTTAGAACTCCTCAGCCTTTTACTATCCCCCTGAATATCTTGACTCCTCCTAGAGCCCCTCATCCTCTCCTTCTCCATTTGCATTACGGTCTCAAGATGAACCGCCGCCTCCACAAGTTGTCCATAATCCCTAATCATCGACTCAGCCACTTTGAATATTAGCCCAGTCCTCAATATCTTCTTGAATTCCAAATAATGACGCTCTTCAGTCGCCACAAGCTCTGATGCAAACCTCGACAAGCTGGTAAATGTGGCCTCAAACTTGGCCACCAGAGTGTTCAATTGTACAAGTTTGGAGAACTGATCTCTCAACTTCTCTTGAAGCAAAACTTGTCTTGGAAGACGCTGACAAAAGCCTCCCAAGTCACCCCAATATGCCCACACACATACTTCCACCACTGACCCGCATCTCCTTTCAGCTCGAAGGATGCCAATGTCACTCTCAGCTAGTCATTCTTGATGCCAAGCATCTCGAACGTTTTCACTATTTGCTTTAGCTACTCATTTGTCTTTAGTGGCTCCTTGGGATCACCCATAAACTTATCCATATTTGATCGGAAAAACTCTCTCTTCAAGAAAGACGGCCTTGCCTTAGCTACTTGGGCCTGGACTAGATTATCAGCTTTGAGAATGTCCATAGACTCTTGCAATGCTCTGGCCATTTCGTGGGCTAAGGCGCCCATGGCCTATTGTAGACACCCCATTTTTGACCGTCCTCAAGACTTGGACGTCACCATTTGAACACTTTGTGATTATCCATGTTTGTGTTTGTTTGGAGTTCCTGGAGTTCTTAGCTACGCGCCTTGCCTCAAGATTTCCGAACTCGACTGTTTTGTGTCTGGTTTTGCACCAAACACTTGTGTTTTGCCTTGGAGGGGCAAGGAATGCCTTTTGAGGCATCCCCACACACCACCGGCACTAGCTAGAGGCCACCGGCTGGTTTTTCTTGCCATCGGCAATATATATTGCCGGTCGGCACTATTTGTTCTTGGTAGGCACTAAATTTTGTCAAAATGACATTCTTTGCGTGCGATTCTTGTCGCGATTGCTTTTCGAGATATTTTAAAGCGGTTGTCTTGCATCTTCTTTCCCTCCATACCGTGTATGGAGGGATGAGCTCTTGGTGGCTTAACTTGTAAGTTTGGTTGCCTATAAGAGAACCCTTCCTCCTCTTGGCTCAAGGGTTGGAGAGTTAGACATTTTTGGAGAGAAAAGACCTCAGAGAAGCTCTGGTTTTAGGGTTGAGTTCTATATCTATCCTATCTCTCTTTTTCTCTCTTGTTTGTACACTAGGTGCTTTAGTCCACATTATTGCACACAAGCACCTAGTGTTTCACCTTCCCTTGGCTACTGAGGTTCCAAGAGGTTGTTCTTAGAGTTTTTGGCTGGATTAGAGCTTAAGGAAGCAACAACATCATCTTTGGTGAAGAGGTCTACAAGGGTAAGACACTAGTCCTCTTTTTACCCCATTCTTGCACTCCATTTTTACCTATCTTTGAACTATTTTTAAGCTTAGTGTTTAATACAAAAAAGTTCTTTTTTTAAGCCCTCTTGGTTGTTTGTTAAGAGTGTTTTGTGGTTTGGGGAAGTTTGGCCCCTCCTAGGCCTGGAAAGGCCTCATTTTTGTGCTATTTTGTTGAGCTCCGGGATTTTGGTGTTCGGGTCTCTTCACCACTGAAATCTTGAGGGATTTCAGTGGTGTAGATGATGCCTTGAAGTCCCAAGAAGGAGAGGACCACCCCCTCTCCTTGTTGTCCTTGAAAAGGACAAGTTTTGGCCTCTTGAGGAAGCCTTTGTTGGTGTGTGTGTTGAGCATGTCTAGGCTGCATTTTATGTTTATTATGCCATGATATAACATTGCTAAGAGTTGGTTTTGGTCCCTTATGCATGCTTAGCATTGTTGCCTTGTAATGCCTTGATATCGCCTTAACATGCCTTAGGTTGTTAGCCCTAATTTGAGCATGCTTTAGGCTTAGATTCATGAAGATTTTGTGCCTATCTTGACATGTTTTAGGTTTGTCCATAAGTGTTTGGGTTGATCTTGGCATGCATTATATAGCCTCTTTGCATTTTAGGCTTGCTAGCCTTGAGCATGAATGTGTAGCATGCCTTGTTTGCATCATTCCAAAGGTTTGAGACCATTTGCCATGTTATTTCAGTCCATTTAACATGCTCATACGTTTGCATTGCATGCCTCTTTGATGTTTCAAGAGCTCATGTTGTATGTTCCTTGGGAGTGCATGTGTGCATGCCTTTTAATTTAAACCATATAGATGCCATCTAAGTGGTCCTTTGGACTTGATTTTGTGTGCTAAAAATCTGTTTTTAGTTGCTTAAGTCTTGCCATGTTTAGTCTCGTCAAATGTAGTTCAATACGCCTTTGGCTTGTTTTGAATACTTGGCCCCTTTTGCATGCATTTGCTTGTCTTGTTTAACATGATTTGGCATCATTTTATAGCATGATTTTAGAGCTCATGTTGCATGCTAATTGTCCATGAAATCTCTTTTCAAGCGTGCTTGAATGTTGCTTGTTCAACGCTTAAGGCTTGGACTATAACATGTGTATGTGTGCATGTGTATTTAGCCTCTATTTTTGGGCATTTTGACTATTGATTTTGGGCCTATTTGGAGTGGCCTAAGTCAGGTTTAAGTCCATCCCATTGTTTGGTTTACATGTTTGTCTTGTAGGTGTGTTTGCATATTAACATCCTTACATTACATTGTCCATGTTGCATGCTAGCTAACATGTTTAGGATTGCATTACATCAATGCACATGCTTGGCCTCTTGAGATGAGCATGATAGAGGTTTGGCACCCTTTTATGTTTGTTTGGTTTGCATTTCATTTGACATGAAAATTGCACACTTGATTCTTTGGGCCATCATGCATGGAAATGTGTGATTGGTGGCCCGAGAATCAAGGCACATTCTCCTTTGAGTCACAAACATGATAAGGAATGTGTTTGGTGCATACATTGCTTGAATTGAGCTGCCATGCAAGATTCTGCCCTCTGTTCTTTGTGAGTTGCGGGTTCTGAGAATTCATTGCCGTAGGCAATGTTTAGTCTTGCCGGTAGTCAATTATCGGCCGTGGACGAATTCTATGCCGATGTCCACATATAGCGGCGGTGGCTATTACATTTTTGGTGGTGATTCGGTATCCAAGGAGGTGGTTACGAGACTTTGGCGGTTTCGAGAATGGTAGCGAGGAAAGCAGGCGATCTAGGCATGGCGGTGCAATTAGAAGCGGAATCGGCGTGCATTGAGCCCTCGCCAGGCGGTTCTTTATTTTTCCTTAGATTAATTAATTTGTTAATTTAATTAATTTGTAATATTTAATTAGCTTGCGTAGTTAATTATTTGTATTATTCTTTTGGTCCCTCCGAGCGAGGGCGAATCTGTAATAAGTGTGGGTGAGTGGTGTGCATGTCTTCCAACCCCCATTTCTTTCTCCCTTTTATTTACCTGCTTATGATGGTAGATTAGGGCATATTTAAAATTAGCATACCTTATGCAATGCATGCGTGCATCCATGCATTTGTTGACATGCACCGGGCTCGGTACATCATACAAGCCGCATTGTATCTTCAATTTCCAACTCGAATACGTGCACCGAATGATTACATTTCACATGCCATTTTAGGGTTAGCCGAGCCTATCCTAATCACATTCTGTATGCGATGCATTAGTCATTCTAACATGAACTAGGACATGCATGTTTGCTAACTAGTTTGTTGTTTTGTAGTCTGATGTAAGTATTTATGCTTTAGCATATCGCATGCGTGTGAATGTTGACCATGTGGCTAAATGCTTATATGAGATAAACTGTTTGAATGCCTGTGGGTGGAGGTTGGATTGCTTGAGTTGGAAAACTCGTTGAAATCCGTGTTTTAGCCTACTTGCGAGTAGCAAATTCGAGCAGCTTTCAAAACAAGCGGATATGCAATGTTTATTTCCAAATTAGGCAATCTAGTCTATACTTGTTTCTTTCTTGCGCATAAAACATAGTAATTCTAGGCTAATAATTGGAATAAGAGCATGTAATGTTTTCAAAATCGGATATCACGGTTAGTAGAGGCGGTCTTGGACGGCGAAAGGTGCTCATAGTGACCTTCCCGATCGTACCCAAGCTCCGAGCCAAGGCAACTTTGGTGATAGCGGACCACGTGGCCTTGACACAAGTCGGGGTTTCCTAAATTTCCCATTTTAAAAATATTTAGGTGGCGACTCAGATGTCGCAAAGCGATCCATGTTTGGCACTACTTTTCAAAAATCTGTTTTCTCAAACGATTTGCCAGAGTTGGACTCTTTGGTTCAGATTACGAACCGCGACAAACAAAACAGGGGAGTCTGAACTGTAACGCCGTGAGTTCCCCCGCGGACGTGTTACACCTATTGACTAATTGGTTCGGCCGCATTGCCTGATCAACCCCTTCTTCTTGTGCCAGAATTTCATCCAGTAAAGGCACCTCATGCCTCCTAGGCCTACCATGCCTACCACCATCACATCCACGTCTTGACATCCTAATGAAGGTAATAAAAGAGATTAGCACATTTACAAATATGCCGAAACTAACTCACTCGCGTCCTAATGCGGTGGACAACAATAATTCATTCCATATAAGCACGTAGTGACATAAACACATACGAATTTAATTCCCAGATAATGATTGTCCCGTGACGTTGATCAAATGCCTTTCTAATAGGACTCCTAAAAACCCGTAGACTTGATCAACATCCTAGAAATTAGATCCTATACCTATATAATCATATAAACATATTATCACATAGTGTTGCAAATATACAAACATCTCTGTCAAACAAGATAAACCCATTGTGGTACTAATCACTTCCCACGTACCCAAAGTATTCAAACCTGGTATGCTCTAATACCAAGTTGTAATGCCCTCAAAATAAGTACAATAATCCAACGCCAAACACTAGTACAAAGTGATATGAATAAAATAAGAAGCTTTCATTAATTAGAGTTAGTATACAAAAGGTGATACATGAGATATACATTCATAAACAGTTCATCCTGAATCTACAGCATGTGTTACAAGTAATGATAAGGAATGAAAGCTAAACAGATATTCATATGCCCTAAGGGCTTACATTTTTCCAAGACTGTGCTTGGTTACAACAAAATAAGTCATAAGCTCAATACAAATTAAGTCCTAGGCTTGTACAAAAGATAGATACAAAATGAACAAAATTGAGCCTTCATCTCCACAGTCCTCCCAAGCTAACCTAAAAATGGTTTTTTCCAAGTAGGTTGAGCCAAAGCTTAGTAGAAACAATCTAATATAATATATGAATCTTAACAAAGATATAAGTATAATGTGCATAAACAATGCATGTAATAAAGTCATTCACATTCTACATGATCATAATATGCCAAGTTTTATATCTCAATCCATTTTATCCCAATTCATTTCAAGTCAATTGATTTCATCTTAACTCATGAGTCAAATTCATTATTATCTAGATAACCGACTGAGGCTACAACTCAGTGGTTCTCTAATCACTACAACCATTTCACAAACACTTCAATTTGCCATTTTACGAAAATTTTGTCCGTGGGAATTGACGCCCATGTATACGCGCGATTTTCGGGACTTTCACCTTGAACACATAGGCCAACTTAATTCAATGGAGTCCATGCCCTTTTTTCTCCCCAACATGCAGTACATCCCCTTTCTCCTCCCAAATATCATACATATATAATGTGTTAAAACACCGTCATATTCAATGACAATAGTTAAGAGATTAGTTTCAATTCACCTAATCCTCATGCAATTTTCTACAACAATCATAGTTATCCTCTACCGATAGCCTAAAATAGATATTTCTAAATAGATATACAATCTCCAAGATAGATAAAGTATCCAAATTTCCATAGGTGAGGGAATATACACATCCAACTCCACTATTTCACGAAGTCAGGCTTTGTCACCATTCAAATGTGATCTAAACAACACACAACTATAGATAAAAAGCAAAAAATGAAATCTTAAGTGAGAAGGTAGTAACGGTGAGGAAAAGGCGTAGGTTGGCCTGGGTTCTTGATCTGTATTCAAGTTCACTTCTACTAGTTCATCGACAGTGGCTTGCCCTCCATCTTACAGCTCTGGGGGAGCGTCTTTGAGCTCGGAGGAAGCATCTTTTGGGACTTAGTCTGTAGCCACTTGCTCAAAGATTCATGTTAAGATGTCTTCTGGTTTCGACTCCTTTACTTTTTTGATGAATCATTATCTGATGAAACCTATTGTTTAGGGCTTTTGGGAGACGATGTAGTGACATCTTCTTCAGCTTCGAAGGAAGAAAGACTAGGGTCTTTTGGAAAAGAATGTACCATATATACCTCAAATCATAGATATACTGAGCTAAAAGTACCCCTACCTCAAAAATGAGAACTAACAACAAAGACCCAAGCAAGCACTTTGACAAAAATGCAATCCAATCGAAAAATATGGCAATCCACACTTCTCCTTTACTATTCTTGCAAGATCTACGGTGGATCCTTACTAAAAAAGGGGTGAAATATAAGCTTTTAGGGTTAGGGTTTTTGGATATGAAGGTGAGAGAGAAAATGAAGAGAAAAGTGAGAGAAAATGAGCAAAAACTGGGTTTTATACTGGCTGAACCCAAACAAACTGTTTGAGCGATTTTTTCACCGCTCGAGTGCTAAGCCTAAACTCCAGCATTTTAGGCTTGCAAAACCAAATATTGGATACACCCTCCTTACTGCTCTAGCGGTGAACCAACCACTCAAGTGGTCACCCTGGACAAAGCACGTTACATAGCTCAGCTTCTAAGGCACTCTTAGCACATTAACCTTATTTCCATATGTAACCATTTAAGAAAATGTTTTCATTTAGCCTCTTACATTTATATTTTATTTACTTAAGTTTACAATGTAAATAAGGAAATACCCTCATTCGGATTCAAAGAAAAGTATAAAAAAAAAATCAAAATCCAATTAAATCAAAAGCGGTTCTCCCAGTTTTAATACAAAAATAATTTTTTAACTACAATTTATAAGTTTGATATTGAAGTAAAGGTGTTAATACTTTGTAGAAAAATTCCATAAAATCAAATTAGACTATTTAATATATAAGGAACAATTATCGCAAAAAATTATTTTGAAAATCGTACATTTTGAAAAATTCAATTTTCACACTTAGTAAAATTTTAAGTTAAGTTCAATTTTCGCCAGAAAACCTTTTTCTAATACAACATCTTTATACGAAAAGGAATAAGGGTCGGGTCTCGATTTGAGCCGTTACATTTAAGTACACAATCAGGGTCCTAATCACCTCTCATTCCATTACATTCCCACTAAATCCAAAGAGTATTCAATTCCTTTGAAACCAAGGGCATTTTGGACCTTTCACCACCTTTTTCCTATAAATATACCACATCTCTTAACATTTTTCGCGTCAAACACACACACATGCGCACACACACACACACATTCAGCTAAGAAGTGAAAAAGAGGGAAAAAGGTGTGAGCTTGTAAGAGAAAAGAAGAAAAAGAGAGCACAATTGCACAGCATTATTCTTAAGTAAACAAGTAAGCCACAACACAACTCTCTTTTATTTTCTTATTCAAATACTTGATAACACAACTCTCTTTCATTTTCTCATTCAAATACCTGATATTAGAGGCTTAAAGTGTTATTTTTTAGATTTCTACATATGATGTTCACGTGTTTAAATTGGAGGAATTGAGCCTTGATTACCACTTTGCATGTATTCTATAACGCCCCGGAAATAATACAACATGAACTACCCACATTAATCAACATTCACCCAATAAATAATATTATAACTCCAACCTTTACATAATATACCATCAATGTTTATACATTCATGAATATAGAGATACATGAATTTACAGCATGTGAAGCATCTAATCTCAACACAAATAAAATGCCCCTAAGGGCTTACATCTTCCAAGGTAATAGCCCGGTTACACAAAATGGTCTCTTGGACCCATACACATTAGCCCTTGGCTTACAGAAAGATCACAACAAATGGAAGAGCAAGACTACTCTTCATTAAAACATATCCACGCCCTTAGCTCGGCGGGACCAACACATCTTAACTTGTACCAAATCCCATAGGGGTGAGCATAACGCCTTGTGGGAGCCGGATAATTGGAATAATCAGAAGCGTACTCTAGAAGACAGATATTACACGGCTCTACCCAGCACAATAAGGATGCCGAATATAATAGATAGGCCGAATAGATACTGAGCTATGGAGCCGAGTAAATAAGAGGACAATGAGTGACAAGTGGGCCTGGCCACGAGGCCCAGGAAACAAGTATAAATAAAGGAACAACAGACTAAGAAAAGTATGTGAGAATTGTTGTGCTTAACTTAGAATACAAGCATTGTTGAGTGTGGATACTGACTTGTCCGTCAGAGTGCTAGTTCCGGCACCCCCGACCGGAGTGTTTATTTCTTTTTAGGTGACCAGAAGAGGATCACGAGCGTTCCCCAGGATCAGAAGAGTATTTCCAAACCACTTCTCCATAATTGACGCCGTTTGTGGGAATACTCAAGCACAGTCACTATCGACCCTATACCGCAAGATGAAACCACCCCAACAAACTTGCTTGGAACAGAGACTATCGCCGCAAGACGTGCCTTGAATTTCGCCTCACCCTCGACTTTGGAGCACGAGACAATGCAGGTGATCATGGAACAAGCAAAGCAAAATGAACAGAGGTTGGAGAACATGATCGCTGAAAATGAACGTCTTCGTGAAGATTTGGCCTTGGAAATGGCGAGGTCCAAGCAAGCTGCGCGCCTAAATCCGGTACGATCTCCGAAGGTAGGTGGTCGACAACCTCGAGCATGACAAGACACTGATAGCGACTCTGACTCATTATCCTTGGAGCCCAGGAAGAAGGGATGACATGAAACCACCAGTTCTTCCAAAGAAAGTCCCCGTACAATGCACAAGCGAAGAAGGAACAGTTCAGACGAAGACCAAAATGATCCCATCGTATGACGGATTGCAAAGGCTGCGCTACCCAAGAAATTCAAAGCACCGTCGTTCACCTTGTATGACGGCAAATCAGACCCCTCCGACCATATCCGCCATTACAAGCAGGCCATGACATTGCATGCAGACGATGAGGCCCTCATGTGCCAAACATTTCCCAGCAGTTTGGGACCATTGGCGGTCAGGTGGTATTATAAACTGGAGCCGGTTTCGATCAAAACCTTCCACCAACTACAGAAATCCTTCAGGGCCAGATTCATCACCAACGAAGTCCAGCCGAAACAAGCCGACTCTCTCTGGGCAATGCAAATCCTGCCAGGAGAAACACTAAGAGGGTGTTTGATTGACCGGATAGGGAGGGGGGACAATCCACTATTTGGATTGTAATCCATTGAAGCCTCCTTGTCCGTTGTTTGATTTTTTTTAGTCCGGCCGGACTCCATGTCTGGCGGATTCCTTATCCCCCATATGGGGGATTCCACTGTCCCCCGTTGGGGGGGGGGGGGTGTAGGATAATTTTGGTAGGATTATACACTGTTTGGATTAGAGAGGTGAGATGACTGATTTGCCCTCATATTATATATTTTGCTTCCTCTGTAATTGTGAGAGCACAAATCATTTACTGAGAAGAGGCAAAACGGCAAAACCCTAGAGGCGATTCATCTGTTTTGTGGCTCAATTTCATCATCTACACTCAGGTTTGAAACCCTTTCTACATCTTCCATTTTGTTTGGTATATATTTTTTATTTCAATTTGGGTTGTTGTTGTGACTGATTTGGTTCAATTTTATTTTCTCTCTGTAGTTATTTTTTTGTTTCTTTCAAGTTTTTTTTTTTTTTTTTTTTTTTTTTTTTTTTTTTTTTCTCTCTCTCTTCATCAAACCAGATTTGAGGGATTTTGTTTATGGTATGCCTATTTTGATGGGTTGTGGGTCTGTATTTGTTGTTGTTGTTGTTGTATTTTTTTTTTTTTGAGCCTTCAAAAAATAGCAGTAGCTCATTGTTAATTGTTAATGGTTGTTAATGGTGCTGGGTTTGTATACAAGTTGTTGCCTTCCCATTATTAGTAGTTGGAACTTATTATTTAACAAAAAACAGAGTATGTAAAGTCATGTTTTGTTGTAATCTTTGTTGCCTTGCCATTGTTAGCACTTGGAACTCATTTAACCAAAAACAGACCATCTGAAGGGCTGCTATAGTGCAGCCCCATGCTCCTCCTTAACCCATTTTGATAATTTAATCTATTAAATATATATATATATTTTATAAAATAAGTTAAATTAATCTAATAATTACAACCATTAATAAAGATAAATGAAAAGTATGATTATAAAATATGCCATTTATTTTTTTAAACACAGTTATGGTGTTTGTTTTTGGTGGCTTTTAGTGGCTTTCTTTTCTTGAAGCTCGAACAATACTTGTTTGCCAAACAAAGAACACTAGTGTTTGTTTTCCTCAAAGTGGTCAATGGAGACCTAAAGTCGTTAATAAAATAAATTCATGAAGCTCAAACAATACTTGCTTGCCAAACAACGAACAGTTGTGTTTGTTTTCCTCAAAGTGGTCAATGGAGACCTAAAGCCAGTAATAAAATAAAATAATGAATAAATCATTCCATTTCTTGAGATTTTAGTATGTACCATAGTCAAAACATTTTGTGATAGAATTTTCTTTTCTTTTCTTTTTCGACTATGATTTTAAATAATAATATCGAAAGAAATAATAGTGAGAATATTGAGCATATTTATCGAGAATTGGGTGTTACCTTCATGAATTTTTTTAAATCATGCAAAAAAGAGCTTTTATGGTTATTGAATCGATGTGAATCGGCTACAAATTGATACATATCAAAATCGGCCTATACATGTTTGTGATTTTCATAATTTCATTTCAACTAATATATCAAGGTATATCAATGTTAAAAAGATAAAATCCCAAAATGTACGAGTCACATTTTGAAAAATTTAACTATAATGAAAAATTTAATCTTAAACATTTTGAAAAATTCTAGATTCATGTCCACACAACTTAATTGTTTCAACATGTTTCGATGCGTTTTGTCAAATTGTTGTTCTTTGTTATTCCACTAGTGTGTCATTTCAATTTCCCATAAAATTTTGTTCACTTGCTTGTCTGCCCATTCTTAATGGAACTCAATAAAAATTGTTCAATCTCTAAATAAATCTCCGTGTAATTTCAGACTTTAATTACTACCTGCCACTATCATTATAAGAGTTCACCAGTTACTACTTCATAAAGCAATCAAAGAATAAAGAATGTAAATTGAAAAAGAGTTAAGTAGTCCTGCGCAAAGAATGTAAAGCGCACCACGATAGTCCCTGCACTTACTCCCTCCTTTAAGTTCCATTGGCTGCCCATTTGAACTCACCATACTTATGTGCCTGCCATTCTTCCATTTGACACTCTTGAACCAAATTTTCTAGCCATGTTGGCAATAGTACTTGAAAAGCACATATCTATTATATAAGGCACATAACTTTTTGAAGTTTTGTCATGTTTTTCTACATTTAAAACTTCTCTTTAAGTGAAAAGTAGATTCTTATATGTTATCTATATGCCTAGAGATGTTTCATTCTTTATATTATTTGTAATTCTAAATGGTTTTTGTATGATAATTTATTTTTATAGATGGATGAGAATATCAATGACTTTGACGATGAGAGTAATAATGAGCTTGAATTGTACATAGTACTGCAAGTTGTAATGCAAGAGCTATTTGCCTTATGCACTGTAGCTTCTGTTGTCATTCAAGTTATCTTGAAGAAGTATGTATCTAAGTATCCACATAATCTTATTAGAGGACCCAATCGGTTGCAAGAACAAATGGATCATATTAACCGTTTAGTGAGAGAAAGTGACATAACATGCATTGAACAACTCCGTATGGATCGTCGTTCTTTTATGACTTTGTGCAGTATGATTCATACAATTGGTGGGTTAGGACCTTCAAAACATGTCACTTTAGAAGAGAAGGTGGCCTTCTTCCTCTTCATTTTGGCACAACATTTGAAAATACGAAATATTAAGTTCAATTTCTATAGATTTGGATAGACTGTTAGTCGATATGTCAATGATGTGTTAAAGGCTGTGCTACGCCTACAAGCCAACTTATTTAGTACACCAAATCCTATTACCGAAGCAAACACAGATCCACAGTGGAATTGCTTCCAGGTAAATATATTGTCCACAAATTTGGTAACAACACATTATTTTTTTGATTTTCTTTTGTTCTCTATTTTACCCAAAACAAAAAACTATAACAATTACAATAACTATTCAACTGGTTTGTTTAGGATTGTCTTGGAGCACTTGATGGCACCTATATTAGAGTTCGTGTACCCCTGATTCATCAAGCAAGGTATAGGACAAGAAAGGGAGATATTGCTACTAATGTTCTAGGAGTTTGCTCCCAACAAATGAATTTCATATATGTGTTGCCGGGGTGGGAAGGGTCGTGATGACTCTAGGGTTTTAAGAGATGCGATCAATCGGCCTAATGGCCTAAGGATTCCAAATGGTAATTTCATGATACTTAATTCTTCCTAAGTTCATGTAAAATAATTGAGTTTAATGCATAACATTCCACACACAGGTTACTACTACCTAGTGGATGCGGGCTATACAAATGGGCAAGGATTCTTAGCACCTTACGTTGTCAGTGATACCATGTGTCCATTTGGAGAGAAGGGGCAACTCCAAATAATTACCAAGAATATTTCAATATGAAACATGCACAAGCCAGGAATGTTATAGAAAGGTGTTTTGGATTGTTGAAAATGAGATGGGCAATACTTCGTAGTGCATCATACTACCCCATTAGAACCCAAAATCGTATTATCACAGCATGTTGCCTGTTACACAATTTCATTCGACGAGAGATGGCAGTTGACCCTATAGAGAATGACGATGATGACGAAGAAAATCAACCGCCAATGGGAGATGATTTCATTGATACTGTTGAGACATCTAATGAATGGACTGTGTGGTGGGATACACTCGCTATGCAATTGTACAACGATTGGTTGGCTAGTGGGGGGGCTGGATGAGAATAGTTTAGTGTTTATTTTCATTACTATTGTGCTCTACTTTGATTTGTTGTTAAACCATTTAAATTTTTAATGTGACATAGCTATGTATTTCTATTAATATCTGACAATGTGGATGTTGAATTATTTGATGAGGTATTTTTATTAATATGTGACAATGTGGATGTTGAAAATGTATTTTTATTAATATCTGACAATTTATTTTATGAGTTATTAATGATTTATTGTAATGCGTATGAAATGTTGAATGATTACTTTAGGCATGGATAATGAGGTATCCAATTCTCGTAAGAAAAAGAATGACAAGGTTGATTCGTCAAAACAAAGGCGAATTTGGAGCCCACGTGAAGAGGATGCTCTAATTTCAGCATTGGTGTCCATTGTTAATGAAGGAAGGAAAGTTGATAATGCTTTCAAGGCGGGCTATCTTGCGAGACTGGAAACTAAATTGGCGGATATATTACCTGGGACAGACTTACGTGGTTGTCCCCATATTGAATCAAAAATTAAAATATGGAAGAAGCACTATAATTCTGTGTCCGGTATGCTTGCTACTAGTGGGTTTGGATGGAATGACACTGAAAAAAGAATCGATGTGGAGAGTGATAGTGTATGGGAGGCATATGTTCGGGTAAAGTTACCATGATGTAGACACTTTTTTTTTTAATTTTTTTATTTTAATTGCTACATGTTTATGTAATTACTTTTGAAATACACTTTCCTATATTAACTGGGATTAGTTGGTCATTGCAGAGGGACACTGATG
Organism: Camellia lanceoleosa; assembly: GCA_025200525.1. NCBI lineage: Eukaryota > Viridiplantae > Streptophyta > Magnoliopsida > Ericales > Theaceae > Camellia > Camellia lanceoleosa. The sequence goes on along the minus strand of CM045772.1, from coordinate 84,133,729 downwards.
CAAAACACCTAAGGAACAAAACTTTCCCATATTTTGATGAATGGATTCAAATATTTGGCAAGGATTGAGCTACAGGGGAATTTGCTGAAGGGCCTGCTGATGCAGTTGAGGCTATGAATGCTGAGGAAGATGTATTGTTGCATGGCCTTGCAGATAATGACACTTTTCTTGAACAAATGGGAGTAAATAGTCACACTGGTGAAGGAATGGATTGTTCAAACTCAGCAACTCAGCGAGCTTGTGAGAGTTCTGCCAAAAAGAAAGACAAGAAAAGATCAAGATCTGATGATGATGTAGTTGAAGAGCTGTCTATGTTTGCTGACAAGTTGGTGGATGTCATGGGTAAAACCAATGAGAAGCTGGAATTCATTGGAAAAAGGATGGGGTATTCACATGATGTCGCATCAAAACGAGCATCATTAAATGATGAACTTACAAAGTTGCCAATTACCGTAGATGAAAGGTTAGATGCTTGCGAAATCATATCCCATGATGTCCAAAAGCTTGACATGTTCTTCAGCTTGACACATGATGATAGGCTGAGGTGGGTAATGAGGTTGCTAAGTAGGAATGCTCCATAACAAACTTGTGACATGTGATGGGAATATTTGGTTTTTGGGTTATGCTCCGTAGACTTAATTGTTGCTTTTTCAATTTGTCAAGCACCATATTTTGTGGGTTAAATTATTATATCATGATTTGGTGTCTCTAACTCATCTAGTCATGGGATGCTTTTGTTTTTGTTGTTGAAGACTGCTAGTTGTAGGAACAAATATTTGTACCTATTGACATCCTTATGAACATATACCACTTTCATGTTGGTTGTTTTTATTTTGGTTGCTGTACACAGTTATGTGGATGATTGTTAATTGGTGTGTTGTGTGGATTTGTTGGTGTCAATGTGAAGTGTTGGCGTGTTGTGTTGGATAAAAATAATTTTTGTTCATTTATAGAGTGCCGGTCTGTTGTGTTGGACATTTATGGAGTGTTGGAGTGCTAGTGTCAATATAATTTTTGTTCATTTATGGAGTGCTGTTGTGCTGGATATAAGACCATGAAGTGCTGGTGTGTTGTGCTGGAGGAATAATTTTTGTGTTGGATAAAAATTAGAAGGGACATGGTCTTATTTATATTGAAAAAATGTGACCATTAAAAAATATAAATATTGGAAAAATATATGTTTCAAACTTTGAAAAAAAAAACAATGGTGCTAAAAAAAAATTGAAAAAATTAAATAATTAATTGTGGTCTACTAATCAATTATAAATAAAGATTACATTTAAAGACAGATTTAATATTGTTATTTAGTAAACACTTGGAAAAGGGTAAAATAGTCTTTTGTTCATTATTCTATCCAGTCATCTAATCCCATGAAAAAACAAACGTTGGATTCACTAAAAATAATCCTTTCCAGACATCTAATCCCATGAAAAAACAAACACAGGATACACATCCAATCCAGCCAAATAGTCCAGGGGATTCACAGTCCCAGGACTCAAGTCCGATGGATTCTAATTCCCCCTTATCCAGTCCGTCCAATCAAACACACCCTAAGAGCATATTCGGCGCGATATTGGGAATGCTTTAATCTTGTTGATGACGCTTGCAACGACTCCATGGCCATCACCGCCTTCAAAATGGGATTACACCCAGATAGTGCCCTTCGCAGTTCCTTGACTAGAAGACCCCCCAAAACAGTCTGGGGGTTGATGAAGAAAGTAGAGGAATACTGCAAAGTGGAAGATGACGCCTTACGGGTTAAAGCCGGACACGTGGCCAACAAAATGGTCCCTCCCGAAATTGCTCAGCCAATAAGTTTCGCACCACCTCAGAGCCCTGAACCACGACAGCGGGCTAAATGAGACAAGAGACGGGATTCTCATCGATCTAGCGATCAATGCTCACACCATGCAAATGAGCAACTGCAGGTCGACAGCAGGTGCACAAAGCATGCTGACAAGAAATATACAGAGTTGTCAGAGCCAATCAGCTCGATTATGTCCAAAATCTAACATCTTCCGTTCTTCAAATGGCCGTCCAAGATGGTGGGACCTCCTGACACGAGAAGGCGGGACATGCGTTGTGAATATCACAAAGATCACGGTCATGATACGGACAGTTGCTATGCCTTGAAAGACCACCTTGAAGAATTGGTGCAAGATGGTTGGCTCTAGCAACACGTCCGGAAGAGCACAATCAAAACTGTTGCCCTTCGGCAGGAGTCACCTCCCCTCGGCGTTATACATATGATATACAACCTTCCAACGCCATGTACCATGCACGCAATTCATTTAGCCCCCCAGAAGCAATGCACACAAATGAAACAGCCCCACGAAACTCTGAGTATTATCTTCGACGATCCCGATCTTATCTACATAACGCTCCCTCATATTGATCCATTGGTCATTGAACTACACGTGAACCGATTTACCGTTGAATGCGTCCTCATAGACCAGGGGAGCACTTCGGAGGTCATGTATTACGAGACCTTCATCAAACTCGGCTTCGACAAATTAGACCTATCTTCGGCTCCTCATCCATTATTTGGCTTCAATGCAAATCCAGAGTACCCGTTTGGGAAAATCACGTTACTCGTTCGGGCGGGCTCCCAAACAGTGGATGTGGAGTTCTTGGTCGTCAAGCTCCCTTCGCTGTATAGCCTCACTTCGCCATATAACCTCATCATGGGGTGAACTTGGTTGCATACTATTCAGGCCAAGCCAAGCACTTATCATCAGCTGCTAAGCTTCCCGACCGAACACGGCGTTTAGCAAATCCGTGGTTCCCGGCAATCCACACAAGCATGCTATCTCCTTTCTGGAAAGACACCAATGGAGATGCAGGTCAACTCCACTGAAGTGTTGAATCGAGATAGTCTTGACGATGTCAGATGGCTCACTGACGAAAAGCCACAGAAGCTCTAGGCGATACCAGCAGCAGCTTCCCAAGACGTACGCTCAACGCCTCCAGTTGCGCCGCTACATGCCGGGAAAGTTGCTCCTGAAGGTATTTCCGGATGATAGGAGGCCGGTTGATGGAAAACTAGGCACGCAGCCTTGCTCTTAACGCACTTACGCAAATTCTATCATTAAACCCGACCTGTGGGGAATGATATTGGTTCTGAATGGCTCACCATGTACACTTTCCACTTTTGTAAATGCAAAGATTCCTGTTTACTCACTGTGCAATCCAGTCCAAAAGTGTTCCAAATAAAGTCTCCAGATTCGAAGCCCCATCGGCGCATGACGTCTTTTGGCCGACAAAGCTTCCGGATTCGGAGTGCCCTTCGTGGATGTCATGATTGGCCAAATAAAGTCTCTGGATTCGGAGCCCCATCGGCGCATGACGTCTTTAGGCCGATAAAGCCTCCGGATTCGAAGCGCCCTTCGTGGATGTCATGATTGGCCAAATAAAGTCTCCGAATTCGGAGCCCCATTGGCGCATGACGTCTTTGGGCCAATAAAGCCTCCGGATTCGGAGCGCCCTTCGTGGATGTCACGATTGGCCAAATAAAGCCTCCGGATTCGGAGTGCCCTTCGTGGATGTCACGATTGGCCAAATAAAGTCTCTGGATTCGGAGCCCCATCAGCGCATGACATCTTTGGGCCGATAAAGCCTCCGGATTCGGAGCGCCCTTCCGGGATGTCACGATTGGCCAAATAAAGTCTCCGGATTTGGAGCCTCATCGGCACATGACGTCTTTGGGCCGATAAAGCCTCCGGATTCGAAGCTCCCTTCGTGGGTGTCATAATTGGCCAAATAAAGTCTCCAGATTCGAAGCCCCATCGGTGCATGACGTCTTTGGGCTGATAAAGCCTCCGGATTCGGAGTGCCCTTCGTGGATGTCACGATTGGCCAAATAAAGTCTCCGGATTTGGAGCCGCATCGGCGCATGACGTCTTTGGGCCGATAAGGCCTCCGGATTCGGAGCGCCCTTCGTGGATGTCACGATTGGCCAAATAAAGTCTCCGGATTCGGAGCCCCATCAGCGCATGACGTATTTGGGCCGATAAAGCCTCCAGATTTGGAGCACCCTTCGTGGATGTCACGATTGGCAAAATAAAGTCTCTGGATTCGGAGCACCATCGACGCATGACGTCTTTGGGCCGATAAAGCCTCCGGATTCGGAGCGTCCTTCGTGGATCTCACGATTGGCCAAATAAAGTCTCCGGATTTGGAGCCCCATCGACACATGACGTCTTTGGGCTGATAAAGCCTCCGGATACAGAGCCCCATCGGCGCATGACATCTTTGGGCCGATAAATCCTCCGGATTCGGAGCGACCTTCATGGATATCATGATTTGGCCAAATAGTCTCCAGATTCGGAGCCCCATCGGCGCATGGCGCCTTTGGGCCCAAAAAGACTTCGGATTCGGAGCCCCATCGGCGCACGACGTCTTTAGGCCAATGAAGCCTTCAAATTCGGCTGACCAAATAGTGCCATCGAGCGATGCTCAAGGGTCGAATAATATTATGAATTCGGAGCACCCTCCAGAATGAAAACATTTACACATCGAAGCAGAGATATGTAGGTTGAACCAGTACAACCGCACGAACAAGACAAAACGTTCCGGCATTCAAAATAAGATGCTTAATTAAGCATACAAAAATTCAGAATGAAATAAACTTTCAGAATGAAACATTTTATTCGATTAAACAGTAATTACAAAAAATGCAATCCGCGTTCGAAGCATTACAATATCTATTCTCATACGGCATCGCGTTAGTACAAGCGGCAGCACCAAATCAACGCCCGCTGATCAGAGAGCACCCGCAACTTGAAATGCTTTGATCTGATCGCGTTTGAATCCACGATTCACATCGACGAGATAATCACCCTTGAGGCGGGGACCTTTGACACCATAGACAACGTCAAGGCCAAGATCCAAGACAAGAAAGGAATTCCCTACGAAAATAGTAATACTCAACGGTCGTCATGCTACATCGGCCTCATTTCTCGGTCGCGGTTGCGGAGAACTTCGCCATTGTTGTTTCTCCCTTCGAGGTGATCTGCTTTGATGACTTAGAGGTTGACGTTTTTTCCGTTTTTTGAACGCCATACCTCCTGTGTGAGTGTGTTCTCTGCTGCGATTCATTGCAATGTCAAGGTCAGCTAGAGTCTGAGCTTCTCTCCTGCTGCGAAAGAAAAACTCCATTCTACATTCACACTTATCTAACCCCACGCAACAAAATTGTTTTAAATCGAGTTTGAGCATAGCAAGCGAAGTCACTGGAGTGAAAAGTCTGAGGCAATTTATTTCTAAAATCCTTGCAGTGGCCCCGAGGCGATTTCATTAACATTGAACTCCAAAAGATGGACGCCGAGCGATATTGGCCACAACCACTCCATGTACTAATTTTTGGCTTTTTTGGAGTTAAAATGGCCTAATTAAATAAACAGCAATTATAGATGGGCTGACTGTCTTCAGATTCGGAGCCCCTGTTGCACGACACCTTTAGGCTGGTTAAGCCTCCAAATTCGGACCCTCATCGGTGCAATTAACCTTGCGTGAAACGCCAAAAATATATTTAATGAAGAATGCTCACGACAAGCCGGCACATAACCATTCGGAATTAAAATGCCTAGTTGATTCGAGCCGGTCAATGTTTATACAATGAAACACATGCAGACACGTGTGTACTGAATGAAAATTACAATGAAACATTTAAAATGGAACGTTTTATTCAATCAGGCAATAATTACATAGTTATGAACGCGATCTGCGTTCGAACGTTACATTGAGTATTTTTATACGGCGTTGTCCTCATCCTCACTTTGCTCAACTTCAAAGGCGGAAAATGGAAAATGGTTACGTTGGTACAATGGCAATGCCGAATCGACACCCGTTGCTCAGAGAGCTTCCTCGGCCTGAAGTTCCTTGATCCAACGATGCTTAAATCCACGATTTTCGCATCGGCAAGCTTCCTCGGCGAGCTTTTCCTTGGTCTTTTGTATCCCTACTTTTCGGCCTTCGTGGAAGCCTTTTTCATAGGCCCTCCCCTTCGCGGATTCCATCGCGAACATGTTCGCCGTATCGCGATCGGCGAGCGCGGTACTGATAAGCCGCTGGGTGACCCTTTCTTCCACGATTGGGTTAGCCTGTCTGACGGGTTGTGCTTGAACGGCTTTGACCTTCCTTAGCTCACGCTCAGTCGCTTCCGCGCGAGTCTCCAAACTTCAGATGTGTTTATTCCTCTTCTCTATTTCTCGGCGGCAAGCACGGAGACGCATGCTGATTTTGTAGGTGGTATAGAGCCCCTTCACCAAACCGTGAATGCCTTAACGAAACTCTTCAAAGTCCTGCTGACCTACCATCGACTGCTGGACCTCAGGAGGAAAAATCTACCGAGCAAGTTTGACCGCCACACTTTAATCTCGAACGATCGAGTCCGCATCTGTCATGGGCTTATTCCCCACGAAGACTGCAAAACTCAATGGGCGTGGGTTCTCACCGGGCTCCTTTCCAGAACGGGGTTGCGGGGATTTGCCCTGTGGCTCCTTGTCCCTCCTAGCGACCTACTTCGACGACGAGGAGATTGACGTTTCTCCCGATCCCTCGAAATCCTACCTCCCGAGCTCGAAGGTTCGCCTCTTCGATTCATGTTTCCTCCCAGCTCAGCTAGCGTCCTCGCTTCCCCTTTGCTGTTAAAGAAGAGACTATTCGACATTCACGCGTGTTTATCCTTCATCAAAGACCTGGACTGAGTTGCTCACTGAGCACTTAAATAGGACCTTCATTCATTTATTCCCTACGAGGGCAGCGCCTCCAAGGCAATCTCATTAATATCGAAACCTCAATAGCTCGAAGCTGACCGAGTCGTGCCCTCATCAAATACCATTATTAGGTAGTTTTAATTTCCGCAAGGGCAGATTCATCAATCTATTCCTCGCGAGTGCCGCAGCCGCTTCACGAATACACTAATCAAAATTGTGTTATTCGGCGTTTCAAATTCACGAACCAGTTGGGGCAAGGGCAGATTCATCAATCTATTCGGCTCGAGTGTCGCAGCTGCTTCACAAATACACTCATCAATATTGTGTTATTCGGCGTTTCAAATTCATGAACCAGTTGGGGCAAGGGCAGATTCATCAATCTATTCGGCTCGAGTGCCGCAGCTGCTTCACGAATACACTCATCAATATTGTGTTATATGATGTTTCAAATTCATGAAGCAAGTGGGGCAAAGGTAGATTCATCAATCTATTCGGCTCGAGAGCCGCTTCATGAATCGATTTACTAGTCCTATTCAGCACCAAGAGTCAATTTACTTGTTCGGATAAATTGAAATTAAACTAATATAATGGCCAAGATTACACTATTATCCAATCGATAGTTAGAAGGCACAACAGACAGTAATCATTTTATCCAAAGTAGTGGAAGTCAAAACCCTTCATTAATATCAAAAACTGCGTACAAGTAATAGTGAAACGGGAAGGAAATTTTCATTAATAAATTAAGCGCAGATAGTAACTAATTTATACATGAAAATTACCTTGAATCCACTAAACAAAAACGTACATTGAAATTAAAGATACCTAATAAAACTAGAATGTCTCCCAGATTAATCCTCGGGATTAGACTCAAGTGGCTCAACGTCCACTTACTCGTATGGAATTGGCAAGGCCAATGTCACTCCAGTGGCAGCAAGGGCTTTGAGCCACCCATGTTTGAATCCCCGATTATCGAATTTGGGGACCTCATCTACGTATTCCTTCAAGGCGGCGCTCTTTCCAGCTTCTAGCATCGTAGAAGCTACAGATTCGGCTTTTTCCTTGGCCGCCTTCAATTCTTCTAACTCGGCCTCTGCCTTGGAAAGCGCTTCCTAGGCTAACTTGAGCGACCCCTCACTCGCGTTCGCCTTATCCTCGGCTTCGGATCTGAGCTTGTCAGCAGTCCGAGCCCTCTCATTTTCAGCTTTAGCTCGAGCACTTTCCATTACGGCTCTCATTGCCTCGAACTCGGCCCTGCTTCTTTCACCTTCAGCTTCAAACTTTAAACGGCCAATTCTTTCAATGGCATCACGCTGCCAACGGCCTAGTTCGGCTATCCTTCCAACCATCTGCAAAACAAGTTTGGATCACCACATCAAGCAACATCGTATGCAATCCAAACCAAACGAGCAAAAAAGAAAGTATCGTATACGTACCAGAAGGGTCGACTGGGCAGCGAACGCTATAGCTACCAAATCCGGCTCTTCTCGAAAGGTGGCCTTGTCAGCCGGTAGCGAAATTGAGGTGGCCAAGCTCAACGCCACGACTGGATCCTTCATGGCAGATGCGTTAGAGGAGATTGGCGTGTCTTTGATCTTTGGTTGAACAATGAAGGGGACAACCACGTCGGACTCCTCTAAGTGAGGCCGTTTGTCAGCAGGGCTATCCTCTGAGTCGACCTCTCCCTCAATGGAACGTTTTTTGCCCCGCTCTTCTGAAACCAACTGTTCTTTCGTAACCTGCTGTTTAGCCCCCTCCGTCTTGGCCACAACAACTTGAGCCATTTCTTCTCCAGTAGTCGGTTGTAAAGATTCAACCGGGGCAGGCTCAGAACGAGCGGCTATTCGCTCAACATTTCTCTTTCTCACCATCTGCGTGAGATTCTCCCCAGCCATGCCTTCTGAAAAAGTGCCAGGAAGGTCTCCCAAGTTTGTAAAAATATCTCCGAAAGAAAACTCTGCTCGACCTGAAGTGGACGGTGAGTTAGGTTGGTTAAGACCGGCTGCCTCAAACACTGATTTCAAAGCTTCGTCGACCTCTTCGGCCTCGACAGCGAACTCCCTCGTTAATTCAGCATCTACCTCGACAACCGGCTCTAAGCCTTGCTCCGAATCAGAAGCTTTGAGACCAATTTGCCTAAGGATCTTGAAACTGGGGAAGACAAGAGCCGTAAGGTGTTGTTCGCCGATTGGGATCGGGATGTCGTCCACGGTCGAGAACGTTGTGTATGTAGGCTCGTACTGCAGGAGAATATAGATAGCCCTCCCTTGCTTCTGTACGTATGGATGACCAAAGTACTTTAGTGCAGTTTTAATTTCCGCAAGGATTGCGTCGTTAGCCAAGGTCAAAATCCTCTTCAACTTATTGCCTGCAAGAACAAAGAATAAGGCTTGGAGAAAAAGCCACATAAAAGAAAGATCAACAAACAAGGAGTTACACGGCAACTTGGTTCACCCCTCTATTTGGGAATAGGGTCTAGGTGATCTTCGCCTTCGCCGAACTCCCAGTTGCCTTGGACATTGACCATTACATCGTCAACTCGTTTGCCAGAGCTGGCAAGCATTGTTACTAAGTGATGGTCGGTGTCCTTGGCTTTGAGAAAGTAGCACTCGAGCCGACCGGAGGATTTGGCTAAAGCATATCAGTGCTGAATCGCCGGAATGCCAAGGTTGATCCTGAGACGCCGGTTCAACTCTACGATTCCCATTACGATTCAAAAAAAAATTCACATTGGGTTGCGAAGGAATCAGACTCCAATAGCGGAGGACGACCCTGAGAAATGGGTGTAGGGGAAAGCGAACTCTGCCCTCCGCAATAGACAGGAGAGGGAAGACGATTGTATTTTGGTCGTCCCTCTCCATATCAAGGGTATTGTCCGTTACCAGAGAAAGATGGACATCCTTAGGGATAGAAAAATGTCTTCAGAACCTAGAAATTCGACCCTCGAAAAAGAGGTCTTTCAAATGCTTAGCCATTCTAGTGAGGACTCAAGGATATTTTAAATCAAAAATAAAAACAGAAAATAGGATTGCAAGGAGAAGAGAAGAAAACTTACGAAAGGCAAAGGAGACAAGGAGAGAACGGATATGAGTTGCAGAAAACGCGTCGAAGAAGAGATACTAACTGGCAGTCCAGGAGGTTCAAATATTCGAAAAAGCATGTTTTCGAAGGGACTTAAGTTTCAAATCGTAATAAATACGAGAGAAGCACGAATGGGGCGGGAAAGCGTTACAGTGACCAAAAAACACGTACGCATTCTGACACACATCGGGAAGAGGATTAACCGCTGAATTTTGGACTTCTAGCCAAACACGCTGACTAATTGATGCTAGCGAGGTGTTTGGGGGGCAATTGTGGGAGCCGGATAATTGGAATAATCAGAAGCATACTCTAGAAGACAGATATTACACAGCTCTACCCAACATGGTAAGGATGTCGAATATAATAGATAGGCCAAATAGATACTGAACTATGGAGCCGAGTAAATAAAAGGATAATGTGCGACAAGTGGGCCAGGCCACGAGGCCCAGGAAACAAGTATAAATAAAAGAACAACAGACTAAGAAAGGTATGTGAGAATTGTTGTGCTTAACTTAGAATACAAGCATTCTTGAGTGTGGATACTGACTTGTCCATCGGAGTGCTAATTCTGGCACCCCCGACCGGAGTGTTTATTTCTTTTCAGGTGACCAGAAGAGGATCACGAGCGTTCCCCAAGATCAGAAGAGTATTTCCAAACCACTTCTCCACACGCCCAGTAGAGAATTCTAACAAAGTATATACAGTTATGCTATTCTCAATAAAAATAATGCAAATGCCAATGCTATGCCATGCTCTTTTAAAGAAATTTCATTTCATGTTTTTCTTAAAGATTTCCATTTTTCAACAAAAACTTGCAATCTCAACACATTTGAAAAACTTCCAATTTTAATCAACAGGGGCGGTAAATACGACACTGGTAATCCCTAGGCTGGTGTCTGCAAGTAGGCTCTACAAGCACTATCAAACTATCATTTTTACCAGGATTAACCTGAAGGCTCGACACTTATCCGCGTGGTTTTCTAGTCTTTCACCAAGGACACTCAAGCCAATGTATCAAATCATTTACACCTCCTATCTGTACTTACCACCGTATTTACCCCATACACATTGCCATAGTTCTTAATACAACATCACTTTCTTTCATGAAATAAATATCTTCAATCAAAATTTACAATGCAAAAATAATAATTGAATGCATATGCAATGCAATGATTTCTCATAACTCATAACATTTCTCCATTTAAGTAACATGACAACAATATTGAATAAATACATTTCTCATTTTATTCTTCAATGTTATTTCACAAAATAACATATATACCTTCAACTCATAACAATTCCCGCAATCCATGGCACATACCAATTTGCCATTCCTCAATCATGCATGCTCTTGTATTATATAATAACTTTATAAATAGTTTCTCATTTTCAAAGTCTCTACAATAACATCAACAAGCACATTTTTTCCATTACCTCTTCTCATTACTCTTTCCCAAGATAACCATATGTTATCTACACTTAGCCACAATTTAACCTTTCATAATTCTTAGCAACATAGCCTCGCCAAGGCTACATGTAATGTTTTTTTTTTTTTTTTTTCCAACATTGATTCTCACAATTCATAATGCACAACAATTATCATTTCACAATTAAATATTTCTCATGCATCTAACAACAACTTAAAAGTAAATCCTCCATTTGCTTATATCAAGGAGATTACCACTTCTCTTATCAAGACGTAAATTCCACACTCACCCACCCATTTTAGCATAAGAAAATAATTTTATTCCATGAATTGTCCATGTTTTCAAAAAGCCCCAATCTCCTAGGTTTTTCACAAAAACCCAACATTGTTCATCTCTTTTATAAAATCTAATCATACCCTTCAATCTCAACTCATGTTGCCCAAAATTTCAAGAAAATCTCTAAAGGAACACAAGATAGAGTTTGTTTTACAAAAATCATCAATCCCTTGAGCCACCAAGCCCATTTTCAAAATTTTCAAGGAGAGTTACAAAATCAACTAAAAACTTACATAAATATATATATATCTCAAAGGAAAACCCTCTAGGATTTATAAAAGAGTTGAGGAACAACCCACATTGAAAACACTCTACATTTTTGAAACACAAGATTGAAATCAACAAGGAACTAGAAGAAAACTCTTAAAACCATCATCAAATAGCAAAACTTGTATACATAACTCAAGAATGTCCCTACCTCAAACTTGGAAGAGAAGATAAGCAAAAGGTTGAAACTTCAAAGTAGTCGAAACCAACTTCTACTCGGATCAAAACGAAGCTCTTGACGAGATCTACAATCTTTCTCAAAGGAGCAAGGCAAGAAAATGCTTCCAAGAGAGTAGATCTAAAGACTTTTGAGTGAAAAGTGCTTTTTGAGAAAGAGAGAGAGGGTCTCACGGTTTAGAGGGGGAAAAGAGGAGAAGAAATAAAGAAAATGGTTGAGTGGAAACCTATTTATAGTACTAGGTCAAAGTAAAATAAAGTCCCAAAGTCAACCCAAAAGACCAAGTCAAAATCCCCAAAAGTTGAACCCAAAATTGGATTGAAAATTTGGAGGAAAGTTCGCAAGTGTTGACCCTTGCAGCACAGATTCTGACCCTTATGAAGAAAAGCTGGAACACTAAGTTTGACTGCACAGCAGGTGTCGACCCTTCCTCTGGCAGGTGTCAACACCAAAATGTAGTGAGCAAAATCTGCACAAGGGTCGACTCTTCCCAGATTGGTGTCGACCCTTGCGGCCAACCTAAAGAGAAGGTGTCGACACCACCAAGACCAGTGTCGACTCCAAAACATGATTTTCAAGTTTCCAAACAACTTTTCAACGCGAACAAGTGTGAATGAACAATCCCAACAAGTTTAAATCGATTTTCACTCATCCAAAACCTAGATACAACAACACCAAAGATTTCCAAAATACAATAAAAGATTCAAATACACTTCCCAAAAGTTTTTTAAAAGGGTACAAGTGCTACAACCTCCCCACCTTAGGAAATTTCATCCCCGAAACTTAAACAAACCATCAAACCAAAGAGTTCTAGCTACGACAATCATTTTAACAATGTTTCCCAAGTCACAACACCAAAGTTCAACTAATCATCGATTATATATATATATATATTTTCGCCATATCATCAAAACACAAATGTTTAAATTAGAAATGAAATGAAACCTCTAGAACAATAATTTATTCCATATGTAACCATTTAAGAAAATGTTTTTATTTAGCCTCTTACATTTATATTTTATTTACTTAAGTTTACAATATAAATAAGGAAATACCCTCATCCGGATGCAAATAAAATTATAAAAAAAAATCAAAATCCAATTAAATCAAAAGTGGTTCCCCTAGTTTTAATACAAAAATAATTTTTTAACTAAAATTTATAAGTTTGATATTGAAGTAAAGGTGTTAATACTTTGTAGAAAAATTCCATAAAATCAAATTAGACTATTTAATATATAAGGAACAATTACCGCAAAAAATTATTTTGAAAATCGTAAGTTTTGAAAAATTCAATTTTCACACTTAGTAAAATTTTAAGTTAAGTCCAATTTTCGAGAGAAAACCTTTTTCTAATACAACATCTTTATACGAAAAGGAATAAGCGTCGGGTCTCGATTTGAGCCATTACATTTAAGTACATAATCAGGGTCCTAATCACCTCTCATTCCATTACATTCCCACGAAATCCAAAGCTTATTCAATTCCTTTGAAACCGAGGGCATTTTGGACCTTTCACTACCTTTTTCCTATAAAAATGCCACATCTCTTAACATTTTTCGCGTCAAACACACACAAACACACACACACACACACACACATTCAGCTAAGAAGTGAAAAAGAGGGAAAAAGGTGTGAGCTTGTAAGAGAAAAGAAGAAAAAGAGAGCACAATTGCACAACATTATTCTTAAGTAAACAAGTAAACCACAACACAACTCTCTTTTATTTTCTCATTCAAATACTTGATAACACAACTCTCTTTCATTTTCTCATTCAAATACCTGATATTAGGGGCTTAAAGTGTTATTTTTTAGATTTCTACATATGATGTTCACGTGTTCAAATTGGAGGAGTTGAGCCTTGATTACCACTTTGCATGTATTCTCTCCTAAAATAGAACAAAATGATCTTTTTCTACTAATTTTTTACATTATTTCCAAAGGCCAACCTTCAATTTGAAAAATATGAGTTATTAAATATTATTTCACATGTTTCTATCATAAGAGAAGTGAAAAATTACCCACGATTGCCTCATTTTTTTTTTTTCTGCTACTGTTTCTATTTCAAATTTTGTGCATATAAGACTGGTATTTTCAGCCTACTTTTAAAAATTCTAGACAAATTCAAAAAAATCCCATTGACCTCATTTTTATATCAAAACCTCCTTAAAAAGTGATTTTTCAATAAAAAAAAATGATTTTATTGAAAAAGAGTAAGTGGTTTGAGAGAAAATTTGATTTTTTTTAATAGTTGACGAATGTGGACAGCGCTGGAGCATTTCTTAAATAACTAATAATCTAGGAAAACTACCCCACTTCTAAAAAATGATCTAGAAACTAGATAAAATTCTCTACGAACCAAAGAAGGCCGAGTTCAGAAAAGAAAAAAAAAATCTGAAAATGCCTCTTTGATTGTGATCTTTAAACTAAACTGAATCTGGAAATTTGTTTGTTTAATAGTTTCATGTTTTTAGTTATTTGATTGTGGCTTCATTCCTTTAAATTTTGCTATGGGATGTTCATACTTGTGTAGAATTTATTATTGCAATTGCTTGTGCTAACCTTGATTAAAGCACCTAAATTAACAAGAAACTTAATAAGGGTGGTAACGAGTTTTCGATTGCTTGAATAATTTTATGAGATAATATTTGTGATAACTTCATGTATTGGTTAGTGGGATGTGTTTTGTATTGAAAGTAAAGTTTTGCACAAGTGGTTATTTCAGAACCCTTGAATGGATCGGTTGTATTCGGACCCTAAATGATTTCGATATGATAAGGCTGGAAGGGGTTAGGGCAAGGCCCTTATTTTACTATCTCTTTTGAGGTCCTTGGTTGACACTATGCAGTATGTACCTATTGTAGACATCTTGGGTAACGTCTACAAAACACCAAAAGAGGGAACATACTGAATCATCTGAGTCCAATTCTTGTGGTTGTGAGGATGAAATCTCTTTGAGAAATTTATAGATTACTAACATCTAACTTTGTAACTCTACTGGGGTTGTTTAACAACTTCGCCGGTCTCAAGCCCGTGCAAAGAAGGAGGGTTGTGTGTTAGGTAATTGACAACTAACACATAAAAAAGCTGCTCAGATCCTTTATGACATGAAGCCTACTTTGAATCGATTAAATGCTAGGTCATTCCCCTTAAGTGACGCATTGTGTCTACCTCCGGGTGTTTCGAAAAGTAAGCAAGGGGTGTTGCATCGATGCCTGGGTGCAGTGAAAAATAAGCAAAGGTTTTCATATTTTTCTAGACAAGCGCGGATAAAGAAACTAGTCCAAGATTATAGGTTCAGGGTAGCCACATGGAATATAGGAACTTTAATTGGTAGATGTCATGATTAGGAGAAGAGTTAGTATAGCTTGCGTACAATAAACTAAGTAGACGGGTGAGAAAGCTCGAGAAATGGAGGATGCCAATTTTAAGCTATATTATAATGGCAAAGATAGACACAGCAATGTGATAAGAATAGTAGTTGCCAAGGGTCTCGTAGAAAATGTAGTTACAGTTATTAGAAAATGTGATAAGATTATGTTAGTTAAACTGGAGAGAATATAGTGAACATTATTAGTGCATACATCTCGCAAGTAGGATTAGATGATCAGACTAAGAGAGTTTTTTGGGACCAAATGGATGAGGTATTACAAGAGATGCCCGTAGGAGAGAACCTAGTTATAGCTAGTGATTTCAATGGCCATATAGAAGTAGATAAACTAGGTTGTGAGAGTGCGCATAGTGGATATGGTTTTAGTGATAGAAATGAGGCTAGAGAGAGTATTTTAGATTTTACGTTGGCTTTTGACCTAGTGGTAGCCAATACTATGTATAAGAAGAGAGAGGAACATTTGATAACCTTCAAGATTAGGTCAATTAGGTGCCAAATAAGTTACTTTCTAGTAAGAAAAGGGGACCGTCTAAAATGCAACGACTATAAGGAGATTCTTGGAGAGAGCCTGACATCTCAACATAGGATTTTGGTACTAGATTTATGTTTTAAAGGGCAATACCAAACTCGAAAAGATAGTGGGCGTTGCAGGACTAGATAGTGGGACCTAAAAGGGGATAAACTAAACATATTTAAGAATATAATGGATAAAGAAGGTATTTAGGACACGAAAGATGATGCTAACACTATGTGGAACTTGATGGCCAATTATATGAGGACAATCTCAAGGGAAGTTCTTGGAGAATCCAAATGAAAGGGATCCAAATTTAGGGAAACTTGGTGGTGGAAGGAGGAGGACCAAGCAGTAATAAAGACGAAAAAAAAAGAGCTTTAAAAAGTGGCAAAATGATAAAACTGAGGAAAACCTTAAGCGCTACAGATTAGCCAATAAGGAGATCAAAAAAGTAGTAAGAGAGACTAAATTGAAAGCCTATTATGACCTATACACTAGACTAGATAATAAGGAGGGAGAGAAGATGATATACAAACTTGCAAAGATAAGATAGAGAAAAACAAGAGATTTTAATCAGGTTAAGTGCATTAAGGGTGAAGACTTTAAGGTGTTGGTGAAGGATGAAGAGATTAATGAGAGGTGGAAGAACTATTTTGAGAAGTTGTTAAATGAGAAACATGAAGGTAGGTCAAAAAGGGAGGAAGTAAGAAGTAATAAGGAAAACCATGACTATAGGTTCTATTGTAGGAATAAGGACTTTGAAATGGAGTTTGCACTTAGAAGATGAAATTGAATAAGGCTTTAGGACCCGATGATGTACCTATTGAAGCATGAAAATGTTTGGGTAAGAAGGGTGCTGTTTGGTTGACTAGGTTATTTAATAAGATTTTGTTAACTAGGAAAATGCCAGAGGAGTGGAGAAAGAGTATTTTAGTGCCAATATATAAGAATAAAGGAGATGTCCAAAATTACAATAATTATAGAAGAATCAAGTTAATGTGTCACACAATAAAAATGTGGGAGAGAGTGATGGAACGTCGATTGCGAGATACAACAAAGGTGTTAGAGAATCATTTGGATTTCAACAATAGAAGCGATCTATCTTTTGAGGAGAGTAATAAAAAGGTATAGAGAAAAGAAAAGAGACATTCATATGATTTTTATCAATCTTGAGAAAGCATATGATAGAGTGCCTCGGGATATAATCTGGTGGGTGTTAGAGAAGAAATGGGTGACAAAAGGTTACATTGACGTGATTAGGGATATGTATGAAGGTGTGGTGACCATTATTGGATCACCTGTCACGACCCGAACCCGCCATTATGCGTTTGGCGTCGTAACTGGCCAGTAATCCTTGGATTACCAAAGTCCTCTGAACAAGATAACATAAGATAGGGGCTGCGGAAGCAAATATACAAAATAAACATTGTCCATTGAGTTGTGCAGACATACATGGGACAAAATAATTTTAAACTTTATAAACATACCCAAGACATCACATAGGTACATTAATTATACGTTACCCCATGTACAGATAATCAAAAGCAAACTGTTCATTAACAAGAGAAACAAAGTGTTGAATGTTCAAAAGACATAGCCACACAACTTGACTTGGTCCGGAACCTTCTTAGGAGGTGCAAAGGGTGGCTGACAAAACGGAATCCCAGACCATCAACTCTGGCCCTGATCATGTGCCTGGTTACCTACATACATAATATAAATAGTGAGCGAGAGCCTAGTGAATAATAACAAGGTAAAGGGTTTTAGTGAAGGATGTCCATCACAGAGTTAGAAATCAGAGTTTATATAAAAAACGGGGTCTTATGCATATTCAAATTTTCAAATCAGAAATAGGATCATAGACATGTTTATACTCATAATCATAATCATATTCATATTTGGATCTTGTATAAAATCATACGTGGTACATCCATTAGCTATCATATCAACTTGATCTTGAGGCTCACATATATAATCAGTACTGACAACCATAAAGGTCCATATCTTGTGCGCAAGTAGCCATGGTATTGTTACCCCCAAGCAAGGGCCACATGAATATAGGCCTCGGTATTGTTACTCCCGGGCAAGGGCCACGTGAATATAAGCCACAGTATTGTTACCCTCGGGTGAGGGCCACGTGCATATTGGCCATGATATTGTTATCCCTAAGCGAGGGCCATGTGAACTAAGGATGCCACAAATACATTTCAAAAAAATAGACATTCGTTCATAATTCATAAAATAGCATTTCAGAAAATAGATCGTATCATACCAGTTAGAAAATACTCGTAATTAAATATAGCTTTACAGAGTTATTACTCACAATTAATAGATGGCTCCAACTAGATGAGTAGAGTAGGTAATTCACTTAACTCGAGACGCATGACCTACATTAACACATAACAAATACACATTTGAAACATACGATGAAATATATTTAACTTATTATGTTCCGTTCTTAGTGTGTTTCTACATTTTACCCTCATTACTATGTCTTAATCTTGGCTTAGGAATACCTAGAATGCAATGAGGATACTAAAACGCATTGGTAAACACTTGGTCAAATTTCTAAAAATAGGGTCCTCGCTCGAGCGGACATGCAATATGTGAGGGGATGCTTGAGCGCAACTTCCTGCACTCGAGCATTCTACAAATTTTGAAAAGTACTGGTTATGCGATTTTCAGGCTCGATGAACGCTTGATGGCCGCTTGAGCGTGAGACTCATACCCCCGCTCGAGTGCAACTCTTGTCGCTCAAGCGGTCTGTAAAAACATGAAACTTCTGGGAGCATGTATTTCACGCTCAAGCGTACTTTAGGTCGCTCGAGCAAAAATCCAAAAACAAAGGTTTCCGCTCGAGTGTAGAATCTCACGCTCAAGCAGAAGTGTAGAATCTGG
Organism: Camellia lanceoleosa; assembly: GCA_025200525.1. Classification (NCBI taxonomy): domain Eukaryota; kingdom Viridiplantae; phylum Streptophyta; class Magnoliopsida; order Ericales; family Theaceae; genus Camellia; species Camellia lanceoleosa. The sequence goes on along the minus strand of CM045772.1, from coordinate 84,114,927 downwards.
AATTTCTAAATTGCACTCCCAAGTTGTAAATTCAAATCCAAAGCTATAATTCACATCCTTTTAGGCCCAAAACTTAAGATAACATGTATAAACTTATAAAATATGAAGGCGTAAAGATCATTTCATGAAATCAAGGCCCAAAAGTATGTCAATTGTGCAACATTCAACTTGAAATGTAAGAATATGATATGATCATGTCATGCATGTGTAATTTGAGTTCATAGCTTCCCAAAACATGATCAAATGAAATATTTAACTCAAAAATATGGTGAATTCTTAGTTTACAACCAAAATATGAACATACATGTGAGGACTCTTATAAAAACAACTTAAAACCTTCATAATATGGACATGCATGTATGATTTGAGTTACAATTTTTTAATCCTAGCCCATTCTCATGTTAGTCCACCTCTTTAACTTGAATTCTTACAAAAGCTAACTCAATTACACAACTAAGGGTTAGATTCCTTACCTAGGCTTGTCAAGATGAGAGCTAGAAGCTTAATTTTGAGTTCCTAAGTCCAAATCCTTCAATTCTAGTAAATTCTTGCTCAATTCTTCAATCCTCTAGTTGAGATCCTCTCTCTCTCTCTCTCTCTCTCTCTCTCACGTTGAGTTCATAGATAAGGAAACAAGGGTGTCAAAAATGTGTAGAAGTAATAGAAATGGCCTTATATAGGCCCACTTAGTGATATTTAATTAATTTGGCTTAAGCTAAGCAAAATGGCATTAATTAATCTAATTTAATTATTCTGAATTGAGTTTCAATTGAACCTGCCATAAAATTCTAAAAATTCTAATTAACACATAAATCAAGTCAATTTCTGAATTGGATGCCGATGAGGCCTTCAATTCACAAACCGAAATGAAAATACGAACATATCTTTCTACGCTAAACAAATATAAGCACAATATTGCACACACACACAAGCAAGTTAATTCAGAATTTCTCTTAATTACTGATTAAACTTATTTAACCACGAATTAACGTAAATCAGAGGTCGGAGTTATTACATCACATGTTGGAGAGACAAGTGAATTTCGAATTACTATAAGGTTACATTAAGGATCAACCTTAAGTCCTTATTTTTTCTCTTTTGTTATGGATGAGTTGGCATGCAATATTCAGAATGATGTGCCATGGTGTTTACTTCTTGTAGATGATATCGTGTTAGTGGATGGGACTAGAGATAGAGTTACACTAAGTTGGAGATTTGAAAAAAAGCAATTGAATCTAAAAGATTTAGGATAAACATAACGAAGATAGAGCATATGGAGTGTAATTTTAGTAACAATCACAATGGAAGTAGAGGAAAAGTAAAGATTGAGAACCAAGAACTACCTAGGAGTGAACATTTTTGTTATTTAGGATCAATTTTCTCAACGACTGGGGAGATTAGAGCAGATATGGTCTATAAAATCAAGGCAGGATGGCTTAAGTGGAGAAGTGCATCTAGAGTATCGTGCAATAAACGAGTACCCATTAGACTAAAAGGAAAGTTCTTTAGAACGGCTATTAGACTAGCGATGTTGTATGGGACGAAATGTTGGGCAACTAAGAAATAATATGTAGATAAGATAAGTTTTGCTAAGATGAGGATACTAAAGTGGATGTGTGGCAAGATTAGAAAAGATAGAGTTAGGAATGATTATATTCGAGAATGGGTAGAAATAGTACCGATAGAATATAAGTTGAAAGAGAATAGATTGAGAATGTTTGGTTATATATAACGAAGATCAACAGAGGCAATAGTGAAGAGATGTGATACAGTAATTGTAGATGGTAGTGTTAGTGTAATAACCCGATGCTCTCATATGTTTTAATTCCCTCATTATATGTGTGGGTGTATGTGTGTTTATGTGTTTGATGTGAAATTCCATGTTTTAATGTGTGGATTACATGTTTATGCAATTGTATCTGTCGGTTCTGAGAAAATCTGTTGAAATTGTGACCTTTGGACTACAAATTGAAAGTCTTAGAGGCGCCATAAATCGAAATTGGCCTTACAGTTATGATGAGCATGATTTTTAGAACATAATATGAAGTTTTATAAAAATTTGATTCGTAATGACTTAATTAGATTTATTTAAGTTAACCTCTTAATTAAGCCTTAAACTTAGACTTAATAGGTGAAGTCTTGGTAGACATACAATATAACATGAGCCTCACGCCTTAAGAGACTCTTAGACTCACCCAAACATAAAAATAACTCATGGGAAGAGAAAAGAGCGAAGCAAGAAGAGAAAAGAGAGAAGAAGAAGAGAGTTCAATAAAGAAGCTTGGAATTTGGTGATTTAATGGGGAAATCAAGACAATAGCTCAAGGTATGTGTAAATAATCTATACTATCCTAAATCTCTCTTCAATTTCTTAGCATTAAGCCTTGAAATGAAGTTTTTCCACTTATAGAAGTTAGGATTTTGGAATAATGATCTTGTTTGAATAAATAATATAGAATTCATAGGGATTCATGACATTGATTTAAGAGTTGATTCTTATATTTTGAGTTTGTCTTAAGTTAGATTGAGAGAAATCACTTTTAATCTTTAGTATTTGCATGCTTTGAACTCATATACGTATATATGTTTATATATATCATGTAAAGATGAAGAAAATGAAGGGAATATGGAAATTGGAGTTGTATATATCCAATTAAAATGAGTTATGATCTACTAGAGTTTGGGTTTTATGTTTCATGATCATATGTTATGTTTTTGAAATGAAAATGCTTGGATTGAGCCTTAGTCATGCCTTTAGAAAGCTTCAAATTGGTGGATTTTCAGACTGTTCAAACAGCGCTTATGACCGTACGTGCAGGGCTCACATCTTGAAAAGAGGGGAGGCAAGGTTGACATTTTGAAATAAAAGCACGCACACGGCCGCATATGCAGCACACCTCTCTGCACATGCAGTGAGGGACTTTTGCATGTACGGGAATAAAGGAAAAATTCTATCAACTTTTGTTACCCTTTTCGATCCTCTGCATCTGTTAATGTGTATATTTGATCCGTTTGAAATGCTTAAAAATGAATAGAGAGTGAACGAAATGGAGAAATACTTAAGGTGAAGAAACTAAGAAAAGATGTATTGCTGATCAAGTTATGTGTGTGATGTGTAAGTCATTTGCCGAAAGAGACCATTGCACGACCAGATCATTGTGAGTAATAGTAGTGTAACGACATGTTGAACGTTACGAGTTATATATTTTCGATCACGAATGTTATGTTTTATATAACTTATGCTTGATTAAATTTGTTGAGCATTTGACAGTAATGACATATGAAATGGGCCTGAGGCCGTTCTGCTATTATATTGGGCCTGAGGACATTCTACTATTATATTGGGCCTGAAGCCTTTCTGCTATTATATTGGGTTTGAGGCCGTTCTGCTATTATATTGGGCCTAAGGCCATTCTGTTGTTATATTGGGCCTGAGGCCGTTCAGCTATTATATTGGGCCTAAGGCCGTTCTGTTATTATGTTGGGCCTGAGGCTGTTCTGCTATGATGTTGGGCCTGAGAGCATTCTGTACTATGTTGGGCCCAAGGCTGTTCTGTCTAATGTGGGCCTGAGACCATTCTGGAATGTGATTGTGAATATGACGTACATGTGTTATGTTTTATTAAGCCTTTGGTGGCTACACTTTGGTAATATGAAAAGTTTGGATTATTGAATTTTTGTATAAGACTACATGACTTGGACTTGTGTATATAAGGCCTATATATGTGCACTTTCTATATGTGATATGATGGTTTAAAATCCTGGCATATAAGCACTGCTCAGTGGACATATTGTTATCTGATTTTGTTTCCGCTTTAGGCCCTAATATGATTTGATTCTTCTGAATTTTTGTTTTGAGACCTAAGTACAGGCCACTCATGGCCTAAACTTTTAGGGGTAGGTTCGGGTCGTGACAATTGGTATCAGAGCATGAGTAAATATCTCACACACGTGTCTATTTGAGCTATAATGAGTCTAGAAAAGATGTAGGCTACATGGATGATATTTCTCTATGATGTGAGATGACAGGTGATTAATGATTTGTAGATGTTATGCAATGAACATTGTCAATGTCTGTCCACTTGTGTCTCTTTTTGTGTGTATTATAATCCCTTGATATGTAGATCATGGTGAGGACAAGAATGGACGATATGGAAGACTCTACCTCCGCATGGCTTGATTGGCTAGAAAGGATGATTGGGGACATGGCAGAAACTATGAGACAACAACAGTAACCACCACTGCCACCAATGCCCATACCACCACCTGTGATGCAAGGCCATCAAGCTGAGGACCGAACCATTACACTTACAAAAGAGTTTAAGAAGATGAAATTGCCGTTGTTCAAGGGGGCATTGATTCGATAAAAGTGAGGCATGGGTATTGGGCATAGAGAAATTGTTTGAGGTCTTTCCTTATACCGAGGCACAAAAGGTTCAACTTGCCACTTTTACTCTCAAAGATGAAGCACGGAGATGGTGGATGCTCACTAGAAATGAACATCAATGATTGACCTGGGCTCAATTTTTGGAGATTTTTTATGATAAGTATTTTCCACAATGTATGGAGGATAAGAAAGTGATAGAATTTGTGACTTTGAGGCAAGGGAACAAGATGATGGCAGAGTATGAAGAATAATTTTCAGAGTTAGCCCGTTTCGCACCACACATGGTGGATATGGACTATAAGAAGGCAAGAAAATTTGAAGGAGAACTCCGGAATGCCATTCTAGATCAGATTAATGTGTTGAAATTGCCTACCTATATCGATAGGTTGGAAAGGGCGATAATGGCTGAAGGTAATAAAGCTGCTCAAAATCGGATCTCTGAGTGGAGGGGGAAGAGACAGAATGTGTAAGCACCAAAGGGACCAGTGGCATCATAGAACAAGAAACCGAACTTGGGAACCTCTAGTACTTCCATATCTACTCGTGAATCAGCACCAGTTTGTCCGGACTGTGGGAAGAGGCACCGTAGGACTTGTTATCAGGTAACTGGGGCTTGCTTCAAGCGTGGAAAAATGGAATATTTAGCAAGAGATTGCCCTCAGAGAGACCGACAAAATGGGAATAGAACTACTACAAGTTCAACCGGCTCAACTCCAGCTTCAACTACAAAGACTGTTGCAAAACCCACCAATACCAGAGTCAATTCTAGACAGGGAAGAGTATTTGTCCTCATTCTTGGTGATGTGCAGAATACTAAGGTTGTGGTGTCAGGTACATTCTCTATCAATGGTCACTCTGTTCATATATTATTTGATTTGGGTTTCACCCATTCTTTTGTGTCAAAAACCTTTGCTAGTAAATTGAATAGATGTACGAAATCATTGCGTTATGTATTATGTGTTTCTTCACCATTGAGGGGCTCCATGTTATGCATATCTGTTTATCCTGCTTTGTGAGATCATGATTGAGGATGTTCAGTTATATGCCAATTTGCTGCCTCTTGACATGGCTTATTTTGATATAATTTTGGGGATGGATTGTCTAAGTAAATACCATGTGACTATTGAGTGTACGTCTAAGCAAGTCATTTTTTGACCTCCGGGCCAATTTGAATTTATTATTACAAGGCATGAGGTGATTCCACCGCTGTACTTAATCTCATCCATGAAAGCGCGTAAGCTATTACAAAAGGGTTGTCAGGGGTATTTGTGTAGTATTTTGACTAGACAACCAAGGGATGTGTGTGTTGATAATATTCTAATTGTTCGTGAATTTCCAGATGTTTTCCTAGAGAAGTTGCCGGGAGAGTTAGTGAACCATGAAATTGAATTCATAATTAATTTAGTACCGGGAACCCAACCAATTTCAAAAACTCCTTATAGAATGTCACTAGTTGAAATGAAAGAGTTGAAGGTACAGTTGTAAGACCTACTTGATAAAGGGTTTATCCACCCGAGCACTTCTCCTTAGGGCGCACCGGTTCTTTTTGTAAAGAAGAAAGATGGGACAATTCAGTTATGTGTTGACTACTTGGAGCTCAATAAAGTAACTGTAAAGAATAAGTATCCCTTGCCTAGAATCGATGATTTGTTTGATCAACTACAAGGTCCACAAGTCTTTTCGAAAATACATTTGAGATCCGGATATCATCAATTAAGGGTAAAAGCCGAAGACATTGAGAAGATTGCTTTCTGCACCCGATACGGACATTATGAATTTTTGATTATGCCATTTGGCGTTACTAATGCACCAGTAGCCTTCATGGATTTGATGAACCGTGTTTTTAAACCGTACTTGGATGACTTTGTGATTGTGTTTATTGATGACATACTTATCTATTTGAAAAGTACGGAAGCTCATGAGAATCATTTACGACTAATTCTTCAAACCCTGAGTTTTGTGAAATTAAAGAAATGCGAGTTTTGGTTACATGAAGTGGTGTTCTTGGGACATGTAATTAATATGGAGGGTATTTTTGTGGATCCACATAAGAAATAAGCCAATGTGAATTGGCCAACTCCCACGAATGTGACAGAGGTGCATAGCTTCCTAGGTTTAGCAGGGTACTACCGGAGATTTGTACAAGACTTTTCTAAGATTGCAACACCGCTTACCCAATTGACCCAAAAGGGGGTTCCGTTTGAGTGGACGGACCAAAGGAAAGCTGCCTTTTGGAATTTAAAAACAAGGTTGAGTATAGCACCAGTTCTTGCCTTACCATCTGGTACTGAGGGGTTTGTTATCTACAGTGATGCCTCTTATAAGGGATTGGGCTGTGTACTTATGCAGAATGGAAGGGTCATTGCCTATTCTTCTCGCCAACTCAAGCCTCAGAAAAAGAATTATCCCACACATGACTTGGAGCTGGCCATCGTGGTGTTTGCTTTGAAGATATGGCGGCATTATTTGTATGGTACTACATGTGAGGTTTATACCGACCATAAGAGCTTAAAGTAATTCTTTACCCAAACGGTGTTAAACATGAGACAAAGATAGTCGTTAGAGCTTATCAAGAATTATGACTTGCAAATCCATTACCACCCTGGCAAAGCTAATATAGTTGCAGATGCTCTAAGCAGGAAAATTATGGGGGAATTTAGCAAGTTTGCTCACAAGGAAAAAAAATTTGCTCCTTGAGTTGGAAAGAATGGATATGGAACTTGTGTTACATGAACAAAGTGTAGTGTTAGCAGAAATGTCAGCTCAACCGTCAATTATTGAAGAAATCAAACAAAGACAAATGGAAGATGACTTTTCGAAGCACATTTGTGATGAGATGGAAACAAGGCCAAAGTCTAGGTTTACTTTTGAAAATTTGGTGGTGAAATTTAAAGACAAATTGTGTGTCCCAAATGTGCCAGAAATCAAGAGAAGAATTATGGAGGAAGCACATAAGTCTAAATTTTTCCTACATCTCGGCAATACTAAAATGTACTAGGATTTGAAGCAAAATTTTTGGTGGCGGAGTACGAAGAAGGAAATTGCAGAGTTCGTTTCAAAATGTTTGCAAGTGGAGCACCAAAGGTCGGTAGGTCTACTTCAACCTCTCTCAATCCCAGAGTGGAAATGGGAACATCTGACTATGGATTTTATTGTTGGCTCATCCCGAACACCTCGAGGTATGAATACCATATGGGTTATTGTTGATAGATTAACTAAATCTACTTATTTCCTTCCTGTGAAAACTCAATATAATGCGGATAAACTTGCTACCGTATATATGAATGAAATTGTGTAGCCACATGGTGTTTTACTTTCAATTGTATCCGATAGAGATCCGAAATTTGTCTCCAGATTTTGGCAAAGTTTACAGGATGCTATGGGAACATAATTGAAATTTAGTGCGGCATTTCACCCCCAAACTGATGGCCAATTAGAGGGAACGATACAAACACTGGAGGACATGTTTCGGATGTGTGTCTTGGATTTCTAAGGGAGCGCGGAAATGTATCTACCGTTGGTGGAGTTTGCATACAATAATAGTTTCCACTTAAGCATAGAAATTGCACCATATGAAGCTTTGTATAGAAGGAAATATCGTTTCCTAGTGTATTGGACCAAAGTCGACGAAAGATCATTGCTTGGGCTGGAACTTGTGCAAGTGATGACAGAGAAAATTAAAATCATTCAGCAAAGATTGAGAACCGTCCAAAGCAGACAATAGAGTTATGTGGATCACCAATGAGGGGATTTATAGTTCAAGATTGGTAATTATGTCTTTGTTAAAGTCACCCCGATGAAAGGACAAAAAGATTCGCTTAGAAAGGAAAATTAGCACCCTGATATGTAGGTCCATTTCAAATTTTGGAAAGAGTGGGTCCAGTGGCTTATCGTGTTGCTCTTCCACCAAGTATGGACAAAACACATCACGTTTTTCATGTCTCCATGTTATGGGGTTACCTTCAAGATTCGTCCCACATTATAGATTACTGGCAGATTGCTTTGGATGATAACTTGATCTATGAGGAGAAACCGATTTAGATTTTAGATCAACAAGTGAAGCAACTACGGAACAAGGCAATTCCAATGATTAAAGTTGAATGGCAAGAACACTACAGGAAAAAAGCCACTTGGGAAAGAGAAGAGGAAATGAAACAACGATATCCATAATTATTTTCAACTTAAGGTATAACAAGTTTAATGGACCAAACTTCTTAAAAAAGGGGAAAATGTAATAACCCGACCCTCTCATATGCTTTAATTCCCTCATTATATGTGTGAGTGTATGTGTGTTTCTGTGTTTGATGTGAAATTCCATGTTTTAATGCGGATAAACTTGCTACCGTATATATGAATGAAATTGTGTAGCCACATGGTGTTCTAGTTTCAATTGTATCCGATAGAGATCCGAAATTTGTCTCTAGATTTTGGCAAAGTTTACAGGATGTTATTGGAACAGAATTGAAATTTAGTGCGGCATTTCACCCCCAAACTGATGGCCAAACAGAGGGAACGATACAAAAACTGGAGGACATGTTTCGGATGTGTGTCTTGGATTTCTAAGGGAGCTCAGAAATGTATCTACCGTTGGCGGAGTTTGCATACAATAATAGTTTCCACTTAAGCATAGAAATTGCACCATATGAAGCTTTGTACAGAAGGAAATATCGTTTCCTAGTGTATTGGACCAAAGTCGACGAAAGATCATTGCTTGGGCTGGAACTTGTGCAAGTGACGACAGAGAAAATTAAAATCATTCAGCAAAGATTGAGAATCGTCCAAAGCAGACAATAGAGTTATGTGGCTCACCAATGAAGGGATTTATAATTCAAGATTGGTAATTATGTCTTTGTTAAAGTCACCCCGATGAAAGGACAAAAAGATTCGCTTAGAAAGGGAAATTAGCACCCCGATATGTAAGTCCATTTCAAATTTTGGAAAGAGTGGGTCCAGTGGCTTATCGTGTTGCTCTTCCACCAAGTATGGACCAAACACATCACGTTTTTCATGTCTCCATGTTACGGGGTTACCTTCAAGATTCGTCCCACATTATAGATTATCGGCAGATTGCTTTGGATGATAACTTGATCTATGAGGAGAAACCGATTCAGATTTTAGATCAACAAGTGAAGCAACTATGGAACAAGGCAATTCCAATGATTAAAGTTGAACGGCAAGAACACTACGGGAAAAAAGCCACTTGGGAAAGAGAAGAGGAAATGAAACAACGATATCCAGAATAATTTTCAACTTAAGGTATAACAAGTTTAATGGACCAAACTTCTTAAAGAAGGGGAAAATGTAATAACCCGACCCTCTCATATGCTTTAATTCCCTCATTATATGTGTGAGTGTATGTGTGTTTCTGTGTTTGATGTGAAATTCCATGTTTTAATGCGGATAAACTTGCTACCATATATATGAATGAAATTGTGTAGCCACATGGTGTTCTAGTTTCAACTGTATCCAATAGAGATCCGAAATTTGTCTCTAGATTTTGGCAAAGTTTACAGGATGCTATTGGAACAGAATTGAAATTTAGTGCGGCATTTCACCCCCAAACTGATGGCCAATCAGAGGGAACGATACAAAAACTGGAGGACATGTTTCGGATGTGTGTCTTGGATTTCTAAGGGAGCTCAGAAATGTATCTACCGTTGGCGGAGTTTGCATACAATAATAGTTTCCACTTAAGCATAGGAATTGCACCATATGAAGCTTTGTACAGAAGGAAATATCGTTTCCTAGTGTATTGGACCAAAGTCGACGAAAGATCATTGCTTGGGCTGGAACTTGTGCAAGTGACGACAGAGAAAATTAAAATCATTCAGCAAAGATTGAGAACCGTCCAAAGCAGACAATAGAGTTATGTGGCTTACCAATGAAGGGATTTATAATTCAAGATTGGTAATTATGTCTTTGTTAAAGTCACCCCGATGAAAGGACAAAAAGATTCGCTTAGAAAGGGAAATTAGCACCCCGATATGTAAGTCCATTTCAAATTTTGGAAAGAGTGGGTCCAGTGGCTTATCGTGTTGCTCTTCCACCAAGTATGGACCAAACACATCACGTTTTTCATGTCTCCATGTTAAGGGGTTACCTTCAAGATTCGTCCCACATTATAGATTACCGGCAGATTGCTTTGGATGATAACTTGATCTATGAGGAGAAACCGATTTAGATTTTAGATCAACAAGTAAAGCAACTATGGAACAAGGCAATTCCAATGATTAAAGTTGAATGGCAAGAACACTACAGGAAAAAAGCCACTTGGGAAAGAGAAGAGGAAATGAAACAACGATATCCAGAATTATTTTCAACTTAAGGTATAACAAGTTTAACGGACCAAACTTCTTAAAGAAGGGGAAAATGTAATAACTCGACCCTCTCATATGCTTTAATTCCCTCATTATATGTGTGAGTGTATGTGTGTTTCTGTGTTTGATGTGAAATTCCATGTTTTAATGTGTAGATTACCTGCTTATGCAATTGTATTTTTTAGTTATGAGAAAATCTGTTGAAATTATGACCTTTGGACTACAAATTGAAAGATAAACCAAAATTGTCCTTACAGTTATGATGAGCATGATTTTTAGAACATAATATGAAGTTTTATAAAAAATTTATTCGTAATGACTTAATTAGATTTATTTAAGCTAACATCTTAATTAAGCCTTAAACTTAGACTTAATGGGTGATATAACAGAACGTCCATTGAGTAATGCTTATATGCCAGGATTTTAAACCATCATATCACATATAGAAAGTGCACATATATACACAAGTCCAAGTCATGTAGTCTTATACAAAGAGTAAATAATCCAAAATTTTCATATTACCAAAGTGTAGCCACCAAAGGCTTAATAAAAAGGTGGCATTAATGGCACTTCTTCAAATGACAAAACGGCTCCAACGTGGATGCTTAACAAAAAGGTCCATCAAAATTTTCCTGAAGCTGACCTAGGACTGACCTCCAAGTTGACCACAAACAAAACATATACAAATACAGAGTGAGCAAGGCTCAGTGAGTAATAATAATGCAAGGAGGCATATAAATGAGCATGTGTCTTAAAGGATATTTACATAACACATGTACGTCTTATTCACAAGCACATTCTAGAATGACCTTAGGCCCACATAAGATAGAACAGTCTCAGGCTCAACATAGAACGGAACGGCCTCGGGCCCAACATCATAACAGAACGGCCTTAGGCCCAACATAATAGCAGAACGGCCTTAGGCTCAATATCATAGCAGAACGGTCAGGCCTAATATAACATCAAAACGGCCTTAGGCCTAATGTAATAGCAGAACGACCTCAGGCCTATTTCATATGCCATTGCTGTCAAATGCTCAACCAATTTAATCAAGCACAAGTTATATTAAACATAACATTCGTGATCGAAAATATATAACTCGTAACGTTCTACATGTCGTTACACTACTATTACTCACAGTGATCCAGTCGTGCAATGGTCCGTTCCAGTGAGTGACCTACGCATCACACACATAACTTGATCAGCAATGCATCTTTTCTTAGTTACTTCACCCTAAGTATTTCTCTATTTAGTTCACCTCTATTCATTTTTAAACATTTCAGATGGATCAAATATACACATTAACAGATACAGAGGGTCGAAAAGGGTAACAGAAATTGACAAATTTTTTCCTTCATTCCCACACGTGCGGAGAGGTGTGCCGCACATGCGGCCACATACGTGCTTTTATTTGAGAATATCAACCTTGCCTTCCCTATTTTCCATACGTGCGGCTGTAAGCCCCACACATTGTAGACACCCTATTTTTAACTGTCCTCAAGACTTGGACATCATTGCTTATGCACTCGATGATATTGACTGCATGTGTTCGTTTTAGTGCCTGAAGTCCTTGGCGGAATGCCCTATCTTTGAGCCTCCAAACCTTGTCTATTCTATGCCTTGTTTTGGCCTAAAACCTTACTGTTTCAAACCCAAAACCTCAGTGCTTTAAGCCTACAACCCTTGGTGGCCAGCCGGCCACTGTTTGAGGTTGCCGACCACCAATTGTGCCTTGTCGGCCAATGGTGTGGCCTGCCGGCTATCATTGGTGGCCTGCTAGCCACCAGTGACCTTTTTACAAATATTTTGTTGACAGCTGTTCCAGTTGTTAGCATAAGTGTCTCCATCTCCTTACACGTATATGGAGGGATTTATCTCAACCAAATGCATGTTTTTCTATATATATGTGGTCTCCTCCCCATTTTTAAGGGTTAGAAAATTTGAAACAAATCTCTCTCTCTCTCTCTCTACATTTCTCTCTCTCTCTCTCTCTCTCTTGCAAATTTATGGATTTTAGCCTATACACACTACACTTTTTCCTACACATCCTTAACCAAAGTTGATCATCTTTGAGCTGAGGTTCCTTAAAGCCTTCTTGGAGCTCTTGAAGTTGGTTTTTGCTTGAATTAGTGCCTAAAGTTGATCTTTGCTTCAAGAGTGTTGATCTGGAGAAGGGAAAAAGTGTAAGAGTGGTGTAACAGAGGCATACAGCAGCAGACAATGGATATTCTTCGGGTGGAAACCGAGTATGCATGAGCCTCTCTTACTTCCCGGGACAAGTTAATTAGTTTAATTAGTTGTAGCTAATTAGTTTACTTATTTAATTAGTTTTGATTAATTAAATTAGTTTGTGTTGTAATATTTAATTAGCTTAGCCTAGTTAAATTCTTAGCTTAGAGTTAGTTAATTAATTCGAGTGTTGTAATAATTAGTTAAGTAGTGTAGCTTAGCTTTTATTCATTTGGACTTTCCTTCACGAGAGCATAATGTAATAATGTGTATGTCTTCCAACCCCACGTCTTTCTTATTTTTATTTATCCGCTTACGATGGTTAGATTAGGAGCATTACGTTTCGTTTAGCATACCCTATGCTTGCAACGCATCATTCTAACTGCATTATCATTTCAATACTTCTTTGAATACGTGCTTAGACTGCATGTCTTGAATGCGTTGCATTAGTCATCTTGTATAGTTAGGCATCATGCTTATTTTTCTAACTTTTTTGTTCTATCTTGGCTTGGAGTACTAGGTGAGTTTTTAGTGTTTTAGCATACTTGCATGAGTGTGAGTAATTGCCATGACTAGCATGCTTGCCATGCGGCTAAGTGTTTACTTGTTCAAACTGATTGAATACTTGTGGATGAAGGCTTGTTACTTGAATTGGAATGATTCAACAAATGTACGTTTAAGCCCACTTTGTCAAGTGGCAATTTGCAAACTTTAAGCCTACTTTGTTAAGTGGCAAAATCAAACTCTTTTCGAAAAACAAACATAAAATTGAATTATTCTAATTCAGGGTAAACTAGTCTATACCTTGTGTGTGTGCGCATTACATAGTAATGTTAGCCTAATAAACCGGAACAAGAGCATATAATGTTGATAAAAATCATATCATGATTAGTAGAGATCGATTTTTGATCGAGCGAGCGGGGGTGCTTAATTCATGACCTTCTCCTCTTGTACCTAAGTTTTCGAGCCGAGGCAACTTTGGTGATGACAGACACGTGGCCTTTGGCATGAGTCATGGGTTTCCTAAATTTTTTCAAAATAAAATATTTAGGTGGCAACTCTGTATCAGGCAAAGCAGTCTAATTTTGGCATTTTTGATTCAAAATCAATTTTCTAAATGATTTGTCGGATTTGGAATCTTTGGTGTTTATCAATTTCACATTGCACTTGTGAGATTAGATTCAGAACTGCGGGAGTCCGAACTGTAGGGCTATATTTTCGAGCTTTCGAAAGGGGGGCGTAAAAAAGGTGAGCTACACACATGCAATTGTGCATCCCGCACGTGTGGCTGTGAGCCCTACACGTGCGGTCATGAGCTCTGTTTGAGCAGTTCGAAAATCCACAAATTTCAAGCTTTCCAAAGGCATGACTAAGGCTCAATCTAAGCATTTTCATTTCAAAACATAACATATAATAATAAAACACGAAACCCAAACTCTGGTAGATCATAACTCATTTTAATTGGATATGTACAACTCCAATTTCCATATTCCCTTCATTTTCTTCATCTTTGCATAATATATACAAACATATATACATATATGAGTTCAAAGCATGCAAATACTAAAGATTGGAAGGTGATTTCTCTCAATCTAACTCAAGACAAACTCAAAATACAAGAATCAACTCCTAAATCAAACAATGTCGTGAATCCCTATGGATTCCATGTTATTTATTCAAACAAGATCATTATTCAAAAACCCTAACTTCTATGAGTGGAAAAACTTCATTTCAAGGCTTGATGCTAAGAAATTGGAGAGAGATTTAGGGTAGTCTAGATATTTTACACATACCATGAGCTATTGTCTTGATTTCCCCATTGAATCCCCAAATGCCAAGCTTCTCTATTGAACTCTCTTCTTCTTCTCTCTTTCTCTTCTTCCTTCTCTCTTTCTCTTCCCAGGAGCTATTTTTATGTTTGGTTGAGTCTAAGAGTCTTCTAAGGCTTAAGGCTCATGTATATATTGTATGTCTACCAAGACTTCTGCTTTAGGCCCCAATATGATTTGATTCTTCTGAATTTTGTTTTAAGGCCTAAGTACATGCTGGTCTTGGCCTAAACTTTTAGGGGCAGGTTCAGATTGTGACAGTTAGGGGAAGGGATAGACCTAGATTGACGTGGACTAAACGTAGTAAATAGAGATATGAATCTGCTTAATTTGACTAACGAAATGGCCTTGGATAGAGTCGAGTGGAGAAGAAAGATTCATGTAGCCGTCTCCATTTAATGGGACTTAAGACTTGGTTTGGTTTGGTTTTAACATCTAACTTCGTAACCCTTTCCTTGTTTACTTGAATATCATGCTTCATTATTTGTTATAATTGTAATTGTGTATTGGATTGGGAAAAAAGGACGGGGTATGTATGCATTTACTTGGCATTCCAAACTTATGGCGTTTCATGCCAGGTGTTGAAGACTATTAGCCGGTCGAACGCGAGGCTGAAGCATTTGAGGACGTGTTACCACCCTAGAAGAATTAGATACTAGTTTTGTTAAGTTCCTTTTGTAACCACGTTTGGGATAGTAAGTGTTAAAGACTATTGATGTAATTAAAACATACCTCTTATAATTATTATTTTGCTTATATATATTTATAACTTTTGTAACCTATCCTTATATTCTGTCAACTCATGTAGACCTTGTGCTAATATCTTGTTAAAATCTATAAAAAAAAAAAAAAAAAAATGTAGTTTTGCTATCTAGGGAGATTGGACTTAGAAGGAAGGTTATTGTGATTCTTCCAATCTTTTTTGAGATCTTACTTAGTTATTGACCAAAGGACTTATTAGTGACGTTTCTTACACTTATAATCTTAGAAAAATCTTGTATTTATTTGTTAATATATTCCTTAATGTTCTTGATTTTGGGGGTGTCATAATGTGAGAGGGGGATATGAGTGAAATTTATTTTTCTTCCTTTGTATTTTAAGGGGTGATATTAGTATTATAAATATTTTACAACTAATCAACTTGTTTCTCACCAAATCTCACCACTTGTGGTGAGAAATGAAATAGGTTTAGTAAGAAGTTATATTTCTCACTATTTCTCACTCAACATATAAACCAAATCTTTTTCATCATTTCTGATTATTTCTCACCAAATCACCCCATCCAAATGTAGTGCTAGTCTACAGACTTTGATATGAGCGAATATGTTTGTTCTTCATGCATTAAATCAACTTAAAATAACCTTTTTTTTTTTTAATTATTGGAAAATACTTAATTTCAGACACTTTGCACTAAAAATCAGTAATACAAAATTGGTTGAATCCATGACCAATCACCTCACTTGTCTTTTTAAAAATATTATTTTGATTAGGGCTGAAAGATATTTTGAAAACTCGGTTAATTTTGGTAAGCTAATCCAGAGAGTCTTTTAGAAGTTCATGGGCACTATTGCACTAGGACAATAATATTTTCATCATTGGAGAACAATTGAGGGTGTCATAGTTTTAGGATTGATCAAAATAGAGTATCAACAATTTGTTGTGTGGTGAGAGGAGGAACTGAGAATGGTGATGGGAGCGATGGAGGTGGTAGAGATGATAGCAGTGACAGTAGGTAGTGGAGAGGTGGAAAAAAGTGGGGAGTAACAGGGAAGGTGGGAGTGGCGATAATGGTAGCCTAGAAGCGTTGAGGAAGAGATAAAGGTGATAGGGAAGGATTTCATCGTGGTAGGTGACAGGGTGTGACTAGTGCCAAAAGAGGAAAATAGAAAGCAAGAAAGAAAGAATATGTGTTTTATTTAAAAGGGACATTTATGCCTTTTTAATATGAGATTCATGGGATTGAAATTGAAATTACTTTTGAACTTTCCATGCATATAGAAAATTTTAAAACATATCCTTTAAAATGATATCATCTGTCCTACTCTTGCATAGGGACAGAGCTATCCTTTGGCCAAGCGTAGCCATGCCCCCCATGTTTTCTACAGGGAAATTTAACTAAAACTCCTCCATTAGACCCTTGTTTGGTGAAATAGACAGTCCAATTTATTTTGCTTCATAAACACCCTAAGGAGGAGGCACATAATTGAGTAAAAACAAAACAAAATATCCTTTTTTTTTCTTAGATGATATTGCTAGAATAATATGTTACTGTGAACCAAAGTAACATGTTATTATGAGACAAAATTACATGTAATTGTTAAATAGAGTAACATGTTACTGTTTACATCAATTTCGACAGTAATAATCTTTTTATTTAAGAATTTTATAGTTAATGCAGATCTTATTTGATAGAGCTTGATGAGAGGATTCTAAAAATATTAATTTTATTAACGACCGACATTTAGATAAAAAATTACATTATTTTAAAGTTTAATATTTTGGTACTAGTGATATGTGTTGGACTTTTCAAGAATTTTATTTTTATTTTTATTTATTTATTTTTTGTATTTGTATTTGTATTTGTCCTTAATACATTAAAGTTTTATTATAAGGAGTTTTTGACCAAATCCTCATTTTCTATAACCTTTATATATATATATATGTATATATTTTTTTAGGGATAGGTATTCTATTGGCCCTCTATTCAATTTTCAAGATGACTTTTCAATACCAATGTATTATTTGTAGAGCTATTGTACCTACTCGAATGTCACTTGTCATAGTAAATTAGTGGTTTGAGATGTTTTAAATAAGTGTACTTTTTGAGTTTTTATAAAAAGATGTGTAGAAAAGTAGAAATGAGATGTTGATTGATGTGACCAAAAAAATAAAAATAAAAAGATAAAAAGATGGACTAAAATAGCTTATGCCAAACAAGGCTTAATAAAATATTATTTACTTGGACTAAATAAATATAACATAAGTGATAAAATTAGAAGGCAATTAAAAAATTATTTAATAAGTATCTTTGTTTTTATTAACTACTAGCCTATCGCTCGTGCTATGCACGTGATAATTATAGATATTTATATTTGTTTTAGATTTTTTTTAATATATAAATTATGTTTTTTAAGATTTTTTTCTTATCACTAATCATAATGTATGGGGGAAGTTGAAAAGGGTACTGCAGTAACTATACACGAATTGTATCTATAATTATTTGTATAAGAAGATTTTAAATGCTGATAAGTGGATTTTGACCAAATCAATAATTGCAGGCATGTGGAAAGATATGTGGATTGAAAAAAGTTAATAAATGCTAATCAGGGGATTTTGACCAAATCAATAAATGCTGAATTTTTTTTTTTTAAATAAAAAATGTCACGCCCCATATTTTATTACTCGGATAACCTTACCAATATTCATTAATTAAGTCCATTTACAAATAACATTTCAACATTGGATGAAATGATGAATAATTAAATATATATATTCCCTCTCATTATACAACAATGATATTTACATACAAATAAAAGAAATGCCCTGAGGCTTACAATAAAAGAGAGGACACTACTCTTTACAAAAAGATAGCACTCAGCCAAACAACAAATGAAGTAGTACAATCCATTTTTACATTACACTTATGAAATGGTAAAACCCATTGTTTGATCTTCAAATCCGAAAAGCATTCCTTGTGCACATGTACAGGCAGGGGGTGAGCAAAACTCACCGAGCAATCCTATATTAAAACATTAAAAGATATGCGAGTACAAAGATACTTATAAATTTTTTGTGAAATTATATCATGTCAAAATCATAAGGTTTTATCACATAATCTCTTAAATCCATTTTATTTAATTAACCACAACCAGTTAACTTAAATAAATAAACATGCTTCAATAGTAACATGACATTCTTTTTAATCCTTTCAATTACATGACAAATGTATCCATGTTTCATAACAATTTCCATTTCTTAATTCATAATCCTGGCTCAGAACCTGGCCATACCCTTTAAGTGAGATTACATCTCATATCAACAGTACTTCCATTTCAATTGAGATAAAGACTCAAATTAAACATTTCGTACTTCACAATAGATACACGTATTTGCTGTATCAATCTCAAACAAAACACTTCCATACTTCATATATGATATACAGATTTGCTATATCAATACTTCAATAGATACACTTATTTGCTGTATCAATGGAGTACATCCTCTATCTTCCCTTAAACCGTGGAGTACATCCCCTATCTCCTCCCACACAACACAATGTATATAAACACCATCATATACATGTTCATTTAATACACAAATTCGATGTATTATCACAACCGTCATATTCGATGACATTTCAATTGATTAGTTTTAGTTTGCTTAAGCATCATGCATTGTCTACAACAATCACGACTATCCTCCAACGATAGCCCAAAGCAGTTATTTCTAAACAGAAAATAAATGCTACAACAGATATATATATATAATCTCAACATTTTCAAAGTGAGTGATTAATGAATCAAACTCCACCATTCTACCTCATATTGAGTCGATTTTATTATTTCCAACTCAATTTCATATTTCCGTATTAATTGTCATTAATTACAGTAATGACCCAAATATACCCAAACATGACATTTTTCCTTTTTTTTCTCAATATTGACTCAAAAGCTCAAATATTATCAAAAACATCAATAATCTCCATTTTAAACCCAAAACACATAGGTATGAGTCAATTGAACAAAACTCCTGTTTTCAACATTATACATCTCCAACCTTAACTTTCTAAATCAAACCATCTATACAAATAACTCAACATTTATGTTAAAACACATAAGAATGAGTAGGAATCCCTACTTATTAAATATTACCATTTTGATCAAAATCCTCATTTAAATGCAACATGGTAAATTTTCACCGATGGCCAAATAGTTATCTCTAACATATTAATTAAAAGATAACAATATGGACCTACAATCCAACATAATACTATAAATTGGAATCTCCCATAATTCCCAACATTTAGAAATAAATCATATTTCACATTTTATCAAATATGAACAACTACACTAGTTTTCATATTACAATCACGTCCGGTAACCTCTCAAGGTCCATTTCTAACCGTGTCGGTTTTATTCCAATAAATACATTAAGTAAAATAATACCGTCAATGCCCAAGAAAATATCATTTTCTTTCCAAACTCATTCTCCAAGCATTATTTAAATATGATATCCTATTTTGATCGAAAGCTTCAAAAGTTAAACGTAATTCCTTTGTTTTCTTTAAAAATGCTCTTTTGGCCACAAATCGATAAAAATTTCAAAACTAATCGAATCGAAGTCCGTTTTTATTCAAATTAAAAACGTAAACCTTTCATAACCTTACAAACATATTTCAAGTTTACACTTTCGCAATTTGGGCATCAACTTTTTATTTTTCTCAAAAATAAATTCCAAAACTCAAGGATGATATAAATATTTCAACCTTAATTTCTCAAAATAAACTATCTAACCATAATATGATGTAGATATAATCCATACAATTATTAAATTCTATTTTCGGATTTCTTTTACAAAATTAACAACACAAAATGATTTTTTTTTTTTTCAAAATCAATCTCAAAATACCAACATTCTTAATATTTCAACATAATTTTTCTTCCAAAAATTACCAAACAAAAATCTGAAAATATGCCTATATGCAATACCTCTTATAATGATATATTTTCTCAAAATAATCATAACATAACTTTAATGTAAAAATATGAAGAAAATCCCTACCTCAAGCCAAGAAGAGAAGATGAGCAAAATAAGGTTGAAACTCCAAAGTTGCACACATGCTACCATATTCCTGATGCAAACTCATAGCATGTGAAATAGTTTCCCATCCTCTCAATCTTAATCCAAATTTCATTGTCCGTAGTCAGTGCTCGCTCTTGGCATCCATCGTCAAGCTTTGAGTTTACGATGTACATGCAAGAACAAGAAATCAGTACTCGTCTCAATGGACTTTCAAAACGATCCAACTCAAATAGCCTGCCATATAAAGCTAACCTGGCCCACTCAATTACATATATATATATATAATATATACAACCCCCCAATTTACATGTTTATTTATTATATATAAATAATATATATATATAAACCCACGTGCCAAAGAGCAACACACTCTTCCAACATGGTAGATGAAGGAGAACCAGTACTCCCATAGACATGATCAAAAGTAAACAAATATTTTCCATGCACACACGTGTATTACCTCCAAATTAGGTAACAAGTTCAACCCACTAGAATTGAGACTTCGCATTCGGTGACCCCTAAGATCCAACCTTACATCATCACCAGCTTTGATCTCTACTTGCGGAAGCATAATGAAACGAGAATCTCGACTCTCCGGTGTTCCCACTTTTTGGGGACCAGACAAACTAGAACTCTTGCCTACGGATGAAGTCGAAAAATGACCTTTTGATCCGTTGGTAACTGAAGGTGTCCAAGGTGATAGAGAAGTGGTCTTCGAAACCACCTTTCTAGTTGTGCTGCTGGCAGTGCTGTCCAACAGCAAACCATTTTAATGGGAGGGATACAGATTTTCCTTTCTGTATCACAAGCCTTGCTAGAGAAAGAGTAAGTTCAGGCCTTAATGCAACTCGACGGTTTCTTCGATCCTCAAAATAGTAAAGCTGGTCTTCGTCGTCCAAAGGCTGCAAACACTGCTTTTCGTGACCGAAGTCGTCGCCGTTCACTGTCTACACCTTCTCCTAAGCCACCCACCTGTGATCTTCCTATCAACAATGTACTTGGCTTCGGTTAGCAAACCAACCTGCTGCGGCTCGATAACCAGTGACCATCTCAAAGACTAAATTGACATTTTCCTCACCAATCGAACCAGAGAGAGAGAGTAATAGTGACTAGGTGTGTCTGTGTGTGTATAGTATCATGAAAACAATCAGACCCATTTCTCTCTCTCTAGATAATATTCTATATTCTATTGGCCCACTCCAGCACCTTTTCTTTTCTCTTTTGTAAAAACAAATCCTTCACATGCTGTTTTTCGGTGCCACTAACTCAACATTATGATGTTGAGAAATTATTAAAGCATCAGCTAAGCAGCGAATGATATTTTACTCCTCCCTAAAAAAATAATTTGCCAATTGCCTTGAAGGCAAATAATATCTATTCATAAACTTGAACCCCACTCCCACCGAACATACAGATTCCTTTTCTTTTATTTATTTATTTTATTATTTTATCCTGGGTCATCACCAAAAATTTTAAAAATTTAGATTGGGATATTGAAGTTTCCATGGGCCTTGGGGATTAAAACCCCCTTTTGCTTAATATATAGTATAGATATAGATATAGATATAGATAGATAGATATATATATATATTTTTTTTATTTTTGTGTGGTTTCTATTCGGGTATTTTTTTTTAAATTTATTTAAGATGGAGTTATGGGTATCTTTTTTTTTTTTTTAAATTTAATTTATCTGTGGTTTCCACTTATTTTTAATTATTATTATTTAGGTAAGTTATAATGTGAGTTAGATATGTGATAGATATGTGAGTTTTATTGATTTAAAGTTTATTTAGATAAACTTTAAAGATTTTTTTTTTTTTTTTAGTTTTTTAGTTTTTTTTGTTATGTTATAATATAATATATAAAATATAGGTAGATATCTACAACTTTAATAGAAAATATTATCTAATTTTTTGGGGAAGAGAAAATGAATGCAAGTTTTAATATTTTTTTTTGAAAATTTGTGAGAGAGATTAGGAGGGAGAGATTATGAAATATTTTTGTTATTAAATAAATAAACCAGTCAATAGTTTTTTTTAATCTATTTTGTAAATTAAAAATCAATAATTTTGGAAAATTGATTAAATTGTCCCATTAAGTAATTTAAAATTTTGATAGGTATACATAAAAAAAAATACATAATTATATTATTAAATCACAATTCAAATTTAGATGTTATATCTTTTTGAGATCTATAGCTAAATTCTTATCTTTTTTAAAAAATTTTTTTTTGTGTGTAACCATAGTGTATGGGAAAAATTGAAAAGGGTGTTATAATAATTATGAGAGAAGTCAAAAGGGATTGTGAGTTGGAAAAAGTCAATAAATACTTAGGTTGGGTTGGGAGAAGTTAATAAGTGCTGAGATTTTTTTTTTTAATCAAAAAATTAGAAAATTAGGATTAGGAGATTAGAGCTCCTATCTGATTTTTTGGGAAAAAGAAAATGAATGCAAGTTTTAATATTTTTTTTTGAAAATTTATGAGAGAGATTAGGAGAGATAGATTATGAAATATTTTGTTATTAAATAAATAAATCAGTCAATAGTTTTTTTCTAATCTATTTTGTAAATTAAAAATCAATAATTTTGAAAATTTGATTAATTTGTCTCATTAAGTGATTTAAAATTTTGATAGATATATATAAAAAAAAATACATAATTATATTATTAAATCATAATTCAAATTTAGATGTTATATCTTTTTGAGATTTATATCTAAATTCTTATTTTTTTATTTTTTATTTTTGTGTGTAACCATATTTTATGGGTGAAATTGAAAAAGATGCTGCAATAATTATGAGAGAAGTCAAAAGGGATTGTGGGTTGAGAAAAGTCAATAAATGCTGAGGTTTTTTTTTTTAAATCAAAAAATTAGAAAATTAGGATTAGGAGATTGGAGCTCCCACAGACCTTGGAGTTAAAAATCCCCTTGTACTTAATATATAGTATAAATTGATATATTTTGATATATTACAACTTACAAATTAAAATTAAAAAAATATATATATATATAATTAAAATTAAATATACATAATATTTGGTCTCTTATCTTAAAATCTTGACTCTGTCCTTTTACTCTGCACGTTACTTTTATGAAATTTCCACTAATTTATACATACATATATATATATATATATTAATGTTTTTAGCAAGGTTTTCAAATTCGGACCGGACTGGCCGGTCAAACCGGTCGAATCGGGAACCGGGCTGGTTCCGGTCCGGCCAACCCTGTGAACCCGGAGGAGGCTCAAAACCGTTCTTAAATGAGAGAACCGGATGGCCCGCCGGTTCAACCGGCAAACCTGGTGACCCGGACGGGTTAACGAGGAACCGGGCGGGTTTGTTGGCCTGAAATCTCACTCTCTCTGCAGAATTTCTGGTGGTGAACGGAAGTTATGGAGGAAACAAAATGGGCAAATATCTGCACCACTGTCCATTTCACAGGATTTAATTTCTTTGCATAACCCTCTCTCCATCGGCAGATATCTGCACCTTTCTCTTCCTCTATCTTTGCATAACCCTCTGTCTGTTCTGTTCCACAGGAGCTAATTGCTCTTCCTCTACCTTCACCGTGATAGCTAGAGAGAGAGAGAGAGAGAGAGAGGGTGTGAGAGTGCGGACTGCGGAGAGAGGAACACTTTCTTTTTTTATTCAAGTCTTCTTTTTTTATTCAAGCAGAGATGGGTGCATGTATATGGCCACTTTAACTTTAACTTTTGACTTTTATAATATTTGGCAACCAAAGGACCACTATTTCTGTCTCGAGCCTTTTCATCATCATCATCTAGAAGTATGTATTATTATATAAATATAAAAGGGTAGATTACACCACTCTTATGATTTGAGTGATATTTTAAAATTTTATTATTTTGTTAAATTTAATTTTTTTATTTTTTTTTATATTTATATTTTAATATATATATAATTTTTAATATATTTATGATGTAATTATGACGTCACGGTTCGATTAGTTTGACCCGACAGTTGAATCAGTAACCCGTCCATCCGATCATTTTTTCGATTCGTTCACCGGTCCGAATTTCAAAACATTAATTTTTAGTACACCAAATGCCACTATTTGATAATAATGAATTGCACTTCACATGTGACGGGGAAATAAAAGTATAAATTATGAGTTAAGTGGTTGTAATCAATTTATGATTGGTGGAGGTCAAAATTGATGTTCATTGCTTACCGTTCAAAATCCATTTTGACGGCTCTCAACGACACAAAGAAGTGTTTGAATGAACTTGTTGAAGGCGGTTTCTCATCATTTTCCATTTTCATGTCTCTTGCCGTTCAATCCACGTTGTCTTACGTCTCTGCTTACCTTTCATCTTCTTCTACAAAAACCATTTCCACTCCAATTTATTACAGCCATGCCATCTCAAAGTTGACCAATAAAATGCAAAATGCTCCAATTTATTACAGCCATGCCATCTCAAAGTTGACCAATAAAATGCAAAATGGAAATACAATTCACACACACACACAAAATAAGAATAAGAATAAAAATAAAAATAAAAATAAAGTCATCAAAACAAAACCATTGCAAGACTATTTAGTAGGTGTTTTTTTTTATTTTATTTTTTTTAGATGTTTATTTAGTAAGTGTTTGGCATCTCTTAAAAAGGATAAAAATTTAAAAAATCACTAAAAAAGTAAAAAAGTTAGCATGTTTGGGCAAAAAAAAAAAAAAATGAATAGACAAAGGGTATAAAGACAAAAATGCCCTTGGTTTTGTCTCATTCCAACAGTGCACTTTTTGGTTTTTTAAAAAAAAAAAAACAGTGCAGCATAGTGCATTGACGTGGGAATGGGGCTGTCAGTGCTCAGAAGGATAGGAAAGTAATTTTGCTAGTTGATATAATATTTTTATCAAAAAATACACTTATATAATTCATCTCAAACGACCCTTAATGATTGGAGACATCTTTCGTCCAGTCTAATTATGTAGTTTGGGGATTTATGGGCTCATTTCGGCTTATCTTTGGTGATTGGGGCCATTCAAAGTCATTTAAAATTTAATGGGTAATGTTAGACATTATTACGTTGCCCGTTGTTGACTTTTTTTTTTGGTTAGTGTGTTTTTTAAAGTTTTCAGTTGCCTCGAAATAAATAAAAATAACTACACATGCAACATTTATCAGTGTTTCTAACACGTCGCACAAGTAAAAAATAAAAAATATAAGATTACCCATTAACTACCTACTTGAATCACATTTGTTTTACAAAAACAGATAGTCAATTATTGATTTTATGTTTGTCTTCTATTTTATAAAACAAGTATAATTCAAATATAAAATTATTAATATTTGATTAATTTTATTTTTTACATAAATAATTTATTCAAAAGATATTAAACTTTAAAATGAACCAAAATGAGCTCACAAATTCCTAAACTACACTCACCAAACCAATTAATGTGCTCGAGGTAAGCTGCCTCGTTAATAATTATGCTTTGTTCGTCCTTTTTAAATGATTGTGTTTTGATCTATAAAACTAGGCAACCTAAGATTAGAAAAATGCTTGTTCCATTGAAATAGGGGAAAATAGCACTGCAGGAAATTCAACCTTTAGTGGCGTTTAAAAAACGCCGCTAAAAGTGCCAAAAACGCCACCAATTCTTTTTGCGACGCTTAGCACCAAACGCCGAGGACGCGGCCGTCGCTATATCTTTATGGCGTTTTAAAAACGTCGTGATATTAGTATAGGCGGCGTTTTTAAAAACGCCTCCAAATGTCCTCCTAAACACACGCTGACGTCACTAATGACATTTAGCGACGTTTTTTGAAAAGCGCCGTCATATCTTTTTTAAACAAATATGACCGTTAGTATGTAAGGTTTAAGAGGCGTTTGCAGAAACGCCGTCATATACTTTTTGTTTTTGTTTTTGTTATTTTTTTTTTGAAAATTGTACTAATTTTATTTGATTGAACTAAAAAAATATTTATAATAGCACTAATATAAAATAACAACTCCCATTCAAATAGTACTAATGAAGCATTAATTCACTTTCTCATTCAATTAATATCCAATCACCATTACCCACAAAATTAACATATCCAAAATCTAAAAATCATGTTTTAACGTTAACCACAAACTAACAGATATCCAAAAATCATGTCATAACATTAACCACAAACTAACATATATCCAAAAATCATGTCTTAGCATTAAAGTTGTAGTCTTCACTGGTCTACATGCCTGCATCATAACATAAACTGTAATGAGATTCACCAAAATAAACACAAATTGAAAAATTCGCACCCAATACTTAGCAAAACACCATTCTTTCTAAAAAAATTGCAAAAATAAAAATAAAAATAAAAATATGAACCCGGAAGGATCTTCATATGCCAGACTAAATGTTTACCAATTCAAAGACCACTCTGTAGGGAACGCAATGCCTGCTTGTAGACTATTCTCCCATATCAACTTACGGACGGTATTCTCCAGGGTTTCACATAAGTCAATCATTAACATCCCAGGTTTCAAAATACCTTTGATGTATTTTCGAACCTAAAAGCAGGCAAACAAAACGTTTTATGTGATAAACGGATCGTAAATCCTCATTGAAGTTTTCACTTGATTAGAAAGTAGATTCCTTTGTTTCTATATTAGCATTTGTATGTGCATTGTTTCATATAAGAGCAATTAGAAAATAGAAACGATGATGAACTTCGACTCGACTAACAGAATTATATATGGGTTTTTCCAGACGCTCCAACTCTCTCTTTTCTTCAGATGTAGTCCTCCATAGGTTACTGAAACAGAACCAACAACAACGAAAATCAAGCCACAAAATCAATGGAAACAAAAAAGGGATGCAAAATAAGTAAGGGGGAATCACAATGGTAAATGTAAACATGGCTAATAAGAGACCCAAAATTAAGGTTCCCTACCATAAACAAAAGCATTTATATTGAAGTGATCCAAAGTACACAATTATGCCTCAAACTACTACTAACCAACACTAAGCATAAACAATGGTAAAAAATCCTACTACAAAAACCTTTATTGAAAACATCAGCCAACTGATCTCTTGATTTCACAAAAAGGAATTGAAATCAATCCTCTATTGTCAATCTCAATATAATTAATTCAATCATGTTGAATGGGAGAATGAACAATATTAATGGCATCTAGATGCACTGAATGAGGATCATGCATAACCGGTCGTTTTTCATTAAAAAAAAATAAAACATTATACTTGACAATGGTTCCTCCTGGTATCGTACTACAGGCACTAGGGGCTAAATTGTATTGATTCAAACGGTAATTCCTAAATTAAAGTGTATGCAGTTCTCTCAACCTGTAGAGAGCGAGAAATGCATTCACCACATGACAGTCAATTAAGAGATTTATTCACTGAAATCCTTCACCGAATAAGTATTCTTTCATACCCTTTGCTCGATAACTAGATCCCAAGCTTTTCCACTTATTGCATATCAGATAATGAACTTTATAAAATCAAGGGGGATATAAGTTATGATGTTGTAAAGCCAAATCACACCAGCCCAACCCCATCCAATCCCTTTAATTTCAGCAAAACTCCAGTTTGCATAAACGGCAATCAGTGTAGCAACCTGCTCACACAAACGGAAAGTTTATTCTAAAGGTGATTCTTCAAGTAAGTAGGACTTAGGATGCACTTTCCTGGAAAAAATAAAGAAAAGAATAGAAAATAGCACTTCACTTACCAACTGAGCAACAACAAAAGCCACCACTAGAAAAAGGCCGGGCGTTCAACGAAAGACCAACTCCTAGAACGTGTCACAAATATTAAGGCCCGATGATGATACTCACTTGCGGTATATTCTTGATGCAAGCTTCCTGAAGTCATCATGAATTGCTTCAAGAGTTGAAACCCCAAATATCTGTTGGAAATTACACAAAAGGAGGGAAAATAAGTCTCAAGACCAAGCATAACACCGATAGATCGGTGAAAAGAAGAATCATTCAGACTTCTCTAGAAGTAAATAATAAAAATTGCATACTGAGGAGCAGTGAAAGGCGCCTAAATTTGGAATGCATTTTCAAAATTTCACAAGATTAGGCACACTTCAAAATTTTGGATTTATCAATTACATAGAGCCTAAAATAAAATGCAAATAACAAGCACATAAACATCATACATTCTTGAAAATGTCTCATTAATGAAAACGTATATCAATATTTAGCAAATCTAAACTACTATGTTAAGCCGGGACGAGTGGTCACCAATTCACAAAATATGAAATCCTTTGGCATATAACCTATCGGTGTATCCAATCAACTATTTCATGACCCAATTACTATAGTTATAAGTTTTCTTACAGGAAAAAAGTTTGTCTTGTATCTTGCCCAGAAGAAAATGACTGTCATCATGGCCAAGTAACCACCAAGAATGACTCGATTACAAAAATTTCTGCCACTTCCAATTATCGGTGAGGAGATGGTTTCACCCTATCCTTTGATATTGTCATGATGGTACTGGCATGCCATATAGATAGTAAGTATTTAAAAAAACACAAACACACACAAATCGAAACTAATGACAAGAAAATGAGAAGAAATATGCATGAAGCTACATGTAGAAAAGGTAAGTGAAATGTGACAAAATACAAACCATCATTGAGGATGGCAATGATCAAGACCATGAAGGGTGGGAAATCAAACCTCCATATGAGGCGAGCAACATAAAACCAAGTGTCAAAACAGAGATAAAAGAGAATTAGGTACGAGGAAGACCACAAGCCATGACAAGAGGATCCTATCAAAAATATGTAATTGTGCTAGTAAAAGTGCAAATAATTTTTTAAAAGAGTTTCATTATCATCCTAAATTAAAACACTTACCACAATACGAATGGTAATAGAAACGCATATCTGCACCATGAACACCCAAAGCATAAAAAAAATTAGTCAATTAAATAATCATAGCAAGATTTGTACAAGTAATGGATGTATTGTACACTTGGATGCAACCCAACTAAAAAATAACTTGTACTCTGCTAAATTTAGGTGTCGACAACTTCATGATCGTAACCCAAACTTACATTGTAATTTTTCATCCTCTGGAAGATTGCTCGACTTGTTAGTACAAAGACCGATGATAACATTAAGGCCGAGGTTCATCGGGACTATGTCAAGCACTGGCGACATCGATTCTTTGCTCAAGTCACGCGACCTATACCACCGCTTCAAGCATTTGTAAGTTCTTGCTTGAAAAGCAAAATGGGTATTTGGCTTCAACTTGGTGTAAAGTTTACGCCACCAGTCAGGCCACCATTTACAAAGGAAAGATTAACTCCTTGCGGAGTTCTCGGAAACTCTGTAAATAAAAATAATAGCAAACACCGAACTAAATCTAAAGCGACAAGCGCTAGGTACCCAAAAAATTAATCGAATAAGTATTGAATGGTTGATATTCATTTCAAGTATGGTTTACCACTATACAAGAATTAAATCTAAGCCACATCAAGTGTCTGGTGAAGTATTATGGGTTCTTAGACTTTATGGTGCTCAAATATGTGTTTATGCGTGCAAGACAATCTCACTTGACCATTCTTGGAGTTCCTTTTTCAGTAGCAAGACAACCACTGAATCGATTCGCGCCCATAGAGCGGTTGCAACATTCCGCTTCCACCGCCAAGACCAAAGACCAATGGGAACCCTTTTGTCAAGATGAATCGTCCACTGATTTAAATGGAAAACAAACACCAAATCACTTTTTCGGATACATAATATTGCCGTAAAAATAAAAATAAAAAATTATCAAGAATATTGTTAACTACTAGAAAAGATGAAAATATGAATGGATTAACAGAAAAAGATAAGTAGAGAGGAAAAATTATAGAAGTATTACCAGTACCCATGATTATAGATCGCCACGGGTTCTTGACCCGGCGGTGGCTAGGAATGGCACCTGAGCCAATAAGAATAAGCGGCATTAACAAAAGAAAACACGGAGTTAGAAACTATTCTCATAAGGCGGACTTTGAGTGCATCGAGCTTATTACAAGCAACAGATCAATAATTGTTAAACCAGAACTAATCAAACAATATAAAGTAGGAACAAATGCTATAAATTAACTATAATCCTCGTTCAAACCTTGTCAAAGTCATCTCCTCCTAAATGTGTATCACCAGAGGTAATAACTAAAGAACTACATCAAGCTAAACAAAAATTAGAGATAATAACTAAAGAACTACTCAGTTGGTATAATCTTTTACTGCCATAGAAAACTGTGTTCTTTTATTTTTTTATTTTTTTTGGATCAGCCAGAGGAAAAAGAAATTATATTAACCAAAAGCAAAGCAAGAACATACAAGGAGTGGGAACAAATTCTGCATCATTGTCAAAAGCATAGCATTCCATCTATGTTGGCACCCTATGCCTGTCCAATCATGTGCATATACCCACAAAGAAAGGTAAAAACCAGAATGGAGGAGGACAGAGCAAAGTCTCAAGCCCCGGCCGGCACCATGCCTACACTGCTGCAAATTGAAGATCAGATTATTGGTGAGATCGACTCCATTTGTTGATGCAGCCTTCACTTAAAGTGTTATTCTTACTTTAATCACCACATAAGTCATGTAACCTTGGTTGAGCTCCATTGAAAGCACAATCATAGGGTGTACAGATATGTTGAGTTGTATGCTCACATATAAGAAAAACATACAGATGCAAGCAATGATATAATATGCTTGGTTCAAATAAAATTTTTGATATTCGCAGAAAATTTGTATACATTACATTTCCCCTTTCAATTAGTACTTGAACCCAAAAACTCGCAAACATACTATATATACAAACTTGACCTTGCTTTTACAAGCTCTCGTACTAATTACAATAAGATATGAAAGGAAAGAAATGAGCTAAACTAAAGATTAAGGATTTGTGAAGTATCAAAATATATCTTCAGATGTTGAAGCTAAACAATAGTACAAGACTGACAAAAAAAGGCCAACCAAAACTGATATCCTGTAGTGTTTAATTTTAGGACAATGCAAGACTTCAAGGGCAACGTCTACCCGTCTATTTATTTTGTTTTTTGATTCAAAGGAAAGAGTTCAAAGACCACAGGAAAAGCACAAACAAAGCAAAAGAGGGCCAAACAGAATTAGGCGCTTCACAAGAAGCCCCAACTATGTCTGAAAGTGATGGTTGGGGATTGCTTCTAATTTTGTTTTGCTCTCAACTCACCTCAGCTAGTTGAACCGAAATATTACAGCTAGATTAATACTTAAAAACATTTCAGAACCAAAGCAAGCATACCAGCAAGTACACCAGTCACAATTGATGCTATAGCAGCGCATGTGGACACTACAATTGCTCTCCCATGTTTCAAGCCCCGTGTCTGTTTTGAAAGGAATAACACCAGAATTATCACCATGGTTCCCCAAGTAATTGGAATAAAAATGCTATGTGGTGTGGTCTAGTAATATGAAACTCGAAACAGACAATGCTGGTAACTCCATGACAAATATGAGTCAATTCAATCAAAGCTACAAACTTATCAAAAACTACCTAATCATTAGAATCGAAATCGAATCGAAAAGGGTCGTATAATATACCTATCAACATCTGGGTTGGTCCTTATATGTGGAGAAGCAGTTCTTACAGGTGAGAAACTTGAATTCTGGGGGAACAAACTAGACATGGCTGGCTGCGATGCAAAAATGATTCTTGAATCTTGATTTGAGATAAATTTCAAAACACAAATGAAAGGTTTTTTTACATGAGAACAAAAAAGAGAACTTTGAATGGTTGAAAGGTCAGTCTTGACAAACCCCGAAAATGAAGGAAATAAAGACAACGAAAAATGTGAAATTTCTTACAATTGTGAGTGTGGCTTTTCTTTTATGATTCGATGGGTTTAAATAAAGACAACGAAAAGGAGAGGATTATGTGAGCGAGATATCTTTGTGCTTACCAGTTACGTGAGAAGAGATGACCGTGAAAAAGTGGACAAAAAAGGCAATCATTCGAATAAGAAAAATATATGTAGAAATTAACATGAAAGCATACCCAATTGAACATTACCACTTCTCTACTCTCAAGTTTAGGGTCAATAATGAACCCTATAAGGTTAGCCATCCTCAAATTCTGCTCTTTCTCATGTTCAAGTTCCAAATGAGATGCCCCGCGTGTTGTCATATGGGGCAACCGGCAGAGCGACCAAGACCACGATGATGCAATTAATTGTAAATCTTTTGACTCAAATTCTTGTTAAAGCTTTTACAAGTGAGAAAAGCTTAAACCATGCATAAGCATGATAAAGATGGTACTGAAACCGAAAATTTACATTAACCGCATAATAAATGTACCATCAAGGAGGCCTTGAGGTTTTCTTAACCATGCACATCAATCCATGTATACCTTCCACGGGCGAAAAGCTTCTGCAGAAACAAATAACATCCCAACAATGAGAGACATCGATAATTGGACTACCATGCATATTTACACTATGTTCCATAGCATGAGTTGGTGCATGCTCACATGAGTACATGCACATGTATTGCTAAGCATAAAGTAATGGCTTTAATCGAGTCTTGCACGCTAGAGACATTCATCCATCAAGTTTGCCGATCTAAACTTCAACTCTCCTCTGTTGGTCGTTAACTCGTCAATATCTCTGCATCAACGCTTTCAAATTCATGGTTTTCATTCCTGTAAGAGGCTTGTCCCCATCCCGCCTATATCAAGCATTGCTAATTAGCTATAAAACTAAACCGACGTTCACATAAGTTTGAACTAAAATGGTATGAAACACATAACTAATGATACAATTCCAATTTCATCGATTTGGCGAAAGAGTTGAGCCTTTGAGCAAGATGCATCAAAGAAGCATAAAAGAATTGAGAATAGATTCAATATAAACTCATTTTATATACATTGCAAATAAATCTTGAATTTTACACACTAAGGAAAACTTAGTGTAATCATAGCATTCACAATACCTAATTGGCTATCATTGGCATAACAATTGATTCGAGACAATTTACCTTGAATGGCATGCTTTGACTACGATTTTGATTCTTGGCAATTTCCTCATACTCAGGTGCATCCGGCTCACGAAGATAATGTGAGTGAAACAGTTTGGGAAGGAGATCTTTGCCTTATGATTATGAGCGAAAAAAATGGTGTGAAACAATATCCCACTATTGGTATCCATGTAATGCCAAAACATAATAGAAGATATGTGAACTGGAAGAGCGTAAACGTAGCAATACAACTGAAAGGCACCAACTCGACAAACGAAGCATGATCTCCTTCCAAGACTCAGTCAAATATAGAAAGTTTGCCATACAACATGGCTTGTTCAGTTCATAAATCCTAAATGAAGAATGCTGACTTTTCCAACCTTAGAGCATATTCCCATCTTCAAAAAAGAAAAAAACAGAGCCAGTTGCCAAGCTCAGATCACCACCTTTAGAATAGGGCATTAGTATAATTTTTATAGATGAGAAAGGGTCAATACATATAAGCAGCTGATAATGCAAAGACAAACAACGAAGTATTTT
Organism: Camellia lanceoleosa; assembly: GCA_025200525.1. Lineage (NCBI taxonomy): Eukaryota > Viridiplantae > Streptophyta > Magnoliopsida > Ericales > Theaceae > Camellia > Camellia lanceoleosa. Next base: position 84,080,852 of record CM045772.1, on the reverse strand, counting down.
GCTTGCTTGCCCTGCTGCAATGTTGCTAAAGTGGCACACGCTCTAAAGACTGATGCAAAGGTGTACTGATCTGGTGTCAATTTATAGCTCTTCCTAGACCAAACATTGGACCTCATACTTTAAATCCTATTAACTATTAGGTAGTTCAAATAAAGCTAGTAGGCATTAACTCACATAACTTTTGGGGTAACATTGGCAAACTAAATTCTTAATTATGGATGCATGCGATTAATAGGCCTTCGAAAATAATAGTAGCATAGAAAAGTTTTCTTTGTCCATGACGCGACCAAATGGGAAGAAAAACCAAAGTAAAATTCATCGAGCCAAACAATAAATAGCGATTATCAACCACAAATGACCATGAATTGAACAAGACTGTGACAAAAGGTATATATATCTATGTATGCATTATGCATTTGAACAAACAATATATGTTATGTATTATGTATGTATTATGCATTTGAACAAAGGAGTTGTCACAATAAGAGCAGAACAAATCCAAATGCTCAAGTATACTTCATATCACCGTAAAAGTATCACCTCACCGTGGCTAGATGAAACCCACAGAGTTACAAAACTTCTAATAGGAGGACCATATATCACGCGACTTACAAAAGCTGTCATATCGCTAGCTTTGCTTTGGATCTTTAGAATCTTGTCCATCCTGAAAAAATCGTGAGATTCTTGATTGATATCGATATTGATATCGCTCAAACTTTAATCTAAGTAAATCAATCGATTGATATCGATATTGTAATAATATATTATATAAAAGGATAAATAGAAAATTTATTAAGGTAGTACATGGTATAATATTAATATAGATCTTAAAACCCTTATTTTCATATTACTCTCGATTGGATAGAACTCGGATATCCGAGATGCCAAGCTCTTTCCTCCGGTGACGGCGATAGTGCAAAATGCTTGTCCTCTGTTAACAACAAAACAAAATCACCCAACATAATAAAAATTAAATGTCGTTTTATTACCTTAACTGTATTTTCAATGAACAAAACATGGCATTCAAACTACAAATGCTAATAAATTGTTATCAATTCCCAAACAATGAACAAAAAGCTAACACAGAGTTGTCCAATTCAAATCTAAACAAGATCAAAACCGAACAAACATGTAAACAAATATATTAGAACTTACCTCTAATGAGAAAGGGTTTCTTTTCTCACAGGAGTTGATTTTTTCCATCACTATCGATCAACGATTGGATCATTTGAGAGCTTGAAAATAAAATAAGGATGATTAATCAATCAATACATATATAAATTCATATATATACTTGTATAGAGAGATTTTAGGATAACAAAATTATCCAAAAAAAAGTACAGATAATGTGTACGCAGATAACGAGATTGTGCGAGAGAGACAGAGATCGAGAGAGCTTAAGAGATCGAGAGAGAGAGAGAGAAGAATCGATAAAACTGAGATTGGAAGACCAACCTTCAGACGGCGCTGATCTTGCACAACCTGCTTAGCACGGCCCTAACCTCATATGGATCAATCTTGGATTGAGGGCGAACTAGAGCATATACAACTCATCAATCATCAAACAGAGAGAGAGAGACGGGAAGGACGAGCTTGAGAGAGAGAGAAAGAGAGACGGTGGAGCTCACCTTAGGAGACGATGGTGTAGATGATGATGGAGACGATGGTGCGGATGGTGCAGACCGATCTCGAATCTCTGCGATGAAATCGCTCAATCTTTGTGATGAAATCACTGAGATGAATCTCTGAATGGCTCTGATAAGGGTTTAGAGAGGGTTGAGAGAGATTTAGAGAGAGAAAGAGAGACAGTGGTGGAGCTTCGAAATCGCTCTGAGATTTAGAGGGAGAGAGAGCTCGAGAATTTGGGTCTTAGGTGAGTCTGAGATTCAAAATTAGGCTTTGAAAAGAGGAGACCAAGCGCGTGAGGCACAACACATTCGGAGGCGTTTTCCTATTATTAAACGGTGTCGTTTTGTTAAACAAATATGCGACGTTTTATAAAACGTCGTTAAATGTTAAAAAAAGTGACGTTTAAAAATGCGTCGTTAAAAAAACGCCGCCTAAACCTCTTTTTCCTGTAGTGTAGGGGATAGTCTCATTCGAGTTCAGATCCTCTCCTTGCAAGGAAATCGTTCGAGCGTCCTTGCAACGGCTGATCCGTTGCACATCCAACGGCTGAGATAAAAAAAAAAAAAAAAAAAATTTCGATTTTTCACTCAAAATCGCGCCCTTTGAAATTTATATCAGTCACCTATATTTCAAGAAGCCTCGCACGAAGCCGTCGTCCTCCACCGAACCAAGCCTCCCCGGCGATCCGTAAAGACGGCCGTGACGACCCGATCCCAGACGCAAGTGGCGAAGAAATTTATTCCCCAGGTTTGTATTCGAAACTCCTGCACTGTCGGAAAAATGAGAGGGGTTTGCTCGATTTAGGGCTTTCACTGTATTGGTTCTGTGAATTGGTTCTTAGGGCTTTCACTGTATTCGAAAAATTAGGGCTTTCATTGTCGGAAAAATGAGAGGGGTTTGCTCGATTTAGGAGATTTGAATTTGATATATATAATTTGAATTTGAAAATCATACACGGACGAACAATGCATTGATATATATAATTTGAAATTTATGAATTATAAATTTCAAATGATTGATACGTAAATTTATAATTTTAGATTTGAACAATTCTGTATAGTTTTAGATTTGATATTTCAAATGATTTGAACAATGCGTGTATAATTTATGTATATAATCTTACAGGGAGCTAGAGGGGTTTGCTCGATTTGATATATATAATTTCTGAAGATCATCTTGAATGTTGATCATATATATAGTTCATAATTCATGATGCTCTAAAAAATAGTTGCTGGTTTGGAGCATTGGTAAACAGTGATCAACTCATCTTGAATGTTGATAAATATTAGAACAATGTTTTTCCTTGATAATAAAGCCCACGAAAACCCTATTCATCTAAGCAGACTATGACAGCTATGAATCCATCTCAGCCTGTTAATCTCCAAGGGAACATGGGGTACTCTCCTCTAAACTATCATTTGAATTCCCACTATAAGAACTCTCAGAGCTCAAATGTCCTTCACTAGAACTTTCAGAGGCTGAGTGTTGCCTTCACCTAGAGCCAAATGTTATACCTCCTGGGTTTAATTATTTTCAAAAATGGAAACTACATGGGCTTAATTACCAAGTTGAAACTATTACATAACAACAATGATTTTAATTAAGCAATGCTATACATCCAAATGATGTAATCATTTTTAACTAATCGATGGCTATCTCAATTATTTTATGAAATATCTTGCATTGCTTAACATTAAAATTGATTAGTGTATGTGCATCTAATGAAAATTGATTAATCCCATTATATTATGTTCTATATCAGATGAGTCCATTATTGTGTCTAATACCATCTAGATAAGTCTACAAACCCCTTGGGTAGAACCCTTCACCATCGAGTAGCAATCCATGTTGACTGATGATTTGAAGCCTTTTTTCTCCAAACTCAAAATAACTCAAACATGCATTTTTGAGTTGATGCTCAAAATAACTCAATATTTGTGTGTTGTTTTGTTATACTTTGTATCTGATTTTGAGAAATGGCTTCTTCTTCTAACATTAGCGACGTTAGATTACAACCGAGGCTATGTTATTGTGGAAGAACCGCTATCCTACGTATTGTACAAACCAATGAAAATGGGAATGAAGGGCGTATGTACTTTGTTTGCCCATCAAGATATGTAAGTTTGTAATTCTAACTATTTTCTTCGTGGAGTGCTCACATTGATATTTGTCTTCTTCGACTAACTTATTATCATGCATTGCAGAGTAAACCTCCCCTGCCCCATTGCATTTACTTCAAGTTTGTCGATGAAGATGATGAAGCCGTTACATCCAGAATCCGTTCGAACTCTACAGCTTCTAATGGTATAACAGTACAAGACTTTGACGATGTCAGGACGAGGGTTCATTTCATGGAAACGAACTATGGTCAAAGGCTTGAAATGATGGAAAGGAATATGAAAGCGATTGTGTACTTCATTGTATTTGCTACCATTTTCTACTTTACCATGTAACTTGGGATGAATGTACATGAACTTGTTATGTAATATCTTAGCTTTGGAATGCAATGAGTTATGGAATGACTTATAGATTGAATTTTGGAATGTAGTATGCCACATTTTCGAATGAATGAATCAATTTTGGAATGAATGAATGAATGAATTATCTATTATCTGTTGAATGGAGTATGACACACTTTGGGATGAATGAATGATGGAATTTTGTAATGAATGAATGCATGGAATTTTGGCATGAATGAATTGTGAGTATACTAGTTGCTATTGGACTGATATTGTCAATGAATGATGGAATATCTGTTATCTGATGGATCTGATGGAAATCTGAAGGAATATCTGCTGGATCGGATGGAGTCATGAATGCATGTATTGTGAATGAAATTCTGCTGGAATATCTGCTATTGGACTGATATTGTCAATGAATGCAATGACTTATGGAATGAATGAATGAATTCTGAATGCATGTATTCTGAATGAAATTAATTCTGAATGAAGCTGAATGGAATGCATGAATATTCTGCTGGAATATCTGCTATTGGACTGATATTGTCAATGAATGCAATGACTTATGGAATTAATGAATGAATTCTGAATGCATGTATTCTGAATGAAATTAATTCTGAATGAAGCTGAATGGAATGCATGAATATTCTGCTGGAATATCTGCTATTGGACTGATATTGTCAATGAATGCAATGACTTATGGAATTAATGAATGAATTCTGAATACATGTATTCTGAATGAAATTAATTCTGAATGAAGCTGAATGGAATGCATGAATGATGGAATATCTGTGTTCTGTTATCAGTTATCAGATCCAGCATTGATATGAAATGAAATCTGTTGGTAACATTATCTGTTATTGTAGCAGAAGCAAAACAGATTTAGACCATCACATGGCACAACAACCAGCCATACTAACCATGGCACAGCAAATCTGCTGAATTTTGAAATGAATGAAAATGAAATGCTATCACATTGTCATTCACAAAAACCAGAAAATCTGCTGAATTCACAAAAATCTGAACATCACAAACAGCTGCTGAATTCACACATTGCATTGAATTTTGGAATGAATGAAAATGAAATGCTATCACAGAGTCATTCACAAAAACCAGAAAATCTGCTGAATTCACAAAAATCTGAACATGAAGAAAATCTGCTGAATTCACACATTGCAGCCATCAATGTCAACATCAATTTCCAGCCATCAATTTGAACATCACTTCACTTCTCACCAACATCAGAATTTGTGCATCCATCCAGCATGAGGTTGCTTCAGAATTTGAGATGGTATGACTTCACTTTCCATGCCATTTTGAAACAACCATACAAACGATTCGGCGGTCTCATCATACAACAATGCTGCACCAAATATAACTGTTTCCCTGTGATGGTTGAATCCCACAAAAGACGCGAATGGTCTATGTTCTTTGTTTAACTTGTAAGTAGTATCAAAAGTGACAACATCACCAAATTGGGCATAATCCATGATCATTGGGCATCGGCCCAAAACATATTCGTTATTTGCTCTTCATTATCTAACTGGAAAGCATAAAAGAAGGAAGGATTCTGCAAAGATTTGTCTTTAAAGTATTGCAACACATTGCCTACTTCCCCATATGCTAAACTTTGTTGTCTTTTGGTTCTCAAATAATTTTTAGAATCTAATTTTGTAAACCCAAGACATTGTCTCCCACCAGCTTCCCTACCCATGAGTTCGAAAGACTGGCCTAAACGAAGACCGGATTGTGCCGTCAAATCTAACTGAATTGCTTGGGTAGTCGATATCTTTCTTTGTGACGGCAACATGTGGGCACACTCGGGTGATACAAGATCATGGTTGTGTTTTTCTTTGAAATCAGTCACAACATATTTTCCACTTCCCTCATCTAATTTGACATACAGTCGAGCCCCACAACCGGTCCTAGTTTCGGCTCTAGGATTTTTTGACAAAGGGTCTCGTTTGTCACCCTTCCGAAATCCCTCCTTGTTGCAAACCAGAAGTCTACAAATAAGTTCGTTAGTGACCTTGTTCTTCCTACAAAAATCCCTTCTTATGCTAAACCCCATTCTTCCTCCATATGTATTATAAAAATCATACACACATTGTTCAGAATCGAATGTCATTCCCTGTTTTGGCTTCCAAGCACAATCATTCTCAGGTTCCATATCCATATGAAAATGCAACTGAAAACCCATATAAATAAAATCTTAGCTACATAAATAAAATCTTAGCTACATCAATAAACACAATATTTGCACTATCATCAAAGAACCCACTGTCACACTTAGATAAAGAAATAAGAAATGAGAACTACATATCTTTAATTGATTTCTAAACTAAGATTGAATTGATTTGTAAACATCATGACATTGTAAACTAAATCTCATCCAAGAACTAAATTTATTTCTAAACTGAGACTGAGACAGAGACAAATTGATTTCTAAAAAATTCATCACATTCCAGTTGATTTCTAACCTCTGATTAAATACTAAAACTGATTAAATAGATTGAAACTGATTACATAGAGTGAAACTGATTAAATAGAGTAATCTTCAAAATCTGTGTTAGACCAATGACATCAATTCAACATATTTACTTTTAATTTTAAGATTTTGTTACAAAAATTATTAACAAATCAATCGCAGATTTAAAAAAATACCCTATTCATCTGTGATTTCAAAATCTGTGATTTTTTAAAGTAAATAGAGTAATCTTCAAAATCTGTGGTTTAACACAAAATTAATTAACACACAAAATTAATTAACACATTGGTCCATTAAAATTCAAATACTGAAACTGATTAAATAGATGTTGAAACTGATTAAAATCTTAAAATACAGATAATGTATATATATCTTCAAATGCTGAAACTGATTCAATTCTTCAAATACAGATAAGATTTTGAAGATATTTGAACTGATAATGTATATATATATATATATATCTTCATATACATTAATTTCTGCATTTGGCAAACCTCTGATTTACAGAGAAACAGGGGAACTGAGCTGTGGCGTCGTTGGTCGTCGTTGGTCCTTGCAACGGCGTGGAGACTGGTTAGACTGGGTCGCCGCCGGTATTGGGTCGCCGTCTACGGTGGGTTCGCACAATGACTGTGTTGAATGAGTGTGCTTTTTTGTGTTTCCCCGATTGAAAATCTAAAACCAACTATTGACTGTGTTGTTTTGTTTTGGGCGGGAAGTTTGAGTGAAAAATCGAATTTTTTTTTTTTTTTTTTTATCTCAGCCGTTGGATGTGCAACGGCTGATCTCAGCCGTTGCAAGGACGCTCGGACGATTTCCTTGCAAGGAGAGGATCTGAACTCGTCTCATTCTGCATAAATGATGTGCTTGGATTATTGATTAGATGATCGGCGTTATCCTTATTAATTAATGTGTCAACTAACATCATTCAGATGACTAATATTTTTTTAAATGACCGATTAAATGACTGACATATACAAATTAAGTCAATTCAAATAAATTAAAATTCGATAGATGTAGCATTGTTGGTAAGATTATTATAACGAATATTAAAAAAAGCATCTCTTAAGCGTTATTTAATATTAGAAAATATATGAAAAAATATATATTAATTTCAATAAAAATACATTAAGGGCTAGTTTGGCATAACTTAAATAAGTCAAAAAGTTAAAAAGTCACTATCTTATTTAAGTCACATCATCTTATTTAAATCACATCACTTCTCTAACACATCACATCACATCAAACCCAATCCAAACCCACCAATAAGTCAAAAAGTGTACTTTTTTAGAACATCCCAAACCGACCCTAAATTTAATAAAAAAAATCTTATATTTTTTATTTTTTACTTGTGCGACGTGTTAGAAACACTGATAAATGTTGCATGTGTAGTTATTTTTATTTATTTCGAGGCAACTGAAAACTTTAAAAAACACACTAACCAAAAAAAAAAGTCAACAACGGGCAACGTAATAATTGAGGAGGAGTTGAGGGGCAAAGTATTAGAGCAATGCCCATAAAAATGGGAAGAGCCAAGTAGTCTTTGGGTGACTCTATTTACACACCACATTTGGTCTTAAGGCACACCATTATTTAGTTCACACCTTTAATAATTTGAAAAAACATACAGCTTGTTTGGTTTTGATTTTCAGAAAACAGTTTTTCAGAAAATTTTACCCTTTTATTTTCCGTAATTTAATATTTTCAAGGAAATTTTTTAATGTTTTAAACAAATTTTTTTTTTAAATTTTTAGGCACACCTAATATAAATATATTTAAAAAGTATAATATTTATGAAATTTTTTTTAAAAAATACACTAAATATCAAAAAATACAAAAAAAATGAAAATTTAATACAATTTTTGTATTTTTGTATATTTTTAAATTTTTAAAAATATTTTTCACAAATATTATACTTTTTAAGTGTATTTATGTTAGGTGTGTCTAAAAATTTTTTTAAAAAATTTTGCTAAAACATTAAAAGAAAATTCATTGAAAACATTAAAATACAAAAAATAAAAAAATAAAATTTTCTAAAAATCAGAACCAAACAAGCTATATGTTTTTTCAAATTATTAAAGGTGTGAACTGAGTAGTGGTGTGCCTTGAGACCAGATGTGGTGTGTAAATAAAGGCACCCGTAGTCTTTTAAAAAGACGCAGATATTTTCGAGTGCACAAGGTCAATAACAACCCCCCTCCTCCATTACCATTTCTCTTCTTGTGTTGACTCTTTCTCACACACACAAAGAAAGGAGAGGCCTCGGAGGTGGCAATGGCGTTGTCCGACAACTCTCGCCAATCTCTCCTCCCTGACTTCCTTTACTCCTCTTCCTCCTCATTCGCATCATCATCATCATCAACCTCAACGTTGTTGTCGAAAAAAACAGTCAGCAATTATTCAGAGAAGAAGAAGAGCTTCATGATTCAGTCTCCGAGCGAGCCCCTTGGTAAGATAGAGATATACTCGCCCCAATTCTACGCGGCATGTACAGTGGGTGGAGCCCTTGCCACTGGCCCCACTCACATGGCCGTTACCCCTCTCGATGTTGTCAAATGCAACATGCAGGTCTCTCCTCTCTCTCTTCCTCTCTGTCAACTGCCACTTGCTTGATTTTCATTTTTTGATTGAATTTTGTTTTTCTCTAATGACATGATTCAAGTTTCAATTTTATGTTTGTATTTTTCATGCTAAAATTGGGAATATAGTTTTTTTAGCGATGTTTTTTGAGTTTTTTACGAGATAAAAAAGATATAATGTTTTTTGAATTATTTTTGTTATTGAATAGATAATTGTGAAAAAAAAAATAATAATAATGACGGTTTGATATGCATGATAATGTGATTTTTTTAACAGTAAGGTTGAATTTTTTGATTTTTAGCCTTTTTGTAACATTTTGGCTTTTCTAGCCAAAAACCCTTTTGCTAAAGCCAGAGTTTTCCCATGACTAGCAATGTTAGAGACTCAATCTCTAAATTCAGCCATAGTGGGTGTTTGAGAAGTTATTATTTTAGTGAGTTATTTTAATTTTTAGCTATTTTAGGAGGTTAAAATTTTTATATTTGGAAAGATAATTTGATTTTTTGTAATTGGATGTGATGTTTATAAGAGGAAAAGTGAAATGATTATAAATTTAATGTGACATTTTGTCTTATTAACTATTTTTGCCTATTTGTCTTTTAATGCTATTTTAGCAAAAAAAAATCAAAAAATCTACTTCCCAAAAACCCCCTATTGTGGTAAGAGCATCTTCAATGACTCTTTAAAAAAAGGCATGTCGACTATTATAGCTAGTCTTATCTTATTTTACCTCCTGCAACTGACTAGCTACTACATTAGTTATTTTAACAAAAAAAATTCCAAGCTAGCTACATTTGAAAAGTTTTTGGAGGTTTTTTAAAGCATCTCTAATACTAGTAGGTATTTTATCAATTTAAATATTTATTTTGCCTCGACTTTTTCATATTTCTAGATTTTACCCAACTTTAGAGAACAAATGGAGAAAGTGTCTATAACTTAGACACATGTTAAACAAATTACAAATTTAAGTAAAATAATTGTGAATCAAATGATAAAGAGAAAAATAACATAAACCTCTTTCTTTAAAATTTTAAAATTAAATATTCATATATACATGATATATAATTTACATGTATCCCTCATTTGTCTTGTCTTCTTCTTCTTCTTTTTTTTTTTTTTTGAAAATATTCCGTGTTAACCTGTTCATATTATATCACGTGCCTATATCTGTGCTTCTTAATATTACACAATTTCTGCCATAATAAACATAGCAGTAATATCTAGTCGCATTGACATTGTCCAATTTTCAGATTGATCCTGCAAAATACAAGAGCGTGACTTCTGGATTTGGAGTTGTGCTCAAGGAACAGGGAGTCAAAGGTTTGTTCAGGGGTTGGGCACCAACCTTTCTTGGTTACAGTGCCCAAGGTGCTGGCAAGTATGGATTCTATGAATTTTTCAAGAAGTATTACTCTGACATTGCTGGTCCAGAGTATGCAGCAAAATACAAAACTTTGATTTACCTTGCTGGCTCTGCATCTGCTGAAGTAATTGCTGATGTTGCCCTCTGCCCCTTCGAAGCTGTGAAAGTTCGTGTCCAAACTCAGCCTGGCTTTGCCAGAGGTTTGTCCGATGGTCTTCCAAAATTCATCAAGTCTGAAGGAGCTCTTGGGTATGAATATGATTCTCATTCAAAACGTGGCTTTCAATTAAGCAGTACTGTTGTGTTTATTTATTGATTTTTTCTTAGAGGTTGTGGATTTGTGTTTTTCGTCTTATTTTTGCAGGCTTTACAAAGGGATGGTTCCTCTTTGGGGACGACAGATTCCATGTAAGTTGAGTAGCTGACATAATTGTTAATTTATGCTCATTGCATTTTCCTAATCATTATGCTTTGAATTAAACATTTTATTTGCTTGTTATGGTAAGTTAGCACATACTAGAGTTCAATGCCCCAACGTCCGTGTTTTGGGGAAAATTATAGGGTTCCATGCACCTTTTTTTGATAACTCAGGTGTCCGGGCCAGCTTGTGCGCACCTCGACTAATCCCTGGGAGACCAATCCCACCGTCCACTAGTGGGGGGGCCATTTAAAGCCAGAGCGGAGCTCTGTATGGACTGGGCCAACACAAGAATTGATAGCACTGAAGATGTTTTGAACATGAGACCTAAAGAGGAGCAAACTCCTAAGTCTCAAGCTTCCACCACTAGGCCAACCCTTGGGGGTTCGGTTCCATGCACCTTATACGAGGATTAAAACCTTTTAAATTTTCACTGGTGGTTGTTATTTCACATCTCTGAGGCATGGATTTTTAGTTTGATATTTTTTTATCCAATACGAAAATTTTAACATTTGAGTCTGTTCAATTTCCTTCAAACAAACAGTGATTCAAAATTCATACCAAAACTGAAATTCCAAATTTTGTGCTATTATCAGTCATTGGCAAGTGATTCATCTTTAGTTTGCCAATCTATGTTCAAAATTTGCAGCACACCAGACTTCATTGACCTCATATATAAAAATTGATTGCATTAAGAGGTATTTAAGAGGAAAAATAGGTTACGGTAATTGAATTTAACTTAGTTATTCCATGTTAAATTACAATAGTTTGTTCTACCAGAGCGTCTACAGTGTATACCGAGTTATAATTTTTGAAGAGTTTAAATTTAAGTACTGTTTATTGCATTAAGAGGTATTTAAGAGGAAAAATAGGTTTCAATAATTGAATTTAACTTACTTATTCCATTTTAAATTACAATAGTTTGTTCTACCAGAGCGTCTACATACAGTGTATATGGAGTCATAATTTATTAAGAGTTAAATTCAAGTATTGGTTTTTTAACTCACTTGTGATTTCTGTGTTCTTGATGTGTTACTGTTGTTAAACTTTGATGGATAAGATAGACAAATTATGATAAGGATTCAAGCATGTACAATGTTACTGTTTCTTTTTCAACTATTTACTTTTATGTCAATGAAGACTTGCATTTCATCTCATAAACTGCCATTGCTAGTAGGCCTGATGACAAACAAATTTGGTATTTTGCAGATACAATGATGAAATTTACATCTTTTGAGACTATTGTGGAGAACATGTACAAGTATGTGATCCCAACCCCGAAGGACCAGTGCAGCAATACTTTGCAGCTTGGAGTAAGCTTTGCTGGTGGCTACGCTGCCGGAATATTTTGTGCTCTTATATCACATCCAGCTGATAACCTCGTCTCTTTTCTCAACAATGCAAAGGGCGCAACAGTCGGTGATGTAAGTCCAAAATACCTATATGCACATCTATATCTTAATTTCACTTTTATTTTCTTTTAAGCTTGTTTGGTTGTGTTATTTTGATGTCATTTACATGTTGCAGGCTGTGAAGAACCTAGGCTTGTGGGGTTTGTTTACCCGTGGCCTTCCAGTCCGTATATTTATGATCGGAACCCTTACTGCTGCCCAATGGTCTATCTACGATGCTTTCAAAGTTTTTGTTGGACTGTAAGTCTCAACTTCCTATATTTGCTGGGTTGTTCTTTGCAAATATAAACATCTAATTTCATTTTTCTACTTTTTTAAGTTGAGTAATTCTCTTCAAAACAAAGAACTAATTTAAAAAATGTTACGGATTAACGCATCATTTTGGTGGCAAATTCTGCATTAATTTCTATATGAATAGCTTTTTCCTTTTAAGTTTGATAGGTAACGGAATTCTTGTTTTATCTAGTTTCTTTCTTTTCCGTTTTCTTGAAATGACACCGGGACTTTTTGCTCTTATTAGGCCAACTACTGGTGGTGTGACTCCTGCCCCGGCCACTCTGCCTGCAAAGATGTGAAGTTAGAGTCGATAATTGACAAATATGAAAGCAGTTCTGCTGGAAAAGATGTTTAGGAGGTTGCTCTATCGTTCGGCAGATTAATAATTTTTAGGATTGGTGATATGCCTCTTTAGATGGAATTTGATGCGGTGGGAATTGTATTCTTAAGTAAACATAGTAACATCTTTTTGCATTGCTTTTTTATTTTAGCACTTGTATCTCAATTTTTTTTAGAGGATTTTATTGATTTCATCGTCTCCAATGTTAAATTGTAATTTGAAATATAATAAATTAATGATATTGCAATTAAGGTTGCACTTGGTCTCAGACACTCTAGTGGTTTAGGCTGCATTTCTCCCAAAAAAAAAAAAAAAAAAAAAAAACCCGAAATAATAGCTATTGGACATGACCAAGGATTCTTTAGGATCCATTTGGTATAATTTTCTTTTTTTGGGTGAATAGAAAAAAAAAAAAGAAAATTATACCAAATGGATCCTAAAGAATCCTTGGTCATGTCCAATAGCTATTATTTCGGTTTTTTTTTTTTAATTTTCAGTTTTCTTATTCTTTTTTTATTCATAATTTTTTTTTTCAGAAACAAAAATAATGGGAAGTTTGAAAATATGATTGTTTTAATACCATACGTAATCTTTTAGTAGATTTTTTTTTTTTTTTTTTCCAGAATTCAAAATGTATTTTTCGGCAGTTTTTCAAAATGAATTTTTCAATTGTTTTATGTTATGCTTCTTTTTTTTTTTTCCCTTCTGATGAGATAGAAAATAGTTAAATGACACTAAAATGGGCCTCAAGCATTTAAACATTTCATGATGATTTGGAGACACTAGCACCCAGCATAGCTGCATCTTTAAAATAAGCTTAAACAATTTGGGGCCAGAAAAGACTAGTAGTAGTAATGGTATGTTTGTTAAGGGCTTTGATCACAAAAGCCCATTATGACTTCCCAAAAGCTAAAGCTGAGTTCATATATGGTTGGGAAGCCTGCTAGACAAATTCTTGGCACTTTTTCAATAAAAGGCTAAGATTGTCAACAGAAGGTTGAGATCGAAGCAAATCAATAAAAGACGATGCAATTGTTAGCACAAGATAAGACTGAAGTAAATTAAAAAATTAACATGGTAAAATATAATAATTTTTAATTGAGGGGTTAAAGTGATAATGGTCAATAGTTAAGCAGGATAGTGAAGGTTGAAATTGAAGCAAATCAATAAAAGACGACAGAATTATAAGGTTGTTAATATGTTGTTAACACAAGGTTAAGATTGAAGGAAATTCAAAAATTAACATAATAAAATTTAACAATTTTTATTTGAGCGGTTAAAGTGATAATGGTCAATAGCTAAGTATGGTAAACCGTAATTAATCTGAAAAAAAAAAAAAAAAATACAATGATTCAAACAAACTATCTTGTTCACATATCATGTTATTGTTGTAGAATTTCACATCTCACCAATGTGACCAAAAATTTACCATACACACAAAACATAAAAATATAATCACACAAATTTATGTAGTTTGGTACTAAATTGGCTATATCTATGAGAGAGAGAGAGAGAGAGAGAGAGAGAATCTCATATTCAAGAGTAGTTGAACTTTTGCTCAATCCTGTAACCCATCATATTTTTTTCTCTTATTCTTTAGGTTCTGTTTGTTTAGAAAGAAACGGATGATAGAAAATAAAAATGGTAGAAAGTGAAGTGAAAGAAAGGAAAATTTAGGAGTTGTTTGGAGTGTCCTAAATAAGTGAACTTTTTGTCTTTTTGGACTAAAAAATTGAGGTTGAAAATATAGATGTTTGGATTAACTTTTTGACTTTTTATGAAAAAATGTGCAATAAAAAATTATAAAAATTGATTTGTAGGGAAAAATTTGAATTGGGAGTTGTGCAGCCGTAATTGTTGACTTTTGGTGAATAGTGTTAACTTTTTAACTTTTTGATTTTTTTACAAGTTCCCAAACTTGGCCTTAGTTTTTTTGGCTTGCATTTGCATAGATGAAAAATTTTGTAAGAAAATGATGAGAAAAATATAATCACTGCATAACAGGGAGTTATGGAGAAAAATATGAGTAAAAAGAAAAACAAAATAAACCTTGTTAAGATTTGTGAGAAAAATTAAATTTTCCTATATATTTTGCAATAAAGTATTAACCTAACTAACATGTTATAGGTTCCATTACTTTTTACAATTCTTTATCTAAATAATCAAGTAATTTTTTTTTTTTCCTTTCAATTTCTTTTATTATCTATCTAACCAAACTAAACCTTATATTTTTATTTTTGCTTTGTCACAATCTCACCAAAACCTATAACATGTCTATTTATAATAGTTTTCCCATAAAAATCTTAATTCTATAAACCAAATTCTACATGTATTTAGGGATGGTTTGAGAATTGATTTTTTTAGTGACTTTTTCATTTTTTACGAAAACACTTAGAAAAGCATAGAGAGAAAGAGTTTACATTTTAATAATTTTTTTTAACTATTTCCTTAACTTAAGTTAATTTTTTAGTGATTTTTTTGACTATTTCCTTAACTTATCCAACTACTTCTTAGTTTCTCAAAAAATTTAAATTTTATTAACCTAATTCGAATACATATGATCCAAATGATAAACGACCCACATCTATACTAATCCCAACATGAAGTTGTTTGAATTAATTGTCCTTTCAGGGGAAATTTCTCAGTATAAAAGCCACATACAGCTAAAACAATTAAATGGTGACCCCCATTGTATATTTTACGTTGATGTCTCTCTCTCTCTCTCTCTCTCTCTCTCTCTCTCACACGTTGAGCACGAAATATTTGTCATTTTCAAAAACAACTTATGATAAAACTCCCCTCTCTCTCTCTCTCTCTCTCTCTCTCTCTCTCTCTCTCTCTCTCCATATATGTGTGTGTGTGTTGAGAGTATTTTTCAACCAAAAACATGAAAGCGAGTTTAATTTATTACCACCAACTTGAAAATTGATTTTCATGTGACTACAAATCATGGGTACTACAAAATTGATCCATCGAACCAAAAAAACTTCAAATTTTCTGTCTAAATTAAGATAAGGTCGCAGTATGAAGAACAATTTGTTCAAGTTGTTGTGTTTTGGACATCTTCACAGGAAATTTCCTTTTACTAGGTAGTTCTTAAGCAACCAAAACCAAACAAGAAGGTAAATTACACTGACCTTCCTAACGTTTGCAAAAACACAAATGACTCCATAGTTTTGACATAATTATACGGATTTTCTTTTTATTTATTGAAATTAATGCAAATGGTGTGAAGACATAAGGAGAAATAAGAAACAATATACATTTTAGTATAGAAAAAGAAGTCAACATTAGTTTTGCAACTACATGATTAATAAATTATTGACAAATAGAGGGTTAATTATTATGTGAATTAAAATATTAAGGGAATTCAATATAATTATGTTAAAATTGTGAAATTAGTTATAGTTTTTTTTCTAAAACTCAGTGGAGGTTAGTGTAATTTATTTAAAAATAAAAAATCAAAATGATATTGCTAGGGTCCAAAGTTGTACAATTGTTTGAGATATACGCGTAAATGAAGATTTATATTTATATGGAAAATATTTGAAACCCTCATAAAATTTTCACAATTTAACTCACAATGATATGATTTGATAAGTGTCAGTTTTTAATTGGTTAAACACTTAATGATATGAGACTTACCACCCTTGCTACATCATTATGGATACATTTATAAATGTAAAATATGAATCTCTAATATTGTTACATTTATATATTGTTAGGATTAATCTTTTCATTTGATATATATGGGATCCATACAATTATTAGCTTGATTTATAAATGTAATTTCGTTAGAATAGTAGGGTTTGGCTATAACAAAATCTAGAGAGGTTGAAATTTGAGAGTGGACTATTATTAATAGGGGAAATTTTAATATGCACATTTTAAAAAATGGTGTATCATATGCATCTTTAATTATGTCATTTTTCATTTAATTATAATCAATTTTTTTTAAAAAAAAATTATGATACCAGTTTAGTTATAACTCATGAGATCTTTAATTATATCTTATGTTGTGTTTAGTTATGACATTTTATTTATTTTTTATTTATGACTCAGAAAATAAGAAGTTATATCATTTTCTTCTTTAATTATAAGGTGCATGTGATATACAATTTTTGAGATGTGTGTACCATAATATTTCTCAATAAATAGTTATGGGGCTATACACTACAAAAAAATCCAGCTTTGGCGACTAAAAAATGAATTTTCGTCACTGAAAGTACGACAATCGGCGACTAAAATGGAATTAGTCGCCAAAAGTGAACACTTTTGGCGACTAAAACAGTTTAGTAGCCAAATGCATAGTTATTGGCGACTAAAATCAATTTCGTAGCCAAAAGTAGGGGTTTTGGCGACTAAAATTCAATTTAGTCGCCAAAAGTGTAGATTTTTGGCTACTAAAAAAAATTAGTAGCTAAAAGGAGGGGTTTTGCCGACTAAACCTGACTTTAGTCGCCAAAAGTGCTGTTTTTGGCTACTAAAAAAAAATTAGTAGCTAAAAGGCGGGGTTTTGCCGACTAAACCTGACTTTAGTCGCCAAAAATGCTATTTTTGGCTACTAAAAAAAAATTAGTAGCTAAAAGGAGGGGTTTTGCCGACTAAACCTGACTTTAGTCGCCAAAAGTGGCTGTTTTTGGCTACTAATTAGCGACAAACAAATAATTAGTAGCCGAAAATTAGTAAATTGGCGACTAAAAATTTATTTTAATCGCCAAAAGTGGCCTATAATTTTTTTTAGTAAATCATTTATTTTTTACATAAATTATATTCAATATATATAATTATATTTAAATATATAGTTTTGTATTAATACTATGAAAGTAATATATAAATAATATAAGTTGCAAGTATATTTATGTGATGGTTGAGTGGCATAGTGGGCTGGTGTGTTGTGTTAAGGTTTGGAAGCTGGAGGTCGCAGGTTCGAAACCCTTTGGGAGCTCCTGAGGCAGCATAGTTGGTTTTTTTTTTTTTTTTTTGACAAATGCTTTTGGCGACAAAATACTTTGGTCGCCAAAAGAGTGGCAATTGTATAAATAATAAAAAAAAATTTAACTATTGGCGACTAACATTTTAGTCGCCAAAGGTATAATTTCCAAAAATGGAATTGAGTATTAGCGACCAAACCTTTAGCTGCTAAACACCTGTCTTTTGCCGACTAAAAGACAGATTAGTCGCCAAAACCTTCTGCGACCGTTTATTGGCGACAAAACCGGCGACCAAAAAAATTAGTCGGGGAAGGTTAAACAGCAACTTTTGGCGACTAAAAATGGACCTTTGGCGACTAAAAATTTAGTCGCCAAAGGTGTGTTTTCTTGTAGTGATAGATAGTGGTAAAAAATATGTGCGCAAAGATAGAGATGTAAGAGTGAAACAAAAAATATGAGGTGAACAATGGTTTAAGTGTCCTTGAGCATAGAGTTTAATTAGATTGAATTTGATTGGAGAATTTGATCAGAGAAATGGAAAGGGAAAAAAAAATGCAATTCCCTCTTTTTTGTTTAGCTATAATGAAAATACAGAGAGAAAGAAAGTGAGAAGGAAATGCAATCCCACTTTTTGTCTTTGAGGTTCGCTTATGTTCTTTTCTTTCTCTATTTCCCAATTCAATCAAACATAACTTGGAATTCAAATCTTATCAATTGTTTCTCATTTTCTTGCTATTTTTGTTTTCCTTTTTCATTTTTCTCATCAAATCTTCCAACCAAACACCGCCTTAGTGGTGACATGCATTATATATTTTATTTATCAAAAAAAGCTAAGGTCTCAAAATTTGGGATCCAAAATTTATCTAAAAATGAAAATGTGTGACGGAAATTAAATTGATGAAATGTGGGATCCATATATAAAAATGAATTTGACTCATTAATGTGAAATTCTGAATAATTTTTGAATTTTTATATCTGAACCCTTCGCATTACTGTTTATTTATATGTAATAGTATATATCTCTTCAATATAGACAAAGTTAAGTTAAATCACATATAAATTCTCTGTATAATTTTGACTTTTTTGTGTACGCGTGGTGTCCTTCCATTTACATTGGGAAACGCGGTATAAATTCCATCCCATTTAACATAATGTCGTTTTGGTTAATGTTGGTGTTATGTAATGCTATTAAAGTAATTTTATGTTACATACTCTTATGTAAGTTATGGCATTTGTGCTGTTACTTGTCACAAATATAATAATTCAATCATATGATAGTCATAATTAAAAAAAAAAATTATAACTAAACACCACATAATATATAATTAAAGAGTTATCAGATTATAATTAAAATAATGTTATAATCAACATCATAATGAATCATAACAAATACTAAAATATGTATAACCACTACAACATATAAGAGTATTAGAGACCAAATGTTTTGATCTTTAAAAGTGAAAATTTTGTTACAAAAGACATATAAGGATCAATTTTTATCGTCATAAGGATAGTCGATAAAATGTCGTCCCGAAAAGTAAAAATAAGGCTTTTAGTGACAATTTAAAAAATGTTACTAATAAATATACTTTTAGTGACAAAATAATTTGGTCTCAAAATGATTTTTTTTTTTTTTACACAAAAAATTTGGTCCCAAAAGGATAATAATTCATCACTAATGCCTAATTTTTATTACTAAAAATATAATAACAGTATTTTTCGCAACAAAAATATTTGGTCTCTAAAAAAAAATTTTGTCCCTAAATTTTGATCTCTAAAATCTTAATTTTTTTTTTGTAGTGAACTAAGTCATAACTAATATCCTAATAAGTCATAACTAAATATAACAAAAATTTGCAAAAAAAGAACATATAATACACACCAAAGGGATGCAACCATAGAATTTTCCCGCCATTAATTTAATTGGATGCACATTCACCTTCTTTGTCTTGTTCTCTCTGTCTATATGAATAGGAGAGTTAGGGCAGTTTGAGAATTGATTATTTTAATTAATTTTTTAAAATTTTTACAAAAATATGTATGAAAAGATAAAAATAATAATTTGTAACAATTGTTTAACTTTTTAATTATCTTATCCGATTGCCAAGCATTAATTTTGAAGTATTCAAGCTCAAATTCTCATTCATAAGTAGCTATACAAAAGTAAGTTGTCATTCTTGTTTCTCCAAAATTGATATTGGAGGTTTCACATGGGAGGCTACAATTTCAGACTTATTATGCCCATGCTCTCACATGCAACGTCCTTTTCTGAAATTTTGTAGTCATTTTCATCGTTAACCTAAGTCATATAGCGTTAATTACCACTATTGGGTTTTGATGAATTTAGGTTGAATTTATTTCACGTCCTCGTGATTTGAATTTGGAGTATTTTAGGTCTTTATAGTTCAAATATAAACAGAAAACATTTATGTGATTTTGAACTAAAATGTCGTTAGTTTTTTCATCCAAATTAACAGAAAGCGTGTCTCTCTCTCTCTCTCTCTCTCTCTCTCTATCTCTCGCTCTCGCTCTCTCGCTCTCTCTCTCTCTCTCACACACACACACACACCATTTTTTAGAGCAAATTTGATGTGCCATAGTTAATACTTTTTGCAGATGATATCGTGTTAGTAAATAAAACTAAAGAAGAAGTTAACACTAAGTTAGAATTTGGAGAAAAACACTTGAATTTAAAGGATTTAAGATAAGTAGAACTAAGACATAATATATGGAGTATAATTTTAGTAACAGTTACAATGGAAGCAGAAGAGAAGTGGAAATTGATAACCAAGAATAACCTAAAAGTGAATATTTTCGTTATTTATGATTAATTATCACAACGACTAGGGAGATTGGAGTGGATGTGATCCATAGAATTAAGGCGGGTGACATAAGTGGAGGAGTACGTCTGGAGTATTGTGCGATAAATGAGTACCCATTACACTAAATGAGAAATTCTATAGAACGATAATTAAACCAACGATGTTGTATGAGACGGAATGATGGGCAACTAAGAGACAACATATAGAGAAGATAAGTGCTATTGAGATGAGAATACTAAGGTGAATATATGACAATACTAGAAAAGATAAGATAGGAATGAATATATTTGAGAATGGGTAGGAGTAGTATCGATAAAAGATAAGTTGAGAGAGAATAGATTGAGATGGTTTGGTCATATACAATGGAGACTAACAGAGGCAGTAGTGAAGAGATGAGATACAGTGGCGGTAAAGAGTAGTGGTAAGGGAAGGAGTAGACCTAGATTGACGTGGATTAGTGTAATAAATAGAGATATGAATATCCTTAATTTGATTAACGAAATGGCCATGGATATAATCGAGTAGAGAAGAATGATTCATGCAGCCAATCCCATTTGATGGGACTTGTAACAATCCCGACCTATGATTAACCGTTAAAGTATGATTAAGAATGCCCAATAAGTAATTAAGGTGACAATATTGCATTAATTGCATGTGGTATGTGCTATATTAGTTTTTATTTGTTTTGCATAGGAATATCTGTTTGTGTTTCTGTTATGTTTTGTGAATTGAAAGCCTTATCAGCATCTGATCATGAAATTGACATGGTTATGTGTTAATTGGAATTTTTAGAATTTTATGGTAGGTTCAATTTAATTTTTCTTCGGAATCGGATAATTAGAATAAATAATGTCAATTGATTAACCATTAATTAAGCCTTTCTATTTGAGCCTATATAAGGCATAAGTGGGCTCTAGAGTGCAATTTTTGCACTCTCATTTCATCTCCTTAAGAGCAAAAGCGTGGGAGTGAGAGAGGGAAGCCTAGAGAGAGTTTGAACTCAAGAGTTAGTAGAAGAATTGTGGAGAATTGAAGGTTTGGATTTGGAAACTCAAGCAATTGAACCTCTAGAACACCATTAAGCACCTAAGGTAAGAAATCCAACCCTTAGTTGTATAATTGAGTTAGTTCATGTAAGAATTCAAGTGAAAGAGGTGGAATGGCATGAGAATTAAGCTAGAATTATGGAATTGTAACTCAAACCATGTATGCATGCATAGTTCATGGCATTGAGAAATTGATTTCAAAGAATTTCCCTTTTGCATGTCCATATTTTGGTATTGTTCTAAGAATTCAACATGCCCTTGAGTTAAACACCTCATTTGATCATGTTTTGTAAGCTTTGAAGTCAAGAAAGTACTTGCATGTTAAGTTTATGTATTGTTTTCATATTTCAAGTTTGAATTTGGAAGAATTGGCATGTTTTGGGCCTTGATTTTGCGTACTGATTTTTGAATTCATCATGTTTTACAAGTTTACACTAGTTTTCTTTAGTTTTGGCCTAAAAGACCATGATTTACAGCTTTGAAATCAAGTTTTGAGCTTGGGAGCAAATCTAGAAATTTCAGAATTCTGCCTCTCCGCTTGAGCGACGAAACCTGTGCTTGAGCGACCACTCTATATGTTACACTTCCACTCGCGCGACCAAAAGTTGGCTCGAGCGTAAAATGCAAGCTCCTAAAAGTTTACACATTTTGTAAGTCGCTCGAGCAACAAGAGTTGTACTCGAACGAAGACCTCAGTCTCATACTCGAGCGACCGTCGAGCGTGCGTCGAGTGGAAAAATCACACAACCAATACTTTTGCAGAGTTTACAGACTGCTCTAGCGAAGAAAGTTGCGCTTAAAAGACCATTCACATTTTTGACCCTCTGCTCGAGCAAAGAAAGTTGCATTCGAGCGAGGACCCTATTTTCAGCAAATTTGGCTAAGTGTTGAACAACATGTTTTGACATCCTCATTGCATCCTAGGCATTCCTAGGCCATGATTAAGACATGATAATGAGGCTAAGGCTTAGAAACACATTAAGAATAAGTACTATCTGAGCGTATGTTTCAATATGTGTATCTGTTATGTTTGTGTAGGTCACGTGCCATGAGCTATTGATCCATTGGTTGGCTATTGAAGCTATTTGTGAAATTATCTGTAAGTAATAACTTAGTAAATCTATGTTCAATGTGAAGTACCTTCTGAACATTATATGATATGAATTGTATCCAAATGATACAAAAGGTTATTTTGTGATTACATGAATGATGATCCAATTCTTTGAAATGTCTAAGTGGTATCCTTAGCAGAGGCTCTCTCCCAGGGGAAATAATACCGCGGCTTATGGTCATAAGGCCCTCGCTTGGGGGAAACCATACCGTGGTCTAGGCCCTCGCTCGAGGAAGACAATACCGTGGCCTATGTACGAGATATGTTACATGGTACAGGAGGTTCCATTATGGAACTCGATATGTTTGACCAAAGAGATATGTTAATGCTAATGGATGTACCATGCATGACATGAATACGATTATGACTTTGTTTCTGATACGAATATGCTTATGTTTCTGTTTCGAAAAGATAATTAAAATCTATATCTGTTATGGATATCATTCAATTAAAACTTTTACTTTGTTATTATTCACTGGGCTCTAACTCACTGTATTATATATGTATGTAGGTGACCAGCCTCAGTTGCTGACCTGGAGTCTTAGTCGTGTCAGCCAGCTGGTGTGCCTCCCAAGGTTCCCTTGGTGGCACACACGTTTGAGACTTTGTTTTCTTTTGGAATATGAACAAGTTTTCTTTTTACGTGTATTTTGGGCTAAGTCTCCTTTTGGCTATATCTGTAATGAATGTGGCGTAAGACTACTGTATTTATGACGTCACATATATGTATATAAAGTTTTTGAAATTTCTAGACCATATATATCTATACAGCTCAATGGACTATGTATGTTTTTATATTTTCTTCCGCTAGCCCCTTATATTTTATTATTCAAGATAGAGGCCTTCGGTAATTCAAGGATTATTAACCGGTTGCGACGCTGAACTTGTAGGATCGGGTTTGGGTCATGACAGGACTTAAGGCTTGATTTGTTTGGTTTGGTTTGGTTCAAAAATCAATAATAATTAAGAATTAATCTAAAATATAATTAAATTAAAATTAGATTAACATTTTAGGAATTACAATAAATAATTTAGAATTGAAGATTAATTGTGATCTAAAATATAATGAAATTAAAATTAGATTAAAAAAATTAGGAATTATAATAAATAATTATATATAAGAATTAATTGTAATATAAAATAGGGCTCTCAGGTGATAAATCCAAATTTGGATTTATTTATTTATTTTTATCCAAAGGTCCAAGCTCTAAAATATTATGTTCATATGGACAAGCTTATGCAAACTGACCAAACTACCCATATATATATATATATATATACACACCTATTTGATTTCAAACCCTAATGCACCAAACATTCAGCCTCATCATTTTCCTCCTTCTCATCGCCATCATCGTCGTCGTCGTCATCTCTCTCACACTCTCTTTCTTTTTCATATTCTTCATCTCCGATCTAAACCCTAGGCAACGATCCACCATTGTCGTCTACAAATCAGATTCAAAACCACCATCTAAGTCAAAATAAGAATGGTGTTGGCAAGAACACGGAAGTGCCATCAACACCGAATCGTTCCTGTAAGCTATTACTTGAACAATTGTTGATAGACATAGATATAGCTATAGATATATACCTGTAATCATCATGCTAGTTTGGAGAGTGTTGTTGTTGTTATTGTACGCGATCGAATGAGAGATAGAGTTAGTGAGGCCTCTAATTTAATCGATTCAATGAGCATTTCAGATCCAAGACGAGAAAAATCTACAAGTATTGGTTGATTTTGGAGAGAGATAGTGGCATCATCTATGGCTATTGTTGTTGGTTGGTGTAACAAGTCCACGAGGGACCTCGCTACAGTTCGGACTCGATTTGTGTTACGGTTCTTAATCTCGAACCAAAGAGTCCAAATCCGGCAAATCGTTTTGAGAAAACAGATTTTTGAAAGAAGTGCCAAACATGGACTGCTTTGCCAGATACAGAGTTGCCACCTAAATATTTTATTTTGGGAAATTTAGGAAACCCTGACTCGTTGCTTAAGGCCACGTATCCGTCATCACCAAAGTTGCCTCGGCTCGGGAACTTGGGTACGATTGGGGAAGGTCACTTCGTGAGCACCCCCGCTCGCCCGATCAAAGATCGGCCTCTACTAACCATGATATCTAGTTTTGAAAACTTTTTGTGCTCTTATTCTGGTTATTAGCCTAGATTTACTATGTGATGCGCACAACATACAAGTATAGACTGGGTCGTCTGAATTGGAACAAAACATTTCATGTTTGTTTGTCTGAAAATGGTTTGATGGTGCTACCTGTAGGTAGGGTAAGATGTGGATTTGCCACGCTCGGGTGGGCTTAGAAAACATGTTTTTGCCACTATCTAGTGGGCTTAAAATAAACAGTTGATGATTTGTTCCAATCTAAACAACCCAACCTTCACCCACAGGCATTCAAGCAGTTATATCACATAAGCAGTTAGCCTCATAGTAAGCATGCTATTCATGGCAGTCACTCACACGCATGCAAGAATGCTAAAGCATAAAACTCACCGAGTACTCCAAGCCAAAACAGAAACCGATTAGAAATCCATGCATGATCCTAAATATACAGAAATGTCTAATGCAACACATGCAAAAATGCAACTATAGCAGGCTCGACTATTCTAAACATGGCGTATGGAATGCTACAGCTAACATGTATTCAACTTAGAATTGAAGTACAAATGCAGTTAGTCTGATGCGCCGAGCCCGGTGCATGCAAGATAGATGAATGAATGCAAACATGCTATCATACTGTATGCTAGTTGAAACATGCCCTAATCTAAGCATCATAAGCTGGTAAATAAAAGGGAAGAAAAACGTGGGGTTGGAAGACATACATCACACTCACGCACGCTTATTACAACATCGCCCTCGCTCGGAGGGTCCGAATAAAATAATATACAGTCCCAAATGAATAGTATAGTTCGAATAAATAATACAGTCCAAATATGTACAAAACCCTAATTAATTAACAAATTTAACTAGGAAAGCATTAAATTGGCATGCCAACCAGGAACTGTCTCGACTCTTCTCCGGATGATGAATGATGCATGCTCGGGTTGCCTTTGTGCGGAAATCTATGGCGATATCCCAATTAGCCTCTGTTTGCAATTATTCTTGGAATGCGTGCCTGCTTCTAAGGTCAGCCGATTCTTGATTTGTCGCAATGTAAAGCAAAGGGGCATGGCAATGTATTTTCACATATGTATGCATGCCTCGATCCTCGTGCCACCAATCACGCATCTCGATGCACGATGGCCGAGGAGTCGAATTGCATAACTCAATGTGGAATGAATGCACATGAAAATACAACTAAACCTAACTCCATCATGGATAATCCACAGTGTCGGTGACTGGGGAATTGAGACACGTTTCGTCACTCGGAGTACGAAACGCCCCTCGTTTCTCGTGCTCGGGCTAACTCCTATCCCAAACACAATGCAATATGCATGACATGCATGAATACAACTAAGATACAACCTAACATGCACAATGTTATGAAATGGCATACACGATGCACGAAGTAACATGGCATACACAATGCGCTAACATACAGCCTAGCATACACAATGCTATGGAATGAAATGGCATACACAATGCATAATGGGATTACACTAATATGAGTGGACCTCAGCCACACTCACATCGGAGGCCATTAGATGAAAATGAGACACTCGAAATGCGTGCACACGTGCACGCAAACCGAGGACCGACCCTAAGGCATCGAATGCTACTCTAACAAAGCATAGTAAGGCATGGAATATGGCATACTAGCATGAAAATTTTAGTATCAAAATGTGATGCAAAACAGTCCCGAAACATGGAAACATGACACCCGATGCATGGAATGAGACCCGAAACATGAAATTAGGTACATAGAATGACCTATGGCTATGCAAAGCATGCGTTATTTGAATATGAAGTATGAAGACAGAATCAAGACAGTCCCAAAACAAGCATATTTCCAGTTTTACGCAAGGCCAAAAGGTGAAAACAAATAGGGCTAAACCAACATGCAAAAATGGCCCCGAAAGAGAGATAAAGAAACAAGTGGCATTTGATGGCCATAAATGGCAAAGAGCCCTTCAAAAAAGTTGAATAGGGGCTCAAAATGAAGCACTTTACAGTTTACAACAAGCCACAAAAACAAACACAAGTATGGCTAAACTATTATGCAAGAAATGGGCCAAAAGGGAGACAAAGAAGCAAGTGATGGTTTCTGGCCTCAAACAGAGGAGGGCCCTTCAATAAAGTTGAAGAGGGGCCCAAAACATGATATTTTACAGTTAGTGACCAAACCCAAAACAGTGCACATGCAAGCTTAAAATGCTATGCAAAATAAGGCCTAAAAAGAGGTTTAAACACAAAGAGAAAAAAAGGAGCTTCAAATAGAAAAAGTCCCTGGATCAAACATGAAGAGGGGGTCAAAATAAGGCTATTTACAGTTCGGACCAGAACCCAAAAATACAAGCACAAGGAGCTAACAAAACATGCAAAAATAAGGCCAAAAGAGGGATAAAGAAGCAAGTGGCAAAAGGAAGCCTCAAACAGTGAAGAGACCTTCAACAGTGTTGAAGAAGGGCTCAAAATATGTTACTTTTGAATTTATAATCAAGCTCAAAACAGTTTAAAAATAGGCCTAAAATACTATGCAAGAAAGAGGCATACAAGAGAGGTAAAGAAGCAAGTGGTAGCTAGAGACCTTAAACATGGAAGGACCCTAAAACAAACATGAAAAACACTTCAAAATAATACTATTTTCAGTTAGGGTCGGAGCCCAAAAATGTAAGCAAGTATGGCTTAGAAAGCATGCAAAAGAAGCTTAGAAAGAGGGAAAGTATGGCTCACCCTTATAGACCAAACTTCAATAGCCTCTTGGCTTGAGAAAAGGTGCTCCTTGTCTCTGGAAAACCAGCTCCAAGTTTTGAAAAGGATGGTGGGGAGGTGGTGCTATGTGGTGGTGTAGAAAGGGGCCAAGAACAAAAGGGTTTTGATGCTTGGAATATAGAGAGAGAGAAACTAAATGTAGGAGGCTTAAACAAAAATTTCTAACCTCTAAAAATGCAGCTGGAGCTGCTAGTTTTATAGGCAAAAGAGTGGGGGAAAAGGGGGGAAATTGAAATTGAAATTTCCCTCCAAAATAGGCCTAAAAGAGAGATAAATACGCAAGTGGTAGCTTCCGGCCTCAAACCGAAGAGAGCCCTTCAACAAAGTTGAAGAGGGGATCAAAACAAGATATTTTACAGTTTATGACCAAGTCCGAAACAGCTCACAACTAAGCCTAAAATATCATGCAAAAATAGGCCTAAAAGAGAGTTAAAGAGGGAAGTGATAGTAGGAGACCTCAAACAGCAAAAGGTCCTTAATCAAACATGAAAAGGAGCTCAAAATATGACTATTTAGAGTTTGGGTCGGAGCCCAAAAATGCTTGCAAGCAAGGCTTAGATATAGAGCAAGATATGAACAAAAATGAGGAGAAAGAACCATACCCTTGAAGACCAATGAACCAGCAGCTTTTGGACCAAGAAGAGGAGCTCCTAGCCTCTGGAAAACAGCCTCAAAGTGTTGTAATGGAAGATGGAGGTGTATACCAAAAATCGGAGCAAACGGAGGTGGTTAAGCGGTCCCGAACCGAGGCACACGGCCATCGGCTCCGAAAAACCGAAAACCGGGCTCCAAACTGGAAAAATGGCATACGACCATGAAACGTAGCCTACGGCCACTGAGAGATGATCTACGAGACCTCTCCCTCCCTTCGGGAAGAGAAAACAGAGCCTGGTTCGCAAACCGAGGCAAGACACGAAAGAGCCCGGAAGTCCGCAGGCAAGGCTCGCAGCCGAGACTCTGAAACTTCCGCACAAGCACAATATGCAATATCACTGAGCGCTCAATCGGTGGCGTCTGAGTCTTAAGGTCGGTAAAAAATGGGGTGTCTCTGATTGCTCTTTGGATGTAACTCGAAAGTCATAAGTGACGGGAGTGAATGTCAAAGTCCAGACGACCCATTTTTGACAAGGCCAAGACTTAGACAAACAAAGCGAGATAAGAGATGTGCTCGCAGCGCGCCAGCAGTGAGAGGGGCAAATGCAATCGGCAATGCAAGACGCCAAGGTAACTCAATGATCATACAAATGCAAAGAAGTCGTAATGAAGCACATATTCACAATAGATGCAACAGTTTTAAGCAAGAATGCGGGCAACAACTACATTTCATGCGATTAAGAATGCGGAGAATTATTCAATTCTCGCCACGCCTCACATGGAGAAGATACAATACCTGCTTGTCGTTCGGGTCGCACCAAATTTCAAATGAACCGTACATACAATATCGTGCCTCATGGGGCTGGAGATCTCTTGCTTCTTCTTGGTCGAACCACAGGTGTTACTTTTCTCCCTGACTATGGTTGCAGCTTTCCCTATTCTCCAACAGGGTGACAGACTAGGTTGATTCAGTATCCAGAATTGAAGCGCACACATATGCTATCTCAATCTATAGGGCTGCCATACAGATTTCAAGTTGAGGATATACCCCTGGGTATTTAAACCAGACTTTAGTCTCGGAAATCCCGAACCTTTGCGTTCTAGGCATGAGCCATTCGAACTCTAGTTTCCACCGTCTCAGTTGGTCTCCTAGGAACTCACCGCTAACACAGTGTGGCTATACCAGACACCTAAGTCGTCGGCACGACAAACACCAAAGGAATTGCACCTTTAGAGGATTTAAGGTCTCTTAGACCGGACAATAAAATAGATATGATGCAATGGATGTAATAGATGTGATGCAATAGATAATAGATGCGATGCAACAGAGAGTACAATAGATGCAACATGGTGACATGCGCCAACCACGCTGGACTCATGAGTGGAGGAAGAACAAAGAAAATCAATCAGAAGCGCATTCCACGCAACCTAAGATAAATTCCAAACACGCTGAAATCGTGTGCGGAAGGGGAGGCTCCAATCACGCTGAAATTATGAGAAGAGGTAAACAAAAACAACCCGCCCAACGCGTCTACAATGCAACCTGGGATAAATTCCAAACACGCTAAAATCGTGTGAGGAAAAGAACACTCTAACCACGTTGAAATCGTAAGAAGAGGTCAAAACAAGCCCGCCCAGCGCGTCTACAACGCAACCTGGGATAAATTCCAAACACGCTGAAATCGTGTGAGGAAAGAACACTCTAACCACGCTGAAATCGTGAGAAGAGGTCTGAAAACAACCGCTCAAGTGCGCGCACAACGCAACCTGAGATAAGATCCAAACACGCTGAAATCGTGTGAGGAATGGAACACTCAAACCATGCTGAAATCGTGAGAAGAGGTCAAAACAATCCACCCAGCACGTCTACAACGCAACCTGGGATAAATTCCAAATACACTGAAATCGTGTGAGGAAAAGAACACTCTAACCATGCTGAAATCGTGAGAAGAGGTCCAAAAACAACTGCTCAAGTGCGCACACAACGCAACCTGAGATAAATTCCAAACACGCTGAAATCGTGTGAGGAAAAGAACACTCTAACCACGCTGAAATCGTGAGAAGAGATCCGAAAACAGCCGCTCAAGTGCGTGCACAACGCAACCTGAGATAAGATCCAAACACGCTGAAATCGTGTGAGGAACGGGACACTCAAACCACGTTGAAATCGTGATGAGAGGTTCTAAAACAACCCGCCCAGCGCGTCTTCAACGCAAACTGGGATAAATTCCAAACACGCTGAAATCGTGTGAGGAAAAGAACACTCTAACCACGCTGAAATCGTGAGAAGAGGTCCAAAAACAACCGCTCAAGTGCGCACACAATGCAACCTAAGAAAGTCCCGGAGGACAACGATCCCAAACGCTGCCCAGCGTAAAAGGATAAATGGTAGAAGATAACACAAGATGCAAATAAATGCAAGTAAGGTGTGCATGACAATACGAGTGGAAAAGTGCATAACAATGCAGGTGGAAGGGTGCATAACTTTGAAGCAGGCTTGATCTTGCGCTTGAGGTAGAGGCACACTCATACTTCGGAGCATTGGCAAGGCTTGAAAAGGTACATCCAGAATACATTCACGGAGTTTTCTGAAGTTGAAGCACACTCAGATGCTTCGATTTTTGCTCTTTTCTTTTGCTTTGCAATTTGGAACCTATATAGCTTCAGATAGGTCCTTGCTTTACTATTCTCACGTGGCCTGGGTTGAACCTTGCGGTTTTACGAAAGAACGAATCTTGTTTTGCGCAAATATAGGGAATGGCACGGCACTCTGAGCGCAAAATGATTTTATTTTTGAAATTGAGAGATGAGTTCTTGATCGGGGTATTGAGCTTACGACTGAACACAGCGCAATACGACTCAACAATGGAAAACAAAAGGTAAACAACCTAAACACATCGAGTAATACTCGAAACGACTCAAAACAAGAATCGAGGTAAAACAAAAAGACACGACACGCAGACATGCACAGGGAGCCTGTTTCTCTGGGTATTATTTCCCACTATTTCTAATTTGTGATTCTCACATCACTCGGCCCTCAGGCTCTATTTTTCTCTCAAAAACCTTTTCTCGCTTTTCCTCTCAGCGCACATCTCTCTATTCTTTAATCTCTCATTTTCCATCCCTTCCCAGGGTGGTTAATGGATAAACAGGAAGTTGTGGGCTCTTGTCTCTAGCATTCCACTAGATTCTTCTTCTTCTTCTGCACGCAACTAGTGAGTTTCTCCCACAGAGGGGCTGTGCTATAACTGGGTGTGTAGCAAATCTACAGCTAACATCGGTTGACG
The DNA here is from genome assembly GCA_025200525.1 of Camellia lanceoleosa. Taxonomy (NCBI): domain Eukaryota; kingdom Viridiplantae; phylum Streptophyta; class Magnoliopsida; order Ericales; family Theaceae; genus Camellia; species Camellia lanceoleosa. The sequence goes on along the minus strand of CM045772.1, from coordinate 84,049,211 downwards.
ATGCTCTGCTAGGGAGTTTGGACGTGATCAGATCTGTCCAGATGAGGGAGTGGAATATCTTGATCCATTCCAATTCGTGCTTTGCACTTGGCTTGATACCTTGCTGCTCGGAGGGTGAGAGAGCTTTCTGCCCTTTTGCTGTTAGCTTCAGTTGTGCCCTTTTCTGGCAGGTAGAGTGCCCTTCTCGGCAAGTATTGTGGCAATGGGGAAAGGACAGAACACCTGACTCAACTGTGCCCCTAGTTCATCATTTCGACCATTTTTTGTTTTTGGCTTTCTACTAAAACAATTTTGACCAAAATAAGAGTTAGATTAACATGCTTGTTCGATTTTCTAATTCAAAATCATGCAAGTTAGGTTATGAGCACTGAAAATTTTCCTTTTTTGGGTCCAAGAAAAAGGTCTGGTTTTGAAAAAAATGGAATAGTTTTCGAGAGAAGATTAGTTAACCTTAGTAAAAATTCTCAAAAACTGTTTTTGCAATCGGCCACTGCTCAACGAGCATAGAACCCACTCTCGAGATGCACAACCTCAGATCCGAAGGAAAATCGCCCCTTGCTTGAAGAGAGCTGCATGGCAACGGAAAGTTGCCCCTTGTTTGAACGGCACCGCGGCGCATTGAATGGCAACGGAAAGTTGCCCCTTGTTTGAATGGCACCGCAGCGCATTGTAGTCAGTCCTCGAAGTGACGAACACAACCAGACTCTCGGATACAGAGAAGGCAAAGATGATCAAAACCATTACATGGGCACAATCAAATTGAAGTGTTTTATGGCTGGACTTCAGAATGAAGTTGCCTACGTATCCCAAAGATGGGAATCAAGCCTTGCGTAGTTCGGGGTTAAGGTACACTCGGGTATTTAACCTCTCCTTTTTATGCTCTAACTTTTGCCAAGGCGCCTGTTGCGGGTTTTCAACCTTGCGAGCTTTGTTTTTCTAATTCTCTTATTTTTTTCTTTCTTTTCTTTGTATTTTCTTCATTTTTTTTTTCATTCTTTGCATTTTTATTTATTTATTTATTTTTTTCTTTTTCTTGCACTAACTTTTGCCTAGGTCGCCCTTCCGGGTTTTCGGCCCAGCGAGCCTCTCAAGGGTAAAAGTGTAGCTTTGTCCATATCAAATGGTTTTGAGATCCTGAAGTCATCTGAATCCCAGAGAATGGTCATTGTCACGATGATGCAGAGTCCATCTAATGGGGGCCGAATTTGCCCTCGTGTTGTGGATCTAACTCGCTTTTTCTTCAAGAATACTTTCTTCTTCCTCCTCTCGATTTGGCATTCTTGCCAGTTTTCATTGATTTGCAGGATGATCCATCTTCGGCTCTTCGAGCACATCTGACATTTTTTTGCCCCTAGGTCGCGGGCTGCTTCGAATCTGGCTACACAGGCCTCACATTGCGGTTGACCGTTAAACACTCAATTAAGGTCCAAGGTTTGAAAGCAGGGTTGAGTCTCGAGGTGAGAGCGATCCTAGGTCGCACAATCTCAAGAGCGATTCCACACAGTCTTCGCAGATCGCGCAAAAACATTTTTGAAATCTTTTAAGCGAGCTACCACTCGCGCTTAAAGACAAGTAGAACCAATCTGGATCAAGCCGTGATCCTTCCCAAGACTACATTAACAAGCATGATTTCATTCATTAAGGGCTTAGCATGCCTCTCTTTCTCTCGCTGATCAAATTTTTGCAAAACCCGAGGAATTCCTTCCTCTTCGTTTTCACCGCAGTTCAAAAGGTTTTGAAAAACTTAGGTCAATGCAATGAGTTCGAGGCACGTAAAAGTAGGCAAAAGTATTGTCGTTGCTCAAACTCTCGCACAACCGCACAAGGCGTATAAGCACAAAAGCGTGAAAAACCACTGCTGTTTCATTCAGAATCTGATGGTGTAACTGGCTCCACGACAGAAACAGACTCAAGACAAAACGAAAAGACAAACGTGAAATAAAATGGTGACGCCCGAGGTAACACCCCCCGGAATCACCCGACCTTTGTACAACAGGACTGACTCGATATAACAAGACAGACCTTATTGACTCAGTATGAAAAGACTGACTCAAAACAAAAGGACGGACTCAAAACAAAACAACAAGACTGACTCAATACCCAAGCCAGAATGTAGCAAAACTAGTATTTGCATGTTGCTCAGAACAGTGTATGCCATTCCTGCGTCTGGAGTTAATCGAGCGCTGCCCGCAGGGGGTTCATCCCCCCGATCACATGGTCACATTATCCCCCAAGTTCACCGATCTAGTGCTGATAGACTTTGCAGAGCTTGGTGCGGCAATGACCCCGTTGTCAAATAGATCCTGTACTTCATGGCGAAGACGGAAGCAGTTGTCGGTAGTATGGCGGCCATTGTCGATGGAAGGCACAAGATCGGCAAAGATCATGCGAGCCTAAGAGGATTTGGGAGAGGCCGAGGCTCAAGGGGTTTGAGATGGCCTTGTCCAGCAAGGATTTGGAAAGCTTTGGACAAAGGCATGTGGAGGGCATGGAAGACCTTCTGACCTTGGGGTTGGTACTTCAAGGTTTGTGGATTTTTGCTGGACGCACCAGTAAAGGGATTGGCAGGTGCTGACCTGGTTTGTTGATCTCTTCCGAGTGCAGGATTATAGCTGAAAGGAACGTTTCTGATACAACGACCCTTCTCCCGGCTTGCCCCTTGATTCAAACTGCCCCCAACTTGAGTGGCGAAAATGTCGTCCATAGTTTTTGCAACAACTGCGAGCACTCGCTCTTTGTTCAGTCCCTCGGCTTTCAAAGCCTCAACAGCCAACAGAAGATGTTCATGGGGATCCATGTCCGCCTTATCTTGTTCTTTCCACTGCCTCCACTTTGCCAAGGATTGGCATTCCTCAAATACACCCGCTCCAAGATTGGGGAGCCTTTTGTCGTGAAACTCCTAGCATGTGTCAGGTCGATGATGGAGCCAATGTCCCAGAGGCTAGATCTGTCACAGTTCTTTGAAGATCTTCGATCATTCTCTTTAGCTCAGAAGTAGTGGGCTCACGGGTTTGAGATGATTGGGGTCCAGATGTATCCATCATGCATAAGTCCATGCTTTCTAGAATGAACACCTCAGGCTTGGGTAGATGGGCTGGGGTGATGTATATGCTGGGGTCGTAGGTGGATGGCAGTATATGGATGAGGTTGAGATGTAGAGGTGACGGGTCAATACTAACCTGAGGTCCTTTTGGTGGAGCTAGGGTCTCTTCGTCAATAAGATCCTGAATCTTATGACGGAGGCGGATGCAACGGTTCATATCATGACCGTACTGTTGATGGTAGGCACAGTATTTAGCTGGGTCATATCTTGGTGGAAGAGGATTTGGAAGGGGTTGGGGTTCTAGGAGTTCTAGATGCCCTTATTCTCGCAGCTTTTTCAAAGCTTGAGAGAGACTCATGTAAAGAGGATAGAATTTTTGGGCTTGGGGTCGAGTTGAGGTGGTTGGTTTTTGGCCATTGAGGGAAGTGGTGATAGTATCTACTTCTGAGCATTTCGCAGTTGTGCTACCATCAGTAGTAGCATTGGAACTGCGAGCAACATTCATCTTCAAAGGCTCATTATCTTCTGCAAAGATCCCTTGTCTGATGGCATCCTTGATTTGAACCCCCATCTCATACAGATCTGAAAAGGTAGGGAAGGGAAGAACAATCATCTTCTGCATAAGCTTGGGCTGGAGATTGCGCACAATCATCCGAATCTAATCTTTGTCAGTGGGCCTAGTGGTCATCATTGAGGCCTTGGCCCTCCAGCGGGTTACAAAGTCAGAGAAGCCCTCTTTCGGCTCTTGCCTGGTCGTCTCGAGATCACGAGTTGTGATCTCAATCTGGGTATTGTATGAATATTGTGCGACGAAGGCCTCGGCCATCTCCTCCTAGCTTCGTTTCACTAAATCCTCCAATTTGGCATACCAGATGGCCGCAATACCCGACAGGGTCCTGCCAAAAAGGGAGAGCTTCTGTAATCTTGTCAAGCCCAACGGGCGCAGAACATCTGAAAACAAACTCAGGTGGACAATGGGATCTCCTGACCCGTCAAAACGGTCGATGTGAGGCATCTTGAACCTGTCTGGCAATGTCACCACCGAATCAGTATATCCATCTCCAATGTCCGGGATGGAGTTGACTCCCTGAGACTTCTTAAACATCTTCTCAAGTTTGCTCAATTTCAACGTTGTAGGGTCGACCTCGAACTCGAAGGGAGAGTTTGGCAGATTGGTAGGTGCTTTGGATAGCAAGGGTAAAATTGGGGGCGAAGCAGGCCCTACTGGAATGTCCGTACCTTCCTGGACATTTGGCATCTCCCCAGGTGCTGGAGCTCCTGCTGGGGGAGGAACTTGTTGTGAAGCAGACGCGCCATTTTGTTTGCGTACTGGTGATGAGCTCACCGCCGAGCCATGATTGCAAACATTGCTTGGAAAATTCCGGCATGACAGCGCTTGTCTTGCTGCATGAGTTTCATAGTTTCCTGCATTTGACGCATCATTGCCTCCATCCTTGATGTATTTTGCTGATCCATTTGACTGACCGGTAGATCTATCTCTATGGCAACAATTGAGACCTCGATCCATTATGACTACCGATCCGTAACTACTGAACTGGTGATCTGTGCCTGACTAGCTCTTTTACCCTGTTTCTGACGAAGGAACACTGATTTGCCCTTGAACTGAATCTCTGACCTGACAAAGTCTATCAACACAAATTCGGTGTACCCGGAGGATATTGGAGCCTTCTGAAGCTATGGTTCCAAAACTACCCTAGCAAAAGAGAAAATAGACAGCATCTCAGCCTGATTTCACTCGAACAGATATGAGCATAGTTGAATGAGTGTGCTCTCTACTGAATTCTGCCCAAAATTCTGCTGGTAAACTGATACCCTCAAGTGAACTGAATCCCAAAGTACTGAACTAGTGCCCGCAGGCCTGATGCCCAAACTTGTAAACTGATACATGCATTCCTATAGAGACGCACTCTAAAAGCACATAACAAGCAAGTGAGAACCAAAACACCCCTATGTTGGGGTAGGGTTTCCCTGTCGTATTTTGTCAGGAGCTAGGGTTTCATAACGCACGTAGCGGTTTCAAACAACCTATATCGGGTAAGCAACCTGTCCTAGTTTGGAATGGTCACTACGGATCCAAATATGCACTAGGTCGAATGGTCAAAAGGGTGCCCTGGTAAAACCGGGGTTTGTGTTCCCATACTGGCAGAGCCCACAACCGGTCAGCCTTATGGTCATGCCTTGACAAGACAAGCCTCCCAAGAAACCGCTCAGAATAGCAGATGGCAAACACGGTGTCCTAGGCGCACCAATGCAAATGCAATGCAAAGAAACACACAAGTGCAGTCAAAACCAGATATCATGAGTTCGAGTCAAGTTCTCTAAATCCCCAGTAGAGTCGCCAGAAACTGTAACAAGTCCGAGGGGGACCTCGCTACAGTTCGGACTCGATTTGTGTTACGGTTCTTAATCTCAAACCAAAGAGTCCAAATCCGGCAAATCGTTTTGAGAAAACAGATTTTTGAAAGAAGTGCCAAACATGGACTGCTTTGCCAGATACAGAGTCGCCACCTAAATATTTTATTTTGGGAAATTTAGGAAACCCTGACTCGTTGTTTAAGGCCACGTGTCCATCATCACCAAAGTTGCCTCGGCCTGGGAACTTGGGTACGATTGGGGAAGGTCACTTCGTGAGCACCCCCGCTCGCCCGTTCAAAGATCGGACTCTACTAACCATGATATCTAGTTTTGAAAACTTTGTGTGCTCTTATTCCGGTTATTAGCCTAGATTTACTATGTGATGCGTACATCATACAAGTATAGACTAGGTCGCCTGAATTGGAACAAAACATTTCATGTTTATTTGTCTGAAAATGGTTTGATGGTGCTACCCGTAAGTCGGCTAAGACGTGGATTTGCCACCCTCGGGTGGGCTTAGAAAACATGTTTTTGCCACTATCTAGTGGGCTTAAAACAAATAGTTGATGATTTGTTCCAATCTAAACAACCCAACCTTCACCCACAGGCATTCAAGCAATTATATCACATAAGCAGTTAGCCTCATGCTAAGCATGCTATTCATGGCAGTCACTCACACGCATGCAAGGATGCTAAAGCATAAAACTCACCGAGTACTCCAAGCCAAAACAAAAACCGATTAGAAATCCATGAATGATCCTAAATATACAGAAATGTCTAATGCAATACATGCAAAAATACAACTATAGCAGGCTCGGCTATTCTAAACATGGCGTATGGAATGCTACAGCTAACATGTATTCAACTTAGAATTGAAGTACAAATGCAGTTAGTCTGATGCGCCGAGCCCGGTGCATGCAAGACAGATGAATGAATGCAAACATGCTATCATACTGTATGCTAGTTGAAACATGCCCTAATCTAACCATCATAAGCTGGTAAATAAAAGGGAAGAAAAACGTGGGGTTGGAAGACATACATCACACTCACGCACGCTTATTACAACATCGCCCTCGCTCGGAGGGTCCGAATAAAATAATATACAGTCCTAAATGAATAGTATAGTTCGAATAAATAATACAGTCCAAATATGTACAAAACCCTAATTAATTAACAAATTTAACTAGGAAAGCATTAAATTGGCATGCCAGCCAGGGACTGTCTCGACTCTTCTCCGGATGATGAATGATGCATGCTCGGGTTGCCTTTGCGCGGAAATCTATGGCGATGTCCCAATTAGCCTCTGTTTGCAATTATTCTTGGAATGCGTGCCAAGCTTCGGAAGGCTGCTGATTCTTGATTTGCTGCAACAGAAAGCAGGAAAGGGGCATGGCAATGTATTTTCACATATGTATGCATGCCTCGATCCTCGTGCCACCAATCACGCATCTCGATGCACGATGGCCGAGGAGTCGAATTGCATAACTCAATGTGGAATGAATGCACATGAAAATACAACTAAACCTAACTCCATCATGGATAATCCACAGTGTCGGTGACTGGGGAATTGAGACACGTTTCGTCACTCGGAGTACGAAACGCCCCTCGTTTCTCGTGCTCGGGCTAACTCCTATCCCAAACACAATGCAATATGCATGACATGCATGAATGCAACTAAGATACAACCTAACATGCACAATGTTATGAAATGGCATACACGATGCACGAAGTAACATGGCATACACAATGCGCTAACATACAGCCTAGCATACACAATGCTATGGAATGAAATGGCATACACAATGCATAATGGGATTACACTAATATGAGTGGACCTCAGCCACACTCACATCGGAGGCCATTAGATGAAAATGAGACACTCGAAATGCGTGCACACGTGCACGCAAACCGAGGACCGACCCTAAGGCATCGAATGCCACTCTAACAAAGCATGGCAAGGCATGGAATATGGCATACTAGCATGCAAATTTTAGTATCAAAATGTGATGCAAAACAGTCCCGAAACATGGAAACATGGCACCCGATGCATGAAATGAGACCCGAAACATGAAATTAGGTACATAGAATGACCTATGGCTATGCAAAGCATGCATTATTTGAACATAAAGTATGAATACAGAATCAAGAAAGTCCCAAAACAAGCTTATTTCCAGTTTTAAGCAAGGCCAAAAGGTGAACACAAATAGGGCTAAACCAACATGCAAAAATGGCCCCGAAAGAGATATAAAGAATCAAGTGGCATCTGATGGCCATAAATGGCAAAGAGCCCTTCAACAAAGTTGAAGATGGGCTCAAAATGAAGCACTTTACAGTTTACAACAAGCCACGAAAACAAACACAAGTATGGCTAAACTATTATGCAAGAAATGGGCCAAAAGGGAGACAAAGAAGCAAGTGATGGTTTCTGGCCTCAAACAGAGGAGGGCCCTTCAACAAAGTTGAAGAAGGGCCCAAAACATGGTATTTTACAGTTAGTGGCCAAACCCAAAACAGTGCACATGCAAGCTTAAAATACTATGCAACATAAGGCCTAAAAAGAGGTTTAAACACAAAGAGCAAAAAGGGAGATTCAAAAAGCAAAAGTCCCTTGATTAAACATGAAGAAGGGTCAAAATAAGGTTATTTACAGTTCGGACCATACAAGCACAAGGAGCTAACAAAACATGCAAAAATAAGGCCAAAAGAGGGATAAAGAAGCAAGTGGCAAAAGGAAGCCTCAAACAGTGAAGAGCCCTTCAACAATGTTGAATAAGGGCTCAAAATAAGCCACTTTTCAATTTATAACCAAACTCAAAACAGTTTACAAATAGGCCTAAAATACTATGCAAGAAAGAGGCATACAAGAGAGGTAAAGAAGCAAGTGGTAGCTAGAGACCTTAAACATGGAAGGACCCTAAAACAAACATGAAAAATACTTCAAAATAATTCTATTTTCAGTTAGGGTCGGAGCCCAAAAATGTAAGCAAGTATGGCTTAGAAAGCATGCAAAAGAAGCTTAGAAAGAGGGAAAGTATGGCTCACCCTTGTAGACCATACTTCAACAGCCTCTTGGCTTGAGAAAAGGTGCTCCTTGCCTCTGGAAAACCAGCTCCAAGTGTTGGAAAGGATGGTGGGGAGGTGGTGCTATGTGGTGGTGTAGAAAGGGGCCAAGAACAAAAGGGTTTTGATGCTTGGAATATAGAGAGAGAGAAACTAAATGTAGGAGGCTTAAACAAAATTTTCTAACCTCTAAAAATGCAGCTGGAGCTGCTGGTTTTATAGGCAAAAGAGTGGGGGAAAAGGGGGGAAATTGAAATTGAAATTTCCCTCCAAAATAGGCCTAAAAGAGAGATAAATACGCAAGTGGTAACTTCCGGCCTCAAACCAAAGAGAGCCCTTCAACAAAGTTGAAGAGGGGCTCAAAACAAGATATTTTACAGTTTATGACCAAGTCCGAAACAGCTCACAACTAAGCCTAAAATATCATGCAAAAATAGGCCTAAAAGAGAGTTAAAGAGGGAAGTGATAGTAGGAGACCTCAAACAGCAAAAGGTCCTTAATAAAACATGAAAAGGAGCTCAAAATATGACTATTTAGAGTTTGGGTCGGAGCCCAAAAATGCTTGCAAGCAAGGCTTAGATATAGAGCAAGATAGGAACAAAAATGAGGGGAAAGAAGCATACCCTTGAAGACCAATGAACCAGCAGCTTTTGGACCAAGAAGAGGAGCTCCTAGCCTCTGGAAAACAGCCTCAAAGTGTTGTAATGGAGGATGGAGGTGTATACCAAAAACCGGAGCAAACGGAGGTGGTTAAGCAGTCCCGAACCGAGGCACACGGCCGTCGGCTCCGAAAAATCGAAAACCGGGCTCCAAACGGGAAAAATGGCCTACGACCACGAAACGTAGCCTACGGCCACTAAGAGATGATCTACGAGACCTCTCCCTCCCTTCGGAAAGAGAAAGCAGAGAAAATAGAGTCTGGTTCGCAAACCGAGGCAAGACACGAAAGAGCCCGGAAGTTCGCAGGCAAGGCTCGCAGCCGAGACTCTGAAACTTCTGCATGAGCGCAATATGCAATATCACCGAGCGCTCAATCGGCGACGTCTGAGTCTTAAGGTCGGTCAAAAATGGGGTGTCTACAGTTGGTATTGGAAGTCGATGGTGACCGGTGGTTAGAGTTAACAAAAATGGAAAAAAACATATCTTGTGGTTCGAGAAACCTTTAGTTTATTCAAGAACTAGCTGGACCGGAGCTACTGGTGGTCGGTAGCGGTGAGAGAGTTGGTGGAGAGGAATTGAAGGGTTTGGAATCGGAGGAGGCTATGATTCATACATATATTCACTCAACCTCATCTCTTAGATCTGCTCACCTTTCTATCTCTCTATTCATATATAAATACATATAATTTCTTTTAATCTCTATCTCTCTCTCTCTCTTTGTCTCTCTGTCTCTGCCTCTCTAGCAAATTCACAAATCCATGAAGATCTTGGCCTTCAAGACCATCAGATAGAGTTAAAAAAAAGATGAGAAGTGAGAGAGAAACACCAACAAATAGAGAGAGAGAGAGAGAGAGAGAGAGAGAGAGAGAGAGAGAGAGAAGTGAGATTTGAAATCAATTTGTATAGAATTGTAACAAATTAAACCTTGTTTCAATGGATAAAAAAATTGAAGATTGTGATTTCTTTATTGAACATATAAGAAAAAAAAATTTGACAGATAAAAAAATATTTCAATAGATAGGTTAAAAAAATTCAATAGATAAGAAATTTTTTTTTAAAAAAATTCAACAAATAAAAAAATATTTGAACAGATAGGTTCAAAAAATTCAACAGGTAAAAAATAGTTCAATAGATAAGTTAAGGGGTAAAATTGAAAATAAAATGCCTTCCAAAACAACAAAAGGATTTTTAACTAACAAAAAAATATCTACTGGATCTAAAGTTTTATGCAATTCCTAGATTAGATATTTCAACAATTTTCTCTATAAAATATTATTAAATTAAAATTAAAGTAAAAGGTTAAGAATTACAATCAAAATTAAAAATTATAATTAATTGTGATTTAATTGAATTAATGTAGACAATATAAATTATGTGGATGAGAGATGAGAGAAAGAAAATAACAAAAATATATAGTGCTTGAGGGTATTATAGTCATTTTACATCTATAATTAATGGGGTTGAAGGTTACACTTTGGTCCAAAACTAATCAGGATTTATTGACTATATTTGAATCATAAGAAGGTAAATTGCTTTGACCTTATACCACAAGGGGTAAAATAAATTTTGCCCAAAAATTTAATAGCAATGATAGGGAGTTTTGTATCAAAGACTCATATGCATGTAGGATTCAGATTCATATGAGACTCATACCTATAAAAGTATTTGATAAAAATTTTGATAACGAATTTAGAGCCCTTAGGCCCCGTTTGTTTCCAGAGATAGAATGGAGAGGATTGATAGTGAGAGGATTAATAGTGAGGGGATTGTTAGTGAGGGTCGTTTGTTTTCAGAGATAGAATGGGGGGATTGATAGTGAGGGGATTAATAGTGAGGGGATTGATAGTGAGGGGATTAATAGTGAGGAATTGTTAAATTATTTTTATATAAAATAATAAAACAAATAAAAAAATATAAAAATTAAACATTAATATTAAAAAAAAAATTCCCAATATATAAAAAATGAAAAAAATAAAAAAATTTCTAATCCCCTCACTATTTTTCTAATATCATCTCTACCTCCTCACTATGAATCCCCTCCCCAAGGGTATTAGTAATACCAAGGTATTAGTAGTACCCTCCCCATCTCTCAAAACAAACACGGTATTAGTAATACTAAGGTATTAGTTAGTCCCAAGGTATTAGTAGTCCCAAGGCTATCTCTCAAAACAAACACCCCATATACTAGTCCCAAGTTATTAGTAATCCTAATCCCCTTGCTATAACCCCAAACAAACGGGGCTTAGTATTTTTAAAATTTTGAAATCTTTAATCAACTGAGATGAAAAAGTTTAATTGCAATAAAATTTTCATAAAATGAATCATATAATAGACATAAAGAGATGACCTACTCATTGCTCATCAAATAATGCATACTTATTGTAATTTTTTTATTTTTGTTTGATATGAAGTTAATTTTGAGACTGGATGAGTTTGGGGGTGGTTTTGAGTTAGGTTTGAGCTTGGATTTTGGGACCAAACTAAGAAAATTTAAACTCCGTTTGGCAAGTTGGGTTGGGTTAAAATAGTTATTAAGACAAAATATTTAATTACATTATTCTTTCTATTTTTTTGTTAAAAATTTTTTAAAAAAAATAATTAAAATAATCTATTCCCAATTACCCTTTAGTTACTTATAAATTAAAGTGAGGAAGTTAATTTTTAAAATTTCAAAACTACCCTGTAAAGTGACTCTTTTCTTCAAAGACGAAAATGAAAAATGGCACATACTTTGAAGGGTGGTGAAAGTATAATTTATCCTTTATTATTTGGGATTTACCAGAAACGTGTTTCGTGTGTTTCGTGTACAACATAATAATTTCTTAGAGAAACGCCAGGATGCCTTGGGTTAATTGCTCCCTAATTATACATTTTGGTTGTGTTCTTTTAGGTCGTTTTTGATTTTAGTATTAATAGTAAAATAAATTGACAATCTATGAAATTAGTGGAATAAATAATTTTTTTCACGTTTGTTTTGCAATAAAAGTATATAATTCTAATTATATATTTATATTGCATTATTAGTTTTAATTTTAAATATATTTGGTTTGAGTTTTTTGAATTAAGTTTTTTGAAAAATGAGTTTTTTTGGTTTTCGTGTTTTTTTTATTTTTAGTGAATATTTTTAAAATTTTAAACAATTTTTTTTTTACTTTTTTAGATACAGCTTACTTAGATGTATCTAAAAAGTAAAAAATTTGTGAAAAAATTAATAAATACATAAAAATACAAAAAATGTACTAAATTTTAGGGCTTTTTTTTTTTTTTTTTTTGTATTTTTGATATTTAATGAATTTTTAAAAAGTTTTTTTCACATTTTTTTTTTTTTTACTTTTTAGGTATATTTATGTTAGGTATGTCTAAAAAGAAAATTTTTTTTCTAAAATATTAAAAACATTTAGTGAAAACAAAAAAACATAGAAAATAATAAAGTACAATTTTCTAAAAAGTGTTTTTAGAAAAATGAAAACAAGCAAAGTGATGTTCGAATGCCCATCCAATCCTATTCGGATAACAAAAATTATCACTCAGAATGTGATTGTCATAGATTAATAATCTCAATCTTATACTCTAATCCATCAAATCAAATAAGCCCTTACATATAACGAGGGAAACTTTACAGTATATATCTCCTTTGGAATGTGTGTTATATGCACCTCTAATTATAACTTTTGTGGTTTTTTATTGTAACATGTTGTGTTAATTATGACTGATTGTGATGTTAGCTTTGACATTATTTTGATTATACTTAAGTGATGTTTGGTTATAATTCATTTTTTTTAGTTATGAATCCTATGAGATTAAGTGATGATATTTGTGACAATCAAATTTACAAATAACAATACTTATATAAAAATAGATACTTGTTTGTGGTATGGTCTCTGAATTAGGTCCAATGTAGCAACCAAAAAAAAAAAAACTTTGCAACACAACAATAATGTGCACTTATATATGTCATTTTTTTTAAAATTTATTTTAAATGTGAGATTTTATGTTGGTGAGATTTACACCATATCAAATCCAAATTTACATTATGTGTATACTATTATGTATCTATCTATCTATCTATCTATCTATCTATATTATTATATTAAGTGAAGATTGAATGAGATGAATAAAAAAAAAAAAAGAATCGAAAAAAAAGAAGGCTGCATGAGACTTGAATCTTAAATTTTAGTATGGGGATGTATTTTGTGAATGATAGCACGTGGTCAAGGTGACGTCGAAGTGTCAGCCGAGGTGTTACGTGGCCTGGTCTTGATGTTAAGGTGATCTCGGTTAGGCCAAGGTTATCTGCAGAGATACCAGAACCCAAGATGAGCGAATAAAGGATAAGAGTCCTAGAATAGGGGATGATTTCAGTTTGGATAGATATAAAGCTCTTAGGGAGTTTATCCCTATCTAGTTGAGAGTCCAGGATGAGCATTGAGCCTGAGTTCACTGAAATAAGTCTTCTATAGAGATCAGGTCAGTGTTGGCTATAAAAGTAGGGCACCACCATGGATCTCAGGTATTTGTGTGATATACGGTGAGCAGTAAGTATTTTCTTGTGAGTTAAGCACAATTTGCTATCTTTGAGAGATATTTGATTACTGACTTGATCGTTGGAGTGCCCTCCGGGTCGACGAACGACTATCCGATTCTTATCTTTCTGTGACAGGTTGTTCAGGCTTAATCTATTCTGCTGGTGCTCTCCAGCTGAGTTCCTTGTTTAGTTGTGTTGTCAGAAATCAACACCCACAATTTGGCACCGTTTGTGGAAACGTAGGGAGAATAGATGGCCAACAACGAGCAGAAAAAGAAGATTGGGGACGACATCCCTAGTGGGAGTGGTAAACATGCCGATCCTAACATGGAAGGGGAAAATCGTAATGAAGAACCACAGGATCAAAATCCCAGGGAGAAGGACGTCAGCCAAGAGAGAGACGCTTCGAAGAAAGCAGGTCGAGATGAGTATTACAACGAAAGCGACCTCCAGGTATGGAAAGATAGATGCCTAAGGAGGGACGATGAGAAGAAGGGAATGACAAACAAATTGGCAGACCTGCAATCGATTGTCAACTTCATGATGCAGAACAACGTCATGCAACCACCGTTTCCATTGAAGGACACGCTGATTCTAGCGGCCAAGAATGACACCCAAAAAAGGGGGCAGAAAGCAATTCCAGTAGTCTTTCAGCATGATAAGGTGAAGGAACGCTCACATCGGCCTTCACGGGATGCCGGGCGAGTAGAGTCAATGAGAGGAGAGTCTTAGAGGACGCCTTGTACCAAGGAAACTTATGTCAAGGAACATCGGCATATTCGAGGGAAGGAACTTTGTTTTGACACGGTAAATGAAGAGAAGTCCAAGAGGACACATAACGACACCAGGAGTAGTGCACCAAAAAGGTTGAAATCCATTGACAGTCAAGCTCTTGGTTGGACTAAGGAGGATTTAAGGGACTACCTCCAAAGGAAGCGGTAGAATGTCGAGGTCATATCCCCCATCAAGCAGAGAACGCCGTTCTTAGTAGAGTCAGATAGGTTTGAGAACTCAAAAAAGTTCCATATGCCGAGGTTCTAAGTACATGACAGTAATTTTGATCTGAGCTTTCACGTCGGTTTATACTTGAATTCAATGGCTCTGTATACTGGGAACGAACCGTTGCTATGCAAGGTGTTCTCCTTATCCTTTGGAGAAATCGCATCAGATTGGTTTCACAAATTGCTGAAAGGAACTGTGAAAAGTTGGGAAGGCCTGGCCAAGATGTTTGTACCTAGGTTTGTTGCAAACAAGTTACAACCATTAAGGGTAGACTCCCTGATGGCTCTGAAAATTGGCAAGGGTGAAAGCCTTAGAGCTTATGCCAAAAGGTATTATGAGGTGTTCAACCGAATACCGGGGTGTAACCAGGAGCTAGCGGTTGTGTCTTTTAAGAACGGCCTGGAGGATGATTGCACGCTTCGAAAGTCGCTCGCAAAGGCTCTACCAAAAAGTATGGAGGACCACATGGCAAGGATCAAGAAATATGCCAGAGCAGAAGAGGATACATCGGGAACGAAGATAAGAGAAATGGCTCACCGAAGCGAAGCTTAGGTAATACTGGATTTAACAGGCAAGAAACAGGGTTGAGGGCTGCACAGATAGTCACCACTATGTTCCGAATCCAGTTTATAAAGTTCTAGAAAAGATTAGGAACTAGCCATATTATAGAGCGCCGGAGAAGATTCCTGGCGAATTTATAGGGAGAAGCCTTGGACAGCACTGTGCTTACCACAATGAGGATGGGCACCTGACACAGGGGTGCAGAGCTCTGAAGACGCATTTGGAAGATCTGGTCAGACAGGGTCACTTGAGGGACCTAGTAGATGATAACAGAACGAGAGAAGAGCAAGCAAGACTGTCCTAGGCACCGACAACACCACCTCCGCCACAACCGCAGCACATAGAACCTCGGGTGATCAATGTGATCCACTCAAAGATAAATGAGAATGATATACAAGGAGAGACCTAGAAGGTGAAACACTTACAACATGTGTGTTAGGTCCAGCAAAAGAGGCCTAAGACAAATGAGTACCGGGGACCGATGGTGTCTTTTAATGAAGCAGACCTAGACATGGTACAATATCCACACAATGATGCTCTAGTAGTAACCCTCAAGATCCGAGAATTCTAGGTAAGGCTCATTTTGATCAACCAAGGCAGTTCTTGTGACATCATGTATGTCAGATGTTACAAAGAGCTCGGCCTCTATCGAGATGATTTGGAGTAGTTCGATAGCCCAATGGTTGGGTTTAATGGAACGCCAACATGGCCTCTGGGAGCAATAATTTTGGAGGTGCAGGCAGGCACCAAGAAGGTAAACACATAGTTCACAGTAATTAACACCCCCTCCGCTTATAATGTTATCTTGGGAAGACCATAGTTGCACGTAATAAGGGCTGTTCTCTCAACATTGCACCAACTGTTGCGATTCCTAATAGAACATGGAATTGAAAAGGTTAGAGGGGATCAGGTGCAAGTAAAAAATTGCTCAATGGCAGTAATGAAATCCACCTGCAACGTGCGAGAGGCAGAAACAGTAGAAATTAAAGACGAGAACATAGAGGCCCTAGATGACGTTGGCAAAGAGCTAGCCGAAAAAGAAGAAGACGAGGAATGCTTCTTCCTTCTCAGCTCAAGTTTGGCCGAGGATGAGGAAAGGGAATTGGAAGCTTTCTTACGAGCCAACATAGAAGTATTTGCATGGACGCCATACGAGATGCCAGGCACTAACCTGAGGTCATATGTCATATGCTCAATGTAGACAGGTCGACTAAACCTGTTATCCAACGAGCGAGGATACCGATGTTGATGCATGTTGAGGCAGTTGAGGGGGAAGTAGACAAATTGCTGAAGCCAAAGACATTCGCGAGGTGAACTACCTTACTTGGCTATCCAACACTATGGTAGTGAAAAAGAAGAACAGCAAGTGGAGGGTTTGTATTGATTTCACCAGTTTGAATAAGGCTTGTCCCAAGGACAGTTTTCCACTACCTAAGATTGATCAGTTAGTAGATACCATTTCAGGGCATGGAAGGATGAGCTTCTTGGATGCTTACAGGGGAGACCACCAAATAGCAATGTATTCCCCTGATGAGGAGAAGACTACATTTATTACCTCAAAAGGGCTGTACTGCTATAGAGTGATGCTTTTTGGGTTGAAAAATACGGAAGCAACTTACCAGAGGTTAGTAACCAAGATGTTTAGACATTTGATTGGCATGACAGTAGAAGTATACATTGATGACTCAACGCTTGAGAATCATCTGGCTGACTTAAAGGCAATTTTTGGTATCCTGAGAACATATCGGCTCCGACTCAACGCTTCAAAATGCGCATTTGGAGTCGGGTCTGGTAAGTTCTTGGGATACATGGTTACTAGAAGGGGCATTGAAGCAAGCTCGGATCAAATCAAGGCCATCCTTGACTTGAAAAGCCTGACATCGGCAAAACAAGTACAGATGTTGATTGGAAGGCCCGCAGCCCTGAACAGGTTTATAAGCAGAAGTTTGGATAAGTGCAAACCATTTTTTAGTTTGTTAAAGAAGGCCATAGATTTTTTGTGAATGGATGAGTCCGAAGTCGCCTTGGCCAACTTGAAAAAGTACTTGACAACGACTCTAGTTCTGTCAAATCCAGTACTTGGAGAGGGACTGTTCTTATACTTGGCAGTTTCAGAGCTCGCAGTGAGTGCAGTGGTAATCAGATAAGAGAAAGGAGAACAAAGGGCAGTATACTATGTGAGTAAAACCCTAGCAAGCGCAGAGACCAGGTACTTACCCTTGGAAAAATTAACACTAGCCTTGGTAATGGCTTTGAAGAAAGTGAATCATTACTTCCAAGCCCACAAGATCGTGATACTGACTGAGCATCCTTTCTAGTCTCTGTTGCAGCAAGGAGATCTGACAAGCAGGGTAGCCAGATAAGTAGTAGTGTTGGGCCAATATGGCTTGGAATTTAGGCCCAGAATAGCAATTAAGGGCCAAGTTTTGGCCACCTTTGTGGCCGAGTTCACACCCGGTGCCATCCCATGTCGGACTCCGGTGAGCCGCAGCTTGGGGTGCCCAGGAGAGCAAGAAGAAACCCAGTTGGGGCCAAAGAACCCCACTCAAGCGAAACAGAAGAAAGAAGATAAACCAAAACCCTGAGACATTTACATCGGTGACTCATTCCGCCTGTTTGTTTATGGAAGTTCAAACGATCAAGGAGCAGGGACAGGAGTAGTGTTAATATTGCCAGATGGGAAAATGTTAGAGCAGTCTATTCGTTTGGGGTTCAAGGCCTCAAACAATGAAGTAGAGTATGAGGCACTAATTGCAGGGTTAAAGTTAGCAGCAGTAATGGAAGTCGATAAGGTGGTAGTCTTCTGTGACTCCTAACTTATTGTGAA
The DNA here is from genome assembly GCA_025200525.1 of Camellia lanceoleosa. Classification (NCBI taxonomy): domain Eukaryota; kingdom Viridiplantae; phylum Streptophyta; class Magnoliopsida; order Ericales; family Theaceae; genus Camellia; species Camellia lanceoleosa. Next base: position 84,031,157 of record CM045772.1, on the reverse strand, counting down.
TCAAGCAATAGGCAAGTATGCAGCCCAAGATGAAAGAATAATATCCTATGTCAAAGAAGTTATTACATTGCTAGCATTGTTCCAGGATTGCCGACTACAGCAGGTTAGCCGAGATGATAATAGTCATGCTGATGCCTTGGCTAACCTGGCTAGTGTAATGAAATCAGGAGAGGCAAGGACAATAATGGTTGATTATTTGTTAGGCCCAAGTGTGGAACCACTGATCACAAAGTATGAAGCAATGTGTGTGGAGATGGGTCCAAGTTCGATGGATGCAATAGTGATGTTCCTTAGGAATGGTAAGCTGCCAGACGACCGAAAAGAGGCACATAAGACCAGATTGAAGTCAGCCAGGTTCAGTCTAACAGCAGATGGCCATCTTTACAGGAGATCCTTCACTGGTCCCCTTTTGAGATGTGTGCGTCCATTTCTAGTTGAAGACTTCTTGTATAAAATACACGAAAGGGTATGTGGAAGCCATGCTGGAGGCAGATTACTTGCTCATAGGGGGTACTGGTGGCCCTACATGCAGAAGGATGCTGAAGCCTACGTTAGAAAGTGCGAAAAGTGTCAAAGGTTTGCACCTTTGATACATCAACCAGCAGTAGATTTGAACCCAGTATCCAGTCCTTGGCCATTTGCCCAGTGGGGCATGGATCTTGTTGGACAACTTCCCTAAGCAATTGGGCAAAATGAAGTTTCTGTTGGTAGCAACTGATTACTTCACAAAGTGGGTAGAAGCTGAACCCCTTGCGAAGATTCGAGATATTGATGTGAAAAACTTCATATGGAAGAACATTATCACCAGGTTTGGGATCTCAAGGGTAATAATAGCAGACAATGGTACACAGTTTGACAGTAAGCTAATCAAAAGCTTCTGTGCAAAGTACAAAATCAAGAACTATTATTCCACTCCAAATTTCCCTCAGAGCAATGGTCAGGCAAAAGTATATAATATGACTATCTTGGATGGGATCAAAACGAGGTTGGAAGCAGCAAAGGGAAAATGGGTGGAAGGGTTGCCTAATGTAGTTTGGGCATATTGGACTACGCTGAGAAGATCAACTGGGAATCTCCATTTGCCATGGCTTATGGCACTGGAGCAGTTATCCCACTGGAAGTCGGCATCCCTAGGATCAGAACCCAGGGAGTAGAGAATAGGACTAATGAGGCATTCTTGGCCCGAGATTTGGACTTGCTAGAGGAGAAAAGAGAGAGAGAGAGAGAGAGCAGCAATTCGGTTGGGGGCATACTAGCAACAACTTGCTAGGACTTACAACAAGAAGGTCAACCCAAGAGAGTTTAAGGTTAGAGACCTTGTCCTAAGAAAGGTCGTCGGCAACAAGAAGAATCCTAGGGAGGGAAAACTTGGCCCAAACTGGGAGGGGCCTTATAGAATCATCTCGGTTGTCGACAATGGGGCGTATCGGCTTGAAGACACTGATGGCAAAGAGTTGCCAAGACCCTAGAACACTTGCAACTTGAAGTTTTTTTTATCATTAGTTTTTTTTTTTTTTTTTTTTTTTTTTTTTTTTTTTTTTTTCTTTCTTTCGATGTTTATGTCATAATTTCATTAGCCAAAGTAATAATAAAATTCTAGTTTGATTTTGAAATTTGTGTGATAGGACTTACCATTCCTATGGCAATGTTTCCGAATGAAACATGACAAATAACTTAGAATTAAATTATATTTGCATATAATAGAGTTGAACTAAGTTGGCGATGTTTCTGAATGAAACATGACGAATAACTTAGACTTATTATATGGCAGGGTTGAATTATACTTGCATATAATAAGGTTGAACTAAGTTGGCGATGTTTCCGAATGAAACATGATGAATAACTTAGACTTATTATATGACATAGATGAAATATACTTGCATATAATGTAGTTGAACTGAGTTGGCGATATTTCCGAAGGAAACATGACTTATTATATGACAAAGTTGAATTATACTTACAAATAGTAGAGTTAAACTAAATTAACCATGACTTGCCATGTCGGCAGAGCAGAACTCAGCATGGAACCAAGCTCACTTCAGTTAGATTAACAGGAACACCAAGGTTGAACACCTTGGCTAGTCTTTGATTGAATTTGACCTCGGCGAAAGACCATAAACGGATAATGTGAACCTAAATGGAACTTAGGCTCATATAAGGGGGGCAGGGAGTAGGAATGATAAATAAACTTAAGGGCTTGAGACTTGTTGAAATTTTTAGAAAAATTTACAAGTTAAAATAGGCTTAACACTTGTTGAAATTTCAGAGAAATTTATAAGTTGGAGTTAGCCGAGGTAATTATGAAAGAAGTATCCGAGGTACATATTACTCGAGATGACCACCTAGGTTGCCAAACTTGGAAAGGTTGGAAGGGTGAGGTCATGACAGAAGACATCAAGCAGAAGTAAACAAGAAATACTTGACTAAATAAGTTTAAGAAACGGCATTTATAAAAATATTTTGAAATATTTTTTAAGTGTTAGCTGAGGCATTACAATTGTTGGCCGAGACAAACAGTCAAGGTTTATATCTGTAGTAATCTACCCCGAAGTTATTATACAGTTAAGGTATACTTTGAAGAATTGTAACATTATTCTAAGTATGGAAGCATACATTCAACACTTAGAAAAAAAGAAAAGAAGAAGAAGAAGAAGAAAGCATGCATTCAAAGAAGAAACTTGTTCAGATATAATGCAAAAAGGCATTTCAACCTGAGATAAAAGATTACTTGTCCAAATTACAAAAAAGTTACAATTGAAAGAGAAGTTTAGAGTAAAGAAAAAAAATCCTAAGTACTAGAAGCATTGGCATTTATGTCAGATTGTTCAACCTCGAATGTCGGCCTCGGTTGGCAGTAAGGATTCCTTCTTTACCGCTATCTCGGCATCGATCTCAAGCAGAGTCTAATCCAACCTCTTCTTGGCCGCCTGGATTTCGGCCTCAGATATCGTTTTCTTAGGAAAGGTGCTTTTGGAGACGTTGTCCTCATTATCTTGAGTCAAGTCCAGGACTTGCTCATTCAGAGTGGGGGACTTGGCCCTAGCAGCAGCCTTTTCTTTTTCGTCGTCAGCCTTGACATCATCTTCCTCGGTCTCATCATCCGATCCTTTGGGAGCTGGAAGGAAAGGCACTTGCAGTTGGATGATATCTCGAAGAGGGGAGTCCATTGGGACCGACAGATGATTAAGAGCCACCATCCAACCGACGTAATAACCTCGGTTGCAAGCCAAATTGATTTGCTTTTTGTATTGGACACGGACGACGACTTGGCCTTTTTCGAAGGCCTTTTCGTCGGCCGCCTTGACCTCAGCCTCTTTGAAGTCAATTGCCTTATTTAGCTTGGCCTTCAACTCTGTTGAGAAGGCCTTGGTAGCCTCAGCCTTGGCCTTGGTGATCTCGGTAGCTGCGTCAACATTTTTGGCTTTAACCTCGACGTCGGTTTTCACCGCTTTCGCAACTTTCGTAGCCTTAGCTTGATCTAGCAAACTTTGGTTGCTGGCCTTGGCATAGTTGAGTAAGGAGAGGAGTTTGGTAGCTTCCTGGGTTTTCTTTACCAACTCCTTCCTCGTCATCCCAGTCTTTACCGCGTAAGAATGTGTATGCTGGATAGCTTGCAAGAAGTAAAGTAGATTAGTGAAATTTAATTAAGTATTGAAGAACCTTGAAAGTGTACAGGAAGAGACTTACTAATATAGAGTGTTGCATTATCAGGCCGAAGTTCTCATACTCATGGAGGTTGGCCATGTGGTTCATGTCTTCAGGAAGGAGCACGACCGTTGACAAGGCGGCGCCGACCTCGACGTCCTGGATCGCGCTGTCGCTAGCTATCAAAGGTTTGTCTCCTACCATGACTTCGAGGGCCCAGATCATGTTCCAAGGGAAGCTGCTGCTGCCTTCTGTGCAGTCTGACCTCGGCTTCTTTGTTGGGGCGGCATCGGGCGTTGCAGCCTCGGTTGGCCTCTTCTCAGCAGCAGATGTATTCTTTTCGACTTTGGCCAGCTTTGAGATCGACACAATGTCCTTAGAATCAACCTGAGTCACTGTAACCTTGGTCTTGGCCTTCTTTACTCTCTTAGGCTTAGGTATGGACTGAGATGGGGAAAATGAGGACTGTACAGTCATGACCCCAAGAATATTGACAAGGAGATCCTCAACGACGGCTGGTTTGCGGCCTATTTTGTTGGCGGTGGCAGCAACGGTTACTCTAATGCCGAAGTGTATTGCTGGAAGGGCGATTGGAGATTTGCTGAATCGCAGCCGATGCCTTAAAATCTCAGTGTTTGCGGCTACGAGTTCTGCTGGTTGGTGCGTTTGCTGGGGCATGACGTTGACATCGACGTCGGCGTCAGCGCTAGGATGTCGGGATAAGTTGGTGTAAACACCCCATTTTTGACTGTCCTTAAGACTTGGATGTCATCGTTTGAACACTCGATGATCATCCCTGTTTGTGTTCGTCTAGAGTTCTCAGAGGTTTCGGCTACGTGCCTTGCCTCAAGACCTCTTGACCTGTTTGTTTTGTGTTTGGTTTTGCACCAAACACTTGTTGTTTTGCTTTTGAGGGTAGGAAATAGCTTGTAGGCCATCCCCACACCTCACCGGCCATGGCTTGAGGCCACCAGCCTTGTTTCCTTGCCACCGGCCACTGGTGATGGTCGGTCGGCACATTTTGTGGTCGGTCGGCCAACTTTGTTGGCCGATTAGCCACCTTTTTTGGCCGAGACCTTTTCTTGAGGGGGTTTGAACCTTTTGAACCCCCTGTTTTAGCTTCTCGAGGAAGCTTGAACCTTTTGAACCCTTGGTTTTTAGCTTCTTAAGGAAGCTTGAACCCTTTGCTCTAACTTCTCCAAGAAGCTTGAACCCTTGTCTAGTTTCTCCAAGAAGCTTAACCCCTTTGCCTAGCTTCTCCAAGAAGCGTGGCCCCTTGTCCAGCTTCTAAGAGAAGCTTGACCCCTTTGCCTAGCTTCTCCAAGAAGCTTGGCCCTTTTGCTCCAAGCTTCTAAGAGAAGCTTGACCCCTTTGCCTAGCTTCTCCAAGAAGCTTGGCCCTTTTGCTACAAGCTTCTAAGAGAAGCTTGACCCCTTTGCTTAGCTTTCCTTAGAAGCTTGCCTCCTTTGACCTTTTTGCCTTAGCTTCTCTAAGAAGCTTAGGCCTTTTTCCTTGCTCTATAAATAGAAAAGCTCATCTTCCATTTTAAGGGTTCTAAGAAATTTGTCTAAGGCATAAACCATACACTTCCCTCCATATCTCTACATTCCAAGCTCCACAGTCCATAGTTCTTGGCCCTTTTGCACACCAACTCTTAGCCTAACACCTCCATCATCAACCTAAGGATCTTGGAGGCCATTTTCAGAGGTTGAAGGTCTGGTTTTGTGGTCTCAAAGCTGCTGCTTTTGCTGCAACTACAAGGGTAACACACTTTACCCTCTTTTGGTCTTTATTTTGCTTCATCTTTTAACCATACTTAGAAGCATTTTTGAGCTTTGTCATAAATTGAAAAAAGTCTTATTTTGAGCTCCTTTTTAAGTTTTTTTAAGATCACTTTTGTTTTTGGGGTTGTTTACCCCCTCTTAGGCCTTGTTTGGCCTCATTTTTGTGCCTTTTTTGTGAGCTTCGGGACCACCTTGTATTGGCCTTCTCACCACTGAAATCCAGATGGATTTCAGTGGTGGGGATGATGTTTTGAGGTCCTAAGAAGGAAAGGGCCATCCTCTCTCCTTATTGTCTTGTTTACTTGCATTTTTGGCCTTACAAAGGAGCCCATACTTGCATGCTTCCAAGCTTTGTTTCAAGCATTTTTCAGTGGGTTTTAAGACCCCCATAAGCCATTTCCAGAGTTTTTTTGGTCATGTTGAGTGTCCTTCTTGCATGTGTAGAGTAACCCTCTTATTGGCCTTTCAAAGGAGCACCTCATTCTTGCATGGATTGGACACATTTCAGTGGGTATTTGGTTGTATTTTAGCATGCCTTAGATCTGTTTTTTCTTGGTTTAATGGTCTCTTGCATTCATCATATGCTTGCCTTGTAATCCCATGTTTTGGCCTAATATGCATCATGTTGTGAGATGACATTTTAGTATGATTTTGGTTAGGTTCCAAGAAGGTTTTAGCACTGTTTTTCCATGCTTGAGGTATAGTTTTTGTTTATTTTGGTCATGCTTTCCATGATTTGTGTAGCCATCTTGCATTCTAGCTTCTTAGCCTAGGATGTGTGGGTCACTAGCATGCTTTACTTAGCTTATTCTCATGATTTGGCATCATTGGAGACCACATTTCTGTCCATGTTCCATGCTTGCATACTTGCATTTTCCATCCCTTTCATGCTTTGAAGAGTTGATGGTTTATGCTCCATGTTTAGGCCTTTGTGCATGCATGCTTGTGTGTGTGTTTTCATGCCTTTGTTGCATCATTATGGCCACTGATTTTGGCATGCTTGAGAGCTACCCATGTTAGTGTAAGTCCATCTCACCATGTTGTTGCATGTTTGTTTCATTGTGCATGTTGTTGCATGCTATACACGTCCACATGTTTAGGTTGTATGTCTATTGCATATTGCATGTTCACATGCTCATATTGCATGCTTAGCTTGCATGTTTAGGTTGCATATCATAGCATGCATCTCTTGCCTCTTGAATTGATTATGATAGAGGTTGGGGCCCATTATTTGTTTTGTGCATCTCATTCCATATTGAAATGCACAACTTGGCTTCTTTGGCCATCACGCATTGAAATGCGCGATTGATGGCCCGAGGGCTAAGTCACAAACTCCTTTGAGTCATAAACATGATAAGGAGTGTGGTTGGTGCACACATTGCTTGAAAATGCATTGCCATGCCATGTTTGCCCTCTGCTGCTGTCAAAACAGGTTTCTGCAGGAAGCTTTGGTCGACCGACCATTTCCAGTGCCGACCAACCAAACATGGATGGCCGAGAGCTCAATATTTGGTCGATGACCATTACCTATGGCCGGTGGTGTTCCCTCTTAGCCGGTGGTGTCCCACAGTGTTCAGAGAGTGTTCCCTGGGACTTGTGAAATTTCCAAAGGAGCAGAGCAGGGTAAACAGAGGCAGCTTGTGTATGGCGACAGATTTCCGAGCAAGGCGAGTCAAGCATGCATCATCCCATTATCCTGAGGCGGGGCTGCAGCCACCTTCTTTCTGTAATTAATTTGTTAATTAATTAGGTGGTCTGTAATATTTAATTAGCTTGTCGGTTAATTAAATTTGTATATTCTTTTGGTCCTTCCGAGCAAGGGCAATTGTGTAATAAGTGTGCGTGAGTGCGTGTATGTCTTCCAACCCCATGTCTTTCTCCATTTTATTTACTAGCTTATGATGGTTAGTATTAGGGCATATTTAAATCAGTATACCTTATGCTATGCATGCGTGCATTCATACATTTGTCTTGCATGCATCGGGCTCGGCGCATCATGCTAACTGCATTGTATTTCAATTCCAAATTGAATACATGTTATCTGTTGCATTTCATATACCATGTTTAGAATAGTCGAGCCTGTCTAGATTGCATCTTTGCATGTGTTGCATTAGCCATTTTAAACATGAACTAGGATCATGCATGTGATTACTAACAAGTTTCTGTTTTGGCTTGGAGTACTAGGTAAGCTTTTATGCTTTAGCATGCCACATGCGTGTGAATGTTGCCATGATAGCATGATTACCATGAGGCTAGCTGCTTATGTGATATAACTGTCCGAATGCCTGTGGGTGAAGGTTGGATTGTTTGAATTGGAATAATTCATTGAAATCCGTATTTTAGCCTACTTGCGAGTAGCAAATCTCAAACCATTTTCAAAAAATGGATATGCAATGCTTTGTTCCAAATTAGACGATCTAGTCTATACTTGTTTTGCTGTGTGCATCACATAGTAATTCTAGCTAATTAATCGGAATAAGAACGCATGTGTTTTCAAAAATGAGATATCATGGTTAGTAGAGGTCGAACTTCGGATCGGGCGAGCGGGGGTGTTCATAGCTGACCTTCCCCAATCGTACCCAAGTTCCCGAGCAGAGGCAACTTTAGTGATGACGGACAGTGGCCTTTGGCAAACGAGTCAGGGTTTCCTAAATTCTCCCATTAAAAAATATTTAGGTGGTAACTCTGTTTCTGGCAAAGCAGTCCATGTTTGGTACTTCTTTTCTAAAAATCTGTTTTCTCAAAACGATTTGTCGAATTTGGACTCTTTGGTTCAGATTAAGAACCGTGACAAATCGAGTCCGAACTGTGGGGTGAGGCCCTCACGCGGGGCGCGTCCATAGTTGGGAGGCAGATGTTGATGGCAGCTTAACTGGATCTGAAGATGAGGCCTGGTCTGGCCTTGACGATGAAGTGATTGGTGGAGTGAAAGCAGACGGAGGAGTCTTGCTGCACCTAGGAGCGTCAGGAAAGGCCAACTTGTATGTTGGGATATAATTGGGTAGCACAGGAACTTTGCGCCGGTCAATAGGCAGGCCTAGCAGCCATTTCAGGTCTTTACTGGGAACAAAGGATTGGCGGAAGTCTTTTGATGGTTGAGGAAGAGCTGCAAAGAGTCGAAAACATACATTAGAACAGACAAGAGAAATAAAGCGATAAAGTTTTAAACAGAGAAGTTAACACTTAGTTATTACCCTCATCATCTTTAAACACCGATAGGCGCAGAGGGAAGAGATGAAGATCATCATCGGGAGCAAACTCCCAATTACTTGAGACGATCAGGTAATCATCTCTAGCACCCTTGTTGGAGTCTAGGAGAGGCTATGATTTTGTAGGCGGTGGATCTCGACTTGAGGTAATAAATGTAGCCTTTTTCAGACTTTAGGCCACACATGGTATAACAAAATTGGATGTCGGCTAATGTTATCCTAGTGTTTTCTCGACGGGCTAGAGCAATTATACCATTAATAACCCTATAGGAATTGATGGCTAGCTGCATAGAGTTGAGTTTGTAGTAGTGAAGGACTTCCCTAAAGAGAATGTCTAAGGGAAGCCGAAGTCCGCATTTAATGAAGGCAACCACAGGAAAGGGCATGGAGTCTCCATCTGGCATGATAAAGTCCTCCTTCCCAGCTAACCTAATTTGGACATCGGCTGGGATAGAAAACTCTCTCCTAAAGTACTCAAGTTTTTCTGGGGTGTCTACCTTCCACCTGAACATACCCATTATCTTGGCAAGAAGGGATTGGACAACAGAGTGATGGATATAGGTTTGAATACCTCGGCTAAAACCTAAACAGGCACTGGTGCAGGGGTTTTTGAAGATCTAAGAGGGGTTTGTTTCGAGTTTCCTAAAGAACAAGGTTCTAAAGCAAATTCCAATCCTAGAAACTACAGAAAATAGGAATTGAGGGAAAAATCTAGAAATACAACAAGAAAAGCAAAAAAATGAGCATGATTCAAAAATCAAAAAAGCAACCAACATTCAAGAATCAGGAAAATCATAAATTTGACGAACAATGAATTCAAGAAACAAGAAGTGATGATTAAAGCATGGAGATAGAGACAGAGTACAACAAAAACAGATGTAGAATAACAATAGACAATGTGCACAAATGGCAGATTAGAAACAAATCAAAAATGAAAGACTGAAATGAAAGGGAAAGAAGTTAAAGAACTTACTAAATAGGGCCGAAAGAGAGAACGCTGGAGTAAGGTGCGTTGGAGTCAAACGGTGACGATGAGTGGAGTGTGACAGTAGTTGCTTCGACTGAAGACGGTGGACGGAGCAGTTGCAGAAAGCTCGAAGAAACGACAATGGTGGCTTGAGGGTTTTGTTTTAGAGAGAGAAAACTTGAGCAGAGTGAAAACAAGAGAATGAGAAGTGAAGAGACAAAAAAACAGAAAGGAGTTTATCAAAAATACGAAAAAGCGGCAAAATGTAATTAAACACCTCGGATAGCGTGCTTGTTAGGTGACGTTCGGAGAAGCGATGTGACCTGATAGCGCGTGTCAGGTATGGACCAATAAGGAACGGATGCGTGGAGGAAACGATTGAGAAAAATCGTGAATGACAACTCATGTGCAGTTAGCACTCTTGAAATTCTTGAAATAATGAGGCCATGATCTCGGCCATAGTAGCGATCTAGGGTGAGATGTGCAAAAAACTAAGAACTTGGTTCTTAATCCTTGATAAAGATAGACAATTGAATCCTAGTTATATAAAGCCGACGAATCATGATCTCGGTCAGAAGGATAAGTGAATTCTTAGCCGACATAAAATATGGACGAACGGTGTAGGTTATATCACCTTAGGTTACCGAGGTAATATAACCTAGGGGCAATTGTAGGGACATATTTTGTGAATGACAGCACGTGGCCAAGGTGATGCCGAAGTGTCAGCCGAGGTGCCACGTGGCCCAGTCCTGATGCCAAGGTGATCTCGGTTAGGCTGAGGTCATTTGCGGAGATACCAAAACCCGAGATGAGCGGATAAGGGATAAGAGTCCTAGAACAGGGGAGGATCTTAGTCTTGATAGAGATAAAGCTCTTAGAGAGCTTATCCCTATCTAGTTGAGAGTCTAGGATGAGCATTGAGCCTAAATTCACTGAAGTAAGACTTCTACAAGGATTAGGTCAGTGCTGGCTATAAAAGTAGAGCACCATCGTAGGTCTCAGGTATGTATGTGATATAAGGTGAGCAGTAAGTGTTTTCTTGTGAGTTAAGCACAATTTACTATCTTTGAGAGATATTTGATTATTGACTTGATTGTCGGAGTGCCCCCGGGTGGACGAACCACCGTCGGATTCTTATCTTTCTGTGACAGGCTGTTCGGGCTTAATTTATTCTGCCAGTGCTCTCCAGCTGAGTTTCCTGTTTGGTTGTGTGGTCAAAAATCAACACCCACATTTAGATCTATTAAAAAAAAATCTTACAACTTAAATAAAACACAATATATGTATATTGTTTTATTTTTACTTATTTAAATTTTACATGCATCGCATGTGCCAACCGCTAATATTTATACTATTATATTAAGTGAAGATTAGACTTGGGTAGTTTACTTCTCCTTATGTCACATGTCTCTCATCTTTCTATTTAAATAAATAAATAAATGAGAAGAGTGAGACTCAAATCTTGGATCTTGGGTGGGTCTACTAAAGAAGGCTCTAGTATTACTTGAGTGACAAACAATATATAATAAATATTTTATTTTATTTTTATTTATTTAAATTACAAACACATTGTGTGAACCAACACTAATATAGATTATATTTTTAATACTTTCTTGTAAAACAAGTGTTTAAAATTTTAACTTTTAGAGTACAAAAGTCATTGAAATAACAAAAGTAGGGTTCTATGCTATATTTTCTTGGTAATGATCTTAGTTTTAACAATAGTAAAGCATGTTACAAAGATATAGTCAAATGGTTCAAAATTTAATATCAACTTTTGATTATTGGCTTTTTTGGGTAGTTTATATATTAGAAATATAAATTCGCTTGTGTTAGTAAGGATTGAATAATCTTTATAAAGATTAATTAAGCCAAAAAAATAACCAAGCAACTATGAAAAATTCTTTTTGTCTCAATAGAGAGAACTTTAATGTTTGTGTTTCAGTGAGAACCAATTAATGATTAGGAGAATTCAACTCAATAACAATTAAATAAAAAATGGAAGAAGAGACTAAGACAAAAGCAGAGTAATTGACTAACTAAATAATTCAATTACACTTATGTTACCTTAGTTATTCTGGCAACTTCAAAGGTGAAAGTAGCTAAAGATATTACAAGTTTAAGTTTTTTGATCGACAAAACAAATTTTTGTTGATGGAAACATATGAAGTATGAATGAGTACATCAATAAAGAGGAGCTTGGAGCTAAAGCTCAAAGCTACAGTTGGTGAGAGACCAACAACAAACAAAGGAAGAAAAACCAAAAAAACAAAGGGCTTCCACATGAGCCAGCAGTAGCAGAGAAAAAATGGTTGCCATATGATCCTCCAGTAGAACAAAATCAGCAGAACAACCACCTCCAACAGCAGAACAACCAGCAGATTACCAACAAATAGCAGAGAAAAACCATGGACTGCACTGCAGCCCTTCAAGTCATTCTACACAACCATGAACTCTGAACAACAAAGTAAACAGAGCAAGGAGAGAGAGCAACTAGAGAGAAACCAACACAAACCAAGTATTCAACCAAAAATATTGCTGAAGCATACTAATAGGTATTCAACCAAACACAACCAGTTCCTGCACTTCTGCAACTGATGGTATATGCATTACCCTCAACTTCCCTGACTTTTGAATCTGCACATCATCAATCAAGAATAGGTATTCAACCAAACCAGGAAATCACCAAAAATATTGCTGAAGCATACTAACAGGTATTCAACCAAACACACCCAGCTCCTACACTTCTACAACTGATGGTATATGCATTACCCTCAACCTCCATGACTTTTGAATCTGCATATCATCAATCAAGAACCAAGTGGCTTCTTCACTTCTGTAACTGAAGACCAAGCTAGCAAAAACAGAGATGCCATGACTTAACCCATCAAAACTCCACCCAACTCAGTACAATAGAGCTCCTCCAAAGCATAATATGATTTGCCCTAAATCACAGATAAAATCATTGGTTAAAAAATGAAACTCTTTCAGATATGGATTCAACCACAGAGCAATCCTTGTCTCAATCAATTCACACAACTCCACCAAATTTGGGTTAGCTGCCTTAAACATACATTCATTTCTAAGTTTCCAAATTGACCATAGCACAGCCAATGAGATAGCACTCCAAATCTTTCTTTCCATCATTTTCATCATTCCTCCAGCCCACCATAACAACAGCTGATCCACCGAGCCTGGTAATGCCCCTTGAGTCCCCCACCAATTCAATATATTAGTCCATACATTCCACATAAAAGGACAACAGATTAAAACATGGTTCACTGACTCATAATCAGCCTTGCAAAACACACATAGACCAACCACATTCCCAGACAGAACACCAATTCTTTGTAAAAACTCAACAATCTTGATTCTATTTTTCTAAGCTAACCACCCAAATACTTGAACTTTAGGGGGGACAAAATTAAGCCACACCAACTTAGTAATTGGAAGAGTTGGGCCAATATTACAGGCAACAAAACTATACAAAGAAGCTACAGAAAAATGACCTGAAGATGATGCTGTCCAGACAGGCCTATCCACTTGATTAGACCTCACTGTAGGTCCTGCTTTTAATTGATTTAGGAGATTTTGAAGCTCCACCTCCTCCTACACATACAACGCTCTTCTGAATGATAGATTCCAACCTCCTAGAGAATCTTTCCTATCATAGATATCCTTCAGAGTATCACTTTTCTCTAGGGACAATCTATATAGACTTGGGAACTCACATTTCAGACAAAGATGCTGACACCATCTATCAGCCCAAAAGCTAATCCTTCTGCCATCCCCAACTAGCAACTGAAAATTGTTCACAAAAAACTTCTTGGAGATTGTTTCTATGTTCATCAAAAATTGTAATGCCTTTCCACACATTTGACTGGTTATTTCCAGGCATAGAGGAAGGCAGCCAGCTTGCATTCTTTAGCTTATACTTGCTGCATATAACTCTCTTCCACAAAGCTTCACTCTCACACCCAAACCTCCACCACCATTTTAGTAATAAGCAAAAGTTGACCTCTCTCACCCTCCTAATGCCTAACCCTTCTTGTTTCACACTTTTGCACAGCTCCCCACATCTAACCATATGGATTTTCTTCTTAATTTATGATCCTCTCCACAGAAATGTAGCTTGAAGCCTCTCAACTTCTTTAGCAACCCCTTCAGGCATTTTGAAACGTGACAGATAATACACCGGTAGTGAAGATAGGACAGCTTTAACAAGTATTAATCTCCCAGCAAAAGACATCAATTTCCTTTTCCACCCAGCCAGCCTATATCTAATTTTATCCAAGATAGGCTTCCTTGTAGCTTTCTTCTTTGGATTAGCCTCTAGAGGTAACCTAAGGTAGCTGATTGGTAGTGCCTTCACTTTGCAATTCAAGATTGAGGCAAAAACAACCATATTTTCATCTGGAACCCCCACACCACACACAACACTCTTATGGTAGTTAATTCGCAGCCCAGATAGAACCTCAAAGCATCTTAGCACCCTTTTCAAGTTCCTCACATTATCAACCTCTGCTGCACAGAATAGTAAAGAGTCATCCGCAAACTGAAGATGAGATAATATAACACCATTTGAGCCAACCTTCACTCCTTGGACCAGGCCTAGAGCTTGAGCTCTAGATAATAAGATATGTAGCCCTTCTGCAACTAAATTAAACAGGAAAGGTGACAAAGGGTCACCTTGTCTTAAACCCTTTTGCGGACGGAACTCTTCAATTGGAGGCCCATTAACAAGCACATATATTCTAGTAGATGTTACACATTCCTTGATCCAATGATCCATTTATTTCCAAACCCAAATTGAGACATAATATAGAATAAGAAACCCCAATTAATGGAATCATATGCCTTCTCAAAGTCCAGCTTAATAATTAGCCCCTTTTTCTTTTCCTTCTTTTACCCATCTACCACCTCATTTGCAATTAACACACCATCTAAAATGTTCCTCCCACTTAGAAATGCTGTATGGGTTTCACTAATTATGTGTGGCATCACTTCTTTCAATCTATGAGATAGCAGCTTTGCTAAGATCTTATATATTGACCCTACCAAGCTTATAGGCCTATAATCAGTTAGCCCTTTAGGATTCTCCTTCTTTGGTATAAGGGTTATAAAGAAGCTATTGATACCTTTAACCAACCTTCCATTCTTATGGAATTCACTCAAAAAATTTATCACATCACAGCTCATCACTTTCCAAAATTTTTGGAAACATCCCATATTAAAACCATCTAGCCCTCGTGCTTTGTTCCCATCACAAGTCATCATTGCATCTTTGATCTCAGCCTCTGAAAACATTGCTTCCAGCTTGTCAAAACCACAACTTCCTTGCACTGAGTTGAAACTCCCTCCTAATTGTGGCCTTTCTCTCCAATCTTCACTAAAATGACTCTTGAAATGTTCAAACACTTTCCTCTTCACTTGAGTAGGTTCCTCATATACCACCTCACCCTCTGAAATAGAATTTATCTCATTCCTTACTTGTCTACACTTAGTCATAACATGAAAGAATCTAGTGTTCTTGTCACCCTTCAAAGCCTAATTCATCCTTGACTTCTAGATCCACATTCTCTCCACCATCTTGCTCAACCTCCACACCTTTTCTGTAATAACCCGACACTCATACATGTTTTCTGGTACGCTTTTAGTCCCCTATTCTGTGCATTTGTATGCTTATTGTGAAATTTCATGTGAAAGTAAGTTTAAAGAAGTGAATCTTATGCTTATAGATGTGTATCTGTTTAATATGAGAACTATTTGTTACAATTCTAGTGTTTGAATTAGAAATTGAGGGCCTTAGAGACTTGATAATCCGAAATTGATTCTATAATTGGAACCAACATAATTTTTAAGTAATAATAAGCATTTTTGTGAAATTTCAATTTGGGATGATTAAACGATTGATTTTTATCCTATTCATTTCTTATATATATATATATATATGTGTGTGTGTGTGTGTGTGTGTCTCTTTAACTATTTGACTTAAGATCCTAGCTCAAGAAATATCTCCTGAGAGAGGATAGTGAGAGTAGAGAGAAAGGATCTAGAAGGAAGCTTTATCAAGATCAAGGATTGGACAATTTAGAGGGAATTTGTGAGATTTAAGCTAAAAGGTAAGTTTACTCATCTCCTATAACTTCTCTCTTGAATTTGAGTTGGGTTCCTTCACAATTGTGTAACTTAGAACATGAAATTGAATTTAGTGTATGATCATGGCTTAGCTTGGTTTATATTTTGTGGTTTAGGTGATTAGAATTGAGTTGGTTATGCATAGATAAAAGGACTATCTTTTATTGTTCAATTTCTCATATAGAACTTACCTAATTTTTTTTACGTAAGTAATGTTATATGCAAAAGAGAGTTAAGTATGTTTATGGGTGTGTTCATGTGAAGAAGTAATTCAATTGGGTTGTAACTTGTAATTCTTGTGATATAAATCATGTTATTGTAAGATTAAACCATGATATTGCATGAATTTTATTTTCAAATTGTGCTTCAAGTTAAATTGGCTAAGTGAAGAGTAGGTTGAATTTCGAACTGCCAAAGTGTGCAGAATCGCCGCACGTGCGGGGGTCATGGTTGCGTCTTGGGACAATCGCCGCCACGTCGAAGAGTCATGGTCGCGTCTTGGAAAATGGGAAATTTTGAGTTTGGGTTCTGTTTAAAAAGCACGTGTGGGGCTCACTGCCGCACGTGCGACCCAAGCTGAAAAACATGACATGCTCCGTTTTGCGTGCTGGACCCTCTAATATTGTCAAAATCTGTATTTGATATTGTTTTAATGTTTGTAAATTCAGTCGAAGTAAAGAGAATCAGGAAACGATTTAACAAGGAAAAGAGAATTAATGTGACTTCGTATGTGTGTAGGACACGCTTCGGGAGGAACAAATGCTCCACCAGCACACTGTGAGTAGCGGTACAGAAATGTATATTTTATTTCCCGTTGATAATTATTGTCACTAACACTCTGTTCTTCGTAAGTGTTACACAAACATTTATGATGATTGGAAATCAATGTGAACTTATATGAACATTGGAAGATTTGCGCACATCGGTATGACTTTAGAATCCTTTTGTTCTGTCAATAACAAATATTAACCCTCTGTTATTTATCAGCATACTACGTTACTTCTTAAAGAATAAATGGAACTTATGTTCATCCTTGAACAATGGTATCTATATGAAGCCAAGATTATTCTGTTGTGTTACGTATGGACCCAAGGTCGTTTAGAATCTACGACATGAATGCAAAGGTTTAACATCATTATGTAACCCACGTTAGAATGTAAATTGTTCTGTCTTTGTTAAGCGTACTGTAATGACATGATATGGCAAGAAATGCTCTATTTTCTGATATGTTACGTTTTGAATTAATGAATGATTGTCCATATATATATAAGTATTCATGGCATCCTTAGCACAAGGCCCTTACCCGAGGGTAATAATACCGTGGTTCAAATATGTTACAATTTCCCGGTACCGGAGGTTCCGTTATGGAACTAACAAGTATGCCCTATATTGATTTGTTAACGCTATTGGACGTACCATGTATAATCAAGTATGAACTCTGATTTGTTTATGATTTAAGCATAATTAAGAATATGTATGAATTTGTTATGTTTATCTGTTCCAGTAATGTTATGACATGATATGGATGGTTCGGTCTTTAAGACCTAATGATTTCTAGTATGGAACAAAGTGCTGAACGGAACTAAGTCCTGCAATGCGAGCCACCTCTAGAATCCGTACAAGCCACCTCTTGAGTCCATACATATGTGAACTGAGGCCTATGACCGTTCTATGAAAGTTATGAGGCCTATGGCCGTTTTGCAAAAGTTATGAAGCCTATGGCCGTTTTATGACATATGTGAGGCCTATGGCCAATTTGTGACATCTGGGCCTATGGCCATTCTGTATAATCTGTTAGTACGAAACAAAGTGCTGCACGGAACTAAGTGCTGCCATGCGAGTCACCTCTAGAATCCGTGCGAGCCACCTCTTGAGTTCATACATGCATGAAAAGGGCTTAATGCCGATATGTTTAAGTACTGATTGCCATTCTGTTTAAGGGCTTAATGCCACTCTGTTCCAGAGCTTAAAGCCATTCTGTTTAAATTTAGGCCTAAGGCTATGCTGAAAATAATTACAGGATAAATTTAACTATATGTCCTCTGTCCTTATACATGTACATTGTCATTCAAGTTAATTGTTAAATTGTTACGTACTACTATTCACTGAGCTTGACTCACTTTATGTTATGTCTTTTTCTGTAGGCACTCCACCTGGAGTTCACTCTCAACCCCTGACATCTATTCCTCTTATGTCAACCTCAGGGTGTCCAGGCACTTAAATGAAGGCAGCTCATTTTATGAAGTTTTGCTAAGTTTTTGATTTCGTACCCTGATTGTCTGTCTGAAGAGGAAGTATATATAATCCTCTTACCTTTCAAAGTTCTCGTTATACGCCCAATCTTGAGGACTGGGTCTGTATATGTATGTATATATGCATATCGTTAAATTCTCAGATGCACGTCACTGTATGTTTATTTGTCTTATATTCTGTTGGTGATCCTGACATAGTAGTTATAGCTCAATGGAGATGGTTTTCTGTTATTTTAAAATATTAAATGCTTCCGTTCAGGCCCCATATCTCATATATATATATATATATATATCAAGTTAAATGTCCGTTTTTGAAGCGGTCATGCCCAAACTTTTAGGGGCGGGTTTGAGGCGTGGCATTTTCCTTAACCTCCATTCTTCTTGTTTTTTCTGAATTATCAAGCTCTCTAACCTCAGCAACACGATCAAACTTATGTAGGTCAGCTTTTGCTGCTTCTAGGTTAGTGATTATATTCCCAAACACCTCTACATTCCATTTTTTAAGACTAACTTGCAGAGTTTTTAGCTTTTGTAGAAGAATAAAGCCAACCCATCCCACTATATGAGCCTCCTTCCAGCAGCTCTCGCAGAAAGCTTTGAAGGTTTTATGAAGGAACCATGCATTTTGTACCCTGAAAGGTTTGGGCCCCCAGTCCCGGCCATCCTCCTTCACTAAGAGAGGACTATGATTAGAGCGTAGCCTAGGCAGACCTCACAACTTCAAGTTAAATACCTTAAGCCACTTTGGATCTACTAATACTCTATCAATTCGACTCCACTTTTCACCTTCTCTTGAGTTACACTATGTAAACTTCTTACCACACAATGGTAGGTTAGACACTTCACAACTTTCAATGAACTCATTAAACTCTCTCATCTCCTCGTCTCTTCTAGAGCACCCTTTCCTTTCACCAATGTTCCTTATTTCATTAAAATCCCCACCCAAGCACTAAGGTTTAGGAAAATCTTTCTTTAATTTGACTAAGCTATTCCAGAGCTTTCTTCTTAACCCCACTTCATTAGGTGCATAAACATTTACAATGGCACACTCAAAAGAATTAAAAAAGGTACCTGAGAGCAATATGAACCTCCTGCTGCTACAACACTCTTCTATCTGAAACACCCCTGGGTCCTACACACAAAGTAATCCCTCAATTGCTCCCTCAGAGTCCACAACCATAAAGTTCATGTTATCCCTAGCCTACAATGATCTTACTTCAGTTTCAGAGATCTCAGATTTTTTGGTTTCCTGGAACAGCACCATATCTACCTTTCTTTCCTTCAAGAGCTTTCTAATCTTTCATTTCTTTTCCTTCTTGCCCAACCCTCTTACATTCCATGTTAATAATTGCATAACAAAATGATGATACTCCTTTGCTTATCTCCAATTAGTAGGTGCTTCATGCCCCACCTTTTCCCCCCCTTCCAATTCTTTCCTTATCCTTAAGCTCAAGCTCCACAATCTTGTGAAGCACTTCATCCTCCTTCCCATTGTAGTTTACTCCTAACACTTCCCTCATTTTCAAGGTTGCTTGGGCTTCAGTTAATATATGCCTCCCTTTATTTGTTCCATTCTCAATCGAAGCTGATAGAGAGATGGCTGCTACTGCTGCTCTCTACACTGCATCTTTTGGCACTGCTTTGCTTGTTGAGGCCCCTCTATGCCCATATCTTCTAAGTAGACTAAGAGGATTTGGGGTGTAAGTATCCATGTTTAGCTG
Source organism: Camellia lanceoleosa (assembly GCA_025200525.1). NCBI lineage: Eukaryota > Viridiplantae > Streptophyta > Magnoliopsida > Ericales > Theaceae > Camellia > Camellia lanceoleosa. The sequence continues at coordinate 84,011,441 of CM045772.1, read as the reverse complement.
AAAAGCTAACCTTCTTCTTCCCTTTTTTGTTTTGTGTAGGTCGAAGACTAGGCTCCAGCTCCTGAGCTTCAGATACACTTGGACTGCTTTCAGCTGTTCTAGCTGCATCCCCACCCTCCTTAATATTGCTAATCTTATCCTTAGGCCCATTTTGTGATTTTTGAATACTTGGGTTGCTTTCAACTATCCCAGCTGCAACCCCACCCTCCTTAATATTGCTAATCTGATCCTTAGGTCCATTTTGTGATTTTTGAATTTCCTTCAGCCCATATCCTTGACCTAATTCTTCATACTCCAAGTTTATTAAGGCTTAACCCACCTAGGCTTCTAATATAGCCTAGTGTTAGTATCTGATCATCCATGCTCTGCCTTGTTCCACTAATAGCTGCCTCAGACCGGACGTTATGGTTCCCCAAGTCCATCATTGCCCTGCATTCCTCCCTAGCAGTCGGTGACCTTATATTGTTGTTCTCAATTCCCATTGTCAGCTCTACACCATTTCTTGACTCTACAACCACCGTATCACTTCCCCAACACCTCTCATGTTCTACCTCCTCACTTCTCCTCTCCCTGCGTGGCTTGAACTCTGTGTCTACCCCATTCTAGATGTCCAAAACATGGTCTGAGTCATCCTCCATGTCAGCATCTCCTTCATTGTCCCTGTTGGTCCTTGCCATGTCCTGGTTCTGTAAGGCATTTGAACTACCCAGCTCCTCCATCTCTTGATTCTTTTGGCACTTGCACACCATATTCATCAGTTTTTTTATCACCACTTGTTTTTTACAAACTCTCACTGGATATGACACACCTCGGCACACCAAATTTACAACCTTATTAATTGGTTCCATGCATTTAGTGGATATCTTTATCTTGGCACATGCAAAAGATTTGGGTTGATTCATATCTTCCTTGCTGTACAGAAAATGCCCCCATAATCCACCAATCCTCTTCACATTTGTACTATTCCAGAGATTCAATGGAATGCCATAGCAACTTAGCCAAACACTCCTTTCCTGCTCTAGAACCAGTCCAGATTTGCCTTCTAAAATAATCTCGCACCATTCCATAATCAATTTCTTAATGGGCTTCAGTCCACCACCTTACGACCCCCACTTTCTCTCACCAAGACATCCTCCACTCCTATTGCTTCAATTTCCTTTTTCAAATTGACTGTAGCATAACTCTCTTTCAAGCGAATGACTACACTCTCATACAACCACCCATTCCATATTTCTTCAGCCTTTAGTGTAATGTTATTACTGCCAACACACGATTTGCCTCTTACCGCCTCTGCGTATGATCTCTGATCTGTCGAGATTGGTACCCACTTTCGTTCTTCCCCTTGATGGCCATTTTGCCCCTTGACTGAAAGAAGACCTGGCTTTGTTGATACAACTCCCCCTAACTTCTCCTTCCCAAGATCCGCATGCTTTACTTTGATTGCCTTATTATCCACCCATAGCCCATTGGCTTTTTGCACTGCAACGGTGGCCGCCACAAAGCAACCAAACCTTATAAAGCCAAACCTTGTGTTAGTTGTCCTTCTTTTTTTATACAGGATGAATACATCCTGCACCACACCAAACTTATTGAAAAGGGTGTAAAGCCTCTTCGGGCTCACTGAAGTTGGTAGATTATCCACAAATATGGTGAACACATCTCTACATCCTCCATGCCTCCGTCGTTCTTGCCTACCCCTCTGCCTTACAACTGGGATCCAGCTTCCTTGCTGCTCCATACTCATAGAATCTTCAATCTTCAATCTTGTTCTTCAATCTTCAATCTTCAGTCTTCAATCTTTAATCTTGTTCTTCAATCTTCAATCTTAAGAAGCATTTCTGTATGTGAGTTCCTAATGTCCTTGCCTTTGTTATATTACAAGTTTAAGTTAAGGCTACTTCTATGGAATGTGCAAAGCAAGAAAAGAGAAAAATGAGAAATTGGTAAGTGTTGAATTAGTTTGAGGGCTTCTCGATCTTTTATTTTAACTATTTATAAGTGTCATTTGAATCCGCAGTAGTTATAATAAACTCCACCCATATGATCTCCACCATTTTATCGATATTCATGGAGCTTTTCCCTTCTTAGTTTTTGAATTTGAATTCTATGTGGCATGGTTGCTTCTTTGTAACTACCTTGAAACGGTTGAATTTCTTCAGCCTTACTCTCTAATGAAGGATTTGTAGTTGAAGTTGCGAATTGTCACATGACACCGCTTACAACCTGACAATTGCTTGCCTTCTAACCCTACCAAGTGCTTTCTGACTGGCCAATTTTACTTATGTAATTATTACTACAGATCACCTTGAATTGGTTGGTTTGAACCTAACGGCAATGCACACCCTTAATTATATAAAATTTAAGTTTCTTATCACATTATTTTAGATAAATTTAAGAGTACGTAATAATATTTTTACAACCAACATATCCATATACTCTTCTTTCCTCTTTCCATGACACCCATATTTTTACAACCAACCAACATATCAAAATGATTACATATATTATGACTACAATCAATAAAAGCAAAGGTAGGTGAGAAACCAACAGAGGAAAAAGGGGGAAGAAGAAACAAAAACACATGATTGGACCATTATTAAAGTTCCTTTAGAGCTAGATAGGGAAGAAGAACAACCAAAGAATGATTCAACAATCAAATATACAGTCAGTTAGTCAGTCAGAGTAATCATGAATGGATCAAACATTCTTTTCTCTTTAATTTCATTGTACCATGTATACACATATACACTTGGCATAACAGTGAATGGGTCATAATCTATGTGAATTTGAATGGCCGACACGGTATCATTAATCGATGAAAAAATCCCACCATTTTCGGGCATGTGAAGAAGTTATTACATCATCATCTTCTCACACGACTCAGCTTTCAGCATCATCACCATCTCATATGCCTTTGTCTGTTATAGCTTCTCCATCACAGCTTTGTAAGACTAGTGTTCCAATGCCATGCTACAATGGAATTAGTTGTGGCGGTTAGATAGTTTGTTATCAAGTGAGTTAGTTAGTTTGTTAAGAGTTAGTTAGGATTAGATATTTTGTATTAGTTTAGATATTTTGATTACCAGTATATAACTAAGTGTAAGCTACAGTTTTGTTCTAATGAAAATGAGTTTCAAGATTCTCAATAGCATGAACGTACTATGCAGCCAACAGTACGTAGTTTAAATCCAAATATCCTCCTCCATGTGCGCTCTTCTTTGAATGATTAATGGAGGCCTGTATGTACCCCAGAACATTCCCTGCGTATAATACTTTGAACCACATGTTAATATCAACAATGTTAGGGATTATGAAAATAATCATGAAAGATCTGTAACCTTTGAATTGTACTTAGAATAAAGCACCATATACTGATCAAGGTAATCTAAGGGTCACAATTTTTTCATGATCATTTTCATGAAAAAAATTTCATGATCCCTCACATTTCTCTTTTAATATATATCCATCCACCTCTCTCAAAAAAGTTCTTGATTTGTATGAGCCTTCCATATTGTTGAATTATTGAATTGTTCATGGTTCATCATTAATTTTTTTTTAAAAATTAAATAGCAATATTGTAATTATAAGTTATTTATTCAAATCAGTAGTGTTTTGAAATAATAATTACAAATCAATTATAAACTTAATAAATATTAGGGTAAATTACAAACACACCCCTGAGGTTTACTTAAATTACAAATTATCCCTTTTGGTTCTAGAAATTACATTATGTCTCCTAAAGTTTCTAATTTTATAACAAATAGGTTCTTTTATTAATAAATTATCAAGTTAATTAACAGTTTTTAATAATGTTAAAATTTTATTTCAATTAATAATTAAGATAATTTTATTATTGTATAGGTGAACAATTAGAAATTTTACTTTTTCAATTAATTCTGTTAAATAAATTTTTTTGACATGGAGGTATTTGTAATTTTCCAAGCCACATGAAAAATTCATATTTTAAGCAAACCTCAGGAGGTGTATTTATAATTTACCCTAAATGTTAATAATTAAAATAAAAAACTGTCATAAATCTATAATTATTTTTTCAAAAGTTGCACTGAAATGTAATTTTCTCTTATTTATATGGTGATTTTCTTGCTCGTTCTCATGCCATTAGGATAAGGTTTAAATACAAGATTTTGTTTTATGAGACTTCATCCTTGACTTTATGTAATTGATTTCTTAATTTATAAAGCTTTATTTTGCTGATAAAAAAAGGTTTAAATATATGATTTGTTTTTCACTGTGATACTTTATAATTGTTGACTATCCACCCATCTTAATAGTTACGCAATGATAATTTTTATATTTATATCTTCTTCGGACAAGACAAAATAAAGATAAAAAATTAAAAACAAAAACAGCAACGTGATGAAATAGCCTCTCAAAACCTATTTCCGATGGTGGTGCTTGTTTGTTTCCATTTGACATTAATGCTCCAACAATCACCGACCATTGTATCTTACACACATGTTTGACCTTTAAAATAGATTTATTCAATCCCATCGAGTCCTAGCCTACAAATACATAGAGAGAACTTCATAAGATTAAAATGTGATGGAAGAGAAAATTTTAGAGATTTTTCTTTTGATGATTCGGTGTTTGATCTATTGAATTGACTAATTCGAAAGACGAATGTGATATGAGAGAAATTTTAGATAAAAACAATATAATCAACTTAGTTTTGATAAATGATCAATAATCATGATGGAATTTTTTTTATCAACAAAATAAGTAATAATAATCAAAGAAAAACAACCCAAAGTTGATAAATCACCAACCAACAAGGCAAACACATTACAACTTAAGCATTGAAAAACCAAATATGAACAAATGATAAACTAAGATAAATGACTGGTGACACCGTAATATTAGCTTCTTTGCATTTTGATTGTACTTCTTGTACTTGTAATTTATAGTATATATGAGAGGGTCCAAGAATATTGTTGGAAAATTTGAAAATTTTCGAAGATTGCCGAAAAATCTGAATTTTCTAGAAATGATGAAAGGTTGAGATTCTTCATTGGTCGCAACTAGAAACACAATAGCTAAGAGATGATGGAGACTAGAGATTAGGTGAAGAAAAATGTAAAGTAGTCAGAGAGAAAATAATGACAAAGCTCTCTCATGGATCTCTTGCTTTCACTCAAGGCAAATAATGGAGAAAGGAAATTAGTTTTCTCCCAAAAATTCTCTTCGAAATCCCATCCCATCCCTTGTAAAGCTATAGGTATCTTATGATGTAGGTCGAAGCCCATGTGTAAGGAACATGAAGAATATTCTCTCTAATTACTTTGTCTGAGGATGTGACCTTTCCAAGGATAAGAAAAATCCTGAAGAGAAGATCAACCTCTTAGCGAATTCTTTTTCTTAGCCACGCCTAACTAATGATCTCCAATCATCTCAAAGGGCCAAGGTAGTCCTAGGGGATCCCTTGCCGCTAATATTGTCAAGTCTCATGGACCCCCCGAAGTTGTGCCATCTCAATTCGGGTATAGGCTAAATTAACTGATGAGTGAATTCATCGTCACCGACTGTCCTCAGGATTCAGGCCTTTTGTTTGGACTCTAACCTCACTCCAAGTCCGCAAATGTTGTAGGACTTATCCATGGAGCAACTTTTAGATTGCGATCGAATCCATTCAAAGTCTGAGTGTCTCAGATCTCTAGGCTTGCTTAATGCCCTTTCGAGTCCGAGCCCGAATAAGTATCTAGGTTTATGGATTCAAACCCTCTTGAGACTTAGAACGATTTGGCCCACTTGATAGTGATAAATCGTGCCTACCAATCTTGGACTTTCCAATTAGGCTAGATTAATTTTAATGGGTTCAAATTCACCCCTCCTACAACATTAATAAAATTTTCTTTCTTGTTAGAGACACCCAGTTTTTGCATATAATCCATTTGCAACCTACTTAAGCCTTCGACCGTTAGATCTGACCCAATTCTTGTTTTATGTGGTTTATAGTATATAAGTGGGTCATTTCATCGATTAGGATTTATGTATTGAAATAGATGGTTTATAGAGAGACAACCGCTTCTTTGTATTTTCTTCTTTTGATGTGAACTCTTTGCCATTCAAAAAAAAAATTCTTTGCCATTCTTTCCCCATGAACGTAGGTCGAACCGTATATATCTTCGTGTTTTTGTGTGATTGTTTGTTTTACTTTCTTGTTTTCATTTGTTCCATCATAAGATTTTTGTTGATAAAAAATAAAGCTGATGCAAGTGAATTTGTGTGCATGAAAATTTAAAATACCTACTTCAAATTAAAAGCGAAAGCAAAATTGTAAACAAATAGTTCTAAGTCAAGTAGTGGGTTGACAAGCTTAGTTTAAAAACAGTTACTTTAAAAATATTTTTAAATTTGATTTATTTATTTTTTGAGATGATTGCAAAGGAATTTCAATTGAGTTTTTAAATAATTCTATAGTGTATTAATTTATTTTAATTACAAGCTAGAAGAGAGGTTCAAATGTGAACTACTTTGCCAATTTAATCCATAATAGGCATCATGGTCTTTGTTCACATTATGTAAACTGTTCAATAATTATAAAATGATCAATAATAACTTTTAGGAACTTTTTTTTATTTATTTTAATAACCGAATATCCGGGCCAGTTTACATGCACCTCGACTAAATTTCGAGATCCTGAAATTAATGACCGGACAAATCTCCAGTGGCCCTGAAGTTTTGGAATGTTTGACCTTCACGAGTTTCTAACCTGGTCTTGTGTGGTAATACCTTTGGTTACTTTTCAGCTTTGTTGAATGTTTACCTTACAATATTTTAAGTTTAGCAAGTTGGATATGAAGGTGTTGGAAATCATAAGAGGTGATGGATAGCAGTGTTTAACGGTAGAGGAGAAGGAAGTGAGGAGAAATGGGTGGACTGTGATGGGTAGCAAATGAGGGTCTATGATAGAGGGTTGTGAGTTGAGAAATAATTATATTTGTGAAGATGAGAAAATAAAGGGAATGAGTTGAGAGAAGGGAGGTGGTGAGCTGTGGAGATAAGGTGAACAAGCAAAGGTTATGATTGTGGGGTAGAAAGGTGGATAGGGAGTGGAGACTGGGGCAAAGTCAATGGGAGTGAAGGTTTATTTGTTGTGAAACCACCTTTCAATAGATAATGTGGTAGATTGTTATTAAGAGAAATTGGGAGAAATTAAAAATAAATTAAAATATTAGGTTTTAAATTAACAAAATTAAAAATTTAAGATTTACCTTATTACAAGAGTCAAACTCTGAGAGGTTTTTTTTAATAATTTCTTTGAGAAATTATTATTATTATTATTATTTTCAATAGGACATTCTTTTTTTGGGCTAGAGACCACAATAGAAAAAAAAAAATTATATATATATATATTCTTTAACGATCAAAAGAAAAAGTTTATATTTTAGAATATGAAAGTGCAATTTACTCTGATCTGGTGCAATATCCCTTGACATGAGTCGGATATGGGTCAACCCAATTCACATGATCATTCAAGTGTAAATGCCATTAGAATTTAAATCAAAGTAAGAAAAATCTGATAGTTTAGGAATCCAATTGAGAGTTGCGGCTTTGTTTGGTTTGTTTTTCAGAAAAATTTCTAAGAAAAATTCTTTACAAACAAATTTTTAAGAGTAATCAAATCAAACAAATTTTTTCAAAAAAAATCTCAAAATTTTGTTTGTTTACCTACAAACACAAATCAAACACACATTTTTTTTAAAATTTTTTTGCCCTTTTAAGGTTAAATGATGAAAAAAGAAAAGAATTGTACTTTAAGAGTGAAATGTAAATTTTTTTCAAAAAATATGAGTCAAACCATATAAATGAAAAATATATTTTACCAATATAAAAACTACAATAATAAATGAATGATAGAAACAATGTAGCTACGAGCAACATTTGAGATTCATATAAGCCATGGGTCATTTATTGAATCACGTCTTTTAGTTGGGGGACCATTGCGAGTTCTTCTGTCTTTTTTTAAAGTTTAAAAAATATCGATGAATTAATTGTTCTTTCCCATGTGAAGAGCTTTAAAGTCTCAAGGTTTCAACCAAATCACACATGTAAATGAGCGCGAATTATTGTTCTCATAGTTTGAGATTTATGTCATTTTGATCATTAATATATTAATTATGATACATTTAATTATAAATTATAAATTTTATTTTAAATAAGGACAATTGAAAACACCATTTCTCTACTTCAAAGGTAAAATCGTTAATTTGATAAAATATAATTTAGTTTAACAAAATAAACTCTAAAAATTTATTTTTGATTTTTAAAAAATTATTTCTACCCACCAAAAATAAAATTATATAAAAATAATAAATCTTTTACATTTCTATTTTTTTATTTAATTACCAAATTAATTGTTAGTATGTGTTTGGATAATGATTATGTAATGAATAGTTGTTTTTGTTGATATTTTTTGATGGTTATCATATAATATATGGTTGTATTTTTTGTTAACAGATATTTTTATATGGTTATCACGTAATTGATAGTTGTTACGATTTTAATGTGTAATCGATATGTTTAATATATGAAGCGTTTTATTTTTAGATTTTTTTATTTAATGGATTGATTTAATAATGATATCAAAATTATCGTCATACCTGACTTTTGAAAAAATAAAAAATAATTTAATGAAAACAAATATAAAAAAAGTATTTAAAAAAAATACTTTTACCCTCCCAAAAGACAAAATTATATAAAAATGATATGTTTTTTTTTTTTTAAAAAAAAAAAATTCACTAATTTAGTTTTTAATTTGTTAGAAATTTTTTCTGAAAATAGATTCTTAAAACCAAATCAAATATAACTTTATAATAAAAAAATTTCCAACATTATTCATTAAAAAAAATTATTATATTGCAAATAACATACAAGTTAACCAATATAAAATAAATTTATGATGACTTTGCCTTTAAAATAAACCGTTTGCAAAGGAAACATTTTTTAATGTCATTGTTTGGAATAAGATTCAAAGTTTATGGTTAAGTATATCACAATTAAAAAATCAAGGACCATAATAATACAAGTCTCAAATTACAGAGACTATTAGTATAATTTACCCTACAAATAAAAAACAAATAAAACAAATGATGTTCAATTTGAATTTGGGTAATATACTTTGCCTCCTTTATGTCATATCATTTTTTCACTTTAATTTTTAAAATTTTTTTCCCACCTTGACCCTCTAATTTTTGTTCAAAATAAGATTAGAAAATGTCACATATGACATGCAATGTATATAGAAGGAACATCTCTATTGGTCATCTGAGGCCCTTCGCCAAATGAATTTTTGTGTATTCCTGAATTATCTAAAATACCCTCATATAATCGATTCTAAGAATTGATCTGCCTCCTGAAACTCATTAAATACATATTTACTTTCAAATTGAAATTTCAATTTTATGAATTCAACAGTGAAATTACTTTGCTTAAACATAGTAAAATTTCTAATTGAAGGGTAAAATATTGTAAGATTAAAGGCCAGAACCATACTTCAACATTAACACCATCTCAACACAAATTTATAAAAATAAAAAGTTTATGGTTTGAAGAAAATTTCGATTAAATTAACACATATATCTTTCATACTCAAGATAGTGAAATTTCTCTGTGTTAAACAAGTAAAAATTAGAATCAATGGTAAAAATTTTAAACTTAAAGACCAAAATATACTGCATCACTATCACCACCACAATACAAGTTTCCAAAAAGGAAATCTTCTTTGTTGGAGGAAAATTTTTAGTTTAATTAATGACTTTGGTCTTTGTTACTACAGAGAAATTTCTAGGACTTTGTTGATCGAAATTATATTTAAATTAGTAGTTTAGAGAAAATATCATTCTCTAAGTTTGTTTACTGAAATTACAGTTGGACTGTCATTATCATTGATTTAAAAATTTTACCTAAGAATTTGAGTTTGTTGAGATTTAAGGAATTTAATTAATTTCGCTGAGGTTGTAACTGTCATTCAAGGAATTTCATCAACTCAACTTGTTTATTTAGGAGGTAGAATGGAAGGAGCTACACAGGGGGGGTGGATTCTTGTTTTGAGACAAAGGGGTGGACATCGAAGAGGTCAAAGAAGAGGAGTGGTTGAGGATCGCACAAGCTCCTTCACTGTATTTGTAGATAAACTACCAAGATCAGTGAATCAAGAAGTCAGATCACATCTTCTCCCAGTTTGGAGTGGTGAATGATGTTTTTATCCTGCAAAAGAGAAGGAAGCTAACCAACATACAATTTGGGTTTGTAAGGTTTGCTTGCTCTGTAGCTGCAACAGTAGCTGTCCAGAAAGCAAATGGATTGTGGGTGGATGATATGGCAATAGAGGTGGAGCATGCAGCTTTTGGAAAGGAACAGATCCACAGACGAAGTGTTACAGATCCATTGCGTCCGCGAGCACCAATGTCCAATGGCTACCAAAAGGAAGGAACAAGCAGGGTAGGAGGATCTATAGTCCAAAAGTCATATGTACAAGCAGTGGTAGGACAAAATAAAGTTCACAATGACAGCCTTATTCTGAAGGCTGAGGAACTAGGGAACATGTGGCTGTACGAGAGTGTAGTGGTTCGCTTGAAGACGGAGTATGCAAATGTCAACCTAAAGAAGGAACTTCAAGGGATAGAAATGGAAGATGTTCTGATCCGTGAGAGTGGAGGCTGTGATGTGGTGCTAACATTTAAATCTAAGGAAGAAAAGGTATTAAAAATTTAGCCTATTAAGGAGCTAATTCTGGAGTGGTGCAAGGCTATTTTGGAAGGGAAAGATGGATTGGTCCTGGAACAAGAAAGGTGTGTATAGATAAGCTGCTATGGAATTCCATTAAACTTATGGAATAATATAAATCTGAGGAAAATCGGAGGGCTGTGGGGAAATTTCATATGCTTTGGTGGGGATAATGATCAGTCATTTACGTGTGCTAAGCTTAAGATCGCCACCAAATGCATGAAACCAATCAATAAGGTTTTAAAGCTGGAGTGCAAAGGTATCTTGTATCCAGTAAGAGTGTGTGAAGAACAGTTGGTGATGGTAAAAACCATGAATGTGGTCTGCAAGTGCCAGAAAGTTCAAATGTAGGAAGAGTTATGCAGTTCAAATGAACCAGTGGTACAGAGCCTGGGTAGGAGCAACAAAGGGGTGGAAGAGGGGGATGACCTGGAGGATGACTCAGATGTTGCATTGGTCCCTAGAGCTGAAGTGGAGGTAGGTTGTAAGGCACACGAGCAAAGCATGACCGAGGAGGTGGAGCAGGTGTGGGGTGAGAAGTGTGATCTGATGATTGAGAGTCTAGTGGTGGCGTGAGGCGACTAGAGATGAGGCATCTGAGGTCATGATGAGTGTTGGGAACTATGCAAATGAGTCATTGCGAGGAACTAGCAAATGTTAGAATTCGGTTGACGAGTTCTCACTCAAGGTTTTGTTAGAAGTTTAAGTGGGCCTATTATCCATGAACTGGGGTAGAAATTGAAGTGGTGTTGGGCCATAAGCGAGAGGTTATATAAAGGCCATGGGCTCAACCAAAATCCGAGCCCATATCATGTCAAGAGGTCCAGTATGTTACAAGAAATGAAGGTTGTGGTGCTATTGGGCTGGGTGAAACCAATGAAGGCCGTGGACCTCTTGGGCTAGGTGAAATTAATGTAGGTTGTGTCTTTGTTGAAATTGGGTGATACTAATGAAGAAATTTGTGGTACTATTGAAATTTGGGAAAAATTAAGGAAGGCTGTGGTGCTTTTAGGCTAGGTACAAGAGAGTCAAGTGTTTCTGAAGCATAGGACCTGGAGTGTAGCTCCCAACCTGGAAAAAATAGAAAGGTAAGTAAGAAGTTTAGAACTTGCTCAGCTGCTTGTTATCAGTATCTGTAGACACCCCATTTTTGACCGTCCTCAAGACTTGGACGTCACTGATTGAACACTCAGTGATCACCCTTGTTTATGTTCGTTTCGAGTTCCCGAAAGGCCTCGGCTGCGCGCCTTGCTTCAGGATCTCTTAACTCATCTGTTTGGTGTTTGGTTTTGCACCAAACACTTGTGTTCTTGGCTTGGAGGGTAGGGAATGGCTTGTTAGCCATCCCCATATCCCACCGGCCCTACCTTTGCCTCACCGGCCTCTCATTGTTGCCACCGGCCATGGTTTCTTCATATCAATAGCCGGTCGGCATTATTTTTGGCCGACCGGCACTCCTTTTGGCTGGCCGGTGACCTCTTTTGCCGTCCGGTGTGACTCCTTTGCACCCTTGAGGCATGGTGCATGCCAGCTGGAATGCACCATCACTCCTCCGTCTTGACTTATGGTACATTTTGAACCTTTGAATCCCCTTTCCTTCTAGAAGCTTGCACCCTTTGGCCAAGCTTCTTGGGGAAGCTTGGCCAGCTGTCTTAGCTTCCTCTAGAAGCCAAGAACCATTTGCACCCTTTGCCTCTTTTGATATAGCTTCTTGGAGAAGCTTAGAACCCTTTTTTTGCCTATATAAGTCATCCTCCCTCTCCTTTGTCTAGGGTTGGAAATTTTTGATCAAGGAACCAGAAAATACATACATACATCTTATATATCATCCTCTCTCTCTATATCTCCCTCTCTCTCATCCTTAGTGTGTGTTTGGAAGCCTAAAAGTGCATTTTTACCTTACTTTTGCACTCACACACACACCATTACACCTTGCTCTGAGATTGAGGGTCATTGAGGGTTGTTTGTTGAGATTTTGGATTGATTTTGGTCAATAGAGGGTGGCTGGACCAACTATTCTTCAAGGGTTCTTCAAAGGTAATCACTTTACTTTAGTTTCCTAATTTTGCATTGGCTTTTGGCCTATCTTGCTTTCTGTTTTAGACTTTGTGTATAACTGAAAAAAGCTTTGTATTTTCATGCTTAAGGCATCTCTTTGAGGTCACTTTGGCATTGGGGGTTGAACTCTCCCTCTTAGGCCTCTTTTAGCCTCTTTTGGTGCCCTTTTCTTTAAGCTTTGTTGACTTTGTTGTATTGCTCTTTTCACCAATGAAATCCAGTGGATTTTTAGTGGTGAAGAAGATGGTTTGAGGTCTTGCATAGGGGAGGGACACCCCTCCCCCTTTGTCTCTCTTTTGTCCTCATGTTTGGCCCATAATGGTAGCATGCATGAGTAGTTGTCCTTGCCTCTATTTCAGGGGTTATTTGGGGTTTATTTGACATATCTTATCTCTATTCCATGCTGGTTTGTTGACTTTTTGCATGCATCATACACTTGCCTTGTATTCCCACCATTTTGCTTAGAAATGCATCTAGCCATTAGACCATCATGCTTACATATTTCTGCCTAGCTTTGTGAAGATTTTGGTCATGATTTATCATGTTTAAGGTTTGTTGAGTGCTGGTTTGGTCGTATTTGATATGCTTTATATAGCCCCTTTGTATTCTAGCATGCTAGCATTGGGTGTGTGAGTCCTTAGTATGCATTGGCTATGCTATTTCAATGATTTGGAATCATTTAACATGTTATTTCAGTCCCTATGCCATGCTTATATGTCTACATTTATCATCTCTTTCATGCCTTGAAATGTTGGTCTTTTATGCCTTGAAATGTGCATTGTGAATGCCTGTGTGTTTGGGTCATTTGGAATGCCATGTGTGGGTTTTCGGGAGCTCATTTCACATGTTAAAAATCTGTTTTGGTTGCTTGGTTCATGCCATGAGTGGCCTCGTTAGTGGCAGTAAAGTGCTCCATTTTGTGCCTTAGTCCTTGGGCCTAGTGGCATGCTTGTTTGCATGAATATTTGTCCACTGTTTTGAGCATTTTTGGTCGCTGTTTTGGGTGGGCTGAGGTCTGCCCTTTGTGTTTTAAATCCACCATTGCATGATCATGTTGCATTGGATTCATGCCTGTATGGTATCATACTTGCATGATTGCACATTATTGACTAGTTGCATTTCATGTCTTAACTCACATGTTAGAGTGCATTGCATTGCATCGCATCTTGCATGCCTTGCATTGTGCATTTGCATGTTTAGTATACATCACATTTTGGCATGTTTGTTTACATAGCCATGTTGCATAACTTGAGCCATATTGCATACATGCATTACATTGTTTGGTTCGGGGTGTCAAACCAAACTTGAAGGGTGAAGGGTGTTTGTACTTCAAGTGACAAAACACATCTCAACCCTCGGTCACTGAGGCCCTTAACTTTGACATGATAGGGTCTTGGTCCTCATTTGTGTGTTGCATGCATTTTACATTGAATGGCAAGCTTGGTCTCTTAGGCTATCATGCATAATTGGTAGCCCAAGGATCGAGGGCCATGCTTCCCTGAGTTCAATAGATGATAGGGAACATGACCATGCTTACATGTGTTTGAAATTCTATGCCATACGCTGCTTGTCCTCTGTTGCTGTCAAAACTGTTTTCTGCAGGAAGTTTTTGCCGACCGGCAACATTTAGTGCCGACCGGCCATTGGTGAATGGCCGATAACTTCATCAGTAGCCGATGTCATTTTACCATGGCCGGTGGTCATTCCCCTCAGCCGATGGTGTTCTGCAGTGTTCATAGAAGACACCCTGGGACTTTGGAAGTTTTCAGAGAAGTAAGGCAGTGAAAACAGAGGCAGTAGTGCTATGGCTATGGGTTTCCAGGCAAGATGGATCGAGCATGCATCATTCGCGCATCCCGAGGCAGGGCTGCGGCCATCTCTATTCTACATTTAATTTGTTTAAATTAGAGGGTCTGTAATAATTAATTAGCTAAGATAAGTAATTCATTATTCAGTTTGTAATATTCTTTTGGACCCTCCGAGTGAGAGCAATCGTGTAATAAGTGTACGTGCGTGTATGTATGTCTTCCAACCCCACGTCTTTTTTCCCTTTTATTTACCTGCTTATGATGGTAGACTAGGGCATATTTAAATTAGCATACCTTATGCTATGCATGCGTGCATCCATACATTTGTCTTACATGCATCAGGTTCGGCACATCATGCTAACTGCACTTGTATTTCAATTCCAAATTGAATACATGTTAGTTGTAGCATTTCACATGCCATGTTTAGAATAGCCAAGCCTGTCTAGATTGCATCTTTGCATGTGTTGCATTAGCCATTCTAAACATGAACTAGGATCATGCATATGATTACTAACTAGTTTCTGTTGTTTTGGCTTGGAGTACTAGGTAAGCTTTTATGTTTTAGCATATCGCATGCGTGTGAATGTTGCCATAATAGCATGATTACCATGAGGCTAGATGCTTACGTGATATAATTGCCTGAATGCCTGTGGGTGAAGGTTAGATTGTTTGAGTTGGAACAACTCGTTGAAATCTGTATTTTAGCCTACTTGCAAGTAGCAAACCATTTTCCAAACAAACGGATATGAAATGTTTTGTTCTAATCTGGGCGATTTGGTCTATACTTGTTTGCTGTGCGTACAACATAGTAATTCTAGGCTAATAACCGGAACAAGAACACATAACGTTTTCAAAACAAGATATCACGGTTAGTAGAGGCCGGTCTTTGGGCCAAGAGAGGTGCTCATAGTGACCTTCTAATCGTACCCAAGTTCCGGCGAGGCAACTTTGGTGATGACGGAGATGTGGCCTTTGGCACCGAGTCAGGGTTTGCTACATTCCCCCATTAAAAAAATATTTAGGTGGCGACTCTCTATCTGGCAAAGCAGTCCATGTTTGGCACTTCTTTCAAAATCTGTTTTTCTCAAAACGATTTGCCAGATTTGAACTTTTTGGTTCAGGTTTAGAACCGTGACCACAAAAGGAGTCCGAAGCAGAAGGAGTTCCCTCGCGGGCATTATTCTGATATCAACGAAGGATCCTTGAGTTCCTAAGGAAGTATGCTCAAAGAGGGCTTCAACTAGCAAGGCTGACCACAAAGGTGTAGTCGAAGCGGTGGTCCAGCAATCTCCTTATCAACCTCTACCAATATTGGGGCTGATAGTGGGAGACTTCTTCTCAAGGAAGCCCAAGCAACGATGGCAATGGGAGAACTTTTGGGTGTGAAGTTCAGTATGAAGGAGGATGTTGTGCTCGATAAAATAATTGAGCTTGAGGAAAAGGATCAAGGTAGAATTGGAAGGGGAGCTTCAGCTGGGTTATGAAGGATATCTGATGGGGGGCTGTTAAGGTGTATGAATATGTTTGTTATGAAGATATTATCTTGGAACATCAGAAGGCTGGGGAAAAAAGGGAAGCAAAGCAAGCTCAGGAAGCTTTTTCAGGAAAGGAATGTAGACATGGTGCTCCTTCAAGAAACAAAAAAAAAATCTGAAATCTCTGAAGCAGAAATAAAATCCATGTGGGTTAGAGACAAAGTAGAATTAGCAACAGGAGATTTCTTCTTCTGTCAGGTACATTTTTTCACTCATTTGAGTGTGTTATTTTAAATATCTATGCACCGAATGATGTGGGCTTAAGAGGAAAGCTATGAGAGAGTTTAGTAAAGCTAAAGGAGGAATTTCCTAAGCCATGGTGCATGGGTGGGGACTTCAATGAGATAACAAACATTGGTGAAAGAAAAAGGTGTTGTAGAAGGGATAAGGGCATGAGGGAATTGAATGAGTTCATCAATAAATGCGAAGTATCTGATTTGCCTTTAATAGGAAGGAAGTATACCTGGTGCAACTCATGTGAAGGTGAAAAGTGGAGTCGAATTGACAGAGTTTTAGTAGATTCGAAATGGTTAAAGTCTTTCAAGTTAAAATTATGGGGGTTGCCAAGACTGATGTCTGACCACAGTCCTCTGTTACTAATGGAAGATGAAAGGGACTGGGGCCCTAAACCCTTCAGGGTCCAGAATGCATGGTTCCTACATAAAAACCTTCACTCTTTTTGGGAAAACAGTTGGAAAGAGGCCAGAATACATGGTTGGGCTGGTTTTGTCTTGTTAAATAAATTGAAGTCTTTGAAGGCAGGACTAAAAAAATGGAATGTGGAGGTATTTGGTAATGTACTGAATAATCTAAAAGCAGCTGAGAGTGAACTACACAACTTGGATATTGTTGCTGAGAATAGAGACCTTGATGAGCCCGAAAAAACAAGAAGAATGGAGGTGAGAGGAGATGTGTGGCGGTTGAGCAAGATGGTGGAGAGACTATGGTTCCAAAAGTCAAGGTTAAATTGGGCTTTAAATAGTTATAAGAACACAAGGTTTTTTCATGTTCTGACTAAATGTAGACAAATAAGAAATGAAATTAATTCAATTACAGAGGGGGAGGTGATGTATGAGGATCCCGGTCAAGTGAAGAAAAGAGTGTTTGCGTTCTTCAAAACTCATTTCTCTGAGGAGTTGGTTGGGAGACCTGAATTAGGAGGCTCATTCAAATCAGTGCAAGGATCCAATGGGTTTGTAAGGTTGGAGGCAGAATTCTCAGAAGCAGAAATTAAATCTGCTGTGATGGATTGTGATGGTAACAAAGCGCCAGGGCCAGATAGTTTTAACATGGGGTGTTTTCAGAAATTCTGGAAGGTGATGAAGGGTGAAGTCATTAATTTTGTGAATGAGTTCCATAAGAATGGAAGGCTGGTAAAGGGTATAAACAGTTCCTTTATAACCCTAGTACCCAAAAAGGAGAATCCACAAGGGCTAGCAGATTATAGACCCATAAGCTTGGTGGGTTCAAGCTATAAGATCATAGCAAAGCTCTTGGCTCACAGGTTAAAACTAGTGATGCCTCACATTATTAGTGAAACACAGTCAGCTTTTTTATCTGGTAGGAATATTTTGGATGGGGTGTTAATTGCTAATGATGTTATTGAGGGGTGGAAAAAGGCAAAAAAGAAGGGCATAATTATAAAATTGGATTTTGAGAAGGCATACGACTCCGTCAATTGGGAATTTTTGTTCTCCATGATCTCTAAGTTTGGGTTTGGTGCTAAATGGTCTAGCTGGGTGAATGAGTGTGTTACCTCGGCTAGGGTCTCTGTGCTTGTCAAT
This sequence comes from Camellia lanceoleosa, assembly GCA_025200525.1. NCBI lineage: Eukaryota > Viridiplantae > Streptophyta > Magnoliopsida > Ericales > Theaceae > Camellia > Camellia lanceoleosa. The sequence continues at coordinate 83,993,510 of CM045772.1, read as the reverse complement.
GGGTCTCCCATTGAAGAGTTCAGCCCTCAAAGGGGCTTAAGGCAAGGTGATCCCTTGTCCCCTTTCTTGTTCAACATAGTTGCTGAAGGTTTACATATTTTGTTATCTAGAGCCCAGGATCTAGGTTTGATCAAGGGTGTGAAAGTGGGCTCAAATGGGGTAGTCTTATCTCACCTTCAATTTGCAGATGATTCTATTTTATTCTGTGAAGCAGATATTGTAGAGGTGAGCCATGTGAAAAGAGTGTTGAGGTGTTTTGAATTAATGTCAGGGTTAAGAATTAATTACCACAAAAGTGTTGTGTGTGGGGTGGGGGTCTCGGATGAAACAATGCTTAGATGTGCTTCAGTGCTGAACTGTAAGTTGAAGTCCTTGCCTCTCACTTACCTCGGGCTACCACTTGGGGCTAATCCTAGGAAGAAATCCACTTGGAAACCAGTGCTAGATAAAGTCGAGAATTTTGGTTGGGTGGAAAAGGAAATTACTATCATTTGCTGGGAGGTTGACACTTGTCAAAGCTGTGACATCCTCACTACCAGTGTATTATCTGTCCCTGTTTAGATTACCTAAAGGGGTGGCTAAAGAATTTGAGAGGCTTCAGGCTTCATTTCTGTGGGGTGGCTCACCTCTAAGAAGAAAGATTCACATGGTTCGATGGGAGGATCTATGTAAAAGTGTGGAGCAAGGAGGGCTAGGCATTAGGAAGGTACGTGATGTTAATAAGTGCTTATCGCTAAAATGGTGGTGGAGGTTTGGTTGTGAATATGGGGCCTTGTGGAAGAAGATCATCTGTAGCAGATATAAATTGGAGGAGGGTAGCTGGCTGCCATCCCTTGTTGCTAGTAGTAATTATTCAGTTATATGGAGGGGAATCATAACAATTGATGTTCAGTCCACCAGTTTACAACAGATCTTTTTAAATAATTACCAGTTGAAGGTTGGTGATGGTAGAAGAATTAATTTTTGGAAGGATAAATGGTGTAATCACATTTCCTTTAGGCCCCGTTTGTTTTAGGTGAAAGAGAGGGTATTGGGATTACTAATACCAATGTATTAGTAAAGCCTTGTTTGTTTTGGGAGAAGGCCTTGGGACTATTAGTCCCTTGGTATTACTAATACCCTTGGAGAGGGGATTGGTAAGGAGGAGGTAGAGATGGTATTAGAAAAATAGTGAGGGGATTAGAAATTTTTTTTATTTTTTATATATTAGAAATTTTTTTTTAAATATAATTTTTAATTTTTTATATTTTTTTATTTGTTTTATTATTTTATATAAAAATAATTTAACAATTCCTCATTACTAATCCCCTCACTATCAATTCCCTCACTACTAATCCACTCACTATCAATCCCCTCACTAACAATCCCATCACTATTAATCCCCTCACTATCAATCCCCTCCATTCTATCTCCCAAAACAAACGGGGCCTTAAAGATGAGTTCCTTGGTCTCTATAGGCTATCCTTGGAGACATGTGCTACATTGAAAGATATTTATGACAGGAAAGATGCAGTAGGTGTGTGGACCCTAGCTTTCAGAAGAGAGTTGTATGACTGGGAAGAGACTCAGTTGCAGAACCTTCTTAACCAATTAGTAGCAGGTCCTGTGCTAAGGCCTGATCAAATGGATAGGCAGAGTGGTCGACCTCTATCTTGGTGACTTTTCTGTAGCTTCCTTGTATAAGTTTGTGGTTGGTACCTTTGATCCAAACCTCAATGTTAGTAAGTTGGTGTGGTTAAAGTTTCTTTCTCCTAAGGTGCAAGTTTTTTGGTGGATGGCCTGGAAGAGGAGGATCAAGACAAAGGAGTTTCTTCAAAGGCTAGGGATCCTGAATGTGAATGGGTCCACTCTGTGTAATCAGTGTGTGTTCTGTAAGAGGGAGGTGGAATCTGTGAATCATGTTCTAGTAAGCGGCCCTTTTGTATGGAGTATCTGGTCTCATATGTTGAATTGGTGGGGAACCCAAGGAGCTTTACCAGGTGCTGTGGACCAACTGTTATTATGATGGGCAGGTGAACAAGTGAAGAAGAGGGAAAGGAAAATATGGAGTGCTATTCCTCTAGCTGTATTGTGGTCCGTCTGGAAGCTTAGAAATGAATGCATCTTCAAATCATCTACTCCAAGCAGGGTGGAAGTGTGTGAGCTGATTAAGACCAGGATAGGCCTGTGGTTGATGCCACATCTAAAGGATTTTAATTTCTCAATCACTGACTTTATCTTTAACTTCCCTCAGATTCGGGTGTGCTTGGGTGGTCTTGTGTGCAATTTGAAGTCCTGTTTGTGGGTTCTTTGATGCGTGTTGTGTAGTGTGATCTGTTAGTGTTGTGTGGTGATCTGTGGGTTGCTGGTCTGTGGTGTGACTTGCCTCTCTGATTTGCTGCTGTCCTGTGGCTGCTGTTGGTGTCTTTGAACTCAGGCATCTGAAATCTACTGCTATCTGCACTCGGTGGATCTGATGGGGTTTGTGGTGTTGGCTTCCTAATGTTAATATAATTAGTTGGGCTCAGGTCATTCATTAGCAAGTAACAAGAAAGGATGTGAACTATGCTTATCGGTTACTGCTTTCACCGAAGTGTATGCTAAATTTGTTTTATTGTAAAATTTGGGTTTTGGGTTGATCGAATATGGAATTTGGTTTAGTTGTCAAAATTTGCGATCTAGTTTGTGGTGGTATGCTCCTTGTCTGATCTGGTTGATGTGTTTTATGAGGATGAATTGGGGAGTTTTGGTGCTTTTGGTGTATCTTTGGTAGGCTTGTACTCTTGGTCTTGTTTGATTACATCTCGTGTGAGTAGAGATCGAGTACGCTTTCTGTTGTGCTTAATGTTTACGTTTTGTTGTATGGGATGGAGAATACATTTGAGTTCTATTTTGTCTGGACTGTTGCTCTATCTGCAGTGGCTGGTGGTCTATCTATGGTTGCTCTATCTGTTGGAATTGCAGCAGCTTTTGTAGTGATACAGTGGGTGTTATTTTGGTCTGGAGGGCTTTTGTATTGCTGCAGTATCTGGTGGTGTTTTGCCTCTTGTCTTTTTTTTCTGTTTTGGTCGGTTGGTTGCTCACCAACCTAGGTGGCACTAGCAAATGATAAGATGAGCTCCTTTGTGCCAACCTGGTTGGGATGATTGAGCTCATTGTGATGCTTTTGCGTTCGCCTTTCTTTATTGATGTTTTTTATCTTGTACTTGTACTATAATTTCATCAATAAAGTTTCTTTGTTTTGCCGATCAAAAAAAAAAAAAAACTCAACTTGTTCATTTATCGCTTGGGTTAGACAAATTTCATTGAATTTAATACAAATTCAATCAAGTCAGTGAAATAATATAATTAGTGACATATAAATTATCAAATGTAGATGAAACTTAAAAGAACTCAATGTAATATGTGTTCATTACTAATATTTTCTATTGTTGACATGCAAAGATACAGAAAAGAGAAAAATAACTAGGAAGGAAAATAAATATAAACTTTGTCCAAGACCAAAAGCAGGTAAGAAGACATTACCGAGAAACTTCTCTTACAAAGTTTTCACATAGAATTTTCTCTTTCTTAATAAACAATCTATTTAAATTCTCTACCATAGAAAATTTTCTAGCAAAGAAATTTCACAATAGAGAAGGGAATTTCTCTAATTTAATTTTCTTGTGTTTTACATTATAATAAATAAGAGAAATTTCTTTGATCTAAATTTTATTCAAAACGAAAAAATTAAATAAATGTACAAATAAAGAATCCTAATTCAATTTTCAATGCAAAAAAAAATTCTATCCTATAATTTACTTACTAATGAACAATTTCAATATATATACACAATCAGCCAAAATATATGAATAATTTACACAAAGAAGTTTCTCTGATCTAAAGTTTACTTGTGACAAAAAAAAGAAAAAAGAAAAAAAACTTCAATGCATTAGAAAATCAACAAGCCTGATACATTATCCAACACAAAGAAATTTATGTCCTTTATGAAATCAATACAAAAACCAGTCAACTTAATTTTTAACTGTTGGAAATTGGATCGAATTTGATCCGACCCATTACCCATGGAGCTTCACATGAGTTATTGATAATTCACATATTTAATAAATAAGATAATTAAGAGATTATCTTTTAGGAGATGTTTGAGTTGTGGGAGACTACAAGGAGAGAATCTCTATATATTTGATATAGAGAAAAACAATTATATGCATTGTTTTGTGAGTTTACTCGAAGAAAATTTCCTGCAGAAAAATTTCTCTTTGTTCTTCTAGGAATTTGGAGTGTGGATATAATATTGAGAAACTCTGGTAGCTTCTCAACTGATGGAGGGTTTTTTAGATGAGGTTCGTAATTCAAGCATCCGATCTAAACCGTTTCCGCTTCAAGTAATATAATTACATGCATCTTTTCCTTCATTCGTATCAAAGCTATAACATTGCTGGCCATAGATTAGTCTTGTTCATGTTTAACCAATATTATTTGTTTTAATATTGTTGAATATTATGGCATGTTCAAAAGGTTTTTGGAAAAACCTAGTTTTTATAAAATTCCATTACAACATATTTTTTTAACTCAAAAATCAGTATAAAAAATTTCTTTTTCAGTGATTGAAATTTAAATATTTTGAAAGTACTCTTTGTGAGCTTTCCATCCATATGGGCTGTTTTGAGAACTTAGTTAAAAGTCAATTTTTTATTTTTAACCTATTTTGGCTCACATCACCTTTCTACTTTTTTACATGTTTTTTTCAAAAAAAAAAAAATGATAAAATCAGCTTTTAACCAACTTTTCAAAACAAGCCAAAATAGGCTTTAACCGGAGTTAAATTGAAAAAGTTATGGCCTTTCAAAGTTTTTGGGGTCAAAATGTCTGTTTTTGAGAAATTTTGGAAAAAGCAGAGATTCTAGAAAATCAGTGGAGGATGTAAGCATGATGTCAGCAGGTGTGGCTTAGACCGGCTTGGTGCAGCTCGGTGCGATTCTACAATCGGCCCAAATGACGTTAGGCCTATGCATGCGGTTGACGTTAGTGATGCGTAATGAGTGTGCCAAGTGGCGTGCGTGTGAGTGTCACATGTGCAGAGCAGCAACACGACATGTGAGCGCGTGAATGCCTTTTTCGAGGCGCGTGTGCTACACGCACAGCACATGGGTGTACTTTACTGCATGTTCTATTTTTTTGTGTAATCTGTTTGGTACACTATTTTCAAAATTAATTTATTTTGATTTTTCTTTGGATATTCTCACATGTTTCTATAGATTTTAATTCTGAAATTAAAAAATAAATAAATAATTGAAAATTATAGAAAAATTAGAAAAAAATTATGGATTTTTTGTTTTTGTTTTTATCAATAACCGTGCATAATTGTGGAATTAATTTATTAATTGTTTAATAGATATTAGTTGAGAACTAATATATGTTTTTGAGTCCTAGATCGTCTTGACTATATTCTTTTCCTTAGTAGAAATTGTAATTTGACCTCTGTCCTTTGGCCATTTATTTATTGTTGATGTATGTTTGGATAGATGGAGGTAATGTTGGTAATTTTATTGCAAACATGTTTATTTATTTATTTTTGTATTGTTAGAGGCAGACTCCACAAATGTATTAGTGAAGTGGCATTCCCATGTTATATATATATATATATTATAAGAATCAATATATTAGGTCTCTTTTGGGTTGTAATTATTATTTATTTTTTGGTTGTATTTTTCCATAGCCATATAAAAGAATGTGTTTCACTGTCACCAATACTTTTCAAGGTTGTCTTAACATGTTGCACCATATTACCAACAGGGCTTCAAGTGAAGCCCACACACAAAATTGTATGATGCATTTTTGGACTTATATATATTGTGCATGGTTTAATGTTATGGATTTGAGAGATGTTTTTGCCTCTTAAATATTTTTTTTCAAAATTAATTGGATGCCATATTTTAGCTCACATAGGGAGAGATGATTATGAGCTTAGTGAAATTTTTGATCTCTCTATGTAATACCAATTGTGTTTTGGGGAATAAAATTTTAAAACTGTGCTAATGTCAAACCCTGTGAAATCAATGTAGTGAAATGACCTCTAAGAATGTTGTCATTGACCTCACCAAAGATGAAATTCAACATTTGTTTAAGGAACAAGAAGTCATAGAAAAATTGACCATCCTTAAGATCCGATCTAAAGAAATGACCACTGTCCGACATTGTCATAACACGGAGACCCATCAGAATTGGGTCAAGGGAGATCGATGTGAGCACTATACTATGCTTAGTAGCATGCACAATGATCTCACAGGGGAGTTTGAGACAAACTCCATTACTCATGACATGTGAAATCAACTGAATATTACCTATGGGACTACGTCTGTAACCGAGCTGTATGCTCTTATTTTGAAATTTGAGCAATTTGGACTTGAAGCGGAGTGCCTAAGGTCGCATCGCAACATTGTCCTTGTCTCCTAAGCAGGGCAGCGTCAAGCATTTAGGCCTAAGTGTAATAGACAAGGAAAATGTGGTGGTATAGCTGGTAACCTTGGTCTTAAGAGAGGTAATGTGGGGAAGCGCCGTCGAGGCAAGCGCGTTGGAAACAAAAACAAGATCAAAGTCAAGTGCTATAATGGTGGAAAGTGAGGTCACTTTGCTCTGGAATGCCTTGATTCAAAGAAAGCAGACCTCTCACTTAACTCATTAAATACTTGTGTTTGTTCATATGTATGTATTGCTAATTCTCTCCATTGTCGGATTGTAGAACTTAGAAGCAACCCGCCGCATAGTCAAAGAAAGAGTTGAGTTAGTGGATTATAGAAAGATACATATAGGCAAGCAGTACTTTACTTTGGGTAATGGAACTCGAGAGGATCTCCTTGGTGTTGGTTTTTATCAGCTCAAATCGAGTCCGAGGCGCATTTTATTCCTACATGATGTGCTTTATGTACTTGGTATCTAATGTAATTTTTATCAGTTATTACTATGCTAGGATTTGGTTTTGAGTGATAGTCAGTTGGATTTTTATTTTGAATAAAGGGTTAGTAAGGACAAGATTTTCTTTCCAATGGTTTATTTATGCTAGATTTGGATTTTTTTCCTCGTATTCTTATGTGTCTTGTGATAATGATACATTAAAATTTTGTTGATTGGTATGCTAGACTTGGTCACATAGGAATAGATAGAATGACTAAACTAACTAAGGAATGCTTGTGGAGCATCTTACTAATGTAAGTCTTCTTGTGTGTAAGCTTTGTTCAGCAAGAAAGGCCTGTAGGAAGCCTTTTGGAAAGACACTTACCACTCTATATCCTCTAGAGTTGGTCCACTCTGACATTTGCGAACCTATATATGTTAAGGCACACCATGGCGCTTCTTATTCCTTACATTTATTGATGACTATTCACGGTTCAATTATGTGTACTTGATCTCACATCGCTTTTAGGTATAGGATTGCTTCAAGTGCTTTATTACATTGGTTGAGAATCAGACAAACAGGAAATTGAGCATCCTTCGAATGGATCGACGGCATGAATATTTATCACATCAGCTATACGAGAAAAATAGGATATGTAGGCAGTTAATGATTTTAGACACTTCGCAACAAAATGATGTAGCGGAGAGACGAAATCGCACTTTTGCTTGAAATGGTTAGATCGATGATGGCGCAAGTCAACCTTCCTATATCTTTTCAAAGGGATGCTCTTATGACTACTACCTACATCCTTAACCGTGTGCCTTAAAGTTAGTTCCAACGACTCTATATGCATTATGGAAAGATGTAAAAAAACTTGATTTGGAGCATTTGCGGGTTTAAAGTTGTGTGGGTTTTATTTATAGTACTTCTCATAAGCATGGGAAATTAGGCCCTAGAGGAAATAAACAAATGTTTATTAGATATTCAGAATGCTAAAGGGTTATGTGAACATCCTTATAATGGAATGACTGAAAGTGAGTCATGAGATGTCAATTTCATTGAGAATGAATTTTCTAATATTGGTGAAGTAAAGAAAGATCTTGTGCTATTTGAGTTGTAGGAGTCTGAGGAAGTCGCACCATCTTTTGGCGATGGTGGAGAATTAGAGACTCATCCTGAAATCGCCAAAGATAGTGGGAGTAATTTACCTTCTAGTGGGAGTGTTTCACTAGAAAATGACTTAATAAGGATCCTAGTTATGTAGAGGTAAACGTGGAATCATTCATCGTCATCTTATGAGATTGAAAGGAAATCTTTCATGTGTGCTTTGTTGGATCTTGATGAAAGCCTACTTCATGTGAGGAAGCGTTAGTTTCACTAAATACTAGTGAGTGGATGACTGCTATGAAGGATGAAAATGAGTTCTATGGCTTGGAACCAAGTTTGGGAGTTAGTTGACTATCCACCTAGGCGTAAGACCATTGGCAACAAGTGGGTCATAAAAGTTAAGGGCAAGGCTGATGGGTCAAAAAGTCATCTCATGGCGAAGGGGTATACCCAAAGAGAGGGTATAAACATTCTCCTCTGTGGTGAGATTTCCCTCATTCGCCTAATTCTAGCTATTGTATGCACGTTTGGATTTAGAACTTTTCCAAATGCTTGTTACGACTACATTTCTCAATGCAGAACTGGACGAGGAGATCTATGGAGATCAACTAGTAGGCTTTGAGGTCAATGGACAAGAGCGCTAAGCATGCTGTTTCAAATGTTTCATTTATGGCCTAAAGTAATCGTCTAGATTATGGTATTTTAGATTTCTTAAAAGCCATCGTTTTGACTGGGATTGAGATGATGGATGAAGACCATTATATCATTGTATGTTGATGATATATTGTTAGCTAGAAATAACATGGACATGATTGTCGCCACTAAGAAGTGGTTGTCCTCTACTTTTGAAATAAAAGACATGTGAGAGGCAAATTATGTGCTCAGAGTTAAGATCCTGAGAGATCATTCTAAGAGATTTCTCTGTTTGTCTTAAGAGACTTATTACATTAAGGAGATCTTAGAGCGATTTCGAATGCACTATTTCAAACCCATCGACACTCCGATTGAGAAGGGACGTAATTTTAACATTGACTTTTACATTAAAAATTGATGAGGAAAAGAAACAAATGGCAAAGGTTCCTTATGCGAGTACAGTTGGTAGTTTGATGTACGCTATAGTGTGTACTCGACCGGACATATGCTTTGTTGTGGATGTGGTCAGCTGTTCCTAGAGTAACACGTGACTTGTTCACTAACAAGCAGTGAAGTGGATATTTTTTCCATCTTTGTCCATGATAGAGTTAAAGTACATTGCTTGTACAGCAACAGCATTGGAGGCTATTTGGTTGAGAAGATTCCTATAGCGCCTTGGAATGATGGCTCTTGCAAATGAAGTCATTATGATCCATATTAAAAGTATGGCAACTTTGGCGTATTCTAGGGATTCTAAGTGTCTTAGTAGAACCAAACATATCGACATTCGTTTCTTTATTTGAGGTGTGATTGCTCGAAGGGAGGCAGTTATAACAATCCCGATTTATGATTAACTATTAAACCATGATTAAGCATGCCTAATAAATAATTAAGAGGAAGTTCTACATTAATTGCATGTGTATTGTATTATATGTGTTTATATCTATTTAGCATATGAAGATCTGTCTGTGTTTCTGTTTCATTATGTGAATTGAATGCCTTATCGGCATCTAATCACGAAATTGATTTAGTTTATGTGTTATTTGAAATTTTTAGAAAATTATGGTAGGTTTAATTGAAATTCGATTCCGAACCAAAATAATTAGAATAAAGTAATTACGAATTTCTTAGCTTAATTAAGAATTAATTAGAGCTTCTATTTAGGCTTATATAAGGCTATTGATGACTCAATAACATTCATCTTCATTTCTTTAAGAGCAAAACGTGGGAGAGAGAGAGTTTAAGTGTAGGAGCTTGAGTTCAAGAGAAAGGGAGATTGAATTGAGAAGAAATTTGGAGCATTTGACTTGTGAGCTTAACCAACTTAGCATCTAAGCATAATTGATCATTTAAGGTAAGAATTCAACCTTTTAGCCTTGTAATTGAGTCACTTAGCACATGAATTTAAAGAATTAAGTTGAGTAATTCAAGAATTGAGTTGATGGAATAAAAAGGAAGATCATATCATGGATGTATGCATTTTAATCCCATTTTGAGTTTAAATTTCAACTAACTCTCACATGCATGAGGTTTTGGTAGAAGGATTTTTCATGTTTTTACACTTTTCGCTCCATGAATTTATGTTTTTGAGAAAAAGAGATTTCAATTCTATACATGCATGTTATGTTTCAAAGTTTTGAGTTTTGTTTTGTACAATTGGCAAAGCTTTTGGGCTTGATTTTGCGAAATGGTTTGTAATTCTTCACATACTATGAGTTTCTCAATGTTTTACCAAGTTTTGGCCCAAAAGGATGTGTTTTGAAGCTTTGAAATTTAGTTTTGAACTTGGGAAGCAAATTTGGAAATTCCAGAATTCGGCATCACCGCTCGAGCGACAGATGTTGTGCTCGAGGGACCACCTTGTTTTGTGCTCGCCGGCGAAGAAGTCTAAGCTCGAGTGTAAAATTCATGCTCTCAAAAGTTTTACAAATTTTTGCAGACCGCTCAAGCGACCGAAGTTGCGCTTGAGCGGAGACCCTTTTTACTCAATCTCTGGCTCGAGCATCCTTCAAGCGGAAAAATCAAGTAACTAGTGCTTTTGCAGACTTTGCAGACCGCTTGAGCGACCGAAGTAGCGGACTGCCCTGTTTTTGAAAATTTGACTAGGTGTTTCAATTTACATTTTGGCATCCTCATTGCATCTTAGACATTCCTAAGCCGTAATTAAGACATAATAATGACAATAAGGATTTGAAACACACTAAGATAGAAAAGGAATGAGTTATGTGTTTTCTGGGCCTGAGTTCAATGTGCATTTGTTATATGTTTGTGTAGGTCACACGCCATAGGCTATCCGATTTGTCTGCTCTGTCCATTTTGCTATCGGAGCTATCTATGAGTAATACTCTGTAAAGCTATGTTTGACTATAAGTATTTTCAGAATGATAAGATATAATCTGTTTATGAACTGTTATTTTATGAATATTGAATGAATGTTCGATTTTTTGAAATATATTTGCGGCATCCTTAGTTCACATGGCCCTCTCCCGGGAAAAACAATACCGTGGCATATGTTTATATGACCCTCACACGGGGAGAAACAATACCGTGGCATATGTTTATATGGCCCTTGCTCATAGAAAACAATACTGTGGCTTATGATCATATGGCCTTTACCTGGGGGAAATAATACCATGGCTAGTTGTGCACAAGATATGGACCATTAGGGTCGTCGGTACCGACTATGCATACGGATCCCAAGACCAAGATGATATGATAGCTAATGGATGTACCACATATAACTACTTATGACTTTTGGTTACTTCTATGAATCTGAATCTGTTTCTGATATGAACTATGATTCTTGAAATTGTTTGGACATCATTCATAAATCCTTTACTCTGTTATTATTCACTAGGCTCCAGCTCACCGTATTATTATGTATGTATGTAGGTGACCAAGCGCGTGACCAGACTCAAAATTGTTGGCCTGGAGTTCCATTTTGTCAACTAGCCATAGTGCCTTCCGAGGAGGTTCCCATTTACAGTGGTCAAGTTTTTGTGAATCATGTTAAAGATCTTTTGTATTTCTTTTGTTAGTTGAACAAGCCTTTTGTTTGTTTGTATGTATGAATGGTGACGTGGGTATGATGTCTTGATTATGTAAATTAAGTTTTTAAATTTTCAGTCCCATGTATGTCTACACAGCTCTATGGACATTATATGTTTGTATTTGCTTTCGCTAGCCCCTGTATGTTATTTATTTGTTCAAAGGCCTTTGGTAATCCTAGGATTACTGGCCGGTTACGACACTAAACCTATAGTGGCGAGTTTAGGTCATGACAGAGTGGTATCAGAGCGTGTGTTCTACCACACACACGAGTCCATATGAGGTATAAGATGTCCTAGTAAGACTTAGGGACATTACATCTGCATGTGTGAGTGTGTGTGTGAATTATCTGGACATATTTGAACTAAAGTAAAATGACATGAACATCTGTGAATTGAACATGAACATTGAGGACCAACAAAGAATTATTTGCTCATGTTTATTTGTGCTCTGTTTACCTATAGCAAATGGAAAATCCAAGAAATAATGGTACAGTCGAGTCCTCCGAGGCTAGAATGAATCAAATGGAATGAATGCTTGAAGTTTTGGCGAAAGTAATGATGCAACAACAAAGACTATAACCTTTACCTCCTCCGCCCTCTCCAGTCCAAGAAGAACTAGTAAACAATGACATCATCAGCTTGACTCAGAAATTCTATAAGATGAAGCCACCAACTTTCTTGGGTGGAATTGAACCTATAAAGGCTGAAACGTAGATGCTAGAAACTGAAAAGTTATTTAAAGTCTTTCCATGTACCGAGACTCATAAAGTTTTGTTGGCCATTTACACCTTAAATGACGAAGCTCGACGTTGGTGGATGCTTGTCCATGATAGCAACGGGACTTTGACTTGGGATCAATTCAAAGAGATTTTCTATGAGAAATGCTTCCCTCAGTGTTTCTGAGATAGAAAAGTGTTTGAATTTCAAGAGCTTAAGTAAGGCAGCAGGGTAGCATGTCAGTGGCCGAGTATGAGACCAAGTTCACTGAATTAGCCCATTTTCCCCCACACATGGTAGATACAGATTATAAGAAAGCTCAAAAGTTTGAAGGAGGACTGGATCTAGATGTGTTTGATCGGGCAGGTGTCTTAAAACTGTCCAAATATGTGGATGTACTTGATAGAGCTCTAATGGATGAAGCGAACTTGGCTGTAATGAAACAAATGAAAGCTCCAATAACTGAATTTGAAGGCAAGAGATTTGGGTATAAGTTCAGAAAGGGCCATTCAATTGTTACGAACAAAAAGCAAAACACGGGATCTACTAGTAGCTCAAGTTAAAGTAGTGGATCCACGCCTGTTTGTTCTAAATGTGGAAGGAAACATAAGAGTGTCTGTTATCGTGTATCTGGTGCTTGCTTCCAGTGTGGCAAGGTTGGCCACATGATTAAAGATTGCCTATTCATAGCTAAAAAAGCCAACTATCCTGCGGCAAGTTCGACCAGATCCGTTTCTACACCAAGATCAAACGTAAGAACTAATGTTGGGAGAGAACACTTGAGGCAAGGTAGAGTTTTTGCACTTGTGCCTGGTGATGTACAAAACACTGAATCTGTGGTGTTAGGTATACTCCCTATTTGTGCTCAAAACATGTATGTGTTGATAGATTCTGGTTCTACATATTCATTTGTTTCGTATGCTTTTTCTCAAAAATTGACTAGACCACTAGAACCTATAAATTATTGGTTATCTATAACTACACCTTCTGGGGGTTCTATGATGTGTGCTTATGTGTATCCTGCATGTGACATCATGATTGGGGATGTGTTATTATATGTTGATTTGCTGTCATTGCACATTACTCATTTTGATTGCATATTGGGTATGGATTAGTTAACTAAGTACTGTGCAACTATTGATTGTGTGAATAAATCTGTTGCCTTTCGACCACCTGGCTTATCTGAATTTGTATTTGCTGGGAATGAGATAGTTCTACCTCTGTATATGATTTCTATTTTGAAAGCTGTCAAATTGCTTAGGAAGAGATGTAGAAATTATTTATGCAGTGTTCTAAATGTGACTTTTGATAGAGAATTATTTATGCTGTCATTGCACATTACTCATTTTGTGGAAGCAATTCTTGCAGTTTGTGAATTCCCTGATGTCTTTCCAAGTGAATTGCCCGGAGATATAATTGATAGGGAAATTGAGTTTACTATTGATGTAGTACTTGGAACACAACCTATTTCTAAAACCCCTTACAGAATGTCAACCTCAGAACTGAAAGAATTGAAAGTCTAACTTCAGGAATTGTTAGATAAGAAATTTATCTGTCCGAATACTTCACCTTGGGATGCTCCAGTTCTGTTTGTCAAAAAGAAAGATGGGTTCTTGAGGTTATGTATAGATTATCAAGAATTGAACAGAGTAACTGTCAAGAGTAAATATCCATTGCCCTGAATAGATGACTTGTTTGACCAACTCCAGAGCCTAAGTGTTTTCAAAGATAGATCTTAGATCCAGATACCATTAGTTGAAGGTTAAAACATAAGATGTTGAGAAAACTGCCTTTTGAACTGGATACGGACATTATGAATTCCTAGTAATGCCATTTGGAGTAACAAATGCACCTGCCACCTTCATGGACCTAATGAATAGAGTGTTTAAACAATTTTTGGATGAATTTGTTGTTGCATTTATTGATGATATTTTGATTTACTCCAAAAGTAGGGAAGATGACGAAAATCATTTGAGAACCGTGTCACAGATTCTGAGAGAAATGAAATTGTATGCGAAACTCTCCAAATGTGAGTTCGGGCTCGATAGTGTGACCTTTTTGGGACATGTAATCAATAAGGATGGCATATCAGTTGACCCGCAGAGAATTGAAGCTATTGTAAATTGGCCAAGACTAACAAATGTGTCAAAAGTTAGAAGTTTTCTAGGGCTTGTTGGTTATTACAAAAGATTTGTGAAAGATTTCTCTAAACTTGCCATGCCATTGACACAGTTAACACAAAAAAATGTACCATTTGATTAGAATGATCAACGGGAGTCAGCCTTTCAAGAGTTGAAAACCAGGTTAGCAACTGCACCAATTCTGACTATGCTTAATGCTACAGATGTGTTCCAGATTTATAGTGCTGTTTCATACAAGGGTCTGGGTGTGTGCTTATGCAAAATGGGAAAGTGATTGTGAATGCTTCTCGCCAACTCCGATCACATGAAAAGAACTACCAAACTCATGACCTTGAACTTGCAGTTGTAGTGTTTGCTTTGAAAATTTGGCGACACTATCTGTATGGTGTGACTTGCGAAGTATACATTGATCATAAAAGCCTCAAATATTTCTTTACTCAAAAGGAATTTAACATGAGACAGAGACAATGGTTTAAGTTGATAAAAGACTATGACTTGCAAATTTTGTATCATCTAGGAAAGGCAAATACTGTTGCAAATGCTTTGAGTAGAAAGTCGATTGGGAATTTGTTGTGTTTGTTTACTGGCCAGAAAGAATTGTTGTGTGATTTGGAAAGAAATGAAATTAAAGTGGTTTTGCATGAACATGGTGGAGTTCTAGCTATCATTTCTGCACAATCGGCCATAGTTGAGAAAGTTAAAGAAAAGCAATTATAAGATGAATTCCTAAAAAAGATTATTGATAAGATTGGTTCAAAACTGAGGCCTGGATTTGGGTATGAAAACAACATGTTGAAATTTTAGGCTAGACTATGTGTACCAGATTGTTCAGAATTAAGAAAGCGCATTATGGCTGAAGCTTATAATTCCAAATTTGCTATACATCCGGGAAACACGAAAATGTATAAGGATTTCAAACAAAATTTCTGGTGGCCTGGAATGAAAAAGTGTATTGCTGACTTTGTAGCTAAATGTTTGCATTGTCAACATATGAAAGCCGAACATCAACGACTCGCTAGATTACTTCAACCGCTTCCGATCCCGGAATGGAAATGAGAACATAGCACTATGAACTTCATTGTTGGTCTACCTTACTCTTTTAGAGCAATGGATTCTATCTGGGTCATTGTTGATCGTTTGACTAAATCCACACATTTTTTATCTATCAAAACTTTTTATAATGTGGATAAATTGGCTAATATTTATGTAAATGAGATTGTGAGATTACACGTGGTGCCAATGTCTATTGGATCTGAAAGAGATTCTAAGTTCACTTCAAGATTCTAGAAGAGTCTACAGCATGCTTTGGGAACTGAGTTAAGACTGAGTAGTGCTTATCACCCGTAGACAGATAGCCAATCTGAACGGACCATTATTCAAACTTTGGAAGATATGTTGAGAATGTGTGTGTTGGATTTCCAAGGAAATTGAGAGACTTATTTACCTCTGGCCGAGTTTGTGTATAATAACAATTATCACTCAAGTATTGGAATGGCTCTTTATGAAGCTCTATATGGTAGAAAATGCCGATCTCCGATTTGCTGGGCCGAAGTAAGCGATAGACCGTTGTTGGGATCGGAAATTGTGTAAGAAACAACTAAGAAAGTGAAATTAATTCAACAATGTTTGAAAACTGCCCAAAGTCGCCAAAACAGTTATGCGGATGCCCGGAGAAGATAAAGGGAATATGAAGTCGGTGACCATGTGTTTATCAAAGTGACTCCAATGAAAAGGCAAACTCGATTTGGGGTTAAAGGAAAGTTGGCACCACAATACATTGGGTCGTTTGAAATTATTGAGAAAATCAATTTTGTAACGTACTGGGTAACTTTACCTCTAATTATGGAGAACATGTATAATGTTTTCATGTTTCGATGCTTCAAGAATATTTACAGGATCCTCACCATGTTATTGAACCAACACATATGCTATTGAAGGATGACTATACATGTGAAGAATGACCAATCCAAATTGTAAACCGCAAGAACAAAAGATTGAGAAATAAGGAAATTTCACTGGTGAAGGTTGATTGGCAAAATCATGGAGAAACTTATGCAACATGCGAAACGGAAGAGGATATGATGAAGAGATATCCTGATTTATTTCCTTTGGACCCGATATTCTTCCAAAACGAAGGTAATCCGAGTTTAGAGGACCAAAATCTTTTAAAGGGGAAAGACTGTAGCAACACCGATCTGTGATTAACTGTTAAACCATGATTAAGCATGTCTAATAAATAATTAAGAGGAAGTTCTACATTAATTGCATGTGTATTGTTTTATATATGTTTATATCTGTTTGGTATAAGAAGATCTTATGTGAATTGAAGGCCTTATCGACATCTGATCACAAAATTGACTTGATTAATGTGTTATTTGGAATTTTTAGAAAATTATGGTAAGTTTAATTGAAATTCGATTCGGAACCAAAATAACTAAAATAAAGTAATTATGAATTGCATAGCTTAATTAAGAATTAATTTGAGATTTCTAATTAGGCCTATATAAGGCTATTGATGACTCAATAACATTCATCTTCATTTCTTTAAGAACAAAACGTGGGGGAGAGAGAGAGTTGAAGTGTAGGAGCTTTAGTTCAAGAGAAAGGGAGATTAAATTGAGAAGAAATTTGGAGCATTTGACTTGTGAGCTTAACCAACTTAGCATCTAAGCATAATTGATCATTTAAGGTAAGAATTCAACCTTTTAGCCTTGTAATTGAGTCACCTAGCACATGAATTCAAAGAATTAAGCTGAGTAATGCAAGAATTGAGTTGATGGAGTAGAAAGGAAGATCATATCATGCATGCATGCATTTTAATCCCATTTTGAGTTTGACTTTCAACTAACTCTCACATGCATAAGGTTTTTGTAGAAGGATTTGAAGGATTTTTCATGTTCTTACACTTTTCACTCCATGAATTTATGTTTTTGAGAAGAATAGATTTCAATTCTATACATGCATGTTATGTTTCAAAGTTTTGAGTTTTGTTTTGCATAATTGGCAAAGCTTTTAGGCTTGATTTTGCAAAATGGTTTGTAATTCTTCACATACTATGAGTTTCTCAATGTTTTACCAAGTTTTGGCCCAAAAGGATGTGGTTTGAAGCTTTGAAATTGAGTTTTAAACTTGGAAAGCAAATCTGGAAATTCCAGAATTCGGCATCACCCCTCGAGTGATAGATGTTATGTTCGAGCGACCATCCTTTGTTTTGTGCTTCCGCTTGAGCAAAGAAGTCTAAGCTCGAGCGTAAAATTCATGCTCCCAAAAGTTTTACAAATTTTTGCAGACCGCTCGAGCGACCGAAGTTGTGCTTGAGCTGAAATCATTTTTACTCAGTCTTTGGCTCAAGCGTCTGTCGAGTGGACAAATCAAGTAACTAGTACTTTTGCAGACTTTGCAGACCACTGAAGTGACCGAAATTGTGCTCGAGCGGACTGCCCTATTTTTGAAAATTTGACTAAGTGTTTCAATTTACATTTTGGCATCCTCCTTGGATCTTAGGCATTCTTAAGCCTTAATCAAGACATAATAATGACAATAAGGATTAGAAACACACCATGATAGAAAATGAATGAGTTATGTGTTTTTCGGGCGTAAGTCCAATGTGCATTTGTTATGTGTTTATGTAGGTCACACGCCATAGGCTATCCGATTTGTCTGCTCTGTCCATTTTTCTATCGGAGCTATCTGTGAGTAACACTCTGTAAAGCTATGTTTGACTATAAGTATTTTCAGAATGATGAGATATGATATGTTTATGAACTGCTATTTTATGAATAATGAATGAATGAATGTCTGATTTTTTGAAATATATTTGTAGCATCCTTAGTTCATATGGCCCTCTCTTGGGGAAAACAATACCGTGGCATATGTTTATATGGCCCTCACACGGGGGAAACAATACCGTTGCATATGTTTATATGGCCCTTGCTCGAGAAAAACAATACTGTCGCTTATGATCATATGGCCCTTACTCGGGGGAAACAATACCGTGGTTTATACATGACCCTTGCTTAGGGAAAACAATACCATGGCTACTTGTACACAAGATGTGGACCTTTGGGGTCGTCGGTACCGACTATGCATATGGGTCCCAAGACCAAGACGATATGATAACTAATGGATGTACCACATATAATTGCTTATGACTTCTGGTTACGTATATGAATTTGAATCTGTTTCTGATATAAACTCTGATCCTTGAAACTGTTTGGACATCATTCATAAATCCTTTACTCTATTGTTATTCACTGGGCTCCAGCTCACCGTATCATTATGTATGTATGTAGGTGACCAGGCGCGTGACCACGCTTAGAGTTGATGGCTTAGAGTTCCGTTTTGTCAGCCAGCCACTGTGCCTCCCAAGGAGGTTCTCGTTTGCAGTGGTCAAGTTTTTGTGAATCATGTTAAGATCTTTTGTATTTCTTTTGTTAGTTGAACAAGTTTTTTTTTTATCTGTATGTATGAATGATGATGTGGGTATGACGTCTTGATTATGTAAATTAAGTTTTTAAAATTTCAGTCCCATGTATGTCTACACAGCTCTATAGACGTCATATGTTTGTATTTGCTTCCACTAGCCTTTGTATGTTATTTATTTATTCAGAGGCCTTTGGTAATCCCAAGATTACTAGCTGGTTACGACGCCCAACCTATAAGGGCGGGT
Source organism: Camellia lanceoleosa (assembly GCA_025200525.1). NCBI lineage: Eukaryota > Viridiplantae > Streptophyta > Magnoliopsida > Ericales > Theaceae > Camellia > Camellia lanceoleosa. Next base: position 83,974,319 of record CM045772.1, on the reverse strand, counting down.
TTAGGTCGTGACAGTAGTCTTATAATAGATCTCCACTAGCAAGATGGTGGTTGATCCACTCCTAATGATACTTTCCAAACTCATACTAGGAGTTTAGGACTTCGTAGGATTTGATATATCTTGGATACCTCATTGACTTTGTTGGATATTTTATGAGTATCTTATGCATAATTATTTATTCTTGTGGTTTTATGGCGTAATTGATACTATTAGCACACATTGTATATGATGTCACTAAGCTTAGATCGGTCTTCTCACACTAGCGATCACCTTGGCACTTGTAGAGCGAGTGGGATGAGACATTAATTATTTTGGCAAGAGCAAGCGAGGGAAATGTTTTGTGATTTGAGAAATGAACAAAACTGATTTATTATTAGATGTCGCCTTAGCATTGGCTAAATGAGACTTTAAAAAGTTGAACATAAAATTAGTCACAGCATTATGAAACCTGGATATAGCCGAATGTGAGGTCTTAGATAGGCGCTTGATGAGCGAATATGCTAAGACACTTAGGTTAGGCACTTGTATAGTGACTAGACTAAGATTCGTATGGCGTTAGAGAGTGACAGACCCAATCTAGTGGGAGTTCTACTGTAGCATACATATCATAATGTATGTGCTCCCATCGATCACTTAAGGCAGTGGCTAGATAGATCCCTGCTCTAGTACTGTGTGAGCCTGTTAGGCCAATAATAGGCCTACACTATGCCATTGAACATAGAACTATGTCATGAAGTGATGACTTGATGTCGTTACTTTAGCATGTCATCCAAGGGTCATGATAAATACGATCCAGAGAACCATATCTAGGAAAGAGGTCAAGTTGCAGAGAATTGGCATGAGTGGCTATGGAAGATTGTTAGAAATCATACCCTTGTATTGTAACTCATTGCTCGAGCGATTGTGTCGGATTTGAGATCACGATATAATCATGAGTACAGATACAATGTTGAGGTTAAGCATGTTTATGAGCTATGACTCGCGAGGGCTTTTAAAATGTTTGATCTGGTGTGATCTAATGAATTTGGGATATAGACAATATATTTCGAGTGATGTGCTACGTTAGTTTATGATGGCTTAATATAACACTTTTACCTTTATACATTCTCGTCAGATCGTACGCTTCATTTTTTCGTATGAGGAGTAGACTGAATGAGAGATTGAGAAATGGCAGTTGTGAATGTAACCAATGATGTAGACGAGTGGGAGATATTGGAAATTGGGTCGGATTTGACTCGTCCCATTACCCATGAAGCGTCCACATAGGTTATTGATAAAATTCACATATTTAATAAATAAGATAATTAAGAGATTATCTTCTAGGAGATGTTTGAGTTGTGGTGGGAGACTACAACTCCACCTCTATTAGGAGAGAATCTCTATATATTTGATATAGAGAAAAATAATTATACGTATTGTTTTGTGAGTTTATTTGAAGAAATCTCCTATAGAAATTTTTTTTCTCTCTGTTCTTCTCTTCTAGGTCACCATAGTTGAACCTAAGAATTTGGAGTATGGATATAATATTGAGAAACTCTAGTAGCTTTGCAATTGATGGAGGGTTTTGTAGACGAGGCTTGTAATTCAAGTATCCGATACCAACCATTTCCATTTTAGGTAATATGATTACCCGCATCTATTCCTTCACTAACATTGTCAATTCAAACACAATGTAATTAAGAAAGAAAGAGGGGGGGGAAGAGGAAATTATCATTGCACATTCAAAATTCACTTGTCTAACTTGGAATGTCAAAAAAATTCTAAAACAAACAAAATTGAAATCAAACAATGAACAAAAATCTCTATCACATAGAATAAACTAAAATCAATTTGTTGGAAAAACACAAATGACCAACTTAATCTTCCATAAAATTGAATCTCAAACAATGAACTAAAGTTACAATTCACCTATTGATCAAAATTCTAAATAACCGAATCAAAATCACCAATGAAGCAACACCAAGTAGTAAACAAATCTATATCAATGCAAATAACAAACAAGATAAGGAAACAAATATTGCAATCATAAGGAATGGCAAAAATGGAAAAAAGAATGTTTGAAAAAAAATGCAGAAGGACTCTTTCTTTCAAGTTTTCAGATATAACACTCTGTTTGGATGGGTTTTTTTGGTGGGAAATAATAAGAAAGTGAATTCTTTTCTCATAGTCTGATATGTTTATTTTGAGAGATAAAGGATGAGGTTGGATTATTAGAGTTGTAGGTCCACAAAAATCACATTTGTTTTGGAAAATTGTCATAGGATTAAAGAGTCTCATGAGATTATGAAACCCCTCAAGGAGGGGACTATAATAATCCCATGGGGAGATGGTATTGAGATCTAATTCTATGGGATTGGAGGTAAAACGACTATTTTGCTCCTCACTTTATAAAAACAACGAAGTCACATTCTATATGACAAAGAGTTTTACATAATTTTATATATTTAATTCCAATCAACTAATATTGCTATAGAGTGTACAAACAAATAAAATTTATCTTTCATTTGCACTTAATACCACCACACTAATAATCTCCTAACTTAATTTCACTATACTAATAATCCCCTCAAACAAATGGGGGTTAAGTGAGAAAGCATACGAAATTGTGAGAAAGAGAATTCTCTTACAAAGCCTATTTCATTTTTCACCAAAAGTGGTAAGATTTGGTGAGAAAAAACAAGTTTATTGGTTGTAAAATATTTATAATATCAAGATTGCCCCTTAAAATAAAAAAAAGAAGAAAAAAAAAATTGTCACTCATATTCGTCTCTCACATACTTTTCTTTCTCAAATATAATAGCGAAACTATCGAATCCAAATAGATCATAAAGGACCTCAAATACCAAAAGAAATGTCCAGAACATTTCTTTTGTCACTGTTTTTTAATACCAAAATTGCCCCTGCACGTTTCTTTTGTCACACTTTCCCCCCCCCTAAAATGTCCTTAACAATTTGATAATTGTCATGAAAAAACTGATTCATATTCAAAATTTCACAAACTATTTTTGTTAACATTAACCTTGTTCATTGTTAAATTACATATATTTGTACATATATCACATGTGTATCTACTGCTAGTATATATATAAGGTAACTTACACTCCATATAACTCAAACTTTTACTTCTTAGCTTCTATAATTTAAATTTGAACAATATAATTTTTGTCTATTTTCAATTTGGTTATTTAGTCTAATTTTCTCTCAATCTTTTTTATGTGTACTTCTCGACAGACTATTCAGATTTGTTTTTTTATCTGTTCAAATCTGTTTCCCAAATGCACAAAATAAATGTTTGAACTTCTCAAACGCAACAAACATATATACAATAAGGTCCATGTTTAATATGAATGCATTAAATCAGATGGTTCCACAAACACCACCATATTTATAGAGAATTACAAAAACTTGAAATGATTTCCTTTCCTAAAGAAATCACATGGTTTCCTTGTTAGGGTTTTGCGAGCAAATGACTGTTCTTGGGAAGCAAGATAGTCATAGACTTCCTTAAGCTCCTATGCTAGCGACACCACATTCCTCTAAAAGCTCTGCTGCTTTTCACTCAGATCCTTCAAGAACGGATAGATCTCTCTCGCTTTTACAAGACATCATTGCTAGAATTAAAGTAAACTAAATCAATGGTGGCTATTGATTTTCATAGGTGCTAAAGTATTGGTGATATACAGTGCATCAAGCCCTAAAACAAAGCAGAGAAGGAAGCAAAAACGGTGTGGCAAAGGAGGAGATGACGGTGGCAAAGATGAATTGCGAGCATCGAAGCAGAGAAGGAGCAAACCATAAAGAAGAGAAAGAAAAAGAAAATAGAGAGAGAGAGAGCACCATTGTCGCCGCTACTGCAATCATCATCGTTGGTGATAGTTCTAAGGTGGAGCTATAGAGATCTAAGGCGAAGCTGTGGAGATCCGCAATCTGAGGTGATGATGGAGACAGTAGCAACGAGAGATCGGTAGAGGAATGAGAGAAAATAAGGAGAGAGAGAGAGAGAGAGAGAGAGAGAAGAGGAGGATAGAGAGAGGGGAGAAAGAGAGATAGTGAGTTTAGAAAAACCCTACTACATAGGTATATATATGGATAGTTTGGACATTTTGCACCAACATGTCACTACAACAAATGGCACTTTTGGTAACTAAATTTTTAGTCGCCAAAAGTAGTAAATTGCCAACTATTTTTTTAGTCGCCAAAAGTATTGAAATAAAATTAAATATCACATTTTCAATGACTAAATTTTTAGTTGCCAAAAATATTTTTAGCTACTAAATATTGTAGTTGTCTAAAGGCTAATTATGTTTTGGCTACTAATATTTTAGTCATCTAAAGCGTCACTTTTTTATCTATTAAACTTGTAGTTGCCAAAAATGTTCTTGTTGTTCATCTTATCTTTTTTAGCTATTAAATATTTTAGTCTCCTAAAGTCTAATTTTTTTGGCTACTAATTTTTTAGTCATCTAAAGTCTAACTTTTTTTCCTACTAAACTTTTAGTCGCCAAAAATTTTGTGTTATGCATCTTATTTTTTCAACTACTAAATAGTTTAGTTGCCTAAAATCTGATTATTTTTTGGCTACTAAGGTTTTAGTCACCAAAAGTTGTTTTCATTTTCTTTTTTTAGCTACTAACTATTTAATCGCTAAAATATGTATTTCCTTTTTAACTACGAATTGTCATATCAAGCCAAAAACGTGATTTTATGTTTTTTTTTCTCAAAATTATAATTTCTCCACAACCTGTATGTATTATGTGCAACCTGTAATATGTATATAAACAAAACAATACATATATTATCAATCATTTCGCAATCTACATCCATTTCACTTCTAACTATCCAAAAAGAAATAACTTTAAATGTTAAATTCCCTACAAACCAACTACAGTCCAAGCTAAAATAATAATTCCATACAAAACAGAGAAGCATACAAAAATCAAGCCCTCTATATTCAAAAAATATATTTACCACCATACCAAATGGCCATTTGGCATGGTACAATTTGTACAATGATAAAAAAGTAATCTATATACCATGCCAGTAAGTACTAGTTCGATGCCAAAATTTATCTATATCAGTAATACTAATCTACACAAAAGTAGAGGACGACAAATTAGCAAGATTATACAAAAGTGTAAATTGTCCTCTATACACAAAAATGGATTATCCATAAGTCCATGCCAAAAGCCATCTACAAAAAATAAAAAAATTGCACCCATTAGAAAATATCAGTTGAATCAGATATACAAAAAAAGTTTTAACATGCATTTAACGTAGAACAACCCATAAATGCCATTTTGGAAATGAAATCATATATATGTATCATGAAAGATTTTTTATTTTTTTTTATTTTGATAAATATATGTATCATGAATGTGCACATGTTTCAAGTTTGAATTTAATTCCCCATTGACAAAAGAACACAAGTTAATCAATCAATATTACTCTCTACTACGACTCTTATCTTTGTTTACATCATACAGTGAAAAAGTGCATTAATTAGTAACTAAGAATAATCAACATCCATATCATGTACAATTTTAATCATCAATAACATATAACTGATGTATTTTATTTTCCTTTTATCCCAAATAAACAAGGTGCCTTTGAGTTTCTAAAAGTTGACATAAGTCTCAGTCCATAAAGCCTGATTCAACCCATCAAGCTTGATTCAGCCCATCTAAACAAACAATGTTGTAGTTTATGAAAGTTGAAAATCTGTTATTTTCTTTTTCATGTCATGTATTGCCTATTTACATATATGCTTCTGCAAGTAAATGCCATTCACAAACTGATAATGAATTTCAAAAACTACATGTATATGAAGAACAACATCAATTCATCATAAAAACTGAAACAATTCAGTAGCAAAAATATGCACTTAAGAAGTACTTAATAGTATAGAGATAGTAATATTGACTTATGGTAATTGAAAATTGCAGATATGTATATATATAGAGAGATTTTACTATGAAATTATTGTGAAAGTCTATGACTAGAGAGTAATGTGAGCTTGAAATATACGGTAGTGGTAGAAATGATTATCTGGAGTTTGATCAAATTTGGTCAGATACACCCTTTCCATTGTTGTAAATTTGATCAATCAAAGAACTTTGAAGCAGCCAAGTTTGTTTGTATTTTGTTTTTTATTTTTTTTTTCTGTTTTTTTTTTCCCTCAGAAAGCAAGCTATTTAAAGAAAATTGTTTGGGGGATATGTACTTGTGATGATCTAATGTGGATTGTGCATAGCAAAACAGAGCATAAATGTGATGAACTAAGGGAAACAAGTGAATGATGAACTCGGGGTTCTTGATAGCGAAACATGGGTGTTCAAGAAGGTTTGAATATGTCTGATCTTTGAAGTTAAGCGAGACACACACACACACACACACACACACACACAGAGTATCGTTCTGAACTGGGTTTAATATGCACGCCCCTCTCCCCCTGAACTGGGTTTAATATGCAAACTAACCCCCTCCACACATATACACACATACACACAAATAGAAGCTTCCATACAATTAACTACTGCTAGGGAAAACAGATCCTAGGGTTAATTTGCACACTGTGCAGCCTATTGCTCAGATTGTACCCATAACATAAAGAAAAATGCTAACATAAATTACAAGAAAATGCTATGAACCTATGGTTATTTTAACCCCCAACATTTTTTAGCTTTGTCATGAAATGTAGAGTCTCATAACATAATGACGGGCAAATTACACTTGTAATTTCATTTTGAGTGGCCTATTCCATACGCGTGGTAATTACATGCTGTTTGTTGCCACAGGTCCTATTTGTTAGGAGAAAGCTGGCCGAGACACCCATATAGTGGTTCAAGGGTTGTTTTGCATTTTCGACCCCTGAACGCCCATTTTCAACTAAGTTTAAGGCATTTCAGCTTTAACTCCTAACTTATGCGTGCTAATTACATGTCGTCTGTTGCCACAAGTCCTATTTGTCACGAGGATGTTACCCGTGACATCCATATAGTGGTTTGAGGCATCTTTTGCATCCCCTTCCCCCCTCCCCCCAATGAACACCCCTTTTTTGACAAAGTTTAAGGTGTTTTAGGCTCTAACTCCTAACCTACGCATGCTAATTACATGCCGTCTATTGCCATAGGTTTAAAGATTAAAGGGCATTCAGGCTTTTTGCTGTCATCGTTTTCTATAAACAGAATTCACCAATATAGCAATCAGATAAGACTAAAATGTTTTGAAATACAGAAGGCATCTAAATAAATTTGGTAAGCTAGTTTACGACCCATAAAAACACTTCCAATTGGAGTTACAAATAGGGGAATGATATTCACTCCCCTTGTGAGGAGGCAATATGACCAAAGAAAAAAAGTGTGAGAGACTAAAAGGGAATTCGGTATGTCATTTTGTACAAATATGGAAACTCTCAAAAGTTAAACGAGAAACAAGAAACTTCAAGCAAAGACTCCCAATATTATAAACAAATTCTAATTGGTCCTAACAAAATAAGAACTAACAATTTGAACCAAATCTTTTTTCACCTCAACACTAAAAAAACTTAATCTTTATAATAGCCTACCTAATACATTCGGAAACGAATTCCTCCTTGTTCTTGTCAAAATTTCCATTTGGTTAGTACACTTCTCTAGGCACCTCTGCACTTCCATAAGTTTTTTCATATCCCCAGATAGTCCCCATCTCCCTAATAATCCTCGTGTTTGAATGTGTTATTCAACTAAGTTTTTGGCTTTAAAATGAAACACAATTAGAAAGTAAGGTCGCAAGAAGCAAATTAACACTGCACAAGCATGATGGTACTTTTTTTATCATGAAAATTGAAATGAAAACATCAATGATCTATAATATTTAGAGAAAATAACAACTTTTAAGCTTTCAACATAACATGTAAGAGAGAAGAAGCATCAAATAGAAAACACTTACCACAAAATATACCTCCTTTAAACAGCATATGCCCATTTCGATCAAGTCCTTCAAACATCCAAGAGTTCCAATAACAATATCCTAAGTTCACAAGGTGGATGGAAAAAAGAAACAAAGAACGACGTAAAGGATGTTAGTTAATGATAGATAAGCACATCAAGCAAACCAAAAACATTGACAGTTCACTAGATAAACATTACATAAGGAAAATGAAGCATAATCCCAACTAAAACAACAAGTAGCATTTTTTATGTCTGTCAAAAATCTCATTTCAATATGTTTTTTAGGTTAGCTTAGAAAAGGAAACATTTTAGAAACATGAGAAAAATAGTAACAAATTTTGGAAACTCTGAACTGTTTAACAGTAAAACAAAAACGTGCTAAATATGTATATAACATTACCTAATATAATTGTCACGATCAAAACCTGCCTCTATAGGTTTAGCATCGTAATCGGCCAGTAATCTGTGATTACCAAAGGCCTGCTTAATAGTATTAACAGTAATACAATAATAGGGTCCGGCGAAAGCCTGAAAATAATAAAGTATTCCGTCCAATGAGCTGTGTGGACTTAAATGAACAAACAACTTTGATAGATACTTAAACACTTAAGTCTATAATACATTTATGTACAAAATGAAAAGATAAGTTAGGGAATTAAATCCCATTACCAAAGCAGTAGTAACAAAGTCATAGAACATTCATGTCACTTATACACAAGTTTCAAATGGTGAACTTCTGGACCACTCGAAAGCCTTAACATTTGATGGTTCGGAACCTCACGGTGAGACACAATAGTTGGCTTGATAAATCGGGTTTTGGTCGATGTCGCTAAGTTCGTTTCGGTGCTTGATCACCTATATACATATAATAAACAATGAGCTAGAGCCCAGTGAATAACAATTGTGTAAAGGAGTTATGATTGATGTCCTTATAACAATTCAAAAGAGTCAAATGCAATAGTGAATCAATTCACAAAGTAGTATTTCATACATTCAGAGTCATATAAAATCATAGTAGTCATACGTGGTACATCCAATAGCAAAAGAGTATAGTAGGTCTTAAAGACCGAACAGTCATTTGATGGCCATCAATACAGTAAACAGTAGTTCTAAGAATTGGAACTGACAAAGATCTCTTTAACAGTAATAGTAGCTGTAGCAGTAAAAGATGCTATGGATGCCACGATTACAGTTCATAAAATAGGTCAATCATTCATTCAGTAAACAGTATCATTTTCAAAAATAGTACAATTAATCGATCAAAACATAAATTACAATCGAATATAGCTTTACAACATTGCTACTCACAGTGGGCTTCTTGTAACACGTGCTTAAGATTTGGCGTCTAACCTAAATAAACAAATTCAAGCACAATAACTCAATTACATTCAATTCATTTAATTGGTTCTATTCAGTTTGTTTGCTTCTTATTTGGTTTCTATTCATTGCATATATGTTCAGTTATAACTTTTTGTTCTTTATTTTCTTTCATGCCTATGATATGCACATGCATGCAAATACATGTAAAAATCATGTAAACGGAGGCCCGAAAATTGGAAAAACATAGCAAACATAAAATCGGACCTACTTGTTAGCTACTTGTGTGGTGGCTCGGGCCACTCAAACGAGCAAAATACATGTTGCAAAGGAAGGCTAGCCACTCAAGTAGTCTGGGTTAAAATGCTATTCAAAATTTGCTCTTGTTTTGGAAATTCAATCCTTTGCAAATTCAACCTCATTTTCATATAATTCAACCCAAAAATCCATGAAAATAACCTCAAACTAGAATTTCTAACATCAAACACAAATCATGGTTTTAAATCAACCTCAATTTCTATGTAAAAAAATAAACCAAGCCCTCGAATTAGAATGTATATTCATAAACATACAAGTTTGAGTTTCAAATAAATCTTCAATGCCATTGAAGCTCCTCTTCACTTTCTATGAATCATGCAAAAACTCTAATGTATGAAGAAAATTTCCATGAATAATGCCATGCATGTGGCTATTTTGAGTCAATTCTACAATTTATCTCCTTTTGGCTCATGTGGGTTTTCAATCATGAATTTACATTCCTAAACTCCTAAGTATTCATGATTTCCACTTGATTCAATATCTTAGACGGTATTGAGTGTATAAGCTTCAATTTTAAGAAATTTGAATGAAATCCTTACCTTAAGTTGTCAAAATTTTGGTGAAAACAAGAGTTCCTACAAGTTTTTCATTCAAGTTTCATTTCTTTCCTTCTTCTCCTTAGTCTTGAGCTCTCTCTCTAGAATGTTTGTCTCTTGTCTCTACAAAGCCCACTTAGTTCTCTCTTATTTCCTCTTTTCAATATTCAATTTGATTAGTAGGATTTCTAGCTTTGATATTATTCTTAACTATCCTTAAATTAATTTTGGCTAATAAATCATATTAATTGAAATTACACTAATTATGAACTTAATTCATCACTAATCTAACTAAACTTAATCATACTAATGTGGATTAGGCTCTAATTACCTATCCAAATATTTAATTTATTCATGTATAAATTACTGATTCAGACAAGTTTAATTACCATCTATTCACAATAACAATACAATACATATATAGGGGTGTAATTTTGACCCACCCCGGCCCATATCGGGCCTTGTGAGATCCAACCAAAATCGGGCTAGGTTGGGCCAGCCTACGGGCCAAAAAAATTAGGCCTAGGCCCAAGCCCAAGCCCAGGGGTATTCGGGCTTTTGGCGGGCCAGTGGGCTGGGCATTGGGACGGGCCGCTGGGCTTCAACCTGGGCTCGAGCTTTAGGCGGGCTTGGGAGGGCCTAAACAATTTTTAAAATTTTTTTTTATTTTTTCCACCAAAATTTTATTATTTTCCATTAAAAATAACACCGAGCCTTGGGCTAGGCCCACGGGCCAGGTTGGGCTTCAAAACGATGGCCCAGGCCCAGGCCCAAGGCCTTGGGCTGGGCTTTTATCTCACTTTCGAACATCTGCGTAAATTTTCTGTTGGCTTTGTGCAATTTTCAATCGTTGCTGAAATAGCTTCAATTTTTCTGTTGTTTCTTGCACAATTTCGGATTCGAATAAAGGCCTATCTCTAACTTCAGCCCAACAAATCAGTGTCTAACATTTTCTTCCATATAACACCTCGTATGGTGCCGTGCCAATGCTTGAATAGAAAATGTTGTTGTAGGCAATTTCTTCTAAAGACAAATGAGTTTCGCAATTTCCTTGAAAATCTAGCACACACATGCGTAACATATCCTCCAAAGTTTGGATTGTCCTTTCTAATTGGCCATCGGTTTGTGGATGATATGCACTGCTCAATCTCAATTTAGTCGCCAATGCCTTTTGCAAACTTTGCCAAAATCTTGATGTGAATTTTGAGTCCCTATCAAAAACAATTGGCACATGTATTCCATGCAATCTCACAATCTCATTAACATAAATAGTAGCCAACTTATCCACATTATAAAATGTTTTCACATGTAAGAAATGAGCAGATTTAGTCAAATGGTCAACAATAACCCAAATCAAGCCCACACCTCTATTGGAGCGAGGTAATCCAACAATGAAATCCATAGTGATATACTCTCATTTCCATTCCAGTATTGGCAGTGGTTGGAGCAATCCTGCGGGCCATTGATGCTCAGCTTTTGACTTGTTGGCATTGTAAACACTTAGACACAAATTCAGTAATTTCTTTCTTCATTTCTGGCCACCATAAATTTTGCTTTAAGTCTTAGTACATTTTTGTATTTTCCGGATAGATAGAAAATTTTGAATTATGAGCTTCTTGCAAAACTCGCTTCTTTAACTCAATGTCATTCAGTATACATAATCAGCCTTGAAACTTTAACACATCATTCTCAAAAATGAAACCTAGTCTTGGTTTAGATTCCCTTTCTTCAACAATCTTTTTCAAAAAGTCATCTTGTTGTTGTTTTTCTCTAATCTCCTTAAGAATCGCCAGTTGAGCAGAAATAGTACCCAAAGTCCCACTTTGTTCTCACAAGACAATTTTAACTTCAACTGCTTCATGATCACGTAACAATGCTCTTTGCCCGGTAAGTAGATAAGCTAAATTCCTAATTGATTTTCGACTAAGTACATCGGCAACAGTATTAGCTTTCCTTGGATGGTACAAAATTTATAAATCATAAGCTTTTATCAGTTCCAACCATCTCTGTTGTCTCATATTAAATTCTTTTTGGATAAAGAAATACTTTAGGCTCTTGTGGTCCATATAAACTTCACATGTTTCCCTATATAGGTTGTGGCGCCAAATTTTCAATGCAAATACCACTGCGGAAAGTTCCAAATCATGGGTTGGATAATTCTTCTCGTGCGATCTCAGTTGTCGGGAAGCATATGCTATCACTTTGACATTCTGCATTAATACACACCCCAAACTTTATAAGATGCATCGCTAAAAATAGTAAATCCGTTCGTACCTGAGAGTAAGGTGAGAATTGGTATAGTCACAAGTCGAGTATTCAATTCTTGAAAGCTAACTCTCTCTTATAAGTCCATTCAAACGGTACTCCTTTCTGAGTCAATTGAGTAAGTGGCAAAGAAATCTTTACGAAATCTTTCACAAATCTTCGGTAGTATCTAGCCAAATGCAAGAAACTTCGAACTACTGTAACAGTGGTTGGTCTAGGTCAATTCACAACTACCTCAATCTTTTGCGGGTCAACTGAAATACCATCTTTAGTAATCACATGTCCCAAAAACATAACACTATCAAGCCAGAACTCACATTTTGTTAGTTTAGCATATAACTTCCTCTCTCTCTAGGTCTACAAAACAATTCTCAAGTGATGTTTGTGTTCCTCTTTGTTTTTGGAATAAATCTAAATATCATCTATAAACACAACTACAAATTTATCAAGGAACAGCTTGAAAATTCTATTCATAAGATCCATAAAAGCAGCAAACACATTAGTAACTCCGAAAGGCATGACCAAAAATTCATAATGTTCATACCTTGTTCGGAAAGCAGTTTTTTCTACGTCTTCAGCTTTAACTTTTAATTGGTGGTATCCGGATCTAAGATCAATTTTGGAAAATACTTGGGCACCTTGCAATTGATCAAATAAGTCATCAATGCGTTGTTCTTTATAGTCACCTTGTTTAGCTCACGGTAATCAATACAAAGCCTCAGCGAACCATCCTTCTTTTTCAAAAATAAGACTAGAGCACCCCACGGTGAAGTGCTCAGTCTGATAAATTTCTTGTCCAATAATTCTTGTAATTGAATTTTCAATTCCTTCAATTCGGTTGGTGACATTCTATACGGAGTTTTGAAGATTGATTGTGTACTCGGTATTACCTCAATAGTGAACTTAATTTCCCTATCAATCAAATGCCCTGGCAAATCATCTAGAAAAACATCTAGGAATTCTCTGACTATAGGAATACAATCCACATTAACATGATCAATAAGAGGCACATTCAATACACAACACAAATATCCCTTATAACCTTTTCTAATCAATTTGCATGCTTTCATGGATGAAATCAAATATGGGAGAGGTACAACACCAACTCCGTTAAATGTGAATTCAGGTAATCCAAGTGGACGGAAAACAACTTGTTTGGTTACATAATCAATAGTGGCATGATATTTCGTTAACCAATCCATCCCCAAAATTAAATCAAAATGATCAAGATTCAGAGGCAACAAATCAACATATAAATCACATCTCCAACACCAATCTCACATGCAATATACATATATGCACAAGTCATAGACCCTCTAGTAGGAGAAGACACGGCTACTAAATAATTCATAGGTTTCAGTGGTCTAGATAATTTTCTTGAAAAAGCATGCGATACAAATGAATGTGTAGACCCCCGAGTCAATTAAAATATAAGCATTTTGAGCACAAATAGGGAGTATACCTGACATTATTGTTTCAGTATTTTGCACATCTCCTGGCACAAGTGTGAAAACTCGGCTTTACCTTAAAGTTTCTCCCCTATAGCTTTAAAATTGGGTTTTGGTGTAGCGGTTAATACTGCATCACTTGCTATAGGTCTATCAGTGCCTTAAGATGCGAGAGGGAAATCTTTTACTATGTGGCCCATTTTGCCACACCGATAACATGCCCCAGAAGTTTTATAACAAACCCCTTTATGTCTTCTGCCACATTTTGGACAAGGTGGTGTAGAATTGTTTCCATGACTGGAACTACTCATCGACCCTGTATTATGTTTCTTATTATGTGAGTTGTTTCGACCCTATTTGAAATTAAATCCTTGCCTCTTACCTCTCCAATCAGTCATTGGTATCTTGGCCTGCTTTAAAGCTGCAATGTTTGCCTCAGTCATGATGGCTCTATCAAGAACATGCACATATTTGGTCAATTTTAGAACATTCACTCAATTAAGCACTTTAACATTTAATCCACCCTCAAATTTTTTGGCCTTTTTATAATCAATATCCACCATGTGTGGTGCATACCGTGCGAGCTCCGTGAATTTGGCTTCATATTCAGCTACAAACATGCTATCCTACTTCAGTTGCTCAAATTCACACACCTTGCTGTCCCGGACACATTGGGGAAAATATTTGTCATAAAATGCCTCTTTGAATTGAACCCAAGTCATAGAACCATTGTTGTCCTGAGTGAGCATCCACTATCGCCTTGCCTCTTCTTGTAATGCGAAAGTAGTCAATAACACTTTTTGTGCTTCAGAACACGGAAATACTTCCAAAAAAAAAAAAAAAAAGTTTCTAAAATCCATGCTTTGACTTTCAGTGGCTAAAGACTTCCTTGGAACATTGGTGGTTTCATTTTGTTGAACTTTTGTGTTAGGGCGATGATATCATCATTGTTGTTTGGTTCAACTTGCACTGGTGGCGGAGGAAGATGTGGGAGCTGTTGATTCTGTTGTTGTTGTCTTAATGATTCTATTAATAATTCTACCATTCTTTCCAATTGTGCAATTCTTGTATCTGATGATTCAGTTTCATCCACATTTCTTGTATTCTCCATTGCACTGTATAAACCACGACAATAATAAACATACGAAAGATGGTTCTCATTTTTTGTTAACACATATACATATAAAATATCTACACACACTCACTCATGCTCATGCACATGCAATGCCCTAATTTATTTTCTAAGACATCCTTTAGCTCATTTGGACACATATATGCAGTATAACTTGTATTCTGATGCCACTCTGTCATGACCCAAACTTGCCCCTATAGGTTTAGTGTCATAACCGGCTAGTAATCCGTGATTACCAAAGACATGCTTAACAATATTAACAATAAAACAATAATAGGGGGCTGGCGGAAGCCTGAAAATAATAAAGTATTTTGGCCAATGAGCTATGCGGACTTAAATTAACAAACAACTTTGATATATACTTAAACACTTAAATCCATACTACACTTATGTACAAAACGAAAGGATAAGTTAGGGAATTAAATCCCATTACCAAAACAGTAGTAACAAAGTCATAGAACATTCATGTCATTTATACACAAGTTTCAAATGGTGAACTTATGGACCACCCGAAAGCCTTAACATTTGATGATTTGGAACCTCGCGGTGAGGCACAATAGTTGGCTTGACAAAATGGGGTTTGGGTTGACGACGCTAAGTTTGTTCCGGTGCTTGATCACCTGCATACATATAATAAACAATGAGTTAGAGCCTAGTGAATAACAATTGTGTAAAGGGGTTATGAATGATGTCCTTATAACAATTCAAAGAAGTCAGTTTTAGTAGTGAATCAGTTCACAAAGTAGTATTTCATACATTTCAGAGTCATAACATCATAGCAGTCATACGTGGTACATCCAACAGCAAAGCAGTACAGTAGGTCTTAAAGACTGATCAGTCATTTGATGGCTATCAATATAATAAACAATAGTTCCAAGAATTGGAACTGACAGAGATATCTGTAATAGTAGCAGTAATAGTAACAATAGCAATAACAGATGCTATGGATGCCACGATTATAGTTCATGAAATAGGACAATCATTCATTCAGTAAACAATATTATTTTTGAAAATAATACATTTAATCGATCAGAACATAAATTACAATTGAACGTAGCTTTACAACATTGTTAATCACAGTGGACTTCTTGTAACACATGCTTAAGATGCAGCGTTTGACCTAAACAAACAAATTCAAGCACAACAACTTAATTACATTCAATTCATTCAGTTGGTTCTATTCAGTTCGTTTGCTTTTTATTTGGTTTCTATTTGTTGCGTATCCGTTCGGTTATAACTTTTTGTTCTTTATTTTCTTTCATGCCTATGATATGCACATGACTGCAAATACATGTGAAAACCATGTAAATGGAGGCTCGAAAGTTGGAAAAACGAAGCGAAAACAAAACCGGACCTACCTTGTTGGCCGCAGGTGCGGTGGCCTTAGTTGTTTGTGCAATAGCCCAAGCCACTCGAGTGAGAAAAATGCATATTGCAAAGGAGGGCTGGCCGCTTGTGCGATGGCCCAGGCCGCTTGAGCATTCTGGGTTAAAATGTTGTCCGAAATTTGCTCTTCTTTTGGAAATTCACTCGTTTGCAAATTCAACCTCATTTTCATATAATTCAACCCAAAAATCCATGAAAATAAACATTGAACTAGAATTTGTAACATCAAACACAAATCATGGTTTTAAATCAACCTCAATTTCCATGTAAAAAAATAAATCAAACCCTTGAATTGGAATGTATATTCATAAACATACAAGTTTGAGTTTCAAATCTTCAATATCATTGAAGCTCCTCTCCAATTTCCATGAATCATGCAAAAACTCTAATGTAGGAAGAAAATTACCGTGAATAATGCCATGCATGTGGCTATTTTGAGTCAATTCTACAATTGATCTCCTTTTGGCTCATGTGGGTTTTCAATCATCAATTTACATTCTAAGACTCCTAATTATTCATGATTTTCCCTTGATTCAACTTATATCTTAGACGATAATGAGTGTATAAGCTTCAATTTCAAGAAATTTGAATGAAATCCTTACCTTAAGTTGTCAAATTTTTGGTGAAAACAAGAGTTCCTACAAGTTCTTCCTTCAAGTTTCCTTTCTTTCCTTCTTCTCCTTAGTCTTGAGCTCTCTCTCTAGAATATTTGTCCCTTGTCTCTACAAAGCCCACTTACTTCTCTCTTATTTCCTCTTTCCTATATTCAATTTGATGAGTAGGATTTCTACCTTCCATATTATTCTTAACTATCCTTAAATTAATTTAGGCTAATGAATCATATTAATTGAAATTACACTAAGAGGTTGTTTGGGATGATCTAAATAAGTGCACTTTTTGTCTTTTTACGAAAAAGATGTACAGAAAAGTAGAGAGGTGATGTGATGAAAAAAGATAAAAAAAAAATAAAAAGATGAATTATATATGGGATGCCAAACCACCCCTAATTATGAACTTAATTCATCACTTTTTTTTTTTGATCGACAAACAAAAGAAATTTATATATATATGAAAACACCATTACCTAAGAAACATCCTGCATAGCTAGCTAAAACCAAACAGAAGGTGGCATCAAAAAGCTAACCCAACACCCACTAACAATATGCCAGTTGGTGAGAGACCAACTAGAGGAGCCACAGCATACTAACCAAAATCAGTATAACATAGAGTACCTCACACCACCACCCAAGGCCAGAGAACACAACCAAACAGGGGAAAAGAAGAAATACACAGAAATACATGGAAAATCAGTAGATTAGTAGCAGAAGTACACAGAAACACACAGGCAGCAATACCAGAAAACCAGCAAGAATACACAAGCTTCAAATCAGTAACAGAAAATCCCAACATCAGATCAGTAAAAGAAAAACACAGGCCAAGCACAACTTCACACTATTCTGCTTGCTCCAATCATCCAAAAAAAAAGAAGTAACTAAGAAATAAGAGGTAAGGCTAATAGCATTCCAGCAGCTGCACACCGCTTCAACCTATCCCTCTTCTACAAAACTTAATTTGTTGTAAGTTAAACAAGAAATCATTAACAGAGAAAGGTAGCTTCGGGTCAGCAGCTCTAACCCACATAGCAGTCCTGTATTTAATTAGATCACATAGACCATGATCTAACTAAACTTAATCATACTAATGTGGATTAGGCTCTACTTCCCTATCCAAATATTTAATTTATTCAAGTGTAAATTACTGATTCAGATATTCATATATGTTCACAATAACAATACAATGCATATAGCACATGGCACCATAATTAACACATAATCACATGATCAACATTAATCACATAATTAGTTTAATTAATCAAGGACGTGGTTGTCACTATAATTATATATGTTAGAGGTCTATTAATCCATTCACGTAAAGGGACTAGTGTACACTTTGGTAGTAATGCCAATGCAAACCAAAAGTCGGTTAATTAAAGTCTAACAAATTAACAAACACAAGTGTTTATGATTCTGAATGTAAATAAGGTTCCTATCATTAAGATTCACGAATATATTGGACATAATAATAACACTAAACAATACCCAATTAGTACACATTAATGTGTGAGGGATGTCTTTTTAGCAACAAGATTTAAAAGGGCCTTTTAATATGGTTAAGAAACATGATCAACAAAGATCAATAGTATTAGAACTTAGAAGACAAAAAACATTGGTTTAAAGGGTTAGA
The DNA here is from genome assembly GCA_025200525.1 of Camellia lanceoleosa. NCBI lineage: Eukaryota > Viridiplantae > Streptophyta > Magnoliopsida > Ericales > Theaceae > Camellia > Camellia lanceoleosa. The sequence goes on along the minus strand of CM045772.1, from coordinate 83,955,745 downwards.
TTAAGATCTAGGGTTTTCCATTGTAAAAGTAAAAACAAAAAGAAAAAGCATAGATTGACTTTGATCTCCCATTGATGTTTGTATCAGTTTCCATCAAAACAAAAACATTTCAGCTGTTTCAATGGTAATGAAACAAAAATTTTATTCCTTGTTTTCCACATATTCAATTGCAGATTTTTACCCAAAAAAACATTGAAAAATCTATAGAGCACATGATAACAAGCTATTTCAATTCAAAGGGGACTCATTAGAAGTAAATTTTCCATTACAGATTAAAAAAATGAAACTATTCCATCAATTTAAAAACAAAACCAAAAAATTCGACATTAAAAAATTGATGTTGGAGAAATTGCAATCGGAAAGGAGGGTTATGCGCAAGGCAAAGCTCAAAAAAGAAAAAATCTAATGTAAAATGCTCTTTCCAAATTGGTACCATTATCTAGAATCTTCTAGACATCAATCTCTGTGTTGTCATTATCTTTGGTTACTTCCTGCCCAAATAGACTATAGAAGTGCCAAGAAAAAGAGTTTTGGAAGGCTACTCTAGCGAGCTTAAAGAGTGCTAGAGCAACAAGGTGGTATCTATGACCGGAAGATTGGTGCCAATCTGCCAGAGCACTCAATTTAGCATTGTCTAGTAATCTAGCGTAAATGAATGTCCATGTAAAGAGGGCTTTAGTGGCTGTAACTAATTGACTAGCAACTTTAACGATACCATAAATATTTTGATATCCAACTTCTCTCTACGCCTACGACATATTAAACTCAATCTTTCTTGGACAATTATACATCCAACCATGTTCAAATGATGAAGATATTATAGTAACTTAAACAGCCATATAAGGTTTTTGAAAATGAAGGTACTCAAACACAGAAGCAATTTCACTCTTAATAGGTATCAAACAATAGTATGTTGCACCAAATTGGTGAGGATATATCAAGTAGAATGTGATTTACGTAAACATCTAGTCAAAATGAGAATGTAATTTCTTTTTTCTTTTTTTTTCTTTTTCTTTTTTGTTGTGGCAAAAATTCAAAATAAAAATAAAATTAGAGAGCAGAATTGAAGTAGTCTTACAACGCTAGACTTCAAAGCAGGTATTTGGGGTTCTTTAGAAGTTCCTCCATATAAACAAACTGACTGCAAGCCACAAGGTTTTCCAGTATCACAAAGAACGTCTGAAATTTGCCACGAGCACAAAATGTCAGTGTTTAGCCACTTCTTCAACTAATAAATACCACTAAATCAAGTGAGCATTTTGCATGTAAGGTAGAGCTATGGATAACGAAATAAATATACACAAAAATAAAACAAGGTCACTGCCACATTGATCCATTTGGTTCTTGATCTTTGTCTTTAGCTAATTTCCTTCTTTAGTTAAAACTCTTATAAGTGCTGAAGAGAAAGAGAGAAGCAACTGAAAAGATATTATTTCATAAAACTAAATCTCATTACATTTACAACAATAGATCTTTTGTTATATAGACACACATCATAACCGTCTTAACAAACTAACAAATATGAGTTAAGAGGATTTTCTAACATACACTAAACTTTAACTAACATGCACCAGACACTCTTAACCTACACACACTGTAGAGGTATGGTGCAACTGCTGCTGCTGCTTAGACATAGATATAGCAGACTTAGACATCTCTTCATTATCACTGCTGAGAAGCATGGCATTAACACTTGAGCAGCTGGCACGTGAGCTTGGGCTACTGTCATCATCCCCTTTTAAGCTGAAAATGGGAAGATCAATTAGAAGCTTGGATTTGAGAAAAAGAAAGCAGCTAACAAGGTGAGCTTTAGTGAACACTTCAACAATCTGATCTAAAGAAGCAACATGTTGAATGAGAAGTTGTTTGGCAGACACCTTTTCTCTAACAAAATGATAATCTATTTCAATATGTTTAGTCCTGGGATGAAAAACAAGATTAGAGGCCAAGGATAAGGTAGACAGATTATCACACCAAAGGACAGGAACTGAGGAAGTAAGATGCATATCATGCAGCAACATTTGAAGCCAAGACACCTCAGCTACAACTTGAGCCATGGACCTGTATTCAGCTTCAGTAGAAGACCTTGCCACAGTGGACTACTTCTTTGCAGTCCAAGAAACCAGATTGGAACCTAGATAAAGACAGAAACCAGAGGTAGATCTTCTATCACAAGGATTACTATCCCAATTAGCATCAGAAAAGGCATGAATATCAAATGAACTGGGAGAAGAATGTAAACCATGATGCAAGGTCCCTTGAACAAATCTGAGCAGACATTTAACCTTAGCAAAATCATCTTGAGAAGGTGATTGCATTTGTTGACAGACCTGATTCACAGCAAAGGCCAAATCTGGATGAGTGATGGTCAAATATTGTAAACCACCAACAAGGCTTCTGTAGAGAGAAAGATTAGAAAAAGCTGGGGAAAAAACTAAAGACAGACAAGATGAAGAAGAATGACTAAGAAGTGAAGGGGCAGGCTTACAATCAGAAATGCCAGCCTATTGAAGCAATTTAGAAGCATAATGAGATTGAGATAAGAAAGAACTAGAAGAAGAAGTAGTAACAGAAATACCCCAAAAAAAAGAAAGAGAACCTAGATCTTTGAGAGAAAAAATAGAATGAAGCTGAGAGATTAAGGACTAAATATGAGAAGAAGAATTACCAGTGACAAGAATGTCATCAGCATAGACCAAGAGATAAGTAAGAGTGGTAGTAATAGATTAAGCAAACAAGGAATTATCAAAATGACTAGTAACAAAACCAAGTTTAAGCAGAAAAGATGAAAAAAAGGAAAACCAAGCTCTGGGAGCTTGTTTAAGACCATAAAGGGCTTTTTTCAATCTACACACATAAGTAGGGAACTAAGAATTCTCAAAACCAGGTGGTTAAGCCATAAAGACCTCTTCTTCAAGCTTAGCATGAAGAAAGGCATTAGATACATCCAACTGTTTAATAGACCAATTGAAATGAAGAGCAACACAAAGGAAGACTTTGATGGTTGGTTGCTTGGCTACGGGGCTAAAGGTATCTAAGAAATCAACACCAGCTTCTTGAAGATAACATTTGGCAACAAGTCGAGATTTATACCTAGCAATAGAGCCATCTGAATTCTTTTTGATTCTAAAGACCCATTTATATCCAACTACATTTTGATTTGCAGAAGAAGGAACAAGAGACCAAGGCTTTTGAGTTTGAAGGGCCTGAAATTCATCAAGCATAGATTGATGCCAATGAGGACACTACAGAGCATCTTTGTAGTTTCGAGGCTCAGTGTCAACAAGAGTAGCAACCAAACCAAATTGAGAAAAGCATGCTATCTTACTTCGAGTGAGCATAGGATGAGAATTGAGAGAGTGAGAAGAAGAACGAGGAATAATAGGAATAGTAAGATTAATACCAGGTGGAGAAGAAGATAAAGGTGAAGAGATAAAACTAGGATTATTTGAGACAATAAGAGAAGTAGAAGATAAAGAATTAGAAATAGAAACTGAAGGAGAACCAGAAACATTTGTTGGATGAGAATATGAGAAGGAATCAGGAGAAGAAGCTGAAACAGAAGAAGACTGAATAGAAACCTGAAATGGAGACAAAGAAGGAGTTGTACCCCAAAAGAATGTCTTAATAGCAGATTTGGAAGAAAGAAGAAGAGGTGATGAAAAATCAGTGCAAGCAAAAGAAAAAAGAACATTCATCAAATACAACATGTCTAGAGATGTAGATTCTACCAGAAAGGGGATCCAAACATCTATATCCCTTGTAGCGTGGATGGTAACCAATAAAGACACAAGCCTTGGATCTTGGTTGCAGTTTGTGAGAAGTAAAAGGCCGCAACAATGGATAACATCTGTAGCCAAAGACTTTAAGAAAACCATAGTCTAGAATCATCTGAAATAACACCTCATAGGGACTGAGATTGCCCAGTGTAGGAGAAGGCATTCTATTGATCAGATACACAGCAGTAGCAAGGGCCTCAAACCAGAATTTCAGAGGCACAGATGATAAATCAAGCAGTGTGATGGTTGTCTCAATGATATGTTTGTGCTTTCTCTCAGCAACTCCATTTTAAGATGGAGTATGAGGGCAACTAAGCTGATGAACAATGCCAGAAGTTTTAAGAAGAGTCTTAAATTGACCACTAGTATATTGTCCTCCCCCATCAGTTCTTAAAATTTTAAGAGTAGTTGAAAACTGATTTTCAGCATAGGATTTAAATTCTAAGAACTTAGAATATACTTCACTTTTATAAGACAGAGGATAAAGCCAGGTAAAATAACTAAAATCATCAATAAAAACAACATAGTAAGTAAAAGAAGAATGCACTTGCGTAAAAGGGCCCCAAACATCTGAGTGAATCAGAGTGAAAGGAGCATGAGTTTTATTAGTTGAAAGGACAAAAAGAAGTCTATGACTCTTAGACACACAACAAGAATGACACAAAGTGTTACAATCTTGATGACTAAAAGACAAGCCACTTTTATTTGCAATAGTATGAAACACAGCAGAAGAATGATGGCCTAGTCTCTTATGCCAAACAGTAGCAAGAGAACTAATACCAGAAAAAGCTTTACGAGAAAATGAAGAAGAAGGAAACTGGTACAGGCCATTTTGATGATGTCCTCTACAAAGCACCTTGTTGGTGAGCTTGTCCTGAATCACAAAGGACTCATTGTCAAAAGTAATACTACAATTATTATCAGAAGTAAGCTGATGAACAGATAACAAATTGGATGATATTTGTGGAACATGGAGAAGATTGTTAAGTCTAAATTGAAAAGAATGAGAGGACAATATACCAATGCCAGAGTTATGAATTGGAAGAGTATTTCTATCACCAATCATTACTTGATTATGTCCTTGGTAAGGTTGATAAAGATGAACATTGTTCAGATCATTTATGAGGTGAGAAATAGTAGCAAAATCAACATACCATGGAGCTAAAGTGGACTGCATAGTGGTGGACATAGCAGGAAAATGAGTATGTACAGCAAAGGCTCTAGGAGTAAAAGAATCCATTTGTGAAGGTCCCATGGTATATGAGGGAAACACAAGTTAAAAGGAAGTATTCAGTCGATGTCTACACTCTAAAGCAAAGTGATTTCCTTTTCCACAGATTTGATAGATCAAGCCATAACTCTAAGGTCTTCCTCCTCTTCTACCTCTTTGATTATTGTATCTACCACCACCTCTATACTGGCCTTGAGATCGAGTACCTCCTCTATTTTGAAAAGAGAAATTACGAGAGGATGATTGACCAAAATACTACTGATTATGATGAGATAGAACAAATGATGCAGCTGAAGTATTGTCTGTGATTGGATAAGAATTAGTAGTAGCAGAAAAAGCCATAGTGAGATCAAAAGTACCATGCTTGTGACTATTTTCAACATGTATAACTTCATAACACAAGAGAGAACAGAGTTCATCCATTGTAAGCACCTCTGATTTGGCTCGAATGGTGGTTTTGAAAGCATTGTATTCCTCAGGTAAGCCATTGAGTACCAGAAGAATGAGATCTTCATCACAGACTGGAGAAGATGCCAAAACAAGTTGTTCAACAAGATCTTTGATCTCTTGAAGGTAGGTTTCCATAGATTTGGATTTCTTTGAAGTAGTGCTCAAACGATTCTTGATCTGATGAATATGAGAGTGAGAAAGTGATGTGAATCGTTTCTCAAGAGCAGACCAAACATCACAACAATTCTTCATATGAAGAATGGAAGAAAAAATAGAAGGAGTAAGAGTTGCAACTATGCAACTGAGAAGACAAGTATCAGTCAATTTCCATTGCAGAAACTCAGGATTGGAAATTGTATTACTATCAGAATCAAGAGTTGTAGCTGATAGACATACAGTAGATCCATCAAGAAAATCGAACAACTCTGTAGCTTCAAAGAAATTTTGGATTTGACTTCTCCAAATTGAATAGTTTGAAGCTTAGAGTTTAACTGTAATCAAAGAGTTAAGATTGGAAACAAGAAGAAGAACATTTACAGGCAATGGTTGCTTCTCAGTTTGAATCACCGTTGTTGCTCGTGAGAGCTCTACAGCTCTGATACCATGAAGAGAAAGAGAGAAGCAACTGAAAAGATATTATTTCATAAAACTAAATCTCATTACATTTACAATAGTAGATCTTTTGTTATATAGACACACATCATAACCGTCTTAACAAACTAACAAATAGGAGTTAAAAGGATTTTGTAACATACATTAAACTTTAACTAACACGCACCAGACACTCTTAACCTACACACATTGTAGAGGTATAGTGCAACTGCTGTTGTTGCTTAGACTTAGACACAGCAGACTTAGACCTCTCTTCATTGTCACTGCTGAGAAGCATGGCATTTACACTTGAGCAGCTGACACTTGAGCTTGGGCTGCTGTCATCATGTACAACTTCCTCCATCAGTTCAGTGTCATATAAAAAACTAATTCAGTCATTACATCCATCCCATGAACTTTACAGAACAATACAATATCTTAAAAAAATAAAGAATAAGAATTGTACAAGAGGTACATGAAGGGTAAAAAAAATGGAACCAAACATTTACAATAATGAGTGAAAACCCCCCAGAAGAAGGTTTTTCAATACAATAGATTAGGGCTTTGAATACATACATAATGAGGGACCAAATATACATGCAAATACATACACAATCAATGGATTAGGGCTTTGAAAGTAATGAGAGAGAAAGAAAAAAGAGGGTAAAATATATGAAAACACTAAAATCAAACCCATTTAGGACATCAAACCCATAAAAGTTTACAAATCATACCACTTCAACCAAACCCATTTTTCGAAATCAACACCAAATTAAATTAAAGAAATCATAACAACCCTAGAGCAAGATTCAAAAGGGGGGGAAATAGAGAAAGGGGACAAAAAGGGAGAGAGAGTGACCGAGGTCGACAAAGCGAGAAATGGAGAGAGAGAAAGACAAACCGCGAGTAAGAGAGAGACAGACCGAGAATGAGAAAGAACCTGTGAGGATACGGCAGTGGCAGTGGTGAGCGGCAATGGTTTGGGCTGAGGAGAGGTTGGGTGAGGATTGGTGATAACAGAATCTGTGTGTGACAGAGAGAACAACCGGATGTCTAAACATAAATAGGTGACAATATTTATTCATTTCCCTCTAAAACAAATGATACCTTTAGCAATTAAACTAGGAATTTGTCGAAAAATAGTGCCGAATGTTATTAACCGCGACCGAAGTATTAGTCGCCAAAAGTGAATATTGGCCTACTAATTTTCTAGTAGCCAAAGAATAATGGTAAATATGTCTATTTTTGGCGACTAAACGTCCTTTTGTCAACAATAATTACTATACAACGACTAAAACAAAATTCAGTAGCCTAAAATTTAGACTTTCGCCGACTAATATTTTTTTGGTCACCAAAAAGTGGCATATTTAGCTACTCAATTTTTTTTAGTTGCCAATAAGTAATATATCTCGACTAAAAAAAATTAGTAGCTACAGCCTAAACAAACACCGACTAATACATTTTTTAATCTCCAAAAATTTAACTTTTGGCGACTAAATTTCTTTTAGTTGCCAAATTTAGTCGCCAAAAGTGTAAATTGTTGTAGGATGTCCTAATGGACAAAATATTTTAGAGTGTGGACTTTTGGACAAATAAAATTCAAATTTGGAATTATGGACCAACTGCCCGAAAATGAATTCATTTTGGAGTAGTATTTTTTTAGAAAAATGCTAGACATCCCAAATATTTTACCAAATGTCTCACATGAGTGTGGGACCCAGACCATGTGAGTCACATGTGGATCCCACATCCATATGAGACATTTGGTAGAATATTTGATAAAATAGTTGGAATCCCTAACATTACTCTTTTTTTTAATACTAAAAAAAATAATTATGAGCAATACTACATCTACTTAAATTCATGCTAACAATCTTACTAAAAAGATATATGTCCAAACATTATTGGACGATAAAATGTCATTATTTTTTGATAATCAATTACATTTAGCCTCTTATATTTTTAATAAAATTATTAGTATGTGTATAATTATTCATTTTCTATTGCTCGCCAATATCACTAGGCTTGTGTTGCCTATATGGAAAAAAAGTCACTAATTTTTTTAGTTCTATTACCAGTTTTATAAGTTATGCGGCTGTAAAGAGAGAACATTGTTATTCATCAATAATGTTACATATCAAAAAAATTTAATCGAAATTTGTAGAATATAAATTTAAAGATAATATGTTATGAATCATATATAAAATAATTTTTTAACTATATATATATTATAAAATATGTAACACGACCGATAATTAATTGAAAATCTTAGATGCAGCACATGTACATTTGAATCACTTAATGCCAAATATTTGAAGAGAGCTAAGCCTAGGACAAAGCAAAATGTGACTGACATGGCGACATGTAGTTATATGGTAGTGGCTCTTCTTTAGTCTCAAATTGGATGAATCTGTGCAATTGGTTTTTTGTTTGCCCATTACAGAATTTATATTGATATTTGAAATCGTTTAATGTGTAGAATTTATTGAATATTTTATTCCTATAAAAAAATCATGTTGATTGAATATCAGTAAGTATAATTTTAAAAATAAATTATTGACACAAATGTAATCTAATTAAGTGGCTATTGATATTTGATCAACATGAATTTTTACATGGATGAAATATATGATGAGCCATACACATTGAATAGTTTGGATCATCAAAAATGGACCGAATTGGACCGTGTAGTTCAAATACGAAACTAGAGAGAGTTCGGTCCCTAGTTATATGTATAGATAATTATTATTTAGTTTTTGCTTATTATCGATTTTGTTTTAATTAACTTTTTGTATATATCGTTCTACATATATTAAATTATTTTCAAATTTAAATCTTGAGATGACCTCAAGTAGTGTACCAAATGAAAATTTTATAATTATTGCTATTAGCATCACAAATAATACTTTAGACCCTTCATTTATTTATTTATTTTGGATTTCCACCACCTACAAAATTCTATAAATTTATAAGAACTTGAATAACATCAAAATTATTTTTCCAAAAATATCACACCCACCGAAATGCACACTCCTTAAAAACCCTTCATCTCCCAAAACTCTTAATAGTTAAACTCACCAATATTCTTCTCACCATTGAACTCACCAATCTTCCTTTCACTATCGAGGGAGCTGTGATGTTGATCTCTCCACCGTTGATCTCTATTACAGCCGATCTCTCACCTTCAACCTCTCTCCGCCTTGGTCTCTTTGCCACCATGTTCGAACATATGCTACCGAACATCATAAAAACATAAAGTCCTGTGTCTGTGAACAATTTTGACTCATTAAAAACAAAAATAAGTATCATCAATCAGTTTGAATAACAAATAAAACCAAAGTTCATCGCATAACCAAAACATAAGTATTCATTAACATTACATGAAAAGTGTCAAGTATATGAATAAAAAGTTTGGATCCAAAGTGCAGAACATATGAATAACGTTTGGTTAGACGTTGGCGAACGAGTGCCTTTAATTCGGTCATGTGTTGCCATTTTTTTGACATATGTTTGGGAGTTTAGTTAAAAAAAAAAAAAAAAAAGGAAGAACCATTTTCATTTTATTTTTTTTGTTGTTTTTTAAAAAAAACTTATCATTAGAAAGTCAACCGCCTCCGAATTGTGAACATCTTCTGAGCTTATATTGTGGGGCTCCATTCGTCCCCTGGTATTATGGTTGCTGAAATTTTTTTTACTGATTGTCATTACTGGAGAACTGTGTACTTTAAATAGTTGCCACCATTTTTGCCATTGCCACCGGAGGGTTTTGAAGGTGTATAGGTTTTGAGGGTTTTGAAGTGTGTGGCTTGTGATGGATGTGACTGCTCTCATAAACCCTATGATATGATTTAATGTCTGGATGAGTTTAATTGTGAAATAGAATGTTTCAAAATAGTTCAGGATCATTTTTAATAATTTCATTTGAGATTATTATTGTAATAATAAAAAATGAAAGAAATAGAAGTCCAAAGCATTAATTGTAGTGCTAATAGTAGCACTCAAATTTAAATGAAGGACTACTATGTGCACTTTTTTGGGGGTGTATATGATATACACTTTATGTAATATATATATATATATATATTTATTACAAAATGTATTACTTTTGTCACAAGAAGTATAACTTTTTTTTCTTCACAAAAAATATGACTTTTTGCTTCTCACAAAAAATATAACTTTTATCACAAAAAAATATAATTTTAGTTATACATAATTTTTAAATGCACATCATAATTTCACCATTTATAATTTTCATCACAAAATTAATAACCTCATTACAAAAAATTTGTAACATTTTTCAAAAAATATCATAACTTATCTGAAATAGGAATACATAAATCTCATAAAAATCTAGAACAACCAATTGGGTTGCCTCAAAGTAAATATAATTTTAAATTATGATCTTGTTTGGGAAGAGGGTTGGGCTATAATATGTCGCATCGAACTCATAATGGTTTCATTTTTTCTCTCACAATTATCATATCAACTAAAAAAAAACAAACACTTTCCAAATACAACTTTTTTAAACGGGTTTAAATAGCCAAAAAATCTAATAAGCAACTAAAATAGTCAACTTCCCAAACAAGACCTATATTTGATGCTTTTTTTATTTAAAAGTAAAATTATATGAATAGGATTCAACCTCATATTATGTTGGTTGTTTGCGTATCACTTTAGAATTATTTTAATATTCACTTAATTAACTTAATTTTTTTTGTGTTATCACGTAATTTTATTGATTAGTAATTCGTCCACCGAATTTGTTTAGCCTGAATTTGTCCAAATGAGTCTTTTTTCAGGAACTCATTCAGACAAATTCAAGCTAAATAAATTCGGTGGATGTAGCAGTGCTGAATTTTATTTTCGATTCGTATTTAGTTCATGTCATGTCAACATTTTCACTCTTGATTAAAAATACAAAGTATATAGCAAAATTTATCCATAATTTAAATTTCATGTTTTCTAGATAAAAATTAGGAAACTTACGTACAGGTCCTAATAGGTAAGTTTATTGCTTAATAAGTCCTATGATAATTAGCAACGTTTTTATAAAACGAAAGTTATTAATTGTTAATTTTTAACGACAATTTGAATAATTCATTACAAAAAAAAAAAAAAAACATTGTTGCTACTTCTCAAATTTTAGTGACAGATTTAAAAAATTGTCACATAAAACATTACTAATTGTCAATTTTTAGCAAAAAATTCAGAAAATCATCATAAAACGTCATTTTTAGCGACAATTCTAATAGATCACCTTTCAACAATGAATTGATAATATTAATGAGAATTAAGTCAAACTATAAGAATCTGTTAATAATTTACCCTAAAAAGTAATCATAAAAGTGTTTCATTTCAACTCAATTTCGCTACCTTAATTTAAAAAATTATACCTTATTATTATTAGTATCACTCCAAAATATATGACAAAAATTTATTTTAATCATAAAATCTTATTTTATATGTATTTTTTATTTAACTAGATTGAGGGCTAGCCCTTCGGCCACCAAGTCTCTCGTAAGGGAGAAGTCTTGGATTCTACTATTAGGAGTGGAAGAGAGGGCAAGATTTTCTTGCAAGGTGTATTGGTGTAGGTTTCAACTCCCCAAGATACTAATCTAACAACTAATCATTAACTTTTCCCGATAAAAAAAACAAAACAAAACAAAACAAAAAAAAAACAAGAACAAATACTTGATTGAGTTACATAAGTGATTAAAAACTGTTATTGTATCCTTAATCAAAATAATATAAAAATATTTAATCAATTATTCATCAAATAAATTATTTGTATTAACTTTAATACAAGACTCATTTAATAATTATGCTATTGATCATGACATATTTGCATGAAAATATTACAAATCACTGGACCTTTTATAAAATATTTATAAATTTTTGAAAATTTTATAACTTTAATTATTAAAATTGATAAAAATTTATTCTTGATTTAATATGTTTTTTAAGGATAAATTGCCAATAGGTCAAGTCCTATTCAAAATAAATCCTAATAAAGTCATTGCTAAAAATAAATTTTTATGACAATTTTGTGCATGTTACATAAAATTGATAATTAGTGGATTTTTTTTTATTATGGTTTTTATAAATGATCTCTAAAACTTATAATTACTAACGTTTTTCTGTGATGAATTTTTCACATTGACGCTGAAAGTTGAAAATTAATTACTTTTTTGTAACGATTTTTTTAACTTTCGCTACAACTTATAATTAGTGACATTTTTTGTGATAAAATTTTCAAACTATCACTAAAAATTAATAATTAGTGACGTTTTTTAATAATGTTAACATTTTTTATTACAAAATTTTAAACTGTCACTAAAAATTAATAATTGGGTAAATTATATTGACACCCCTGATATTTATATTTATTGCAGTTCCCCCCTCACCTTTTAAAAATTACATCTCCCTCTCTAAGGTTTAAAGTTTCATTATAGATTTCCCCTCTCAGCAATTTAATTTTTTTAAATACCAATCAATGTGTTTGGTTTGAGTTTTTTGAATTAAATTTTTTGAAAACTGAGTTTTTTAGTTGTCGTGTTTTTTTTTTTTAGTGAATATTTTTGAAATTTTAAACATTTTTTTAATTTTTTAAATGCACCTTACTTAGATGTATCTAAAAAGAAAAAAAATTGTGAAAAAATATTTTTAAAAATTAATAAATACATAAAAATGCAAAAAATATACTGAATTCTTGTATTTTTTTGTATTTTTGAAATTTAGTGAATTTTTAAAAGGTTTTTTTCAATTTTTTTCTTTACTTTTTAGGTATATTTATGTTAGATATGTCTAAAAATTTAAAAAAAAAATTGCTCAAAATATTAATACAATTCAGTAAAAACACAAAAAATAAGAAAATAGAATTTTCTGAAAAGTGCTTTTGAAAAATGATAACCAAGCATTCCGAATTTTGCTCTCACCAGGTAAATTATATTGACACTGCTCACATTTTAGAAATTACAATTCCCTCCCTAAGGTTTAAAGTAGTATTACCAATTGCCCCCTCGGTTAGTATTAGCTGGAAAAAAAATCATTGAAAAAAAAATTAATTGGAAAAAAATTTATTTGAAAAAAAATTTGTTAGTAAAATTTTTAAACTTCTGTTTAAAAACTAACGTAAACTCATTTTTTCAATTTACGTTTTTTCCTCAAATTTACAAACTGAGACAATCATTTATAAACTAAAAAAATCATCAAACAAGTTTTTATGACAGTTTTTAAAATTTTTGTAAATATAAATTGAAACTGAAAACGAAATAGTTACTAAACAAGTTTCAGATGGTAAAAATGTCGTAAAATTAACAAATAATTAAATAAGTTACCAACGTAAGAAATGACTTACTAAAAGATTCTTAGGCTATGCATGGTTTGAGTTTTAGAAATTTTTTTTAAAAAATAAAAAATTAATTTGGCTAAGAAATAAAAAATAAAAAATAATTATCATTTTAATATAATTTTTATCTTTCAAGTGGTTAGAAATAATTTTTTACAAATCAAATTGAAACAGGCATACGTATGTATATAACCTGCCCAAGAGTTAAAATGAGAATTATTTTTTACCCTTAAATGATAATTATTTTTTAATTTTTATTTCTTAACCAAATTAATTTTAATTTTTAAAAAAAATTTCTAAAAATCAAACCATATATAGCCTAAGAATCTTTTGATAAGTCATTATTTATGTTGGTAACTTATTTAATTATTTGTTAATTTTACGACATTTTTTCCATCTGAGGCATGTTTGGTAACCATTTCGTTTTTAGTTTTCAATTTATATTTACAAAAATTGTCATAAAAACTTGTTTGATAATTTTTTTAGTTTATAAATTGTTGTCTCAGTTTGTAAATTTAAGAAAAAAACGTAAATTCAAAAAATAAGTTTATGTTGATTTTTAAACAGAAATTTAAAAATTTTACTAACAAAATTTTTTTTCAATTAAATTTTTTTTCAAACTAATACTAACCGAAGGGGCAATTGATAATACTACTTTAAATCTTAGGGAGGAGATTGTAATTTCTAAAATGTGAGGGGTATCAATGTAATTTACCTAGTGAGGATAAAATTGGTATTTAAAAAAATTAAATTGCTGAAAGAGGGAATCTGTAATGAAACTTTAAATCTCAGAGAAGAGATATAATTTCTAAAAAGTGAGAAAAAAACTATAATAAACATTAACCTCAGAAGATGTTAGTGTAATTTATCTTTAATAATTAGTGATATTTTTTAATAATATTTGATAAAAAAAATATAATTAATTATTATATAACTTATTATAATCTACACGTAAGTCTACCCACTTTTAAAAACCTATATTGAAGTACAAATGTTCTTATTTATATTTGTGTAGAACAATAACAGGGAAAATACTATTCAAGCCGGTTTTTCAAAAAATATTACACATTATTGAAAAAAATCATAATTACAATTATTAATATTTATAATATTTACCTTTTTTAAAAAAAATATTTTTTCCTAATAACGCTAAGCTGTAATTCTGACCTGACTCATAGGCATGGACTACTCTCGAGAGACATACATACACAAATATAGCCCCACCTTCTATCAACAGACATACACATACACAAACATATGTCTAGAGAGAGAAAAATTATTAGGTGTCACATATTTCACACTCATTATAAATCATTATATTTTTGTCGCTCTTTTATCATAAGAGAAATTTTGAGTGTCAGAGAGTAAATGTCACGTGATATTTTTTTTTTATAATTAAATTTAATAATAATTTTTATTATATTTATATTGACTGTTTGAGAAATTATAAAAAATATATATATATATACTAGCCTATCATCCGTGCTATATACGAAATAATTATAGATATTTATATTTATTTAATTTTTTTTAATATATAAATTAAATACATGAGGTTTGACCGAAGAGTTTGAAAGAATTTAATAAGTGTTTTTTTTTTTTTCAAAAAACAAAACAAAAAAATTAAGAGATATTTACACCATAATTATATGAGTCTCTTGGGGATGCAAAAAGTAAGAAAATTATGATTTCATTTATTGCGTTATATTTGTTTTAATTTTTTTTAATATATAAATTAAATACATTGGATTTGACCGAAGAGTTTGAAAGAATTTAATAAGTGTTTTTTTTTTTTTCAAAAAACAAAACAAAAAAATTAAGAGGCATTTACACCATAATTACATAGGTCTCTTGGGGATGCAAAAAGTAAGAAAATTAAGATTTCATTTATTGCGTGTCAATAGTGTAATTATTATAAACCAATCACCAATCACCAATCACCAAGTCAATTTTTTTTAAAAAAAATATTAAAAAATTAGGAAATTAGGATGGACATGTTGGAACTTCCACAAGACTTGGGTTTTAAAAGACCTTTTTCCTTAATATATAGATATTATTGATAGAAGGTACCATTGGAACATATACAAATTTCTCCAATCAATGAGTATAAAATTTTGAATCCTATCTTCTATTCTAATTACAGACGTTATAAGATATGTCTTGACCATGCCCTAATTACATGGAATAAATTCTAGAGAGGGAAAGGCTGATAAGACTAGTCAAACATAAAGGAAGCTGCATGGGGATCAGTTACATTACAACCCACCAGAGATTGTGGTAATTTTGGCTGTCGTCTTTCTCTATCTTTCCCTCCCTCGCTCCTCATGTTTATATAAACACCTGACCTCTTAGATTGTTTCAGGCACAGGCCCACTATTTTTTCCCTTGAATGCTCTCTCTCTCTTCAGTCTTCCATCCCTATCTTTCTTGAGGCCTTCCCATTTTCATCAAAATTCCAATTTCCAAAGCTATCTCAGATGGCAGCTTTTTCATACTACCAACACGACCCTTGTCTCCTTGACCCAGTTTTCCATCTGCCAAACACTCCCATTAAGATTCCTGGCTTTTCAGAGGAACCAAACAACACCACCACCACCATCACCAACTCCTATTTCTCTCACTTTTGTCCACCTCAATCTCAATCTCTTCACCAAATCCCTGTTGATCTCAGTGCTCATGAAAGCAGCTGCCTTGAAAATGTCACAAAAGTTTATCTTAGTAGCAATAATGAACCTTCCCCTTCTGTGACCAATATTAATAAACATAGCACAGACTCTTCATCGGTGGTTGATAAGCCTGAAGGTACTGTTGATCAAGTCACTCAGAAGGTGTCTACCGCCATGGACAACAAGAGGAAGAGGAAGAGGAACTACTCTCCTCACTCTAAGGTATAATTAAACCCACTTCTAGATCTTATACAATTACATATATATATATATGTATTTGTCGTTTAATGTTGTTGAAGATGATCTTGAAACTGGTGATTGATTTGGAGTTTGTTGTGATATAGCATGCAAGAGAAGTGAAAGGAAAGAAGCAAAATAAATGCAACAGTGTGAAGAAAGATGATGACGAAGAAAAGAGGCCTAAAGCTGATGATATTAAGAAGGCGGCTCTTGAAGAAGCCCCAAAAGGAGGCTACATTCATGTAAGAGCAAGACGGGGCCAAGCAACAGACAGCCACAGCCTTGCAGAGAGGGTACTTTTTAGGATGAACTACATGCAGCAGAGAAGAAGAAAAAAAAAATTATCAACGCAAGTGTGTCTATAACGAGATATAAATAAAAGACTGGGGATGTCAGCTACACCCTTTCATGTGTTGATTATTATTATTTTTTTTTCCCAACTCTAAGAGTCTCTCCAATTCTGAACCAAAATTTTTATCAAATTGGAGTAAAAAATTAACTTTTTTCTCAATTTGATAAGGAGTGGTCCAGCAGTTAATTTTTATCAAATTTTCATTAAATATGTGCCGAGACAACCGGTTGGTCGATCAGCTGGTTAAGTCAAAAAAAAAAGAATTTTGAATTTTTTTTTTTTTGGAACTGTACCGGTAAGGCAAAAAAAAAAAAATTTTTTTTTAACAGGTTGAACTTTTTTTTGGAATTGTTTGAACCTTTTGGTGGTCGACCGGTTGGTCAACCTGCTGGTCAACTGGTTGGTCCCCCAACGGTTATACACAGTGTTTTGGTGAAATACGGAGCCTGTCCTCATTTTGATGAAACGTTTGGTGAATTCTCGATTTGATATCAATTTGGTGAAACCGTTAGAGTTCTAAACAGTACTTTTTTCACCAAATTTTAAATTTAATACTAGATTTGGTGAAGGGTGGGAGATGGTCTAACTTGGATATACTACTTTTTCAAAATTGCTTTAGAGCTCTAAAAGAGCACCTCTAAACTTGGCATTAATTTGTCTTTTTGTGTCATGATTTTGTCTTTTTCTGTTTTTTTTTTTTTTTTTTTTTAAAAAAAACTGGCTGCCAGCTCAGTAGAGCTCTTTTTAGAGCTCTACTTTTAGAGCTCTGTAGCATGATTGCCACAAGGTCCTGATATGTCCACACAAAAGTAAGATTTAAATATAGGTTATTAAGGTTATGTTTTGCATAAAGTTTTTAAGTTAAAATAAAAAAGGTTAAAAAATTAATAAGGTAAAATATCATATCTAAATTATATTCATTTTATTTTTTCTTTCACAAAAGTTATAAAAAGTCAAAAGGACTATTTTAAACGAAACTTTTTAACTTAGGTTAAAATAGTTAAAAAGTCAAAAAATCAATCCACATTCCAAACAAAGGCTAAATATTAGATTGTGCGTCACGTATTGAAATTTTAAACTGATAATATCAATATATCAATTAATATTATCTATTATTGTCCAATATAAAATCATATATAACTGACATCGATACATATTTGAAACTATGCACCAAAGATCAAAGTTCGTTACGTACTCAGAAAAAAAATAATTTAAATATATGACGTAGATTTAAATTTTGTATGATGTAATTAATTTATACCATCCATTTTAAAATTTGAGTATCTTTTAGAATATCTTTCTAGATTTGTAGTATTATTAAAGTTGGTAACATTTTTGCAAAATGACTACTAAAATTCCTTGCTATCATGCTTCAGGCGAGGAGAGAGAAAATAAGTGAGAGGATGAAGATGTTGCAAGCTCTTGTTCCAGGGTGTGATAAGGTAGGTCAAGGTGATCAGAACCTTGTTGTCTGCACTTTGTCTTTCTTTTCACAACTTAAAATAACGTTTTTCTAAGTTCTAAGCTCCTCTCCTTTAGGAGAAGGAGAAGCAAGATCTTCTGACAGTTACATGTGGCTTTACTGAAAAATAGGTATCTGGAAAGGCCCTCATGTTGGATGAAATCATCAGCTATGTCCAATCTCTCCAAAACCAAGTTGAGGTAAAAACAGTACAAGTTTTTCTACTCCTACTTTTCTAATTATTTTATTAACTTTCAAGGCAATTTACCTAAAGGACATCTCTATCTATGTGTCTCCAAAATTTTCAGTTCCTTTCTATGAAGCTTGCTTCTGTCAATCCCATGTTCTATGACTTTGGAATGGACTTGGATGCATTGATGGTTACACCTGATCAGGTATAAAACAAACCCATATAATATACTATATAATAATATGGTTAAAGAAAATGCTTTTCTTCAATAATTTTTGTAAAAAATTAATCATCAGAATGACACGACAGCAACAATTTTGTAAAAATAAATGTATCATGATGAGTTTTAAATTTTAAAGTGTTTATGTGCACAATCCAAACATCATTATATATATATATATATATTAATAGGTGGCACACATAATGCACGTGTAATTTAGATAAGTAAGCATAAAAATAAATAATAAAGAAACTAATATCATAGTATGTATAAGGTTTTTGGTTCAAATCTTACCTATGCCTTTAAAAAATATATTTTTTATTTTCGGATGTAAAATTTATCACGTGGCATAAGAAGTCACTACATTATTAGACATCAAGTCATGTGCTCACATATATAATAATATAAATGTATTCTATTTATATATTATTCAAATGTTAAATATATATACCATCCAAAGGTGGTGACGTGGTGGTTGGGGGGTTTACCCCTGGTTTGGTTTGCTAACAACTCATGGCTATTAATTTTGGATCATGATCTCTTTGTACTATTAGGTCATGTTTGATTCACAAGATTAATAGTGAAGTATTAATAATCCTATTAAATTAGTGTGGTATTCACTATTCAATTGGATTAATATTCATTGGATTAATAATCCCACCCCTATCCCATTACTAATAATCCTACAAATTTGTTAGATTAATTATCCATTGGATTAATAATCCTAAACCAAAATATTAAAACAAATATAGGATAATTGAGCCCACGAAATAATAATCACAATCCCATACTCTAATCCACCAAATCAAACATGTCCTTAAATCTTCTGTAAACTGTAGGTTATAACTTATTATATAAATATACTTACATACATATATATATATATATATATTATCTTTTATTTACTTATTATAATTAGTTGGTTAAGGAAATGGACAAGCATTATTGTGCATTGAAACTGATGTTGGATCTTTGTCTCTGACATGAAAATTTAGAGATTGGATGGTTCGGTACAATCACCACCACCATTTCAAAATGTGCAACAACAATGCTACCCTCCCAAGGCCACTGCTTTTTCTGATGGAACCACTTCCACCACCTCCTTCATTATCAACACCACACCAAATACTTATCCACTTCTGGAGTACTCTAGTGCATCTTCTTCACTTCTATTTCAACAAGGGCAGCCTCAGGTGTGTGTTTTCAATTCAAAGGCCAATTTTGAAATTCATGAAATATATTCAAAAAAATGACAAAATAAAATACTTTCATATATATATATATATATTTAAAAAGAAAAACCCAATTTTGTAACATTGCTTGTAAATACATCACTTTCAGGATAACGGACAGCTCTTATGGGATGTGCATGACCAAAGACAAAAAGTTATCAATCAATCTGGTTTCGGCAACTTGTGTTCTTTCTATTAATATTATATACCAAGCTACAGCTAGCTGCCCTACAAACATCTGGTAAGCCCTCTAATCACTGTCTCATTTATAATTTAATATATATGTCAACCCTAAATTTACAATAAAAACACACACACACACACACACACACACACATTAATATGTATTGTCATACTATTCCCAAAAAAAAAAAAAAAAAAACTACTCCATAAAAATGGTTTTCAGTGATATCAAACAAATTTACTGGATCAAAGCTATGTATCTAGAATATTTACTTAAAAGTGTCAAAATTTTAAGGCATGGTGTAAATTTAAACTTGTCATGGTGTAAGTCACGTGCAAAATGAGAAATGAATTTGATGTGTACATAATAAATTCTCAATATTTTTTGAAATAAAATTATGTGTACATACAAGTGCTGAATTTAATGCAGTAGTACATAATCATGTATATTTATTCAGTCCTGCTGGGGCCAGCACGAGAAGACCCCAGCACCCCCCAACCTCCACGTGAGGGGCTGTGACTTGCAGACAGAAGAAAAAAATAAAATAAAAAAAATTTGAGCCAATCACAAAACAGTGAGGGGACTGGGGTCCAACTTATTTTCCATATTTATTATGCCATACACTCCACTTTTGGGATAAATTTTCATGATTCCTAATATTTTTGTATTAAAGAAGAAGAAGAAGAACCAGATTCATTATATTTGGTTTTAATTTTCTAAAAATTGAGTTTTTTATTTTTGTATTTTTTTTTAAAAAGTTAGTGAATATTTTTAAAATTTTAAATAATTTTTTTACTTTTTTAGATATACCTTACTTAGATGAATCTAAAAAGTAAAATATTTGTAAAAAAATATTTTAAATAATCAATAAATACACAAGAATATGAAAAATGTATTGAATTTTTATTTATTTAGTTATTTATTTTTGTATTTTTGTATTGTTGGTATTTAGTGATTTTTTTAAAGATTTTCTTCACAAATATTATACTTTTAAAGTGCATTTATGTTAAGTATATCTAAAAAAAAAAGTATATCTAAAAATTAAAAAATCACTTAAAATATTAAAATTTCAATAAAAACAAAGTAAAAAAAATTAATTTTAATTTTTTAAAATGTGAATTCAGAGAATTCAAACTAAACGAGCTGAATTAGAACTCTTTTTGTGCACTGACATTGTTAGACATGGACATTGCAGTTTGTAAAAACAGGAAAGACACAACCAGAAAGGCAGTTGCATGAAAGCCAAAGCTACATATATTCCTTTAGTATCAATACCAAGTGAGATGGGATTTTATGATCACTTCAAAGCCATCCCAATTGATAAATTGGAGTAAGTACTCCTACATAGCTAGCTAGCTAGTGGAAATGAATAAAGGGAGCATGAAGCAAAATCCAATGGTTTGGTTGATCAAAGAGCACACAAGACAGCACACAGAGGAGAGAAGAAGTAGACACAAAAGGACAATTTATAGCCGACCAAACATGACCCCCAGATCTTTTTGCAGAGATCCCTTTGTTCCTGTCCAAATTTGACTCCCGAGCACAAATTTCCTATAGCTATAGCTTCCATGTGCCATGTGGTGATTAAAATTCCAAAAAATTATGTATAAAATAGTACTATGTTTGATTATATATTATTATATATAAATAAGTATATGATTCTTCTTCTAATTATTGTTATTGTTTTTGTAAACAGTTAGTTTCTGTTATTACGGTTAGATTTACCGTTGTGTCTGTTATCCTTTTGTAACTTGTATAGGACAGTGAGTTGGGAGGAGGGACTTTCCTCTTGTTGTTGACATCTCTGCACTGCATGTGTGTGTTTTGTTTCCTTTATGTATAGAAAAAACAAAGGAATCTTTCGTTGTTGTGAATTTGTGGTGTCTTTGTTTTCTTATCGTTTGACTATGCATGGTTTCTGAGGTGAATTCCCCCTATCCACCTAGTCCTATTCTCTTAAAGGACAATAGCCATCAATTAAAAGCACCGAAAAAAAAAAGCCATCAATTAAACTAGTTGATGTACAAATGCAATAATGTTAGAAATTTACATATTTATAAAACATTCACAAATTCACCACATAATGATGTGATATGAGAGTTGGACCCACTATCATTAAATGTGAAATAAATTAAAAATTGGCATATATTTTGCCATATCATTGTGATAGAATTGTGAGTACATTTTTAGGATCTCAAACATATATATATATATATTGGAGTTTTCTTAAGTGTGCAAGTGCACACCATGTGCCACTTACACAAAAAGTGTAAGTGTAAGGTGTAAGTATAAGTATAAGGTGTAAGTGTAAGGTGTAAGGTGTAAGTGGGTTGCATATGGTGTGCAACCTCAAAAAAGGTGTAAGTGTAAGGTTTAATTTTTCACAAAAGGTGTAAGTGTAAGGTGTAAGTGTAAGGTATAAAGTGTAAGGTGTAAGTTGCACACCATAACTAAACCCATATATATTTAGGGTAAATTAAACTTTTTTCCTTTCATGTTTGGCCAATCTTTGACCGTTAAAGTATATTTTTATTCTCATTTTGATGTTTCATATTTCAAGTTTTTCTTTCCATATCTCAGTTGCTCAAAGGAATGTTAAACTTTTCAATTCTACAAGGATAATGTTGAGATTTTAGTAGGGAATGGAGTAAGAGTTAGTTTTTGGAGAGATCCTTGGATGGGATCAACAATCTTGTTAAGTCAATTTCCAAGATTGTTTTAATTGGTTGAATGAAAAGAATAAAAGATTTCTCAACTTTATTCAATCAATTCACATATACACTGCTCAAGATATTATATAGGAAAAAGTATCTAACTAACTCAGTAACTAACTAACTAACTCAGTAACTAACTCAGCTAACAAACACTCTAACTGTCTAACAAACATTACAACTGTATCTATATTTGTTACAAATATTATCTGAAGAATATTTAGGAAAACAGAGCTATGATGAACAAGATATCAATGCTGACTTCTTCTTAAGCTGAGACTGCAGCTTTGGCTCTGCCTCTAGATGTGATTGCTGCAGCTGGGTATGTATCTTAGCACTCCCCTGCAAGCTGATGAGGCAAGACTACACAAGAAGCTGGTCTTTCAAATAAAGAAAACGAGAGGTAGAAAGAGGTTTGGTAAAGATGCCAGCCACCTAATCTGTAGTAGGAACATATTTCAAAGCAATTAATTTGGCAACAACTTTATCCCAAATAAAATGACAGTCAATTTCTATATGTTTAGAGTGAGAATGAAAAACTGGATTAGAAGCCAATGCCATAGCAGAAATATTGTCACACCAGAGCTCAGGAACAGAAGATGAGAGAATATGCATATCTTTCAAAGCTACGCTGACCAAGTTAATTTAGCGAGAGCATTAGCTAATGCTTTATACTCAGCCTCAGTAGATGATCTAGAAACAATGGGCTGTTTCTTAGCACTCCAAGAAATCAGATTAGAACCCAAATAGACACAGTAACCTGAAGTGGACTTTTGATCAACACTATCTCCAGCCCAGTTTGAATCAGAAAAAGCATGAAGAGAGAAGGGACCAGAAGTAAAGTGTGGACCATGGTGAAGAGCACCTTTCACATATCTCAACAAGTATTTGACAGCTTAAAAATCAGCATTCATAGGCAAATGCATATGCTGACATGCTTGGTTAACAGCTAAGGCTAAATCAGGTCTAGTAATAATGAGGTACTGTAGACCACCAACAACACTCCTATACAGAGAAGGATTAGAAAATGGAAGCTCATCTGAAGAAGAAGAAGGAGAATAAGAAGCCTTGACAGCTAAAGGAGTGGAGCAGGGTTTACAATCAGTTAAACCAGCTTTGTGAAACAACTCAGTGGCATACTTAGTTTGAGATAAGAAGTAACCATGAGATAAGGCTTGAACTGAGATGCCCAAGAAATAGGACACAGTTCCCAATTCCTTCATGGAGAACACAGTATACATATGCTGAATAAATTGTGCAAGAAGAGCATGATCACTACCAGTGACTAGAATGTCATCAACATAGACAACAAGAATAAGAACACTGGTGGAAGTGTGTTGAACAAAAAGAGAGGAATCTGAAAGACTGTTAGCAAAGCCTTGAGAAAGGAGGAACTAAGAGAAAGTAGAATACCAAGCTCGAGGAGCTTGTTTAAGTCCATACAAGGCTCTCTTAAGTTTTCACACTTGATTAGAAGACTGAATAAAACCTGGAGGTTGTAACATATACACTTCTTCATCTAATGTGCCTTGAAGAAAGGCATTAGATATGTCTAATTGATGAATAGGCCAATTAAAATGGAGAGCCAAGCAAAGAAAAATATGAATTGTAGGCTGCTTAGCCACAGGCTAAAAGTTTCATGGAAATCAACACCTTCTTGTTGAAGATATCCTTTTGCCACCAATCTAGCTTTATATCTTGCCACAGAACCATCAGAATTCCTCTTAATTCTATACACCCACTTACAACCAATTGTTGTTTTATGATGAAGAAGAGTCACAAGATCCCAAGTGCCCTATTGCTGCAAAGCTTGAAATTCTTCCTGTATAGCAGTAAGCTACACAGGAGAAGCTAAGGCGAAAGGCAAGAGGAGGTTCAGTTTGAAGATAAGAAGAGGATGTGGCTGTAAGACACAGATGAGGTTTTGTTTTAGAGCGAGTGAGCATGGAATGAACATTAAAGGAAGACAAGAGAGGAACCAGATTAGAAGGCAAATCAGAAGGTGGAGGAAGATCAATGGAAATAGAACTAATAGGAATAGCATGAGAAGGAGGAGAAAAATTCAGAGGAGATGACGAAGCTGGAGAACTAGAGCAAGAAGAAGATGGAAATGAAGAAGAAACAGTGGAAATCTCAAAAAGAAGAGAAGAAGGCCGGAAGAAATTATGAATATGAGGCAAAGAGATAGGGAAGATGAAGAAGAAAGAGCAGTGAAAGCAAAAGGAAAAACAGGATTCATTGAAGATGACATGCCTAGAAACAAATATCTTGCCACTAATAGGATCTAAACGCCTATAGCCTTTGACAGTAGGATGATAACCTAAAAAGACACAAGATAAGGACTTAGGTTGGAGCTTGTGAGTGGTATAAGGTTTTAACCAAGGAAAACACTGACAACCAAAGACCTTGAAGAAAGAAAAATCTGGAAGTGTTTTACACAAAATCTGAAATAGAGATTGATTAGAAAGAACAGAACTAGGCATTCTATTGATGAGGAAAACTGCTGTAGCAACAGCATCAAACCAATATTTCAAAGGTAGAGAAGATTGATAAAGCAAAGTGATAGCAGTTTTAGTGATATGACGATGCTTCCTCTCAGTAACACCATTCTGTGCTTGTGTATAAGGACAACTAGTTTGATGAATAATACCATGAGAAGAGAAAAGAGAAACAACCTTTTTGTTTACAAATTCAGTTCCTCCATCAATTCTTAAAATTTTAAGAGAAGTGTGAAATTGATTTTTAGCATAGGCTTTAAACTCAAGCAATTTTTCATAGACTTCACTTTTAAAATGTAAGGGATAGATTCAAGTGAATCTACTACAATCATTAACAAACAAAACATAAAATCGAAAAAGAGCATTATCAACAGTAAAAGGCCCCCATACATCAGCATGTACAAGAGAAAAAGGGCTATCACTAGAAGAACAAGACAATTTGAAAGGAAGTCTATGACTTTTAGATACATAGCAGTCAGTGCAATCTATGACTTTATTTAAACTCTTTTTATTTGGAAGATGAGATGCCAAGTGTTGAAGCTTGGAAACAAAAGGATGACCCAATCTTTGATGCCACAGCAAATCAAAGATTGGAGAGATTGAACCAGTGGATGACTAAAAGACCTGTGGTTGCTTGGGACAGATAGAAGAGGATGGAGACAACTGATAAAGGCCATTGATGTTTGATCCTTTATGCAGAATCTGTTTTGTGTGTTTGTCCTGAATAACAAAAGAATCAGAATAAAAAATAACACGACAGTTATGATCCTTGGTTAATTGATGAATAGATAAGAGATTGGATGATATAGAAAGAACATGCAAAAGATTGGATAGATGAAAAGAAAATTGAGGTGTTGGAAGAATACCACTTCTAACATGTTGAATAGGTAAAATTGAGCCATTTCCTCTCAGACTCGAGGCTTTGATCGCGAGCTTGATAGGCTTGATACTGCTGAAGATTGGTCAAATCATGTGTAAGATGAGTTGTTGCTCCTGAATCAATGTACCAAGGAGGGACAGGAGAATCTGAAGAAGAAGAAGAAGCTACAGCAGCAACATAGGCCTTGGGAGAAGCAGTTGCTGAAGGTTGATAATGTGGATCAAGTCGATACCAACAGTCCAATGCAAGATGACCTGATTTGCCACAGATCTGACAAATAGAGGAAGCAGAACTAGAGTAGACTGATGATCTCGATCGATTGTTAGAAAATCGATTATGAGATCTGTTGCCACGAACATATCTACCACTTCTACCTCCTCTGTACTGAGATCTACCACTAAAAGTAGAACGAGGATATGATCCAAGAATGGAGTGTTGTGCTTCAAAACCAGAACCAGAAGCAGAACCAAAATCAAAATCAAAACTAAAACTAGAAGTGGAACCTTTGGGTGCTGAATAAGCAACATGCAAATCAGGTTTGGAAGAATGCTTGATCTTGCTCTCGATGTGAATTTCTTTTGAGCCAAGTAAGGAACACAACTCTTCCATAGAGACAGCATTAGATCTAGTACGAATTGATTTTGAATGCATCATATTCGTTTGGTAAGCCATTTATGGTAAGAAGAATAAGATCTTCATCCTCAACCTTTGCACCAGACAGAGCTAACTGATCTGAAACTTCTTTGATCTGTGAAAGATAGCAATCAATTGAAGAAGTTTGCTTTCGAATTGTATGAAGCTTATTCTTCAATCGATGAATATGAGATCGAGAGACAGAAGTAAATTTCTTCTCTAGTGTTTGCCAAACTTGTGAACTACTGTGGAGATGATGAACGGATGAATATACTGATGAAGATAATGTTGCAGTTAAACACGTGAGAAGATTTGCATCAATTGTTTCCCATTGAAGATATGCAGGATTGGAAACAGATTTTCCAGATGCGTCAGTAATTTCAGATGAAGGACAAGGTATTGCACCTGTCACATATCCAAGAAGACCTGTAGCTCGAAGAATATTATGAAGTTGATTTCTCCAAATCAAAAAATTTATGGAATCAAGTTTAACAGTAATGAGCGAACCAAAATTGGACAGAAGAGACTGAAGACTTGAAGGTAAAGAAACAGGATCTGCCATGAATGAATCTTGAAGAATGCTCGTAAGAGCTTAGTAAGGCTCTGATACCATGAAAAGAATAAAAGATTTCTCAACTTTATTCAATCAATTCACATGTACACTGCTTAAGATATTATATAGGAAAAAGTATCTAACTAACTCAGTAACTAACTCAGCTAACAAACACTCTAACTGTCTAACAAACATTACAACTGTATCTATATTTGTTATAGATATTATCTGAAGAACATTTAGGAAAACAGAGCTGTGATGAACAAGATATCAATGCTGACTTCTTCTTAAGCTGAGACTGCAGCTTTGGCTCTGCTTTCTTGTGATTCTTTGTGAATCGGTATGTATCTTAGCAAGATAAAGAGTTTTCCTTGAGTTGCAATTAGCTAAAAGAACTAATCAATCTGGGTGGGTTTTCAATTTTAGAAGAACACTTCGGGCTTGGGAAGAAGATGAGTTGGCTAGATTAATCAATTTTTTTGGGGTTGGCCCTATTTTAAAAAGTGTTTTAGATGACTGTTTGTTTTGGAAACCTATGTAGTCAGGTGTGTTCAAGGTCAATCTTGTTTACGCTTGGGGTTTAGTTATGATGGTCCCATCCAGAGACCAGTTGAACTGGTATGGGATAATTTCTCGCCACTAAAAGCTTCTTTTTTTTTTTCTTGGTTAGCTTGGAGAGAAAGATTGAAAACAAAAGAGCTGATTCACAGGTTGGTAATTTTAGAGGGTGATGATGTTCTGAGATGCAATTTCTGTCATGAGGTAAGAGAATCAATTGAACATATTATGCTTCACTACCCCTTTGTCCAAAAAATTTGGTCTGCTATTGCTTTATGGTGGGGTTTTCAGTAGACTATTCCCAATTCCATTGAAGAGCTGCTACTCTGATGGATGGGTTAGAAGTTTAAGAAGAAAGTAAACCAGGTTTGGAGGGCTTTACCTACAACAATAATGTGATCTGCATGGAGGTATAGGAATGAGTGTGTTTTCAATTCAATTCAACCCAATTTTCATGATCTGTGTGAGTGTATCAAGGTGAGAGTGGCAATTTGGATGAGATCTCATTACAATGGTGCATCATTCTCAGTTAATGATGTTGTTTTTAACTTTAAGCAAGTCAAGAGTGCATCGGGTCTTCATGAGTTGAATGTGGCATGGTTTCTACTGTCTACAAGGGTTGTAGGATTCCTGGGTTGTTGCTGGTGTTTTGTTTTGTTTGGGTGCTCTTGAGATGGTTGTGTTTTTTCTTGCTCTTTGGGTTTGGTTTCTCACTAACCATTTGGATCGAGCTACTATATGATAAGTTGTTTTTCTTGGTGTCAACCTAATTGGGATGAAAGGAATCTTTGTGATGCATTTTGCCTTCGCTTTATTGATGTTATCCATATTTATGTATGTTTGATGCTATTAATAAATAATAAAAAAAAATTCCAATTAAAAAAATTCAAATTCTTCCCAATTTAATCCTAAAATTAATTTATGTTCAAAATTAAACATAAAATCATGGTTTTAAAAACCGGACCGGACCGGCCGGTTCAACCGGTTGAACCGGTGACCGGATGGGGTTCCGGTCCGGTTAGCCCTCTAAAACCGGCCAATTGTAAAAACCGGCTTTTTTTTTGAAAACCGGTGAACCCACCGGTTAAACCGGTCAACCGGTCGACCCGGTCGCTCTTCTTTCAATCAAAATATTTGAAACCAAACCCAAAGAGCAAATGGTTAGTGAGAAACCAAACCCAAAGAGCAAATGGTTGACACCAAAATATTTGAATTATGTTGACACCAAGAAATATTTTAATGGGTCCGGTTGCTCTTCTTTCAATCAAAATATTTGAATTAAAATCATATGGAGGGAATATTGAATATTTGATTTCTTCTTCCAAAATTAAAATTAATAATATTTTTAAATATATTTTTACATTTTTTAATAAAAAAAGTATTAAGAGAAATATTTAAGATTATTAAAATTTTTAATTTATAATTTTATTACTTATATTTTTTAATAAAAAAAGTATTAAGAAAAATATTTATGATTATTAAAAATTTTAATTTATAATTTTATTACTTATATTTTTATTTAAATATAATTTTAATATATTTATGACGTCACGGTTCGATTCCGGTTCAACCCGACGGTTGAACCGGTGACCCGTCCACTCGATCATTTTTCCGGTTCACTCACCGGTCCGGTTTTTAAAACATTGCATAAAATGTCACAATAACTATCACATAACATAAACTAACTTTAGGAGTAAATTGGAGAGAAAAAAAAAATTGAAATATGAAATTAATTTTAACATTGACATTCACTTTGGCTTCTCTGTTTCATCCGTGACTGTCAATGTGTTATTTTCTATCTAATTTTTAATAGAAATTAATTTTAGGAATAAACTGGAAAAAACTTGAAATATAAATGGTCAAAGTGAAAAAAAAGATACCTTTAATGATCATAATGAAAAAGTGACACTACAAGAAATTTCACTTTTGGTGACTAAAATTTTAGTCACCAATTACTTTTGGCTACTAATATATTTGGTCGCCAATAGTTCGTCAGGGAAGATAGTTGGCGACAAAAAATTTTTTGATAGCCAAAAGTGACCTATCGGCAACTAAAACTTTAGTCGCCATATATTTTTTTAAAATAATTAAATATATATTTTTTACTTTTAACGACTAAATTATTTAGTAGCCAATTAAGCATATATGTTTGGCGACTAACTATTTGGTAGCCAAAAATTTCACTTTTTGAGAATTGGGGACTAAAAGTTTAATAGCCAAAAGTTTCCTTTTTAGAATTGACAACTAAAAAGTTTAGTAGCCAAAAGTTT
This sequence comes from Camellia lanceoleosa, assembly GCA_025200525.1. Taxonomy (NCBI): domain Eukaryota; kingdom Viridiplantae; phylum Streptophyta; class Magnoliopsida; order Ericales; family Theaceae; genus Camellia; species Camellia lanceoleosa. Next base: position 83,925,694 of record CM045772.1, on the reverse strand, counting down.
CACTTTTTGACAATTGGGGACTAAAATTTTAGTAACTAAAAGCCAACCTGTGATATTTGTTTAGTCGCCAAAAGGACTTATTTAGTTTTTATAATTTATTCTGTAATATTTTTTTGCGCCACCTGTAACTTGTGCATATACAAAATTATTCATCTATTCATTCATTCATTCATTCAATTTTCAACCATTCAATAAAAATATTTCTCCACAACTTGTAGCATTCAATATTCAACCATATACAAAACTTAACTATTAACCGTATATATCAAAGAAAATAAGAATCCATAGACATAGTATAATCCAACAAATACATATACACATATACTATACAAACCAACAACTAAAATCCAAATTTAAAAAAAAAAATCTTAATAACAAAACATATCAAGTTTACATGTTTTCCATAAACAAAAAATATAATGTAACCCATGCAAACATCATCAATCTAGCCCAAAAACATCACTGTATCCACGCCAACATCATCAATCTGTAACAAAAACCAGTGAGGTAACTAATCAAAAATGCATAGCTTGATTTTTGTTTAAACAGAATATGGTTCAATTTATTTAACAAGTAATTTAGCTTATGGATAAGGAAAAATTAGATAACTAACTCAGTTGAATTTAGATGAATAACACAACGAATATATCAATTGATATAGCAAGACTAAATAAAGAAAAATCAGTGAATGATTCTTTTTAGCTTAACAGATTGTTATTTCAAAGATTTCAACTAAAATAGGCAAAAATAACGATTTATGAGGATATAACACAATATCAGTTATATGGCAACAAAGTGAGTTTATCAATTAGCTATGATAGTTAATTTAAGATGAATAGCACAATATTTATTATAACTGATATAGCAAGACTAAATGAGGGAAAATTAGTAAAGTAGCTAATTGAAAACACTATGAATGATTTTTTATTTAACAGATTAAGATTTAAATATACAAGTAGTGGCTTCAACAGATTAAGATTTGGAGCAATTGTGGGCTTGATTCAGTACATGCTTGTGGCTTAGAATTTTGAGAAGCCTAAGAGACATTTTATCAAAGAGTTTGAAGGCAAGAAAAAAAAAATTGATTTGTTATAAGAATCCAAAACAACCCATCTTGAAGGTCTAATTTGATCATTTACAGAGGGATTAAAGAGACCGATTCAGCGTGGTTTAGGGCAGAAATCGAGACTACTATGGCGTTCTCCTTCATCTTCGCCCCCTTAACGCCCTTTTTCGGTTAAGTTTAATTCGTTTTTGGCTCTAACTCTCAATCTATACTTGCTAATTACATTTCGTCTGCTATCACAAGGAAGGTGGCTGTGACATCCGCATGGTGGTTCAGGGGCTGTTTCACATTTTCGCCCCCTTAACTCCCTTTTTCGGTTAAGTTTAATGTGTTTTCGGCTTTAACTCTCAACCTACGTGTGCTAAATTACATTCCATCTATTGTCACTAGCCATATTTGTCACAGGGAAGCTGGTCGTGACATCCATACAGTGGTTCTGATTCCCTATTGTCACGACCCAAACCCGCCCCTAAAAGTTTGGCATCGTAACCGGCCAGTAATCCTAGATTACCACAGGCCTTCCTGTACAAAACATAAATAATCGGGGCTCGCGGAAGCGAAACTAAATACAAATAGTCCAAAGAGCCGTGCATTAATATGAACAAATATTTACATGTCAAAAATGTTAATTTACCCACTTACAATACATAACATGTAACCAAAAGATCATATACAAAACATAAGCTCGTACGGCCTTCCAGGCCTAGCCCCAACTTGGAGGCACTCAAAACACTAGTAGGCTTCAAAATGGCAGCTCGGTGTAAGACCTCACCTAGGCTTGACTTCCAGAGTGCTCACCTATAAATACATATATACAAACAATGAGCTAAAGCTCAGCAAGTAACATTAAAGTAAAGGGGGTAGTGAACGAATTCCGAACATTTCATATATCCATAAACGTACTCATCTCATATCAGAACATATATAATGGCATACTCCATAGAACATATCATATATTGTCTTCCGACTAGAGTAACCGGTCCCGGACACCGATTAAACACATACCGAGATCTCGGAAACTGGTCCACTTAGGACTATTTATGGATGCCATACTAGATTCGCAAATTAGGACATTCGTTCACGGGTTTAAAGTCACATTTCAAAACATATCGTATCATATAGCATTTCAAATACATTGCATATCAACATAACTTTACAGAAATGTCGCTCACAGTGGGTTTCCAAAACCGGTTGCATGGTCTTCAAGGTTTGACCTGCAAATATAAACATTATAGCATAATCTCTTAACACATAAAGTAAACACATAGTTGTAATCTCATCAACATAACTTAATTAAGCCTTAGGAATGCCTAAAATGTAATAAGGATGTCCAAAACATGCATTGAAAAACTCTGCGAAATTTCTGAAAAATAGGTCCCCGCTCGAGCGGAAAAACCCACGCTCGAGCGGACTGAAAACTGTGAGAAAAATATTGGATGTGCGAAATTCCCGCTCGAGTGGCAAAACCCCCGCTCGAGCGGACTTCGAAAATCTGGATGGAAAACCAGTCCATTTTCCTGCTAAACCGTGGCCTCCACTTTTGCAAAATCACTTTCAAAATCAATGAAAACAAGTCCCAAAATAATTGAAACACAATTTGAATTAAACATCAAACTCTTTAGTAAAACTCACATGAACCACATAAAAGATCAAGCTTTGAATCAAGTTGGAAAATCGTAAATATGCACATAAAAAGCTTCACTTTTCAAATCCATGGAGGTTCTCCCTCAAATGTGGAAATCATGCAAGAAAACCATGATTTTAAACATGAATTCATGATAATATGCCATATATGCTCATAGATGTTCCATAGATCAAAAACACAACATAATACTTTCCATTATTCACGATTTTCCTTACATTCCATTTCTTTGCCATGAGATCATGAAGAAATCAACCTTAGTTCAAGAAATTAAAGAGGAATTCTTACCTTAAGCACTTAGTTGGAGAGAGTTAAGCTTGATTCCCCTTTTTCCTCTTCTTTTCCCTTGTTTTCCTTTCTTCTCCACGAATTCTCTCTTCTCTCTCCCTTCCAGATTTTTCTTCTCTTGTTTTTAAGTCAATAAGTCAACAATCCTTATCTTAAGTCATATATATATATATCATATAAATAGATTTTTACCAAAACTTTGAGCCAAACATGGCTTAGCGAATCAGACGAAATTCAGTCCTCAATTAAATGTCCCAAATGGTTCTAAAAATTCCCGATACCACATAGGCGTGTTCAATTTCATTTTCTGAACCCATTATGGTCATCAATTTCAGTCCCGAAGTTGTAATTCTAACAGATATGTTTCTAATTCACTCAGATATTCTCCAATTAATTCGTCTAAACACATAATTAATTACTGATAATTGTGACATACATTTTGGGGTCATTACACCTATGGTGATTCAGGGCTGTTTTGCATTGTTGCCCCCTTAACGCCCTTTTTTGGTTAAGTTTAATGCGTTTTCGACTCTAACTCCCAACCTACATATGATAATTACATTCTGACTATTGTCACAAGTCATTTTTGTCGTGGGGAAGCTGGTTGTGACATTCGTACGGTGGTTTGAGGGTTGTTTCACAGTTTTGCCCCCTTAACGCCATTTTCGGTTAAGTTTTAAGGCATTTTCAGCTGTAACTCCCAACCTACACGTGCTAATTACATTTCATCTATTGTCACAGGTCCTATTTGTCACGAGAAAGGTGACTATGACATCTATAGGGTGGTTCGGGGGCTATTTCACATTTTTGTCCCCTTAACGCCCCTTTTCGGTTATGTTTAATGCGTTTTTAGCTCTAACTCCCAACCTACACCTACTAATTACATTCCGTCTATTGTCACAGCTCCTATTTTTCATAAGAAAGGTGGCCGTGACATCTATATAGTGGTTCGGGGGTAGTTTCATATTTTCGCCTCCTTAACGCCCTTTTTTGGTTGAGTTTAATGCGTTTTCGGCTCTAACTCCCAACCTACACCTGCTAATTACATTATGTCTTTTGTCACAAGTCCTATTTGTCACAGGGAAGGTGGCCATGACATCTGTACGGCTGGTTCAGGAGCTATTACTATACCCTTTTAATTTATGAAATATGCACAACCATTGAATAATTGATTGGCAAAGTTACAAACTGGAAAAATTCTTCATTATTCAAGAATTTAAGTCTTGAAATACCTAACAAATGATTCTAGACACAGAAATGGTGTAAATTTCAATGAAGAATTACATAAATTCAACGAAGATTTAGAACCAGTGTTATTGGCAAGCTTAAACATAAATTATCTAAAAAGGAAACAATAGGTAGACTTGGTTTATCTAAAAGCTAATTTGCAGAGAACATGTGATTGTGTGAGCAAGCCCCAGGTTTAATATAAAATTACATACCAAATGAATTATCTCTAGCATACTTAGAGAGAGCTTTGAAAGGAGATTTCCCTTGCTATTTATTTTCCATTACCAAGTTAGAGATGGAGGTTTTGCAGGGTCAACCTTAATTTGGAAAACAGAAAAGTATAGGAATAAGATGAGCACTAAATCAAAGCACCGACTAAGAAACACGTTAAAAGTTCTCAATAGTACCTTGAAAATCTCAGTGCTAATTACATGTGCTAACCAATGGTATAAATTTTTTTTCACAAAAGAAGTGTACTATGTATACTCTATAATCTAACAAATTCACAACATTTGGTACTACTAGTTGAACCCCCATGTGCTATGCACGAGGGGGTCACATCGTAGTTATAAAGCTTATTCTTCTGTCAATGTGTCTATATGCTTGCTTGTTTAAGTTTAAAAAAATGAAGTACAGGAAATGGAAAAAGGGCCAATAACACAATAATTTAGCCAAATGATTCACGTATTATGTTAAAGAAACTCTACTTTTTCCTTCTAGTATTTTTAGAGTTATGTGTGACTCAAGCATCTCTTCCTAGTGTCATGTGCGATAATTTGACAAAAATAGAATAAGAAAAGGAAAACATTAGGATGACAAATGCTTTGATTCACATAAAAGGTGCCACAAGAATGAAAGTTGAATAGAATATGGGTCAAGGTAGCAAGGTAAGAACGACAATAATAAGCAAAAAAGAAAATCTGATCGTAATTGATATAAAATAAAAGCTGATGATGAATCTTCAGTACCTTACTTGTCCTTGAGTGGTATATCAGGACCACGAACAATATCATCAAAATTTTTGACTTGCCATCCTCAAATGAATCCTAAATACAAAATAAACAAAAGACTCTTAGATATCAAAATCAATAAGGAAAAAAAAAAAAAACACACACACACACACACACACAAAAGGAGAAAGGGGGTGGAGGAACAAGAAAATCATTGAAAATCATATCAACAATAATACAAATTACCTGCAAAAGTGAAGAAAGAGATAAACTTCATTGAAACTGTGATGCCCCAAAAGTTGAGAATATCAGATGATATATTAACCATTAAATACAGGGTTTATCTAAGGTTACAAAAGTAGGAAACGTTACTAATGAGTCATTTGGATAATAACCAAGCAAGATCCTAGGAAGGTCAGAGGAGTCAAAATAGCCTCCTTTCAAAGTCCAACCACCTTAGGTAGCAAAGCTACCTTTTTGAAAGATCTTGACAAGGTATTAACACAAGACCTACATGAGTTGACGGGGTATAAGGACAGGTTACAAATGTTATATTTATACAAATTACAAAATCATGTCTTGAATACAACATGGGATCTATCACTTACAATCTCAAAATATGTTTACAAACTAGTTTCTAATCCTCCTAGGGCAGCCGTACGTTCTCAAATGCTTCAGCTTTGCCTTCGACTGGTCTAATAGTCTTCAATACCTGGCATGAAACGTCATGAGCTTTGAATGCCCAGTAAATGCACACACACCCCGTCCCTTTTTCCCAATCCAATACACCATCACATTTATAGCAAGCAAGTAGTGAAACATGATATTTAAGTCAATAACAGCGATTTCAATAATAGAGGAAAGGAACATGTCATTCAAATAGATAACAAAGGTTATAAAATTAGTGTTTAGTATTCTAGAAATCCCCCAAAGAGATTTCATCCTCCCAATCACAAGAATTGGACACCGGACTATTTGGAACTCCCCCTTTTGCTGCTTTGTTGCAGAACTAACCTCGGATGCCTACCAACAGTTATATATCGCGTAGCACCAACCGCAGGGCTTCAAAAGGGACAGTGAAAAGAAAAAAGTTTTATCTCCTGAATCCAACCTTATCCTTCCAAAAAAGTTTTATCCTTCTGAATGTCCCATCTGGACCCAATCTTATCTCACCAATCAAACCATCACAAAGAGTCCGAATACGTCCGTTCCATTCTAGGGTTTACGCGACAACCGCTTGCGCAAGACTTAACCTCCAATTAGGGAGCACATCCCATCAATCCATACATAGCACATTATCATCTCTTCATTATTCAAGTGATCGAAAACCAAATACCATCCCAATTAAGTTTTCTGTTAAAAACAATGTTTTAAGTCAAGTTAAAACAAACTCAACAAGATAGTAATATCCACATAAGCGTGAGCATCATTAAAATGAAGAAGATAAGGAACATAACCATAACACATGAAATACCATGCCAAGACATGATCATAAACTAATAAGCATATTCATGTACACAAGAGCATAAAACACCCATGCAAAACTAAATTTTCAGATTCAATATCATTTAAAGATTAAAATCAAAATGGCTATTTCAGATATTTCCCGAACCTAGCCTTCCTATGGTTCGTAGAGAATTTAATTTAGTTTTCAGAACATGTTTCGGAAATAGAATAGCTTTTCTAGATTTTTAGTTATTTAAGAAACACTCCAGCGCTATCTAGATTCGTCAACCGTTACGAAAATTGAATTTTATTTCAAATCGCTCACTCTTTTTAAATGAAACCAATTTTACTTGAAAGATAACTCTTCAAGGAAGATGTTGACATAAGACTGAGGTCTAGAAGATTTTTATACATTTTTCTAGAATTTTTGAAAGTTGGCTGTAAAATAGATTTTTCTGGCACAGTTCTTGCAACAAGAAAGTTGGTGAGAAAAGAAGTCAACTAGGGGAAATTTTCTACTTATCTTTTGATGAAAACTTGCTAAATAATATGTATTAAACCCAAAAATTTAAGGTGAAGGCGTGCCTTTGGAAATTTTGAGAGTTTGATATGGAAAAATGTAGTCTTATACCGATTAAAAGAAATACAAGAAGGATAGAATCAAGGCTAAACTCGTTTCATTTTTAACACAAGAATACCATCAAAACACATCTGAAATGAATGTTTAAAACTTCAAAGAGCATGTATTTGAAAAACAAAAATAAAAGAGAGAATTTTGTTGTGGCTTACTTGATTGCCTAGTGAAGTGTTTGCATAATTGTTTCCTCTTTTCCTCTCCTTTACTACCAAAGTTCACTCTCTTCCTCTTCTTTCTTTCTCTCAACTAAATATGTAGGTGTGTGAGTGTATGAGATGTGTAACATGTGGAGGGTGGTGGTGTTTTTATAATAAAATTGGTATAAAAGGTCCAAAATGCCCATTGGTTGGAATGTAATGGAATGAAGGATCATTAGAGAGCCTAATCATGTATTAAGGCATGATCTAGTTAGGGTTAGGCTTAAGTAGAACCAAGATAGTTACAAGTACAAGACAACTTTCCTTGATTTGGGGGTACTAATGATACTTTTTCCGAGATTTAAGGGATTTATCTCTAAAGTACCTATGATTATAGCCTAGAGAGGGTGATGGCTGCCCATGTGCTATATTTAGGGAGATTTTTTTGTTGATTTTATATATAGATATGAAGATATTTGTGTATAAAATTATTTATTTAAGAAAGGTACAAATATATATATATATATATGTGTGTGTGTGTAATGGTACTAGTTTGGGGTTAAAATGTGATTTAAGAAAAATATGAGGGCATTGGGTTTAATTTATGAATTGGAACATTTATTTTAGTGTAGAATTAAATTAAATTGGGGTTAGAGAGTCTAATTCAGTTTGGATTTCTTATTTCGAACAAAAACGCGATCAACCGACGAACGTGATAAAGACGGGAAAAGCCTAGGGTTTCCAAGTAGTAATTTCATATTTAGGGAGTCAATTAGAGTATTAGAAATTATTTCTAAGTTTCCAAAATCGATTAGGGTTTGCCGTTTTTTGTTGGCGCATGTATTTTGATCCTAGGGTTACAATTAATTAAGAAACTGAGGGACTTCAAGGAAATAATTTAAAAATAAGGGACTTTTAAGAAATTAAAATTTTCAGGGGCCTCATAGAAACACTAAGCAGAGTACCTGTTGCTATGTATGTACACTTTGTATAACTGAGTTGGTTGTAACCAACTATCTAACCATCTTGGTGTTTTCTATCTTTACAATTATGTGACTTATTATATATGACAGTCGTATACATGAGGTGAGCAGCTTTAGATGCCTTGACTTGCTCTGTTTGAATAGATTGCAGCTGCATCAGAGTAGGTTGCTGTTGTTGCTATTGCTGTTTCATAGACTCTTGTTGCTACTACTATATAGATTGTTGTTGTTGTCACATAGGTCGCTAAGATTGCTTTTCTTTGAAGTTGCTTTTGTTAAAGTTGCTCTAATGCCTTAGGCTCAGACTCAGCTGCTTTGGGAACATTGGGAACATATATCTTATCAACTTCAAACAAACACAATTCAAATTCAAGCAAAGTATGTCCATAAAACCGAGCACTCTCATAAACATCCCCAACTTAGATTTTCAAATTTCATCATGTTTATCAATAGTACTATCCTTAAAGATATATACGAATATCTAAAACCCAACAAAAAAAATCATTATAATTTCAAGAAAAATAGTAGTTTTTGTTGAAATAAATCGTCTTGAATTCTTCAATTGATGGTCTTCGGGTCTTCAAAACTTGGCAATGAACTTGTCTATGTAGAACAAAAATATGATGCTTCAAGTTGAGTTACTTAGTCACTTTCCTAAAGACAATATTTGCACCCACCAAAAGGTGTGCATGTGGTTACAGCAAATTCGCCTTTAGGATACAATGAAACTTGATCTAAAGATCAAGTCTACGGGCATCTGCACTGACGACAGTAGATCAGAATACTCTTGATATAATCAAGAAAATCAAGACACTAATAATCAAATCTACAAAACTTGATTCCAGTAAGAAAAGTAGAAATTTGCTTAAAAAACTCTTGATCGAAAACTCAAAATCAAGAGGGAGAGGAAGAGAGAGAGAGAGAGAGAGAGAGAGAGAGAGAGAGAGAAATAATTGTAGGAATGCTTTTGAATTTTGTGGATGGAATGAAATGGCTGATTTCGTAGCCAATTTATAGGCCTTGGTGCACCTGATCTGCAACGCCCCAAATTTTTAGCCCAAATGATAATACAACAATCATGGCTCTTTCAAGGAAAATCGAATATAAATCTCCAAACTTACATTACATGATACAATAGTTCTTCATGCAACAATACATTAATCCAACAACAAGTAAATAAACAAATAAATACCCCCAAGGGTTTACAAGTTTCCAAAGTTTGAGCTTGGTTATACAAAACGGTTATTGAAACCCACACACATACAGCCCTTAGCACAGCAAAATGAGAGTCTCGTACTCTCAACACATATTTCCTTGCCTTTAGTTAGGCGGCATCACCACATCTTTTTCTTGCACAAAAATCCTGTAGGGTGAGCATAAAGCCCAGTAGGAAATCCTTAACAAAATATATACATTTTATACAAGTCTCAAGAGATGAAATGCACATGCAATGCTATGGCCCCTTTTTAAAGATAAATCACATTTTCATCTTTTGAAAATCATCATGCTCAATGATGTCATGCAATTTCAATTATTCAAAACTTAACAATTTATTTCAATGGCGGTAAATACGACTCTGGTAATCCTTAAGTCAGTGTCTGCAAGTAGACTATATAAGTACTACCAAACTGTCATTTTTACTGGTATTAACTAGAAAGTTCGACACCTATCCGCGCAGGTTTTCAGTCTTTCACTCCGAACTCTCAAGCCAACTTATTCAATACATCTACATCACCTATCAAGACTTACAAACATATTTACCCCAAAACCATTTCATGAAAACTTGTTCCTCAACATTCTTTTCTCAATGCAAGTTTTCAAATAAACTTTCAAAGTTTAATGTAATCAAATGAATTGTTATATATGCCAATAACACAAGATGAATATAAATACTTTTATTCCATTTCATCATCCAAGGAATAACACAATTCCCTCTTCTCAAGTATCCTCAACAATTAGTCATTTCAAGACTATTTCAAAGTTTTGAACAATAATTTCCAAAATGAACAACAATTCCCATATTCCCTGAAATTCATCATTTATATAAATATAAATAAGAAATTTTCCAAACATTCATTTATTTTAACACACAAAATAAATACAACAATATTATTCATAGATTTTCAGTCTTTTTAAAAAAAATCCCCAAATTCTAGGTTTTCTCACCAAAACTATACAACTCAAATCTTTTGAAAGAAAACTTTTCAAAATTATCTTTTCTTCAATCAACGAAAATCAAAACCCATAAGATTATTTTAAAAGAACAAGAGACAAACCCACTTTCAAAATCGCTCAACTGCTTGAATCAACAATCAATTTTCAAAGCTATCGAAAGATGATTTCGAAAATCATATAGATCTTGGAAAATATATATATATATATAACTCTAAGAAAATCCCTACCTCAAGTTTTGAAGAAGAAATGAGATGAAACCCCCAAATTCAACGATGTCGAAATTCGATCTTCACCGTACACAACGAAGCCCTCGAGAAGTTAATTAACTTTGATGAATAACTTATGGCAGAACTCTAATGGATCTTGAGAAATCAAGGTTTTGATCCAATTTGGTGTAAGGAAATGTAGAGAGAATGGAGAGGAAAGGGTTTTTAGAGAGAGATATATACAAAAGTGATCTGAAATATCAGATTCATGAACTGATATAACATGGTCCGCTCAAGCGTGAAAAGCCTTGCTCAAGCGTCAAATACACTTTCCCAGTACTTTTGCAGACAGGTCAAACTTCTGAAACCAAACATTCTCCGCTCGAGGGCACAAACGACTGCAGGAGCAGACAAACAACTTCTAATGTATTTTGTATTTTTGCGTCGGGGGTGCTGCCCTTCAACCCCGCCAGGGCGCTGCCCTAGGACCCACCAAGGAACGCTTCCGGCTCGCCTCAGCTAACATAGGGGAGACCCCCTTTGACTCGCCAAGGACGCCTGGACCCCATGAGCTGACATTGGCGCCCTTGGACCCGCTAAAGGACGCCGCCTGGACTCCCACGAGTGACATGATTGCCGCTTTGACCCGCCAAGGGTGCCGCCGACCCATGAAATGATCGGGCTCAATCCCCGACATACTCAGCAAAGTGGCAAAAATGTGATTTCTACGACCTTTCCCCCTTAAAGAATTCCATCCCTGAAATTTCAAATCAAACTACCCAAACAAAGGGTTTCTAGCGATCAAAACCACGCTATTTCATTTTCAAATCACAATACTAACTCTCAACCAAATTCTACCATTTCTACCATGGTTATCTCATTAAAAACAACCTCCCAAATACACATAAACATGAAAATTCCCAAACAGTAATGGCAACTCTAAACAACCTTATGCTTAAAACAACAACGCACAAATCAACATGTGGTTAACAACTTTAAATATATTCCCTCAACACTAGGAATATTACAAAGAAAAACAACTTAAGTATTTTCAAATAAATTCGGATATTTGGAGCGGACTTCCGCCTCCCGTTCTCACATCGCTTCTTCAACCCCATGGTGTCTCCACAACACCTTTACCAATGGTATATATTTGCCCTGTAGCACTTGCTCCCGGCTATCTAATATTTGAACTGGTCGTTCTTCGTAAGAGGCATCCTCATCTACCTTCAAGTCAGCCTAATCAAGCATATGAGAAGGGTCAGGTTCATACTTCCTAAGCATAACTACATGAAATACATTGTGAACTCCCGAAAGTTGTGGCGGTAAAGCTAACCGGTATGCCACTTCTCCAATTCGCTCTAAGATCTCAAAAGGCCCAATGAACCTTGGAGATAATTTACCACTCTTACCAAATCTCATCAAACCCCACCTTGGTGAGATTTTTAGAAACACATGGTCACCAACTTCAAAAGATAAAGGTTGTCTTCTCTTATCGGCATAACTCTTTTGTCAGCTTTGGGCAGTAACTAACCTTTTCCGAATGAGAACAACTTTCTCGGTTGTCTCTCTAACAATTTCCGGACCCAGTAATGGTGCATCACCTACTTCGGCCCAACAAACCGGTAACCTACAAGATCAGCCATATAAGGCCTCAAATGGTGCCATCCCAATAATAGCTTGGTAAGTATTGTTGTAAACAAACTCAATCAATGGTAAGTGCCTTTCCCAAAGCCCCTTAAAATCAAGGACATAAGCTTTAAGCATGTCCTCCAAAATCTGAATGGTACGTTCCGGCTGTCCATCGGTTTGAGGATTATGCTAAGAGTCAACTTAGTTTCCAACGCTTCTTGAAGGCTTTGCCATAACCGGGCAGTAAAACGAGGATCCCTATCTGACACAATAGTCACAGAGACTCCATGAAGTCAAACTATCTCTCTAATATACAACTTTGCCAAGCATTCAACTGAGTCGCTGGTGCACATCGGAATGAAATGGGTAGACTTAGTCAACCTATTAACTATCACCCAAACGACGTCATTGCCTTGTTGTGTTCTAGGAAGCCCAACTACAAAATCCATGGTAACACGCTCCCATTTCCACTCGGCTATCGGTAAGGGTTGTAACAAACCCGCCGGCCTTTAGTGTTCGGCTTTCACTTGTTGACAAGTAAGGCATTTTGATACAAATAAAGCGATATCCTGTTTCATACCCCTTCACCAAAACTGATGACTAAGATCATGATACATTTTAGTGCCTCCCAGGTGTACCGCAAGGCGTGAGTGATGGAACTTTCGAAGTACTTCCTCTCTACAAGATTCTGGTACAAACAAATGGTCTAGGTAACATACACTCAGATCTGAGTGAACATTCAAACCTTTCTCTTCTTTTCCATTGGAAATCTTAACACAGATTGATTCCACATCACGGTCTCCTCGTTTTGCCTCTATGACCTTACTAACCAAGGTAGGTTAAGCATTCAAAGTAAACAAGGTAGCACTCTCTCTGAACTCACCCAAGTGCAAATCAAACTTGCCAATAACATCTAGTATATTCCATTCTCGAATGGCCACACTTGCCAAACTACTCATAGATTTTCAACTCAAAGCATCAACTACCACATTGGCCTTCCCTCGATGATAGTGTAACTCAAAGTCATAATCCTTCATAAATTTTATCCACCTCCGTTGTCGTAAATTCAAGTCTTTTTGAGAAAACAAGTACTTTAGACTCTTATGATCGGAGAAGATTTCAAACTTCTCACCGTACAAGTAATGCCTCCAAATTTTCAAACCAAAAATCACCGCTGCTAATTCTAGATCATGGGTGGGGTAATTTTTCACATGAGTTTTCAATTGTCGTGAACCGTGGGCCACAACTTTTCCCTCTTGCATCAAGACACAACCAAGTTCATCCCTGGACGCATCACAATAGACAGTGTAATTCAAACCCTTTTCTAGAATTATCAAAACCGGTGCGGTAGTCAATCTAGTCTTAAGCTCTTGGAATGACTTTTCGCAAGCCTCACTCCACACAAATTTGATACCCTTTCTAGTCAACCTAGTCAAAGGTGCAGCTAGTCTAAAGAAGTCCCTTACAAAACATCAATAATATCCTGCTAATCCCAAGAAACTCCAGATTTCAAAAATATTCTTGGGTTGTTCCCAATCCTGTACGTCATCTATCTTTGAGGAGTACACAGTCACTTTATCTCTAGACACTACATGCCCCAAAAACTTCACCTCCGTTAACCAAAACTCGTATTTTTCAAAATTGGCATACAATTGGTGCTCACTAAGTAAACCCAGCACTACTCACAAATGAGTCTTGTGCTCCTCTTCCGAGATTGAATAAATCAAGATGTTGTCCACAAAGACGACCACAAAACGGTCCAAGTATTCCTAAAAAATTCTGTTCATCAAATCCATAAAGAAAGCCGGTGCATTGGTCAACCCAAAAGGCATTATAAGGAATTCATAAAGGCCATAACGAGTACGAAATGCCGTCTTCTAAATGTCCTACTCTCGGACTCTCAACTGATGGTACCCCAACCTCAAATCTATTTTTGAGAAACAACGAGACCCTCTAAGTTGGTCAAGCAAATCATTTATTTCGGGTAGAGGATACTTGTTCTTAACTGTAACTCTATTCAACTTGCAGTAATCAATACACAACCGCAATGACCCATCATTCTTCTTCACAAAGAGAGCCGGCGCTCCCCAAGGCGATGTACTAGGGCGAATGAAGCCCTTGTCTAAAAGTTCTTGGAGTTGAATCTTCAACTCATGCAATTCGGCGGGTGCAAATCTATACGGTGACATGGAAATTGGTGTCGTGCCAAGCACTAATTCAATGGAGAACTCGATCTCCCAGTGAGGTGGTAAACTAGTAAGATCTTCTGGAAAGACATCCGGGTATTCACAATCTAACCTTGGTAACTCAACACGAGCCCCATCACTCTCACTATCCAAGAGAGTTGCAAGAAGGCCACTAAGCTTGCTTAGGGTCAACAACTGGCGACAAGGCTCAATCAACTCAGTTCCCCAGAAAATAGAAACGATCACCACCCGAAATGCACACCGTAACTCTCTGATGGTAACAATCAATCACAATTTGATAAGAACACAACCAGTTCATGCCTAAAATGACATCAAAACTCGACATATCTAGCAACACAAAAGCAAACGGAAGTTGACGCCCGGCAACTTCTATTTCACAATCATGACAACCCTGGTCTAAATTAACTATGCCCCCAATAGGTGACTCTACTCTGAGTGGAGGCACTAATCGTGCTACCTTTAACCCCAATACAAAAGCAAATGTAGTAGATATAAATAAATGAGATGCACCCTTGTCTATTAATACATTAGCCAAAGAATTACACACAACAAAAATACCTCTCACAACTGAGGATTCTGGAAACTGCTCTGGCATGGTAACAGCATACACGCGCCCCTGTGGCCCCTAATTGACTTGCTCCCCTCTCGGAGCATAGGCTTGTTGTACTGACTGAGCCAAAGCGGCTCCCTGAATTAACTCGTGAAGCTTAGACTGATTGAGCCTACTGGTGGCTCTGAGTCTACCTCGACCCTGATGCGCCAGATGCAGCTCCCAACTGTGGGCAAGTTCTCTTTATATGCCTCGGCTGACTACATTGATAACAATTAAACCCTTGACCTTTATTCTGAGACTGAGACTGAATTTGAGATCGGTTAGGTGGTGGTACTATTAACTGCCCTCTTCCCTTCTGTGGGCATGAGAAGGCTTTGTGACCAGGTTGGCCACACTTGAAACACAAGAAGCTACTCAATGCACTTTTTCCCGGACCCGCACTAGGCAAAGGAAAAGTGGATCTAGACTGCTGTGGTTGGGACTGGGATAGATAGGTGTTCTTGCTCTTCTTGTTTTGTCTATAGTCTCCTTGAGACTCTTGGCCCCTAGACCTCGAACTCCGAAGCCTCTCTTTCTCGGCTTGTATGGAAATTTCTATGTGTGACGCCGTCTCCACAAGACGGTCATATTCCCGAATCATATTTTCGACAAGTTTGAACATAATTTTTGTTTTCAATTTCTTTTCAAATTTAATGCAACGGCGCTCTTTCGTTGCCACCAACTCTGGTGCAAATCTAGACAACTAGAGAAGACCGCATTAAACTCGGCCACGGGCATGTCGAGTTATTTGAGGCCTTTAAACTCTTACCTGAATCTCTCACTAGCAGTGGGAGGTATGTACTTATCTTGAAAAGCAACTGCAAAGGCTTCCCATGTTGGCTCCACTCTACCCTTGGCATATTTTCACCATCGACCTATGTCTCCCTTAAGGTAGTAACTCGCTAGAGTCGCTCTTAGTTCACTATTTTCGATGTGAAGCATCTCAAATGTCTTCACAGTTTGTTCGAGCCACTTATCCGCTTTCTTGGGCTCGAGGCCACCATGGAACGCATTCGGTTTGGCCCGCAAGAACTCTCTAGTAAGGAAACTCGCCCTTGACTCTGTAGTGTTCTCTCAAGCTTGATTCTCCACCCTCAACAAGTTCATAGACTCTCTTAAAGCCCCTGCCATTTCTCAAGTAGGGCCCCCATTACAGTTTGACCCGCTTGTCCCACCTGTTTGGTCACATTAGCTTGGCCTGTTTGCTCGGCCATATTAGCTTGGTCGAACCCTTCTCCTTACACCGGAACCCTATGGACCGGTATCTTATGCATACCTCGGTGAGCCCTACCACGCCTCCCACCTCTACCACCATGGACTTGACCCCTTCCTGACATCCTAATAAAGGACACAAGAGAAATAATTTAGCACATTAACTCATATGTGCTCGTAACTTGACTCACACGTTCGACTACAACAATTCTATATATTTCTCTACCATATACACAATTCAATTTCACTCCACATGAGCACTTAGTCATGTAAACACATACGGACTATTCTTTTACGATGAAATTCATCCCTCGAAAAACCAAGAATTCTTAGTAGAATGAGTATTGATCAAGTACCCTTCTAATGAGATCTCAAGGAATTTAACAAGCACAAACAACATCCCAAAAGTCCAATCCCATACCCATTTAGTCACATAAGCATGTTATCACATAGTCACAAAATGTATAACACTTCCTAAACATGCTAAATGAACCCATTGTGGTTAAATAACCACTTCCCACGAGCTTCAAGTATTCAAACCCGGTAGCTCTGTTACCAAGTTGCAACGTCCTAAATTTCTAACCCAAATGATAATACACCAATCGTGGCTCTTTTAATTTCTACCCCAAGGGTTTACAAGTTTCCAAGACTTGAGTCTGGTTACACAAAATGGTTATTCAAACCCACACATAGCACAGCAAAATAAGAGTCTCGTACTCTCAATGCACATTTTCTCGCCTTTAGTTAGGCGTCATCACCACATCTTTTCTTGCACAAAAATCCCGTAGGGTGAGCATAAAGCCCAGTAGGAAATTTTTAACAAAGTATATACATTTCATACAAGTCTCAAGAGATGAAATGCACATGGCATGCTATGTTTTGAAGATAAATCACATTTTCATCTTTTGAAAACTATCATGCTCAATGATGTCATACAATTTTTGTTACCCAAAAGACAATCTAAGAGGGGGGTGAATTATGATTTTACAATTAAAAATTAATAATACCCTAATAAAAATTATGACTAGCACAATAGATAAATATAGTTAATGAAATAAAAATAATTAAAACAAGTGTTCTAACAACTATGTCAGTTAATGATTTTAGTACAGTGAAAATGTAAAATATAGCTACAACAATTTAAATAAAATAAAGAGATAAGGGAAAAAGAGGCAAACAAATTTAAAGTTGTTCGATTTCAACTCGGCCTACGTCCACTCCTCAAGATTCACTTGAGATTTTCCACTATGCTCTACCTTCACAGGGGTGCTAGCAACCTCTTTACAAATGAAGCAATCCTCCACGGATTTTATACAGACTTTCTAAGTCAAGAACGCTGAGTGTACTACACTCTTACAAGATTAAAAAGAATGTGTTTTTGCTTTCACAGAAAGCTACAAAAATTATCTCTCAAAGATAGATACATAAAATGAAGCTTTGATTTTTTTTATAAATCTCATATAGGAAAGATGAGCTTAATGCTATAAGGCTTAGTGTATAATTTCTGAAAGAGGATGTAAACGAAAATTGAACATTTCTCAGAGAATTTTTCAGAGAATTGATGTGAGTGATTATAGATCAAAGAATAGTTTCTGATTTTTTTGTGTTACTTGTTTATATTAGAGGCTTTGGTATATATAATGAAACTTATAACCGTTTATAGCCGTTGTATTCATTTGAATATCTTCCACTCCATCATTACTAATTTGAATATCTTCTAGTTGAACTTTTTGGCCTGTTGTTGTGTTGGGCTGTTTGAACCTTTTGGCCTGCTACTGTGTTGGGCTGTTTGAACCTCTGGTTTAGGCATTATTTTTGAGTTGAAATGAACTCTTGATTTAAGCAAATATTAAATTCATTTAAACAATATTTAGGATAAAAGTTTAGGTGAGAAATAATGGGACAAAATAAATTTTGATTTTATTTTTCTCTTTCAAATAAATTAAAATATAATTAAATAAATCATCAAAATAAATTTTGGATTCTATTTTTCTTTTTCAAATAAATTAAAATATAATTAAATAAATCATCAAAATAAATTTTGGATTCTATTTTTCTCTTTCCAATAAATTAAAACATAATTAAATAAATCATCAAAATAAATAAGTTTAACAATTTCAATTGTTCAAAACTTAATAATTTATTTCAAGGGCGGTAAACACGACTCTGGTAATCCTTAAGTCGGTGTCTGCAAGTAGACTATACAAATACTATCAAACTGTCATTTTTACTAGTATTAACCAGAAAGTTCGACGCCTATCCGTGCGGGTTTTCGGTCTTTCACTCCAGACTCTCAGGCCAACTTATTCAATATCATCTACACCACCTATCAAGAATTACCAACGTATTTACCCCAAAACCATTTCATGAAAACTTGTTTCTCAACATTCTTTTCTCAATGCAAGTTTTCAAATCAACTTTCAAAGTTTAATGTAATCAAATGAATTGTTATATATGCCAATAACACTAGATGAATATAAATACTTTTATTCCAATTCATCATCCAAGGAATAACACAATTCCCTTTTCTCAAGTATCCTCAACAATTAGTCATTTCAAGACTATTTCAAAGTTTTGAACAATAATTTTCAAAATGAACAACAATTTCCATATTCCCTGAAATTCATCATTTACATAAATATAAATAAGAAATTTTCCAAACATCAATTTATTTTGATACACAAAATAAATACAACAGTATCATTCATGGATTTTCAGCCTTTTTTTTTAAAAAAAATCCCTAAATTCTAGGTTTTCTCACCAAAACTATACAACTCAAATCCTTTGAAAGAAAACTTTTCAAAATTATCTTTTCTTCAATCAACGAAGATCAAAACTCATAAGATCATTCTAAAAGAACAAGAGACAAACCCACTTTCAAAATCGTTCAACTGCTTGAATCAACAATCAATTTTTAAAACTATCGAAAGATGATTTCGAAAATCATATAGATCTTGCAAAAATATATATATAACTCTAAGAAAATCCCTACCTCAAGTTTTGAAGAAGAAATGAGATGAAACCCCCAAAATTAACGGTATTGAAACTCGATCTTCACCATACACAACGAAGCCCTCAAGAAGTTAACCAATTTTGATGAAGAACTTATGACAGAACTCTAATGGATCTTGAGAAATCAAGGTTTTGATCCAATTTGGCGAGAAATGTAGAGAGAAGGGAGAGGAAAGGGCTTTTAGACAAAGATATACAAAAGTGATCTGAAATATCAGATTCACGAACTGATATAACATGGTCCACTTGAGTGTGGAAAGCCTCGCTCGAGCGTCAAATACACTTTCCCAGTAGTTTTGCAGATAGGTCAAACTTCTGAAACCAAACATTCTTCGCTCAAGCGCATAAACGACCGCTCAAGCGGACAAGTAACTTCTAATGCATTTTGCATTTTGCTTGGCCGCCTCAACCTCGTAGGGTCGCCCTAGGACACGCCAAGGCACCTTGCCCTCGTCTCCACAAACCGACCGGCAATCAATTTCGGTAGCGCCTTGACCCGCCAAGAGGCGCCGCTTCTAAACCCTCATGGCCGACGGTAGCTCGATCCCCGACATACTCAACGAAGTGGCAAAACTGGGATCGCTACATGATCGAATGATCATGTCCCTTGATTGCATTCGATCAAATCTGACCGTTGGATCGACGATCTACAGTGCAGATCATTCTCACACCGAATAGATGCCTTAACTAATCACACTTGATCACAATCGGATGCCATCTCATTCGTACGATCACGCGCATCTCCAATCAACGACTATGATCAAATTGCTCCAGATTGGACATCCAATTGTTCGATTAGTTGGTTGACTCACCGCCAATAGATGCCACGTCCCTGCCACGTGGAGTTGACTGTATTCCACGTCACCCATGCCACATTGGATCCATGTCATCGCTCTAACCTATCCGATGCAACTAGGAAAGCACCCTCATAGCGCCGATGTGTCCATGCTAAGTGCAAAGTGCGCTATCAAATGTCATACAGCCCACTGCCTACACCACGTGCGTAAGCGTATGCATGTGCGAATGGTGCGAAGCACCATCCTTGCGATGTGGGTGTATGCACACTAGCTTTCACCTCACAATTCCATATTCAAAGGAATATTTCATGTAGCACTTTATTAAGTGCTTCATATTTTCCTTTCTTTCTGATGTGAGACAAAACCCCAATCTTATTTCATGCTTTCCAAAGAAAAACATGGAAGGTTTTGAAAACACCCAAAAATTAAACTACACATTTTAAAAATCATTTTGAAAATTCCCCAACATTCCCCTACCATTTTCAAAATACCAGATAATGACTCTTGGTTCACTTGGCAGCCTTATGCATAGGTGAAGATATTTTACGATTTGAATCATTCACTTAGTGAAGACATCTCAAAGTTAGTCAAGATGGCATAGTAGACTTGTCTTTCAACTAGCAATCTTATACGACTAACCAAACATGTCTCACGCATAGTACAAGTTACTTTAAGTATTCAAACAAACCGACGCATGGATTAGCCTTGTATCTATATTCTGTTTCATGAGCACTCTAGAGTCAAGCCCTTGGACTCATAGAAAACGCCATGTCAGGTAGTAGGTAGGGTGTCAAAGTTAGGGTTTGAGATGAACCCTAGAGATTTTCCATAATATACTGATGTATATAAAAGGTCTCAAGTGAACGAATTAAAGGCAAGGTGCCATGGTAGCCAAGGTATGCTGACCTCAACAAGGAGAGAAATGATATACAGTAATTGACCGACATGACGATAATTCGCTGAACGATAGCTCCTATAATTTTCAACTTGTCCAAGTGGCAAGGCTAAGGTGCCATGTGGCGAAATGTGATTGGTCGAGGTGTGGAAACGATCTACACGTACGCTGAGATAAACAACAAAGGACACGAGTCTTAATAGAAGAATAACTCCTAGGTTGGGTGTACTATGACTTTTTTGAAAGGTTAATCTTAACCTAACTAGGATCGAGGAATCCTAGATGATATGTTATTCTTAAAAAGAACAAGAGATTGATATGAATACGACTTCTAAAAAAAGGCAGGATACTCTATATAAAGGCAAACACTCTCCTAGGGCTAAGGTAGACGTAAATTTGTGCTTATTGTTACTCTGATCGTATATCTTTCGAGAGTTGTAACTAACGTTATCATGAGTGCCTCCGATTGACGAACGACCGGGTTAGTGTTGATCTCGATTTTGTAGGCGTAGATCTCAACAACAGTTACGTTCTCTTCGACTTGGTTTCCAGAATTTTAGAAAAATTATTAGAATTAGTTGTGTGGTCAAATTTTAAAGCACACACTAAACTAGAATCAAATCAAAACTAATATCACAATAGATTATAAATACATATTGCAAACATTATAATTAACATATTCATATAGTACTTAACTTAAAAAGAGGAATGTATCTAGGAGTGTAAAAATGGCCCATGGTCCGTGGGCGGCCCAAAACCCACCTGGGATCCTAGGCCATCATTTTGAAACCCAGCCTGGCCCTATCCATGACCCCGCCTATCAGCCTGCTCAAGGCCCACTCAAAGCCCTACCTGAGGCCTGGCCCGCCCATGGCCTAGTATCATTTTTAGTGGGGAGGAAAAAAAAAAAAGTTGGTAGGAAAAATAGTAAAAAAAAAAAAAAAAAAAGTGCAGGTCGAGCCCTCCCAAGGTCCGAATACTCCTTGGACTTGAGCCTGGGCTTGGGCCTTAGCCTAATTTTCTAGCTCGTAAGCCAACTCAACCTAGATCGAATTTCGACACGAGTCCAAGTGACCCGACATGAGCCGATCCGAGCCTAGACCCTAGTAGGCTAGGTCGGACCCAATTTACCCTCTATATGTATCATCGAATTTGCCGTCATTTGTTAATTATTATGCACACATCTGTAGGTGAAGCGAAGCCTCTAAGGTCATGTATGTTTTCGTGGCAAAACCCCCAAACAATAGCTTTAAAGAGACAGAGACAGAGACAGAGACAGAGACCGAGACCATGTGACCCACCAATAAAGTTTCGATGGGACATGCCCTAAATATATAATTGGGAAAGAATAATCGAAAGAATAATAAAATCACAGTAGGTATTAAAAAAATTATAAATTGGTGTTAAAATTTATATACTTTAATAATTAAAATATTATATTTTTTTATAATTTTGAAATTTTTTTCTAACCCTATTTGATGTTATTTTCCCATATATATATCAACAATATTATACCCTTTAATTTATCACCCTTCCTAATGATATGATATTGAAATTAGACCTCACATAATAAAATGTTTAATACTTATCAGATACATTATTAAAAATAATTTTTAAAAATAATAAATTAAGCGTCTCAAATATTATATATATATATAGTTGTCATTCGCATTCCATTTTCTTTATTGGTTTTGGTCAATGCGGACATACCCTGTGGCCCCATGGCCCGTGGGCTATGCCAAGCTCTCTATAGTGCCACACTCCATATGTGATATATGATGTGTCACCATCTCATGTAATGTCATGGCCAATATGTACATGTCATGAGATGAGAGGGGGTCATGAGCGTTGCTTGCTAATAAATTTGCTTGACCGACATATAGGTATGGTTACTTTGCCCTTTATATATATTTGGTGCTCTATCTACATTTGACACATCCAATTGGACCCCTAGTCCCTCCATGTTTACAAAAAAAAAAAAAAAAAAAAAAAAAATCCAAAATAGGGCCGCTTTGTTTGTGAGAAAAAATTATAATAAATAAAATAAAATTAATGAAATTTATGTAGTGAAACATGGTTAATGCTACATTATATACCTCGTCAAAAATGATATATCATATAGAAATTATATGATACTTAGGCCATATTTGTTTGGGTGGACATAAACTTGGGATTGGACTAATAGTCCAATAAGATTATTAATCTGATGTTTGGTTAAATAATTGAAGTACAGACTAATTATTTTAAACTTGACTATTAGTTACGATAGGATACATAATTCAACGGATTCGTAATCCTAGGACTATTAATCATGAGAATACTAATCCAGTTCGCCCAAACAAACATGACCTTAGTGTATTGATATTACAAAATATCATAATTAAATCACTTTTTGTTATAACTTAATGGATCATAACTGAACACATTTTAAGCATAATCGACCTCTTTAATCATAATCAAATTAGAATCACATACGTTATAACTAAGTTATAACCAGCATCAAAATATGTCATGGTTATGGGATCATAACCAAACAGTATTTGAGTTATAACCAAAAATATCTTTGGTCATAATCAAAATAACAACAATAAGATGTCTTGCGAAAAAGAAAAAAAAAAAAAAAGATCGTAGTCATAAATAACACTACAATAAGTCAAGTTTTGACAAAAATCAAAAATATCATAACTAAGACAAATGGTATACCCTAGGTGTGTCTTATAGAATTTCCTATGAAACATAGAGTTTCTTTTCGTTATATATTTCTGAACTCTTTCCTAAGTTTTTTTATTTATTTATTAATTTATTAACCATTTCAACTAATCTCAATTACTTGGAGAATTTCTCTTTACATGTTCGAATGATAGTCAATAGACATATCTACAATTAGGTACTAGGTTCATTGAGCCTTTTTTTCTTTATTGGCAACCCACATTCCCTTTATTATTATTTTTTGGTGTGGACATATTCCCCCATAGATATTTACATAATTTATAACATGTACATGTTTGCAAGCAATAAGAATCCTATGTACTATTTTATCCTCAGCCAAGCAAACAACAAAGGTATCCTTTAAAAGCTTGTAAATGGGAAAATAAATAATCTAAAAATATCCTATACGCACAAAACAGAAACCAAAAAAAAAAAAAAAACCAAAAACAAATAAAAAAACAAAACAAAAAGGATTTAGTTAGAAATTAAGTAAACAAAAATAAAGAAGTGCCACAATGCAATTGTAGAGAAAGATTATACCCGCAGCATTTTTTCATAACCAAAATTAATAAGAAATATAGGGGAAAAAAAAGAAAAGAAAAGAAACAACCCTATTTGTCTTATTATTATTATTATTATTATTATTATTATTATTATTTGTATTCTTTTTCCTTTAGGGAGGGATCCAAAATTCAAACTTTCGGAGAGTAAAAATACATGCAACTTTTTATCAAAAAATTATTATAAAATTTTAAATTTTGATTTATACCAGCAGAAAAAAAAATGAATAATATTACTATTAGTTGGACATTCTTTGTCAATATAATTGAGAACAAAAATATAAGACTTTTTTTTTTTTTTTTTGTCGGCATTAACTTAACAAAAATAGTAATTATTATTATGTCTCCGTCTATTAAAGTTAACTATCTGAAAATATTTTTTTGTAATATATTTCTCAATAAATATGACCAAGTAACTTATTACAAACATATCTTCTATTCTATTACACAGTTTAGTTTTGAAAAATTTCAGTTGAAAATGTATATGTTTTATGAGTAAAATGATAATCCGTTTCAACATAGAAAACAACAATAATAACAAATAAAAATAAATAGAAGAATATAAGTAACTTTATACAATATATTTTTCTAACAACTAATACAAATAACAAATAGAATAGATTCAATATTTGATAAAACTCGATTTAGAAACTATTTTTAAAATTTTGTAATATAAATAATTTTGGGGTGTGAATAATCTTTATGATTTTGAGAGTGCAAACTAATAAAATTTTGAAGGTGTGAAATATTCTAAGTTGAAATTATCTTACTAATTATTAATGAACAGGTTTTTTTAGTAACTTTTTAATTTTTTGGCTAAAATATAATGTGAAAAAAATTAATATGTTTGTGATGACTTTTTAGTTTTTTATGAAAAGATATGCAGAAAGTAAAAATTTAAGTTCTTGACTTTTTAATTTTTTTAATAATTTTTTAACTTTTTGACCAAAATCACCACTTACCAAACGAGGCCATAATATACATAGATATTATCTTTTGCACATCATCCATCCTTGTCTATAGCATATTTTCTCAAGTGCTATTTCATATCTCTTTCACTGTATATATGTGTATATTAGGGTAGATGTGATGTGAATGAGTTAAATTTGTAATTTTGCATTTAAATTTGTCAATAATTTGATAATTGATTAGAAATTTTATAACTAAAAAAATATATAAAAAATCGTTCAAAATCATTGAACAATTATTGGATATTATAGTTATATCTGCAGTGACCAATACCTCTCTATCTCTTCTTCTTTCATAGAAAAAGCAACTTTAGATAGATAGCAACATATATATTGGTATATCTATATCTATTGATTATTGATAAGCACCAGTCTTTCCAAGAAACATAGTAAAGGGGACAGAAAACACTTTGGGATCCATGTGTTTCTTCTGGGTGTTTCACTAAAGCCACTAAAAATATATAAATATGTGGGTAGGTATTAACGTTAACTAATTAATATAAGTATTCTTTATTTGATATATATATATTGTTGTGTTTTGTTTGTTTAATTTAGAAGTGAAGGAAGGAGGATAAGAATGGAGAAATTATGAAATTTCATTATCAGTGTACCCATATGCAAAGGATGACCTGGGGCGGGGCACAACTGTTGGGACGGTGAGGGGCTGTGGTTGCAGCCCATTGGGGCATGGGTCCACCTTTTGGTCCACATGGAGGAGCAACCCTGCATGACACCATTCTCCATTGAATTTCCTTGTCTCCTTCAAGAGAGAGAGAGAGAGAGAGGGAGAGAGAGAGAGGGTGATAAGGGCTGGTGGCCTCATGTGTTGCATCTGAGGCATGGGCTGTCCTAATATGGACTATAGACTCTGGATCCCACTTGCTTTCATGTCCTCTTTCTAATTTTGTTTTCTTAATTTTTTTAAAATGCAAATTATACCAATACTTCTTATGTTTTAAGCATTATATTAATTTAATCTCTATAATTTTAATTGGTTTTGATTTTAACCATGAATTTTTTATTTTGTCTCACATTGGTCTAATTAATTTCAGTTGTTACCATTTTTTATGATAAATACACACATAAATGGCATGTGTAATGTTTTTAATGGCAAAATTATAAATTTGATCAATTCAATGATTTTAATCTCAACCAACTCAATGATAATTTTCCATTAAAAAATTAATAAATTTATCAATTAGACCAAATTGACACAAAATCTAAAATTAAAAATAAAAATTGAGACAATTAAAAGTGTAAGAAATATAGAAACTACTAGTATAATTTACCTTTCTTTAAAAAAAATTCAAATTCTTTTAGCAATGATAAGTGTATATACAAAATACAAAATGAGATATAAATGTCTCACTAAAATTTTTTTTCAATAGTGCTGAGTGTATAGATACAAACAACAGAATAGATCTATGTCTCATTTTATATTTTTTATCTACACAAGTTTTAATAATTTTTTTTTTTAACCAAACACAAAAAAGAGAGGAGAGTCAAAAAGTTTTGTGGGCTTGTGTCGTGTCCATTGAAAGAGCCGAAGCTGAGAATTTGAGGAATCCTTGTTATTTTTTAGCCTCAAAAAAAAAAAAAAAGAAAAAAAAAAAGAAAAAAGAATTTTGTATTTATTATTTATCTATTATTATTATATATCTCTCAATTATAATAAAATAGAATAAATAAAAAAATCACATATAATAAACTTCTGGTATAGTAGTGTAGTAATTTATTCAATATGTACGAGTTTATAAAAAAAAAAGAAAAAGAACAAGCTATATTTTGTAATAGGGAAGAAATCACTAGTCTGCTAGCCTAACAATGTCCAACAATAAACCTGAGAAAAAAGTCCACAATGGAAAAATAAATAAGAAACACATTAAAGACTCGTAATAAGAGAAAAATTATTAATTTTTGCATTTAGTAAGGATTGATTCTCTTATCTTCTAAGTATAAATGTAGAGAGGTGACCAACTGATCTTTGCATTTAGAGATTGTTTGAGAACCATCTAATTTGAAAAGACTGAATTTGGCCAATTCTTAAGACCTAAGATTTTTCTTAAATTTTGTATTTTATATATAAACACTTCTAAATGCAATTTTTTTTTTTTTTTTTGTTACAGGGAAATCCTCTCACTCTCCCGCAGGTCCAAGGCGCCAGGAGATCACGGGGTGTCTGTTGTTCGCTCCGAGCGAGACTATAACTGGAAGCTTGTCCCGACCTCACAAGGCAAGCTTGAAGTCGAGACTCGCAATGGGAGAATTAAACCCACACCAAGTAGGCGATAAGGCATCCTTGAGGTCAACCTCCTAACCAATTGTGCACGCCCAGAGATTGGCCAGAGGGATTCGAACTCAGACCTAGGGGCTTAAACCCTGTGCCCTTGCTGTTGCCATCCACCGGGTTAAATGCAATGTTAAGATCCCAGGAGAGTCATTCTGGCGGTGTGGTTAGTCGTTACGCGAAATTTGGAGGCATGGGTCAAGATAGGGTGGTGTGGGCGTACTTAGGATGGCGGCGGGTGGCAAAGTGCGTTCAGAGGAGTGAGCAATGCAGAGAGGTGGGTGGTGATTTGACTTCATTGAGTGATTAATTTGCTTGGGTGTTGGGTTATTTGTTTAGGGTGTTTTGGTGGGTTAATTATGTGGGGTTTCATGTCTTTTTTTATAGTTAAGTCCTTCTTAACTTGTTTTTGTATTTGTTTTTTAGAAAAAAAATCGAGAGGCTTAGAGGTTGGTTGTTTGGATGCGAGTAGCAGTAGTAGGGGTATTTTGTACTTCCGAATCTCTCTCGATGCATGTCATCTTCCTGTACTCTTAATTTCATGCTGTTAAATGAAATTTTTTTTTGCCGATCAAAAAAAATATATATATATATAAACACTTCTATATGTGGTCATAGAAAATTTTAGTGAAGATAGTTAACACCTCCCCAATATTGAGTTTGTGTAGTTTTGGAAAAATGAAAAAGTATGCGGATTTACAAGACAACCCCCAAGCAATAAATTATGCAGTATTTTTTTTTTTTTTTTTTATCAACAAAAAAGAACCTTTATTGATGACAAACCATTCATCAAATGAGATTACATCAATAAATAAGTGGAAGAGTAGAACGCATCATAGCTAACTACCCCAATTATGCAGTATTCTTGGAGTAATATTACATTTTATTTACATGTTCATACCTAATTTTATTTCTTAAAATTTTAAAATAGTAGTGAGTCTCATAGTTTAGAACAATGTAGGGATCTTAAAAAAAAATATCAAAAATTTTTTATAATAATTATATAAGTGTGGAACCCATATTATATAAGATCCATACTAGTATAAATACATTATAACATTTTCGAAGTCTCTTTTTACGTTATTTATAACTAATTATTATTTTGTAGCATTACCTAAACATGCTCCAGAAAAGGTACCCAAGGCGATGAGATCCAAACATAAAACGTAGTTTAGCTTGTATTTCCATCCCTGAGGTCATTTTTTTCTTTAAAATTATGTTTGGTCTATAAATGTCAGAAATAATTTTAATTAAAAAAAATATAATTAAAATAAAATTATATTTCATTCATATTTAAATAATAAATCAATCAAACAAAGCTAAAAGTTCATCTGTGAGAGAGAAACACCTAGGAAACAAATTTCCGACACTGAGTTGTAGAAGTCATGTTTTGTCTCTATGCCTCTAACTAGATTAACCATAAAAAAAAATAATAATAATAAAAATAATTCTCCTTTGGTGTCTTATTGATATACTAGTCTATACATGTGGCTGAAGATACAGTTTAAAAAAAAATAAGTGGAATAAACTAACTAAATAAATAAATAGGGAGGAAAAAAAAAAAAAAGTGAGAAAATAACAAAATAAAAAGAAAAGGAGAAATGTGGGATCATGAGATCATTCATGGGATCATGGAATGGTGAGTGAGAAAAGAAAAAAAGTAAGAGAGAAGTGGAAAAGTAAGATACATCACAACCGTTGTTTTGTAGTTTGAACAGATCTGAGCCGTCCAAATGTTCTACTAGGATAAATATGTGTAGGACAAATTAAAAAACCATCATGCTTTATTATATAAATGTATAATATTGTACAAACAAATTTAATATATAAAATGGGGCGAATTAAAGTAACAATATCTATAATTTGAGACTTGTATCACTATGATTCCTCTTTTTTTAATTGTGATACATTTAATCTTGAATTTTGAATATTGTTTCAAATAAGGACAATAAAAAATATTTCTTTTGCAAATGGTCCATTTCAAGAGCAAAGTTGTCATACAATTTATTTTGTAATAGTTAACTTATATGTCGTTTGAAATGTTATGGGTTTTTTTTAAATAAATAATGTTGGAACTTTCTTGGTTATAAAGTTCTGTAAGGTTTTATTTTCATAATCTAGTTTTTAAAATCTATTTTCAGAAAATTTTTCTAACAAACTAAAAATTAAATTTCTGAAAAAAAAATTAAAAACACATTATTTTTCTATAATTTTATCTTTTGGTATGGTAGAAATAATTTTTTAATTTTTTTTATGTTTATTTTCGTTAAATTAGTTTCTATTTTTTTCAAAAGTTAAATATGGCGACAATTTTAATATCATTATTAAACCAATCTATTAAATCAAAATATTAAAAACTAAAAATATTTAATATATTAAACATATCGATTACACATTAAAAACCTAATAATCATCCATCACATGATAACCATCCAAAAATATATGTTAACAACAAATACAACCATCTATTACATGATAACTATCCAAAAATATCAACAAAAACAACCACTCATTACATGATCGTCATCCAAACACATACTAAAAATTAATTTAGTAAAAAATAAAATTGTAAAAGATTTATCATTTTTATATAATTTTATCTTTGGTGGTTAGAAATAATTTTTAAAATTTTAAAAATAAAGTTTTGAATAATTTATATTTTATCAAATTGATGATTTTGTCCTTAAAATAGGTAAAGGTATCTTTAATTGTCCTTATTTGGAACGAGATTTAAAATTCAAGGTTAAATATATCACAATTGAACGTTAGGAACCAAAGTAACATAAGTTTCAAACTACGGGACTATTAATGTAATTTGCAGTATAAAATATTTATAGAGAAGGGAAATTTATTAGGAAATTTCTTTTCAAGTACTTGTATCACAAGCCGTCCATAACATATTCTTGTATTCTAATAAGTTTTATTATTTGGATATTTGATCTACTAAATCTTAATTTTCATATTTAAAGTATTTTTATGAATAATTTTGCCCTGATAAATTTTTTTTTTTTTTTTTTGAATGCTTAGGAACTTGATGACGTGAACATTCATACTTTACAATTTGAATGTTCACACTAGTATGAACATTGATAGTATGAATGTTCATATTATAGAACATTCACACTGTCAATGTGAATATTATTATCAAAGATATTTTAGTAACTATATCATCCATATGACTTATTGAAATGCAAAAAAAAAAAAAAAAAAAAAATTGGATTAAATGAAACATAAATTGATGAAAAAAGATTTATGAATAAATGCCTATATAGATGGGGATGACTGATTTATATTAAAAGTAAACTATGTTAATTTTTCCAAAAAATTTAGTGAAAATACAACAAGTTTTAAAATTTTAACATAATTATCTTGGATTCCTTAACATTTAATTCACATGACACTCAACTCACTTTTCATCATTAGTTATAAAGATAGAAACAATTGTCATTTATTTTATATTATTTTTTTCTAGTGTTTTTACTTTATTTGCAGTAGTTTCGATCTCTTAAACCTTACTAACAAAGAAATCAGTGTAATTATGCCGAAATTACAGTACGGCTTATATCTTTTCCAAATCTCAAATAAGGTTAATATAATTTACCCTTATATTAATTCATATGTTTATATGATTGTAAAAATATTATTGCCATGAATAAATTTTCTATAATAAAAATTAGGTGAAACTACCAAAAAAAAAAAAAAAAAGAAACGAAGAAGAAGAAGAAGAAGAGAGAAAGAAAAAAAAAATCCTAGGGTTTAACAATTGTAACAAAATAAATTCTGAATTTTTTTATTTTATTTAAAATTTGAATTTTTGATTTGTTTACAATTTAAATCATTTGCCTATTTTTGTTAAGTAAAATTAACGAAAAAAATGGTATTTCAATCACTAAGCTAAACTTAATGAAAAATGATATTTTAGACATTTTATGGATACCAACATTGAATTTAATGACTAGAGTAGTCTTTTTTATCAATTTTACTTAACAAAAATAGGTAAATAATTTAGATAAAAAAC
This sequence comes from Camellia lanceoleosa, assembly GCA_025200525.1. Classification (NCBI taxonomy): domain Eukaryota; kingdom Viridiplantae; phylum Streptophyta; class Magnoliopsida; order Ericales; family Theaceae; genus Camellia; species Camellia lanceoleosa. The sequence goes on along the minus strand of CM045772.1, from coordinate 83,894,045 downwards.
AAATCAAAATATCATAATTCAAATTAATAAAATTAAAAATTTATTTGATTGTAAGGGTCAACCTTCTGGAGTTTTAGTTGTAATTTTACCTAAAAATTATATATAGCTACAACTTCTAGTTGTGAAACTGAAACCCCATGGGTTTGTCTTCAATCAGCACCTGATAAAGTATCTGGTCTTTGCTCCTTCAATGTCTTGCACCTTGTCCCATTTGCCAACTTGTTGGAGAAGCACTTTGCACCTTTTTTTTTTTTTTTTTTTTTTTTTTCAGATGCCTACTGCACTGTATGAACATGTGCTACCACAGTTTTTCTGCTATTTCTTGGTGTCATTTTATTTATAGAATTTAAAACCCTCCAAAACAGAGAACATAGGCATTAATTTGTTCCACCATGTCCAACTAGTTGGGCAATGGAACAAAGGAAACTCCAGAGAACAGTTAAGTTGTCTACCTCGAGCTAGACCTTAGCTTTTGGGTTGTTTGGTGTTTGTATTATTAATTATATTCCCCAGAAAATACATTGCACCATTGTAGACCCCCAAGTTTGTTGGAGGTTTACTCACAAAACCCAACATTTTGATCAAGTGCCCCTTGTCAACCCCACACAAGCCAAGGACTAGTCCCGACTTTAATCGGAGCCACGAATTCTCCGTACCCAAAATTTTTATTTTTCTATACCAAATGCACTCTCTCTACCATACAATGTGAACAGAATCTCAAAATACACAAATCTTAATGCGAATCGTATGGTTAAGAATGCATTCAGTACAGGAAACATAGATTTAGATTACAGGTGTAATTATTGGATGGTTCTTGAATTACCATACCACATCACGTCCTATGATACTCTAAAATTATTGAATAATTTTCCAGAACACAGAGGATACCGTGCCTTTAACCACCAACTTAAGACTCTGGCCTTAACACACTCCCAATTCGAACAAGGGGTGAATTCAACAAGTAATATAACTATACAAATTCTGCTAATAATAACTCCAATGTTCAATCAAACAAAAAATGAATGAAAAAAATAAGTGCTGAAACCTTCATACAAACTCTTCCAAATTCAATTCAAAATGATTCTACAAATAAATTAAGCATTCTTTATTAAAAAATTAAAAATAAATAAATAAATAAGGATCAACATTAATCTTTCAAAAGTGAAGTTCCTCAAGCAGATACATTAAATAAATAAATAAAAAGAATTATTACTATCCTATCATATAGTGTCTTCAGTATTCATTCTTATTACCGCAGGCTGAGATGATCCAGCTGAGTAATTGGATAGTGACACCAGAATCATTTCCCTCAGACAAGATTTATGGTGAACGAGACATAAGGATATGCATCAGCATCACCTCCGAGACCACCCATCCCCCCGTCTTCAGATTTCCAGTATGTGCTGCATTTTCACATATACAACAAAAACTAGTATCAACGAGACAGACAAAGCAGTCAAAGATTTGACACAAAGTGAGAGAAACTCCAAGTGGTCCAACGACCAATGAAGACAAAAATAGCTCAAGACATTCACCGCCTGTCTTGAGGCAAAAAATTATTTAACTCCCACCACAATTGTCAACGTATTTCAGCCTCAACGAGGGGACCAAACCAGATCAGACCACCTCAGGACCACCTGAATATGAAGCAATGGGATAAATAAATGAACCAAATGCTCAGCTCAAAATTCGCACTTTCCTTTATGAACCCATCGACCGAGATCCTTCAAAATAGGGTACTGTTCATATGGAACATGTTCTCATTAAATGAGTTCAAGCTCACACCATCTATATGACATTTAATAGTTGATTCATTACATGCGTAACTTTATTCTACCAGATACTGTTTTTATCTATCATTTTTACTCTGGATTGCCCAAGTTTTGATATAAAGCTACGTGAGGTTGATTGAATAACATTAAACAAAACTATAGATGCTCACGTAACTACCTGTTAGCACTGTCACATAGTTCCTCTAGGATAGAACGGACTTTCTTCTCACTTTTCACAGAGGGTGCCGGTGCAACTGATTGAAATCAATACAATTGCAATTTATTAGTCCAGAAAATCAATGATAGCAGGGGAAAAAATAGAATTATGGGGAGACCAGTAAAGAGGGGTATGGTTTAACTACCAGGAAAGATGGTGGCAAGCCATATCTCAGAATGCTCTCTTTAAATACACGTACAGCACAGAAGTGCATCCATGAGCTGAAAACCTGCTGATATATCATGCAGTCAAAACACATCTCTCTTCCGATAAATAAAGATATTTATAATAAATTGCTAGGGGAAGAGGAAGACCTAAGTTGACATGGGATGCGTTGGTGAGAAAATATATGAATTATTTAATTTAACTGAGCATATAGCCCTTGAGCTTAATACAAAAAAAGGAATCATGTAGCCAACCCCCACTTAATTGGGACACAAGACTCAACTTGGTTTGGTTTAAAGATATTTATAATAAATTGCAACCAGCACACAAAGCAAAAATGTATATCACCAACACATCAACAATAACAATAACAACAACAAAAATCAAAGGCCTCCACAAAATTCAAAATTGGTTTGAGGGATGGAGAAACAACCCTCAAAGATCAACAATAAATCTACACTTCAATCTAAAAATAGGTTCTTCTCCACCATCGAAAGTTATGTTTCTTTCACCCCACACGAACTATATCAAAGCCAAAGGGACCAATCGCCACACCTTCCTTTTCACGTTCCCACCCTAGCTGCTGTCCAAGAACAAAACATCTCATCACCAAACAAGGGAACACCCAATCCAAACCAAACAAAGTAAGGGACAATGACCACAATCCCCTCACCACATCACAATGAATAAGATGACTTACTGACTTCCCATCTTTCTTACACATGCAGTGACAATTCGTGCACACTTGCCTCATCCTAATGAAATTATCAATGGAAAGAATTGAGCCATGTGTTGCACACTATATGAAGACAGCCACCTTAGAACACCATATACCCTTGCACAGAAAAAGGACTCCCTTCATTCCATAATGGCATCATAAAGACTGACAGCCTTAATGCTAAAAATACAGGAAGAGGACGTAATCTGTTGGATGAAATCACCTCCATCACCAATGCAGGAAGCATAAAAATGCTGAGGAAAATCCATCAACACCTCCAATTCCCAAGCATATTATTACCAAAAAGTTAAGAATGTTATAATGAAGCTCAATAAATGTACCCATAAGCACAAACTGTCCAACAGGACTTACACTATATTAAGAGATGCACACAACTCCTAAACCTAGCCAAAAAGGGATACTTCAATCAAAACCGATTGGCTAGACGATGATAGGTACCATACCAAGCGCAAGCAGCTAGCATAAAGTGAAATTTTTAAAACAGCCAGCACCATAGACACACTATAAATGCCAAGTCAGTAGACTAACATAAACATTTTCCTTTGAATACTTGTCCACCAATATCATTTAGCTCCCTTCTCAAAGCTATATCCCAAAAAATATGATCAGTGATCACCTTCCTCATCAAGGTATTCACTGACTGCAGCCTCCTTATTATTAAATGCAAGACAAGCTACAATTGGAGAAGCATCCTCAAGCCCATCCTCCCCACACCATTTGTGAATCCGAAATTTCACTTGATGCCCATTCCCAAACGAAAATTACCCATGGGTAGAGAGAATGCCATACCTCATGAATGCATTCCATAAAACTCATCCCATAAGAAAAAGAATTCTCTTTAAACACTCAATCCCACCAAACACAACCATAAAGATCATAAGCTTATGAATACTCAGGTCCCTCCTCTCTCAGAGGTGTACACTGTATATCAATTCACCAATGGTATTTAAATTCTTCCCCCGAGCTACCCGAAAGAAAATCCCACTGCAACTTTTCCCATCTCTTAACAAATATCTTGACACAAGCAAAATATTCCAGGTGATGGAATACCATTACTAATCAGTCTCAATCCGACTAGCAAAATAGTTGAGCAAGAATAACAATAATATCTTAGTTACTATTATCATTACGGTTATCACTATAGATAGTGTTTGCTAACTTTGTTAAAGGACGAATTATGTGCTTATGCAGCCCATTAACACCATAAAACAATTGTTACTCTACTTATAATTTGTAGCTATTTGCAATCCAAGAGTGTCCATGACGATTTCATAAGCACTTATTGGGTTACAATCAGTTAGTACTTACACAAATATGAAAGTGACATAAAAAGGGTTTGCAACGATTTATGGGCCAGCTACAAATAATCTGGCACATAACCAGATACGTGTGCATTTGTGTGAGGTATATCTACAATGAGGTGTTGTCTAGTCAACTTTTACAAGTACCTACATAACAATTACAACCTTACATTGGAGTAAGGACCTGTTATCTACGTCACATCAACTTCTAAAGCTTAAATTGGATTTGTCTTATCCTTTTTTTTTTAAATAAAGCTTCACCTTTTCCTATTGCATAGTTTTATCCACCATGAGACCCAAAAAAAAAATCCTATTCTAAATGATGTTAAACTAAATTACGATGGTTTACATTTGTAAGTGTTCACCCTACCACACTAATTGATGTTTAAAGGCTACTCCCTACAATATGACTCAACACACAATCACCAACAAAGCTTGCTCATCTATTTAGGGTCAGCTGAACAAATCATATTTTTCCCTTTTACTTGAACTAAGGAAAGGCTTTCGGTTAACCATATGCCAAAATATCTTCCTTCATTTTTTCAACCCACCAATTCAATGCTTCAACCTTACCCATGTCAATCCTTACTTCAACGTGGACTGTCATCTTATGAAGCATGGATTCTTTGACAAACATGTCGTACCCATACTAGATACTAGTACTTTGTATGGTACTTTTGCATATGTAGTGAATACATGAAACACATACCCAAATTTTTTGTTCTTAATTTTTGGCGCATCAAAACATATCTAGTATATATACTTAAGTCGTACCATACCTTAGTTGAAACAGTATTTTCATCTAATCGTGAGGTAAAATTAATCTCATTAGACTTCTTTTTTATTTTTAGTTTTATGTTTAGCATGATTTTAAAATTAAACAATGGTTTGTAACTTATTTAATATAATGACATTTAATTTTAGTTTATACTTTTACTTTTTGCATCAATGTGAATTGTAGGTTAGACTTTAACAAATTAAACCATTTAACTAATTTTTGCATTGCTCTAAATTAAAAATAAAATATTTTTTTACAAACGTATCCGGCCGTACCCGTACCCGTACCCTACTATTTTAGATTTTACTGTATTGATGTACCTGTATCGTACCAGTACCAGTACCCGTGCTTCATAGTTGTCATCTAATCCATGATATGTGGTGTGCATCCAACATCACACAATGAATCCAATTCCCAATCTGTAACTTGCCACACATTAATCTGTTGAATGTATAGATGAGAAGAAGAAAAAATAGAACGAGAGAAAGCTGTTGTATATTATTGATTCAAAAGCATAGGGTTTCCCCCTTACACACAACTACTTATACTAATAAGAATAATACATAAAGACCAAACTACCCTTAACACTTAACACTCTCCCTCAAGTTAGTGCAAAGATATTTCTCATGCCCAACTTGTAACAAATAAGGTGAAAAGACTTTATTACTAAGACCCTTAGTAACAACATCCGCCAGTTGATCTTCAGACTTAACAAAAGGCATTCATATCGCACTCTTATTCAATTTCTCCTTAATGAAATGTCTGTCAATCTCAATATGCTTAGTCCGGTCATGTTGAACAGGATTGTGTGCAATACTAATAGCAGCCTTGTTGTCGCAATACAAAGTCATGGGACCACTCCAATCAAGCCCTATATCACTCAACAAAGATTGAAGCCACATTAGTTCACATATTCTATGTACCATAACCCTGTATTCAGCTTCAGCGCTAGATCTAGAAACGACCGCTTGCTTCTTACTACGCCATGTGACTAGATTTCCCCCTACAAAAGCACAATAACCGGAGGTAGAGCGTCGGTCATCTATAGAGCCTGCCCAATCTGCATCTGTGAACGCTTCCAACCTCAAGTGACCATGATTAGAGAACAAAATTTCTTTTCCAGGGGCAGATTTAAGGTACCTCAAAATGCGATAGATTGCATCCAAATGAGTTGCACAAGGATCATGCATAAACTGACTCATTACCCCAACTGCATAGGCAATATCTGGGCGAGTATGAGAAAGATATATCAGTCTTCCCACAAGTCTTCGGTACCTTTCCTTTTCCACAGGCTCACCAATTCCATTACAAAGATGATGATTAGTCTCAATTGGTGAATCAGCTGGTCTGCAGCCCAATATGCCCATTTCCTCAAGAAGATCTAGAATGTCCTTCCTTTGAGAAATAAAGATGCCTTTATTAGATCGAGCAACTTCAATCCCAAGAAAGTATCTCAACAGACCAAGTTCTTTTATCTCAAACTCCTTGTCTAACTGCATCTTGAGATGAGTCACCTCCTCTTCATCATTACCTGTCACAACTATGTCATCCACATATACAATAAGCACTGTTACCTTATGTACATTGCGTTTGACAAACAAGGTGTGATCCGCATTGCTTTGCTAATACCCAAACCCCAACATTGCCTTGAGGAATCTACCAAACCAGGCTCTAAGAGATTGTTTCAAACCGTACAAAGCCTTCTTTAATCTACAAACCTTTCCAACTGTAGACTGAGATGAGAATCCTGGAGGTACATCCATATATACATCCTCCTCCAAATCCCCATGAAGAAAAGCATTCTTCACATCTAGTTGCTATAGAGGCCATCCCAAATTAGCAGTACATGACAGAATAGCTCGAATGGAATTCATCTTTGCTACCGGGGCAAAAGTTTCTTGATAATCTATTCCATATGTATGGGTAAATTCCTTGGCCACTAGTCTTGCTTTGTATCGTCCAATCGTCCCATCTGCATTGTGCTTAATGGTGAACACCCACTTACATCCGACTGGTTTTTTCCTATTTGGAAGAGACATCAACTCCCATGTGTTATTTTTACTCAGCTTGCATCTCTTCTACCATAGCTACCTTCCACTTAGGATCATTGATGGCTTCTTTCCAACCCTACGGAATACACACAGAAGAAAGGGACGAAACAAAAGCACGATACGGAGAAGACAACGAATCATATGACACGAATTTAGAAATAGGGTGTTGAGTACGAGCTCTAACCCCTTTTCTGAGAGCAATAGGAAGAATCAAATCATTCGTAATAGGACCATCAACAACAGGTGAAGAAATGAGATGAGGATCATTACCTGAAGAGTTAGTGGAAATTGGGTGTGGAACTAGCATAGGAGATGATGATTGACTTGGTGGCATAACAGAAGCCGGCTCTTTCTGACGCCGTGAATAAGTCTTAAGATCAGCTCTGTGCAAACGACCACCGATATCAGACTCCTCATCAACAGAACTTCTAGGCTCCCCCTCACCACAAATAACAGCCCGCCAAGTAGGAAGGAAAAAAGACAACTCATGCTGATATGATGATGTCTCATCCACAATCTCATCAATACCACGCTCCCCATGAGGAGATGGCGGAGGAACAGAAAAAAATAACTCAGATTCACGGAAGGTGACATCCATACTAACAGACAGCTTATGAGCTTATGAGAGTGAGGGTCATAGCATTTGTAGCCTTTCTGAGTAGCAGAATAACCAAGAAAGACACCGGACAGCCTTAGGATCAAGCTTCCCACGAGTACGAGGGTGAAGATGAACAAAACAGATACTACCAAAAACCCGAAGCTGAAGGGAAGAAGTGGGATAAGTCACAGGAAGAAGCTCAAAAGGAATTTGGAAGTGGAGGACACTAGAGGGCATACGGTTAATAAGGTAAGTCATGGTAAGAACCGCATCCCCCCAAAAGGACTTAGGAACGTTCATGATAAACAAGAGAGAGCGAGCAACCTCAAGGAGATGGCCATTCTTACGTTCAGCAACTCCATTCTGTTCAAGAGTGCCCACACAACTAGTCTGATAAAGAATGCCATGCTCGTCGAGGTATGCTCAGAAAGCGCCATCAACATACTCGGTCCCATTATCACTCTTAAGAATTTTGATAGTAGCATTGAAGAGATTGGATACCATTTTATGAAAACTTTTGAAGCATCAGAAAATCTCAATTTTTGTACGAAGTAAATAAAGCCAAGTCACACGGGAATAACAATCAATAAATGTGACACCATCGATAACCAGAGGTAGAAACAACAGGGGAAGGACCCCACACATCGGTATGAATAAGCATAAAAGGAAAAGTACTTCTTTTATTAATTGAAGGATAACAAGTACGTTTATGCTTAGCAAGCTCACAAGCATCACAAACAAAGTTATTCCTAGGACAATCACGAACTAGTAAAGGAAAAAGTTTCTCTAAAATGCTAAAGGAAGGATGCCCCAAACGGCGATGCCACTAATGAAGGAGACGAAGGGAGGAGCCAGAAGCGCATTGAAGAGCCTGAGAGGACAAAGGTGAAGCAGGAATGGCATCCAGAAAGTACAGACCACTTTGTGCTCTACCACTGCCAATCATTTTCCCCGTAGCCAGTTCCTGAAAGACACAATGAGTCGGAAAAAAGGTTACAGAGCAATTGAGAGCAGTAGTAAGGCTACTAACAGAAAGTAAGTTAGTTAAAAAATTAGAAACATGAAGAACAGATGAAAGCGAAAGTAAAGAGGTGTAATGAACAGAACCCTTGCCGGAGATAAAAGATAAAGTGCCATCAGCCACTCTAACCTTATCTTGCCCAGAACTAGGTGAATAAGAATGGAAAAAACTAAAAGTACCCGTCATGTGATCGGTAGCACCAGAATCAATGATCCAAGGAGACGACGAAGAGGCACTGAGTGCACTAGCAGAAATACCTGTGTGAGCAAAGTTGGAAGAGACAGAAGAGAAAGAAGCTAAGGCAGATGAAGAATCAAGTCCAGCCATCAAACGTCTGAGAGTGTGAAGCTCATCCAGGGAAATAGAACCAGCATCATTTGAGGCACTAGCAGCAGTCTCAAAAACATGTGCTTGAGGACGAACACCACCACCACGACCACGGCCTCGAGTAGGGCGGCCATACAACTTCCAACAGTGTTCTTTATCATGTCTATCTTTCCCACAATACTCACACTTCAACCGGTCCCGATCAGCCAATGGACCCTTACCACCACCTGGAGGCGAAAAAGGCGAAGTATCACGTGACTTGGGGCCGACAACCATCGCTGACCGATCTGGAACAGGAGCATCCACCATAGCACTACGACGACTCTCCTCCTGTTGAACCAGGGCATAAGCCTCACGCAATGTAGGAAACGAAGAGCGACCCAACACCTGAACCCGTATCTTACTCCAAATTCAGACTAGCAAGAAAGTCATACACCCGCTCCTTCTCCACAGCCTGCTGAAACATAGTGGCGTCCTGGGAGTAAACTGGCTGGAAACTCTGGTAGAAATCTAGCTCTTGCCACAAACCACTCAACTCAGCATAGTAAACTACCAGAGAGCGATCCTTCTGATCCAAACCCCTAATCTTCTTACGCAATTCATAGGCCTGTGCATCATTCCTTTGTTGAGAATACATCTGAGAGGCAGTTATCCAGATCTTGTGGGCAGTATCCATTAAGAGAAAAGTCCGACTAATGGTAGGCTCCATAGAATTGATAAGCCAGGTCATAACTAAAGCATTCTCAGAATTCCATTGAGCAGATAAAGCACTATCCTCAGTAGGTAGCTGGGTACTACTAGTAATATAGCCAGTCAAACGCTGGGCGGCAATGGCAAGACTACAAGAACGGGACCAAATCAAGTAATTAAAACCATTAAGTTTGACTGGACTAATCGGGAGAGAAGGACTATCACCAAGAGTCAAACCGCCACTCTGTCCACTCTCCTCCTTGCCCTTAGAGTCCTGACCCAAGCTGTTAGCCATGAGATGAGAAAAGAGGGTGCAAAAAGCACAAGCCGAATATCAAACAAGTCCAGAAATCACCAAACCAGCACACCAAAACACCTTTTAAGGCTAAAACAGTCCAAGAGAAGCCCAGAACAGAGCAACTAGATCAACTACAAGCCAGAAAATCGAAACAAAGCATCTGAACAGCGATAAAAAACCAAGATAGGGCCAAAATACATCAAACTAGGGACAATAAACCCCTCTAGGGTTCCAGTCGGCTCCCAAGGATAGGAGAATAAGGGACAGAACCAGAAAAAAATAGGGTCAAACAGTGATTTTCGAAAAATCACCCAATTTTGACGAAAAATCAAAAAAATTAGAAAACTCAATCAATAATGACCAAACAATCAAAATGAGATTATAGGGTGATTACCCATTAAATTTCGAGCATACTGTATTTTTTTTTTTTTGCTATAATAGACGTACCAGGAACAGTATGGAGCCTAAAGAACAATCTTCAAAGAGGAAGATAGTGCTCTGATACCATGTTGAATGTATAAATGAGAAGAAGAAGAAGAACGAGAGAAAGTTGTTGTATATTATTGATTTAAAAGCATAGGGTTTCCCCCTTACACACAACTACTTATACTAATAAGAATAATACATAAAGACCAAACTACCCCTAACACTTAACAATCTTGAATCTGCAATTCAGCTGTGTATATATTATAGGTAGGGACGGACCTATTTGTAGACTAAAGAGTGCCATGGCCCCCTGCCTTTGAGAATACGCGCTTTACATATAATGGTTAACAGCAGCACCAAATGAATTGTTTCCTGGATGGCCCCCCTCCTGTTCATAGGCTGTTATAGTGAATGGGGGCCCTCACATGATTCACTACTATAACACAATTTAATTCACCAATGTGATTATGTTTCTTATATATTAGTATTTTATTTAAAATAATGTTATACAAACAAACAAAATTTACAAATTTTCCTTACAAATTGACGCGACACTTCATTTTCTTATTCAAAATCAAGTGTAGGGAACATGGATTTTTTTGTTCAAAATCTTTAAGGTCCTGACAGGAGTCATATTTGTATTAGATTTGTTATGTTATTTTATTTTATATTGAGGTTATTATTTTCATTGCAACATTAATGTTTTAATATAAATATGTGTTGGGTGAGGGTTTTTCATTATGACCCAATAACCTATTCTCTACATTATTTGTTCTCCTATTCTCTTCTTTTCTCTCTTTCCTCAAGGACCCTAATCCTAATTTCTTTAAACTTTACATTTTAACTTGGTATCAAAGAGCTTTGATCTTATAATAACTTGTCTCGTTAAAGTTTGAAAATTTTCACACAGTGGCCTAGACGTGTTAGAATGTTAGAATAGGAAATAAGTTATTGTATTTTCTTCGTATTTATTACCTTGATTGGTGTAATGGGCTAGCTCATATATTATGCCTTATGGCACTCCTATAATTACTCAGTATGATTAATATAAAAGGGAATGAAGTCTAACTCATTCCCTAACTCTTTCTTTTCTCTAAACTTATATGGTATTTGAGCCAAAACCCAAGCCCATCCCTTCGTATGCTTTTTCTCTTTTGTCGGCAGTCCTATCTTGAGTCCAGCAGTCTAGTTGGCCATTGTCAACCCTCTGACAGCTACTATAGACCATCACCGGCCACCATAGACCCTCTGACAGCCACCGTTGTCCCTCACCCAACCTAGACCGAACCTCCGACAGCCCCAAACCAAACCACCGTTGTCCCTTACCCAGCCTAAGCCTTTGGTAGTTCACATGGGCTTCCTGACAGCCTATTAGGCTTAGTCAGCAACCCTAGGGGCCTGTCGGGAGCTCCACTGGCCCTCTTGGCCTCTGTCAGCTTCTCTCCTGCCTCCTAGGCTACTGTCAGCCATCCTCGCAACAGGTCTTCTCTGTCTCCTGTAATGGTTTCACCCTATATATTGTTTAAAACAAAAACAACGAAATGAAAAAAACAAAAAGAGAAAAAAAAAAAAAAAATGAAATGATAAGCTTAAAAAAAATAAAATAAAAGTCCTTTTTTCATATGACATTCTTATGGTCGTAGTGTTTACTATTTCTCCACTCTTATCTTTCAGGTTTGTGATTGGTATCGTGTTTGAGGAATCGTGTTTGAGAAATAGTTAATAGAGTCTCCATGGCAGATTTGACTAGTGCATCTACTGCCTCTCAACTATCTCAGGGCGAGAGTTCTGTTATCCCTTCTACTATGACCGATAACCTCCACACTGGCCTTAGAATCATCACCTCTCTATTCAATAGTCAAAATTACCTAGCGTGGTCGCAAAGTTTGACTATTTTCTTGAAGAGCAAAGGGAAGATGAAATATGTTGATGGGCGGATTCAGGCACCCAGTATCACCGACCCTTATTACGACCAATGTGAGATCACCAATTCTTTGATTATGGGCTGGTTGATCAATTCTATGGTTCTGGAGATTGGAGAGAGCTACTTGTCTATGGACACTGCCTAGGATATTTGGGAGGTCGTAGCCACTACTTACTCCAAGAAAGGAAACTTCTCACAGGCTTTCGAGTTACGTCACTCCATTGAAAGGTCGACACAAGGTGAGTAGACTACTCTTCAATATTTTATCTTCCTTAGCAATGGATGGAAGCAGCTTGATCACCTTAAGGATTACAAGCCTGTCAGTCCCACTAATTCTGCTAATTATCGGAAGTTTATGACGCAAGAGCGGGTCTTCAAGTTCTTAGAAGGCCTAAATGTGGAGTATGATCCGGTTCGGAGCAGAGTCCTTGGCATGGATGTGTTTCCTTCTCACCAAGAAGCCTTTGCTTTTGTGCAGAATGAGGAGAGTCGCCATTCTACGATGCTTCCTTCTGCTACTATTGATCGTTCGGCCTTGGTTTCTGCACCCACTCGCGATGGCGACCATGTGACTCGTGGTTCTCATTCTTCCTCTGAGAAAGATAATCTTTATTGTGACTATTGTCGTCGACCTCGTCACAAACGAGAGACTTGTGGGAAACTGCATGGAACTCCCTCTGGTGGCCGAGGCGACCGTCCTGGTACTCGAGGGGGTCGGTCTGGTACTAGAGGCCGCGGGGCCAATGCACGAGCCCATCTTTCAGACACTGTTAAGCCATTATCTTCATCTCCAATTGTCTCCTCCGCTACTGATGTTTCGGGATTATCTGCCTCGGATTTTGAGATTGCTCTTCGCCACTTGCTAGACCGTTGAGCCTCCACTTCTGCTATAGGTGCACCGTCTTCTTCCTTTGCCAATTTAGGTAACTTGGCTTCCTCCCAATGTGCATTGCTATCTCATATGGCTGTACCATGGATTATTGATTCTGGTACTTCCGACCATATGTCTGGCTCTTCTAATTTACTTTCAGAGTATAACCCCTCCTCAGGTCAGGAAAAAATGCGTATTGCTAATGGTATCATTTCGTCTATGTCAGGAAAACGTTTAATTCATGCCATCTCTTCTTTCCTTTGTCTTCTGTCCCCCATGTTCCCAATTTCAATGTTAATCTTCTATTTTTTAGTCATATTACCCGTGACTTAAATTGTAGCGTGACGTTTTTTTTCCTAATCATTGTCTTTTTCAGGAACTTATGACAAGGAAGAGGATTGGTAGTGGTAGAGAGGAACATGGGCTCTACATTCTGGATCAGACAGACAAATTGGCTCATTTATCTATTCAGTTACCATCCACCAAGGCAGACATTTGGCTGTGGCACCGTCACTTAGGACATCCCTCATTTTTATTACTTAAGCATTATTTTCCTTCTGTTTTTGAGAAAAATAATGTGTCAAATTTTCAATGTGAGTCTTGTCAACTTGGAAAACAACACAGAGCCTTTTTTGCTCCTTCTATTAATAAAAGTTTAGTTCCATTTTCTTTGATTCATTTTGATGTATGGGGTCTATCCCGTTTTGTGTCTTTAACCGGTCAAAAATAGTTTGTTACCTTCATAGATGATTGTTCCAGGGCCACTTGGGTCTATTTGATGACAGATAAAAGTAAGGTATTTTCTATGTTTCAAAACTTCCATAAATGGTTTGTACTCAGTTTGGGGCAGTTGTCAAAATTCTACATTCTGATAATGTGGAGGGGGGGGGGGAATATATTGACTTTGGTCTTGCCACTTACTTCGCCTCTAATGGCATTATTTACCAGACTCTATGCACTAATACCCCTCAACAAAATAGTGTTGCAGAACGTAAAAATCGCCATCTCCTTGATATTGCCCGTTGTCTATCCTTTGAGATGCGGGTTCCTCGATCCTATTGGGAGGAAGCGATTCTCACTGCCGCTTATTTGATTAATTATCTTCCTACCCAAGTCCTTCCAAAATAAACACCTCTTCAAGTTTTGTTCAGGTCTACCTCTTTTGGGTTGTCCCTTTCTTCTAAGACTTTTGGCTTTGTTTGCTTTGTCCATAATCATTCACCCACCCGTGATAAATTGGATCCTCGGTCTCTTAAGTGTGTTTTCCTAGGTTATTCTGCCACTAAAAAGGGTTATAAGTGTTATCATCCTCCCACTCGCAAATGGTTTGTCTCTATGGATGCCACTTTCTTTGAGTCCCAGCCTTACTTTTCGACACCACCGGTATCATAGTCATCGCTTCAGGAGGAGCCTTGGAGTGAAGAGATTCCTGTTCCACTTCTGCCCGTGGTTGAACAGATGAGGACGATGAGCCAGCAGTTGTTGAGGAAAAGGCATCAAGCAAAGTTTATATCAGGGACAAGGACAGACAGCAAGTCACCTGGATGTAAGAGACTACTTTCCTTCCTCTACTGCCAACTTCTTCTCCGGATGAGTGTCCAAAGTCAACCCCCTCTCCTAAGAGTCCAGGTAATTCTGATTCTAATGCTTCCATTCTTGATTTTTCAAATCTTAATGTTCCCATTGCTAATAGGAAAGGGGTTAGGTCATGTACTCAACATCCTATTAGTAATCATGTCTCTTATTTTCATCTGTCTTCCTCATATAAAACTTTTCTGTCTAAAGTGTCTTTTGTGAGTCTACCTACCAATTTTTAGGATGCACTCTCTATTCCGGAATGGAAACATGCCATGATGGAAGAGATGAGAGCTCTCAGCAAGAGTGGCACTTGGGAATTAATGGAGTTACCTAGAGACAAAAATCCAGTTAGATGTAAGTGGGTGTACATGGTAAAACACAAAGCAAATGGTTCCATAGAACGGTACAAAGCAAGACTGGTTGCTAAGGGCTTCACTCAGACTTATGGGGTGGATTACCAGGAGACATTTGCACCGGTTGCTAAGATGATTCTGTGAGAATCTTACTCTCTCTTGTTGCAAATTTGGATTGCCACTTCATCAGTTTGATGTGAAGAATGCCTTCCTTTATGGAGACCTACCAGAAGAGGTCTATATGGATATTCCTCCTGGTTTTGCAGATGCTAAGTCCAACGGTAAAGTATGCAGGCTCCGAAAGTCACTTTATGGGCTAAAGCAGTCTCCTAGGGCTTGGTTATGGGTTCAAGCAAAGTTAAGTTGATCACACCTTGTTTGTAAAACACTCCTCACATAGTAAGACCACAACTCTTATTGTCTATGTTGATGATATTGTTTTGACAGGAGATGATGTTAAGGAGATTCCTCATTAGAAAGAATACTTAGCCAAGGAGTATGAAATCAAAGACTTAGGCTATTTTAAGTATTTTTTGGGCATTGAAGCAGCTCGGTCCAAAGATGGCATCTTTATATGCCAAAAGAAGTATGTACTTGACCTACTAAAGGAAACTGAAATGCTTGGAGGTAGACCATGTGATACACCTCTAGAACCGGGCCAGAAACTGAGTGAAGATCAAGAGGGAGATCCAGTGGACAAGGAGAGATACCAGAGACTAGTGGGCAAGCTCACATACTTATCCCACTCACGTCCAGACATTGCCATTGCCATGAGCATGGTAAGTCAGTTTATGCATGCTCCTATAACTTCCCACTTAGAGGTAGTTATGAGAATCTTGAGATACCTAAAGTCTTCTCCTAAAAAAGGTCTCTATTTCTCAAAACATGGCCATCTTAGTGTGGAGACATTTACTGATGCAGATTGGACTAGATCAGTCACTAACAGACGATCCACTTCCGGATACTGCACATTTGTTGGTGGCAACCTAGACCAATGGCGTAGTAAGAAACAGAATGTGGCGCTAATTGGGCTGGTAGTTGTACTGACCATCGTTCTACTTCTGGCTATTGTACCTTTGTTGGTGATAACCTGGTCACTTAACGGAGTAAGAAGCAGAATGTTGTGGCACACTCTAGTGTCGAGGCTAAGTACCATGCTATGGCACATACGACTTCTAAGATGTTATGGGTTTTCTCTCTTCTCCAAGATTTTGGTGTTTCTATTCCCGCTCCTATGCGCATGTGTTGTGATAAACAGGCTGCTATTTTCATTGGAAGTTACGTGATCATCCTCCTCGAAGCCAGGGTGGAGCCCGTAGTGGTACTAGTGGTGGACGTGGTGGTGCTATTTGCTCCCATGCCAATCTCTCTGAGCCTTCTCTCAGCACCCCGAGTGATTCTGCGACACTTTCCCATGATGAGTTGCATACTCTCCGATGTCTGATGGCTCGGCTTGATTCTTTCTCTGTCCTTGCTTCTGATCCTCCCTCTACTTCTAACTTTGCTTTCACAAGTATTCCTACAAGTGCCTTGAATATTCTTCTTCTTCTTCATTTCCTTGGATTATTGACTCTAGCGCTACTGATCACATGACAAGTTTGTCTCATCTTTTCCACTCCTACTCTCCTTGTTCTAGCCAGGACAAAGTAAGAGTTGCCAATGGGTCGTTTGATGATTTTAGAGAATAATCAGATTAGGGAATGATTAGGATATCATCCCCTATTTATATTAATGAAGATTAATAATTACAAGGGAGCCCTAAGGCATAGAATAATTATAACATAATAACCCAACTAATAATATATTATTCTAACACTTCCCCCTCAAGCTGGTGCGAAGATATTTCTCATGCCCAGCTTGCCTAATATGTCATGAAATGGCTTACTCCCAACTCCCTTGGTGAGAATGTCAGCAAGTTGTTCACCAGACTGCACAAAAGGAGTACATATTGTGCCACTAGTGAGTTTCTCTTTAATAAAGTAGCAATCAATATCAACATGCTTTGTCTTGTCGTTTTGAACTGGATTGTGACCGATGTTGATAACAGCCTTATTATCATAATATAACCGTATGAAGTCCATCTGAACAATACCTAGATCACTCAACAATAACTTGATCCATAATAGCTCACACACCCCTTATGCCATAGCTCTAAACTCAGCTTTTGCACTTGACTTAGCAACTACATTCTGTTTCTTACTCCTCCTTGAAGTAGCTAGGTTGCCTCCAACAAAGGTGCAATACCTTGAAATCGATCTCCTATCAGTTACTAATCTAGCCCAGTTAGCATCTATATAGGCTTCGACAAGATGATCATACTTTGAAAAAATAAAGACATTTACCAGGAGCAAATTTCAAGTACCTCATAATTCTCAGGACAGCCTCTAAGTGAATCTGATGAGGAGCATGCATAAACTGGCTAACCACACTGACAGCAACAGTAATATCAAGACAGGAGTGAGATAGGTAAGTGAGCTTATTCACTAATCGCTGATAGCTCCTCCTATCAACAACTGCTCCTCCTTCATCATTCCCCAGTTTCTGATTGGGTTCCAGTGGAGTGTCACGGGCGTTGCAGCCAAGCATCCCAGTTTCTTTCAACTGGTCAAGCACATACTTCCTCTGTGAGATAAATATTCCATCCTTAGAGCGAGCAACTTCAATTCCCAAAAAATACTTCAAGCTCCCCAAGTTTTTGATTTCAAAATCCCTGGCTAAATATTTATTCAACAAAGGTATTTCCTTACTATCATCGCCCGTAAGAACTATGTCATCTACATAAACAATGAGTGTTGTAGTCTTACCACATGAGGAATGTTTCACAAACAAGGTTTGATCTGCTTGACTCTGTTTGAAGCCATATTTAAGCATAACATGAGTGAATCTCTCAAACCAAGCCTTTGGAGATTGTTTGAGACCATATAATGACTTCCGAAACCTGCATACTTTGCCTTTTGTCTGATGATCCTCAAAACTAGGATGAATGTCCATATATACCTCTTCGTCGAGGTCACCATGGAGAAAGGTATTCTTTACATCAAACTGATGAAGTGGCCAATCTAGATTAGCTGCTAGAGAAAGAAATACTCTAACTAAATTCATCTTAGCCACAGGTGCAAATGTCTCCTGATAGTCAACGCTATATGTCTGAGTGAACCCTTTTGCCACAAATCTAGCCTTGTAACGCCCAATGGAACCATCCGCTTTGTGTCTCATAGTATACACCAATTTGCATCACACAGGTCATATGCCCTTTGGTAACTCAGTCAATTCCCAAGTGTCATTCCTCCTAAGTGCTTTTATTTCCTCGATCATGGCAAGTTTCCACTCAAACGAGGCTAGTTGCTAAAGGGTTCACTCAGACTTATGGCATTGACTACCAGGAAACCTTTGCACCAGTGGCCAAGATGAATTCCATCCGTGTTCTTTTTTCCTGTGCAACAACTCTAGGATGGCTATTACAGCAGTTAGATGTGAAGAATGCATTTCTTCATGGGGATCTAGAAGAGGAAGTGTATATGGATGTTCCTCCAGGTTTTTCTTCTCCAGCCGCTAAGGGGAAGGTTTGCCGGTTAAAGAAGACTTTGTATGGGTTAAAACAATCTACTAGAGCTTGGTTCGACAGATTCCTTAAGGTGATTCTCAGATTTGGGTACAAGCAAAGCCATGCAAATCATACCTTGTTCATCAAACAGTGTGGGAATAAAATCACTATACTTATTATTTATGTGGATGACATTGTGGTGACGGGCAATGATGAAGAAGAAATGTCCAAAGTCAAAGCTCAACTTTCCAGGGAATTTGAAGTTAAAAATCTTGGACCCTTACAGTACTTTTTTGGAATTGAGATTGCTAGATCAGATAGGGGCATCTTTATTTCTCAAAGGAAGTACATCTTGGACTTACTTGAGGAGATAGGCACGTTAGGATGTAGGCCTGCTGATTCTCCTATTGAGGCTAATCACTAGCTCAGTAGTCATGACGGAGAACATGCGGACAAAGGGAGGTATGAAAGGCTTATGGGGAGACTGATATACCTTTCTCATGTCAGGGCGGATATTGCATATGTTGTTGGTGTTGTTAGTCAATACATGCATGATCCTTGGATGGGGCATTTGGATGCAGTTCATCAAATCGTAAGGTATCTCAAATCAACGCCTGAAAAAGGAATTTTGTTCTCCAATCATGGTCATCTAAGGTTAAAGGCCTTTACCGATGCAGATTGGGTTGGTGCTATTAATGATAGGAGATCTACCACAGACTATTGTACATTTGTTGGAGGAAATTTGGTCACTTAGCGGAGTAAGAAGCAGTCCGTTGTTGCTAGATCAAGTGCGGAAGGAGAGTACCGAGCCATGGCACATGGCATTTGTGAGTTGATGTGGCTGAAAGTTTTATTGGCTCCCATGCGACATTGCTCATAATCCGATTCAGCATGATAGAACTAAACACATCGAGATTGATCGACATTTTATCAAACAGAAAGTGAATAGTGGCATCATTTGTTTGTCTTTTGTCTTAGTTGCAGGAATCGTCCTAACAGGTGACGAATCTTCGTAAGAAACGCGATTCCGCGTTTCTTAGAAAGAAACGTGTAGGAATCGCGTTTCCGTAGAGAGAGAAACGCGATCCTAGCCAAGATGGGATCGTTGGTGAAGAAGAACAAAAACCCTAGCTTGTTGGTCAACAAAGAGAGAGAGGAGAAAGAAAGTGAGGAACCTAAAGGTTGTGTCTGGTATGTCGTTTGCTTTGTTTTTCTTCTTCTTTCATCACTTCGAAGGTCCTCTCTCTCTCTCTCTCTATGTTTTTCATCTCTATCGCAGTTCGTCTCTCTCTCTCTATGTTTTTTGTCTCTGTCGCAAATCGTCTTTCCCTCTCTCTGGCAGATCGTCTTTCTCTCTCTCTCTCTCGCAAATCGTCTCCTCTCTCTCTCTCTCTCACAGATCGTCTCCTCTGCCTTCATCTTTGTCTTTGCCTTCGTCTCCTTTGCTTCTCTCTGGCCTTCACGATGTATACCTAATATATAAGTGAAATATATATATACTAGCGTATGTCCGTGCCTGAAGGCACGGTGTAAATAATGTTAGGATTATAATATAATTGTAATCGCAACACTATTTAAATTTAAGATAAAAATGCAATTATAAAAATATATTGAATAGACTACATTAACATGTTATAGATGTTGTAAATGCAACATGTGTTCAAATTAATGTTCACACAAATGCATTAACATGTTATACAAATGCTTACTTTAACATGGTTTGCTTACTTTAACATGGTTACATGGTTTAGAAAAATATTTTACAATCAGTCAAAACAATTGAATAAATATTTTAAAAACAATAACTCATAAAAATATACATAAAAAATAGTATATGACACTATGCAATTCTTACAAAAATCTATATAAAACAAATTAATAAATATTCAAAAAATAAACTTTTTAAAAATGTTGAGAAACTATACTACGGGATTTGCATGTTCCTTTCCTTTGCCAGAAGGGATAGTCTTTTCTGTCTCCTTTGATATTGCTTTGTGTTTTTCCTTTTCCTTTCCCCATAAAAAATAAGTATAATATATAATTGAAATTGAAATATATTTTTAAAATGATAAGAAAATGCATGCGAATATAAGTTACTTGTAGGCTTACCTCACGAATGCGAATAGTATTAAGGTCACGCTCATCGCGGACAACAACATTAACATTTCTTTCTTGAAGAAATCGAATCTATATATACAAAAACTTTTGAGTGATAAATAAAATTTTGTACACATAAATAAGAAAAAAAAATCATTTCTTTATTGATATTACCGTTCGACGTAAGTCTTCATCCACCTATAAAGTATGAGAGAAAAAGCATTTATTAGAAGAAAATTAGATATGATAAGTTTAAAATAAATAAATAAATAAGCCTTACATTATAAGAGAGGTATTTAAATTTCTACGGAGGGAGAAAAAAAAAAGAACACTTACTTGACCGAAAATAGTGATATTGTCCATAACTATTGTACTTCAACCTAAAATGTTTCAAATTCAAATGAGACAGTTTTCTGAAAATGATATTTGGGTTCAATTTTGGAAAGGATGCCAACTCTGGTCAAGCTGCTAGACTGAAAATATTATTTGAATGTCATATTATTTGAATAGTGAAAATGATATTTGGGTCCAATTTTGAAAGGATGCCATATTATTTGAATGTCTACATTTATTGTATACAGTTTTCAATTTCTCTTTTCACCCAGTTATTCAATGATGTTATGTTTATCTTCTCTTTATACCAAGTTAGTTTGTTATCTCACATGACATTGACACATTTATAATTATTGGATGAATTTTGTCTATGCAAACGATCTATGCTCGCATTCAGAGTTTCTTGTAGTTTGTAAGGCAAAATTGGACCACCTAACCATCGATTGCTCTGCTAAAATAAATTTTGTGAAAAATAGCTATATTCGATCTCAGAGTGGAGTCTGTGCAAGATCCATTGTGTCAATGAATATGCTCGCATTCGGAGTTTCTTGTACTTTTGCATCAAACCTTTTTATATAGAAGTTTCATGAGAAAGGATAGGTTTTAATTTTAGAACTGAAAAGAAAGAGTTCTGAGAACTTTCCTTCTGGGAAACTACTGATTTATTACGCCATCTATCAACAACGGAAAAAAAGGAAAAAAAAACAAACAATCATCTGAATTAAATTGAGAAAGACACATAAATGACTTCTGTGAGTTCTGGCCTATATTTTCCTAGTTGACTCTAACAAAATTTATTTATTTTTCTTGAACTCGACATGGTTCAAACTTCAAATAAAAATCTTGAACCCACTCACAAAGGCCATTTTTCAATCATGGTGGGAATCAACTAATTGTCCCAGTTGATCGGTGCTTATGACACTCAAATAAGAAGGTATGGCTTCAAAATCTTGAAAGGTTAGTCAATGGTTTAATATTGTATTATTCGCACTTTCTAGAGTAATGTCTTTGACCCAATAATTATCTAGTATATATAAGGCAAGAATATTACAGTATCCAAAAATTAGTCAAGGTAAAACTCAAAACATCCTGTTATTATATATGATAAATGAAAATATTTATTATTACGATTATTAAAAATGTCAATCTTACATCATTCCAATTGAGTTTTAACATGTCTAAGTCACACTATTATGAATGGAGAAGTCATAATTCAACATTTAGAAGATAGGCAAGTGGAATCAATCATGTCCACCTCTCTTAGATAACATCAGACCAACCAACCGTAGCATGATTCCAACTCTGAAAAAGCAAAAGGCCCACTACTTCTCACTCTTTCCACTACAAACAAACTCTCCATCAAGTGCAGAAATTTAGACCCTCACATAGCATTCTATTTCAATCCAAATGATCAATATTTATCCTCACATAATACCCATTTTCAATATTTAAACAACTTTCCCATATCTTCTCTCTTCATTGGTTTCCTCTGTTTTCAATATTTTCAATATTTCAATACCCATTTTCAATATTTCAATCCAAATGATCAATATTTAACCTCTGTTTCTTGGGCCTCTTCATTGGTTTCCTAGATGAGAACTTTTTTTATGACAATGTACCCTTCCTCAAGCTCCTTGATTTCTCTCTTAGGTTATTTGTGATTCCTGTAAGTGTTACCTCCATATGGTTAATTGTGACTAACCATCAGAACAACAGCACCTATGGGAACCTAGACCTCAAGTAAGAAGTATATATGATTATGTTGTTTCTTATGCTTAATTTATGTCTATTTTGCTTTATGTTGTTAGGTGTCTTGTATTTTTATCGTAAAGGCACTGCATGAGTACTGCAAGATGAGCAAAGTACTCATGTGGACTTATCAAGAAAGGATCGACTTCAAGCTCTTCCCTTACTTTTCTGGGTTAATCCATTCAATTTTAGACATGGTCAAGTCCTTTCCATTCAATTTTAGACATGGTCAAGTCCTTTTCTCACCCATCCTTTCTCCTAGGTCTGCATCTTATTTTAAGTTATAATAACGACATTATGGCAAGATCATAATTGCATATAGTCACACAAGTATTTAAAAAGTCTAAATATGAATGTGTGCCCTCTGTATTGAAAACAGGATCACGCAAATAAACAACTAAAAAGGATTTTGATACAAACCTTCTTGGCTGGAGCTGCTTCTATTGGAGGACGTTGGCCGGCTATTCTCACGCCAGCAGCTTTTCCAGGGAAGCTACAAAATTTAAAAATAATGTGAGATGAAGCAATGTAAGGTCTGAAAGGGACATCCCAAATCCCAGAAAGAAAAAAAATGAAAATGCAATGCACAAGGGACATGTTGATACAGTTTGAAGAAGCACTCGATAAAAACAAAAATGTACACACCATTTCATTTCACGTACCTAACAGACTAACACTAAAGATGCAGTTAAAAATGCCCTTTCAAAATAACTTAGGGCATCTCCAATCCTTTATCAATTCACAATTTATGAAAAAAATGGTTTAACAACGTAGAAGTTAGTGGGTGTGGATGGTGCCACCAGGTTTGACCAATCACAAATGACTATACCCATGTTGTCTCCCAAATATGATAGACCCTGGTGTCTTAACAAATCACATTTACTGCCAGGTGACTTCAAATTGAAACCTCAAGAGTAAATTCGAGTTCGAAGGGAGCACATTCAGAGCATTTTCAATCCGGATACAAAACCGGTTGCAGTCTTGCAGAAATCCACTCTGCACTTAAATCATTAAAATAAAAGAGGGATCAAGACCCATTACAGAGAGAGAGAGAGGAGAGAGATTACATACCTATGTTGGAGAGCTTATATAAACATCAAACCTTCAAGTGGGAATAAACTGGAATGCAATAAACCGATTGAAATTAATTAAAAGAAGTAATAAACTGATCTACGAAAGGAGAGCGAAGACTCACTGTCATTAGGGTAAAACCAAAATCAAAGAGAGAAGGGGAGAGGCAGAAATCAAAGCTAGCGAGTGCAGAAATCAAACCTAGCAAGTTCGAGTTCGAAGGGAGCACATTCAGAGCATTTTTTATCCGGATACAAAACCAGTTGCAGTCTTGCAGAAACCCACTCTGCACTTAAATCATTAAAATAAAAGAGGGATCAAGACCCAGATCGTTACAGAGCAAGAGAGAGGAGAGAGAGAGCAAGAGAGAGAAGAGAGATATTTACATACCTGTGTTGGAGAGCTCAGATCGTTACAGAGCTTGAGAGAGTTAAAGAGGGAATAGGGTGAGTAAGAACAGAGAAGGGAGAGGGATAAGGATAGAAGGGAGGGGAGACGTGGGCAAGCGGGAAGGTAAGGAGACGTGGGGAAATAGGAGGCTAATTCTTTGGGCAGGAATAAGTGTAGATATATATTGATATAAAATTAAGGGGATTATCTGAGCCATTCATGTGAATATACGAATGAATCATGACCCTTGAAATGTCCTAGTAGGACAATTGTGTCTAACACATTTTCAAAATCTGTTCTGCTTTATTATATAGATATATATAAGATAATAAAACATATAAAATCTTTAACTAAATATAAAATATATATATATATAAAACATATAAAATCTTTAAATAAAGATATATATTTAAAAAATTAAAAACATTAACACATTATTATTTAATATATATCATATATATACATATAAATATATAATAAAAAAAATAAAAATATTAATATATATAATCTTTATAATATATTTACATAAAAAAACATTAACACATACAAATATAATATATATATGAGTATATATTATACATATTAATAAAACAAACACACACACATATATGTAAAATAAAATAAAAATAAATTAACAATAACACATTATTTAAAAAATATAATAAATAAATAAAATAATTAATGTGTATTAAAATAAAAGTATTTATAAAAAAACTTCTAATGTGTATTAAAATATATATATTATATATTACTGCTTCCCGAAGCGCTCCCAACCTAAGAAACTTCTATCGGCTCACGCTTCTTCGCTCCCGTCCCTGTTCCCGCTCCCGCCCCCGCTTCGTGCAACTAAGCTTTTGTCACTTCTACAAATCAATTAGATGATGTGTTTACCAAAGGGTTAGGAAGTAAAGTGTTTCATCCTATTGTATGAAAGCTAGGCATGAGAGATATCTATACACTAACTTGAGGGAGAGTGTTAAGTCATGTACTTGAGGGTAATAGTGTCATTGTACTTATTCCCTTATTAATATAAATACATGTGTTTAGAGAGGTAAGAAACCTAATTAGGTTTTGTGCCTTCTCTCCCAGAAAATCTCTATTCCCTTCTCTCTCTCTCTCTCTCTCAATTCTTGTGTTTCATTTTTAACTTTTTACTTTATATTGAGGTTATTATTGTCATTGCAACATTAATGTTTTAATATAAATATGTGTTGGGTGAGGGTTTTTCATTATGACCCAAAAACCTATTCTCTACATTATCTGTTCTCCTCTTCTTTTCTCTACTCTCTTTCCACAAGAACCCTAATCCTAATTCCTTTGAACTTTACACTTAAAATGTTTTCCTGCTCTTTATTTCTTAACAAAACACAAATTTGTATCAAGATGGGGAGGAAAATGCAAAAAGGATGAGTGAAGTAATGATAAACTGTGACTATAATTACCAGACCTGAAAGATTAAACAATAAAATTGGAATTTCACTCACGAAAAAGCTATATCACGCAAGAGGACTGCTTTGACCTAGTTTGAAAAATTAAGAATCCACTAAACCATGTGTACATTGAGTACAATTTTAATATGTATTTAAGCTATCTAAAATCGGCTTGACCCACCCGCTGTTGAAACCCATCTTAATGGCTTTCTTATGACTCCTGTGGTAATTGAATACTGGGTCCGTCCCTGGTTATAAGCATGGTTTTTCTGCACAATATTCTCTGTAAATATGGTTATTTTTCAGGATGCATAATAGTACTTCCCCTAATTCTTATCAAAAACACATTGACAGAACTTCCCCTCCAATTTAATAAGTAAAGTAGTTACATAAATAACACTCTTCCACTTCATTGTCCTCATTTTAATATTATGAGTAGCCGATCCTTAAAAAAATAAATTAATTAAAATTTACCATGTGTGACCACTTCAATTAAAATTTAGTTTTCCAATATATATCATATAGCAAAACCTAACTTAATTTTAAATATTTTTGTAAGTCGCATGTGCAGGTTCATGCACACAAACCCCACCATTACAATAGTAATGTAGACTGATAATAATTACAGCTAAGTAAGGGTGATATATCCAGAGAGTTATAGGCACAACAACCATTTAGACTGGTATAAGGTTTCAGTCTATTCTAGCAGTACTAGATCAATCTAGAGGTTAGCTTTACAATAATGAATAACCACTATGAAATGAAAATCATAGAATCTACAAATTCAGTGCATGCATCTGCTAAGTGTTTGACATCACACCAGGTAGAATAAAAAGAGCTACTCTGTTGAAGTAGAATGAAATCATCAATTATTATTTAGGTCAGTAAGACACATATCAACACAGTTCAATTGAACTTAACATAGACCAAACGAAGATAAAACTAATTAACAAACCAACATGATGGAACCTCAATTAGGATTGTGGGCAGCTACACATTTAATTTATAGATGGATTTTAATTTGAATTGATGTACACAGGAAAAGGTTATGAATAATGGGAAAGCCAACAATAATTCCTAAACAATCAACAAGCTCCAAGACTCCTCATTGGAGTTTTCATTTCAAGTACTGATTATGGAAGGGGCTTCACAATTAAAAAAGAAGAAGAAAGGACACTCATAATATCTAGCTTCTACACTTGTCAAGTGATCTGGCATTTCCATTTCTATTGCATCTATTCTTCCTGAGGCATAAAATGCTCAAGATTGATGCAATAAAATGGTTTACAAAAATGCGGCCGGGAATGATGCAACAAAATCATTTTCTGAAAATGCTGAAAGTCTACATAGGCCACAACTAAACAATCAAGTCAAGCTCTAATAAACACATGCCCGTACTTTTTGAGTTTCATCAACTCACTCTTGATACCCCAATTGAGGCTTCCTGGAAAATCATTCACCACCATCCCTTTTCCTTAGGCTATGTTTGATTTATGGATTGGGTAAGGATTTGGAAAAGATAGGTAAAATGTGAATCAAATATAACTACATTTCACTTACGTTTCACACACATTTTCTCTTTCCCTTTCCAAATCCCTTACCAAATCCATGAACCAAACATAGCCCTAAAGGAAACCAAAGTGCCTAAAGATTTCTTAGACCCAAACATCTGGATGAGCCAACAAGTATGATCTCCGAAGTGGATTTTGAGTTAGAAATTTGTTCAGTCATTCATTATCACCGAGACCAAGAGGTTTTTATCAGGCAGGTGTAACCATGGTTCTAAGTCCCATTTCAGGGGTAGATCTTAGTTATTCGACACAAGAAAAAATAGATTCTACTCAAAAGAGACATAAAAAAATAAAAATATACCATTATGCCATAAAAATAAAAAATACAACTTCGAGTAGAATGTGGTAGTAAAATCAACAACTTCAATATCAATCACAATACCATTATGCCATAAAAATATAAAATACAATAAGGCTGAGAAATGCTCAAATACTTTACAAACATACACAAGGATATATAGAAGGGTATAGATTCTCAAATACATCACACATTGAACGTAATTGTATAGGTAGTACAAGCACAAGAATATTTAACATGGGTTTTGTGGCCAGTACGATATAACAATGAACTACAATTCCATGTCACTGTATGAGTGTTATTCTTGAGTCATGAATATTGACACAAAACAAAAAAATTCCATCAACTCTCTTATATCCCTCTAACTAACAATAAGGATCATTTTAGTTTCCATAAATTGACAATAAGAAAAATATAAATTCAGATTTTGAAATAAACTATTAAGGTCTGAAAAAACATATTAACATTAATTTATAATGTAACACAACAAAATTAAATTTTTATCTCAGAAAATAAGTGAAAAAAGGGCCCCACGTACTGAACATGAATTTAACTGTAAATTGATAAATTTGTTTTACTTAAAAAAGTAATAAAATTGTTGAGTTCCAAATTTATTTCAGATGAAGGCCGACAAAACATTAATGTTTTGGCATCCTTTCAGCATTGCTTGTCAGCTTATGCCGAAATTATTTTCATTTTTTCGTAAAACCTCCAAAGGCAATGATAGAGTATACATTGGGAGGTCAATCAACATGAATTTATGTTGGACACATGGTTGAAAAAGATATCTTCAATATCCTCTCCACCATGGCACATTTTCTTTTTCAACTTGCATTTCAATTATCACAATAACTCCGCCAGGGTTGTTTAACAACTCCGACGGTCCCAAGTCCGGGTAAATGAGGAGAGTTGTGTGTTAGGTAGCCGACAGCCAACACGTAAAAAAAGAAGCTCGGATCCCTTATGAAAATAAATCCCTACTTTGAATTGATTAAATGCTAAGTCGTTCCTCTTAAGTGACGCGTTGCGCCTGCCTCCGAGTGTTTCGAAAAGTGAGCAAGGGGTGCCGCATCGATGCCTGAACGCAGTGAAAATGGGTAAAGGTTTCCGCATTTTCCTGAATGAGCACGGATAAAGAAGCTAGTCCAAGACTATAGGTTTAGGATAGCCACATGGAATGTAGGAACTTTAATTGGTAAGACTATGGAATTGGTAGATATCATGATTAGTAGGAGAATCAGTATAGTTTGCGTATAAGAAACTAAATGGACAGGTGAGAAATCTAGGGAAATAGCGGATACCAATTTTAAACTGTATTATAGTGGCAAGGATACACACAGGAATAGGGTAGGAATAATAGTTGCCAAGGGTCTTGTGGAAAATGTAGTGGCGGTCATTAGAAAAGGTGATAGGATTATAATAGTTAAACTAGTTATTGGAGAGAATATAGTGAACGTTATTAGTGGATACTGTTAGAATAATATATTATTATTTTGGTTATTATTTTGTAATTATTCTATACCTTAGGGCTCACTTTGTATTTATTAACTTCATTAATATAAATAGGAGATGATATCCTAATCATTCCCTAATCTTGGAATTCTCTAAAATAACATGGTATCAGAGCCTAACCCTAAAATCTAAATTCCTTACCCATACAGCACCCACCGGAGCCACCACACAGTTGTCAATAGCCACCACAGAGCCAATCGTCACACCCTTTCTCGTCAGAGCTGGCCGTCACAGAGCAGCCTCACACTGCCGACGACGCTTAAGGCGAGAGGCTGACGATAGTGGTGGCCGATCAAGAGAGCTCTAGACAGCCCCGATTGGGTGTGTCGTTCCATCAGTCCCTATCGTCTGTCCCTGTCAACTTGGAAGCTCTGGTTCTCTTTTCGTGATGATGTGTCACTGAGTTACCTCTGTTTGTGGTCTGTATTTCAACTAAACCTCTGCTTCATTTTTCCCTTTAATCTAAAAAATAAATAAATAAATGCAATAAAGGAAAAAAAAAAAGAAAAAGAAAAGGTTAATGAGTTTTTAAGTCCTTAATTTTCTTAGTGGTCATTGTGTTTGTATTCCTCCACCTTCCGGGTTTGTGATTGGCACTAGTTTTGTTGAGGGTTCGGTAATACAGTATCTATGGCAGATTTCACCAGTGTGTCCACTACTTATCAGACACCTAGGAGTGAGGGTTTTCCTATACCTACCAAGGTTTTCAAAGGCGTATACGAGGCGCGACTTGAGGCGAGGCGTACAGAAAACGCACAGATGCGTTTTTTTTTGGGCGAGACACTAGCTATGCGTATGTGTCAAACGCAGAGGCATAAGCATCTGTTGCGCTTTATGCGCTTTTCACGCTTTCGACAGCGAGTCGCAAGCCTTTGCAGAGTTCGATTCAAAAATCAAAAAATGGAAACGAGAGTATTTGATGAAAACTTGCTATATAGGACTTTGATTGAAATAGAAATTGCTCAAGAAGAAGATATAAATACCTTGTAAGTCAATATTCTTTAAATCAGAATCCCAACAAGTTTGAATCAGTCTTCTAATCTTCTCCAACGAACTAGGGTTTTCCAGGTACAAAGTCACTCTCTCTCTCTCTCGTTTTGTTTTCTGAATTGTCTCTCTCTCTCGTTTTTCTGCATCATCTCTCTCTGTGTTCTCATTGGTTCTTTCTCTGTTTCTCCACTCCGACTGTGATGTATATAACTTTTTTGTTTATGAACAAGGGCTGATGTATATATGTATCTCTTTGTTTTTGTGCACACAAATATCTATGTTGTACTTGTCTAATATATTATTATCATAACTTAGCTTTACTTCTTTAATTTATTTTTTTTATTTTTTATTTTTTTGATACACTTTAATTTATTATTATTATTATTATTGTTAATATTCTATTCTTCTTTTTGCCATCCCATCCCACTTAACTAGTATCTTTTTTGTTTTGTTTTTTTATTTGTTTATTTTTATACAATGCTACTGTTGATAAGTTTGTGGGGACAAAAAAAAAAAAAAAAAGACTGAACCCAAAGGCCAAAGAAATTTTTTTGTTTAGAAGTATGTAAAAGAAGTTGATGGGGAAAAGTATTTTAGATATAAATTTTGTGATCAAACTTGTAGTGGTACTATAAGTCAATTTAAAAATCATCTAGCCGGCATGCATAAAGGTATTAAACCGTGTTAATGAGGATGACTTAGAGTGACCTATTATTTATTTATTGCTTTGTTTATAGGGTATTAGAGTTTAAGTTATTTTGTTTATTGAACAATTGGAATTTAAGTTATTTTGAACATCACTTCAAGTTATTTTTTTTATTATAGTATTCATTGAGAATGACTTAGAAAGCTCTTATAATAGTTGAAATTATTAATTAATTTTGGTTTTATGCTTAGGATGGCTTTTAAGAATTTTATTTGGTAATTCTTATTTTTTTTACTCTTTTTATGCTATATTTAATTAATTTTGTATTTTATAAAAATAAAAAAAATTCAAAATTCAAAAGGCTTACACCTCAACGCCTCGAGGCTTACGCCTCGCCTTAACAAAGGTAAAACGCCTCGCCTTAACAAAGGTAAAACACCTCGCCTTGCACTTTCGCCTTTAAAAACATTAATACCTACTGCTATAACCGATAACCCTAACCCTAGTCTTAAAATCACTACCTCTCTATTTAATGGTCAAAATCAGAACTATCTCATGTGGTCGCAGAGTTTGACTATCTTTTTGAAGAGCCGAGGGAAGATGGGGTATGTAGATAGCAGAATACAGGCACCCAACACAACTGACCTAAGTTATGACCAATGGGAGATTACCAACTCTTTGATTGTGGGTTGGCTTATTCATTTAATGGTACTAGACATTAGCGAGGGCTACTTATCTATGGAGACTGTCCAGGATGTTTGAGATGCTGTAGCTACCACCTATTCCTGCAAAGGGAATTTCTCACAAGCATTTGAGTTACGCCGCTCTAATGAGAGCTCTACTCAAGGGAGCAGACGGTTCTTCAGTACTTCACCTTCCTCAACAATGGCTAGAAACGCCTTGATCACCTACAGGACTATAAGCCTGTTTGCACTGCTGATTCAGTCGGGTACCGGAAGTTCATTGCACAAGAAAGGGTCTTCAAGTTTCTGGCCGGTCTTAATATGGAATATGATCCGGTTCGAAGTCGGGTTCTAAGTATGGACATTCTTCCTTCATTTTAGGAGGCATTTGCTTATGTACATAATGAAGAAAGTCGTCTGTATGCTATGATGTCCCCTATCCCTACCGACCGCTTAGCATTACTGTCTACCTTTAGAGATGGCCTCAGCCTGACTCTCATCCCTCTGTCTACCGCCAAAAAGTTTGTCTTCTATGATTACTGTAAGAAGCCGCGGCATACTCGTGAGACGTGTTGGAAGCTTCATGGGACTCCATCCAGGGGTTAAGGTGATCGGTCTGGTTCTAGAGGAGGTCGATCAGGCCAGTCTAGAGGACGTGACTCCTATCCACGGGCTCATCAATCTAGTGCTGTTGATACACTTGATTCTACTTCTGCTTCCGTTGGCCAAGCTTCTAATAGTCTCTCTGGCATGACTACTCATGATCTTGAGGTTGTTCTGCGTCACTTGCTGGACTGCCGGTCTTCTACTGCTCTCAGTACATCTTCCTTGTCGTTTGCCCACTCAAGTAACTTAGCCTCTTCTCCTTGTGTTTTCCTGTCTCATACGTCTTTTCCCTGGATTATTGATTCTGGTGCCTTAGATCATATGCCTGGTTCTTCCAACCTATTCTCTGCCTATAAGTCCTCTTCAAGTCAGGACAAAGTTAGGATTGCAGATGATACTGTTTCCTCTATTTCTGAGAAAGGTTTAGTTCATGTCACTCCTACTTTACCTCTCTTCTGTTCTCCATGTTTCCAATTTTTCTATTAACCTGCTATCCTTAAGTCATGTTACAAAGGATTTGAATTGTAGTATAACATTTTTTCCTAATCATTGTTTTTTTCAAGACCTTGTCAAGAAAAGGACGATTGGCAATAGTAATGCAAAAAATGGTCTGTACTTCCTGGATCAACCGGACAAGCTTGCTCATTCTTCCACCACGAGTCCTACTACCACCGATGATATATGACTGTGGCATCGGCG
Organism: Camellia lanceoleosa; assembly: GCA_025200525.1. Lineage (NCBI taxonomy): Eukaryota > Viridiplantae > Streptophyta > Magnoliopsida > Ericales > Theaceae > Camellia > Camellia lanceoleosa. The sequence continues at coordinate 83,861,317 of CM045772.1, read as the reverse complement.
TCTTGGGCATCCTTCTTTTTATTTACTCAAGCACTTATTTCCATCTGTTTTTTCAAACAATAATGTGTCTGAATTTCTTTATGAGTCTTGGCAACTTAGAAAACAACACATAGCTTCTTTGCTCCCAGTTTTAATAAAAGTTTAGTTACTTTCTCATTAATACATTCTGATGTCTAGGGTTCATCTCGTGTTGTGTTTGTGAAAGGTCATCGTTGGTTTGTTACATTTATTGATGATTTTTCCCATACTACTTGGGTGTATCTCATGAAAGACAAGAGTGAGGTTTTCTCTGTATTTCGCAATTTTCATAAGATGATTTGTACTTAGTTTGGGGCCACTACCAAAATATTCCGTTGTGATAATGGGGGTGAATACATAGATTTTGAGTTAGGGCAATATTTTTCTACTCATGGCATTATCTATCAGACCTCTTGCACCAATACCCCTCAACAAAATGGAGTGGCGGAATGCAAGAATCGCCATCTTCTTGACATGGCTCGGTGTATGTGTTTTTCTAGTAGTATGCCTTGGTCCTACTGGGGCAACGCTGTTTTCACCGCTACCCATCTTATTAATTGTCTTCCTACCCAGGTCTTACAAAAACAAGCTCCTTTTCAGTCCTCCTAGATTCCCAGTCCTTGTTTTCTATTCCTTCCAAAATATTTGCTTGTGTCTATTTTGTCCATAATCACTCTCCTACTCGTAGTAAGTTGGACCCTCGTTCCCTCAAATGTGTTTTCCTTGGGTACTCTCCTACTCAAAAAAGGTATAAGTGTTACCACCCACTTTCTCGTAAGTGGTTTGTGTCCATGGATGTCACATTCTTTGAGTCCCGGTCCTATTTCTTGTCCTCTCTGGTGTCCCAGTCCTCCCTTCAGGGGGAGCCTTAGTGTGAAGTGATTCCTATGATTTCTATGGTGAAACCAGATGTTCTTACACCACCACCTCCTACTGAAACTACAGAACCCAATGTCACCAAGGATAAGGAAGGGCAAGTTTATGTCAGCGACAAAGGCAGACAGAAAATTAACTGGATACAAGTGACCACTTCTGCTCCTCCACTGTCATCGCTTACTTCTGATGAGAGTCCAGGTAACTTTAAATCTCGAGTCCATTGATCTTGATGTTCCTATTGCCAAGAGAAAGGGTGTGAGATCTTATACTCAACATCTTATTTCAAATTTTGTATCCTACTCTCATTTGTCGTCCTCATATAGAGCGTTTGTGTCAAATATTTCCTCTGTTAGCATTCCTAGCCATTTTCAGGATGCTCTTGCTACGTCTGAGTGGAAACTTGCCATGATTGAGGAAATGAAAGCACTTAGAAAGAATGGCACTTGGAAATTGACTTTGACTGAGTTACCTAAGGGCAAACGACTTGTGGAATGCAAATGGGTGTATACTGTGAAACACAAAGCGAATGATTCTATTGAGCGTTACAAGGCTAGACTTGTGGCAAAAGGGTTTACTCAGACATATGGCTTTAACTATCAAGAGACTTTTGCACCCGTGGTTGAGATGAATTCAATCAGAGTACTTTTCTCTCTAGCAACTAATCTAGATTGGCTACTTCATTAGTTTGATGTAAAGAATGTCTTTCTCCATAGTGACCTTGAAGAAGAGGTATATATGGACATTTCTCCTGGTTTTGAGGATCATCAGACAGAAGGCAAAGTATGTAGGATTCAGAAGTCATTATATGGTCTCAAACAGTCTCCACGGGCTTAGTTTGAGAGATTCATTCGGGCTATACTTAAATATAGCTTCAAACAGAGTCAAACAAATCACACCTTATTTGTGAAACATTCCTCACTTGGTAAGACTACAGCATTCATTGTTTATGTAGATGACATAGTTCTTATGAGGCGATAATAGTGAGGAAATTCCTCTGTTGAAGAAATATTTAGCCAGTGAGTTTGAAATCAAAGACTTAGGGAGCTGGAAGTATTTTCTGGGAATTGAAATTGCTCGCTCTAAGGATGGAATATTTATCTCACAGAGGAAGTATGCGCTTGATCTGTTGAAGGAAACTGGAATGCTTGCCTGCAAGGCCTGTGAAACTCCACTAGAACCCAATCAGAAACTGGGGATAATGAAAAAAGAGCAGTTGTTAACAGGGGGAGCTATCAGCGACTAGTGGGCAAACTCATTTACCTATCTCACTCCCGTCCTGATATTACTGTTGCAGTTAGTGTGGTTAGCCAGTTTATGCATGCTCCTCATCAGATTCACTTCAAGGCTGTCATGAGAATTTTGAGGTACTTGAAATCTGCTCCTGGTAAAGGTCTTTATTTTTCAAAGCATGATCATCTTCGTGTGGAAGCATATACAGATGCTGATTGGGCTAGATCAGCGACTAATAGGAGATCGACTTCAGGGTATTGCAACTTTGTTGGAAGCAACTTAGTTACTTAGAGGAGTAACAAACAGAATGTGGTTGCTAGGTCAAGTGCAGAAGCTGAGTTTAGAGCTATGGCACAAGGGGTGTGTGAGCTCTAATGGATCAAGTTATTGTTGAGTGATCTAGGTTGATCAGGCGGACCCCATGCGGTTATACTGTGATAATAAGGTCGCTATCAACATCGCTCACAATCTGGTTCAACATTACAGGACAAAGCATGTTGAGATTGATCGCTATTTCATTAAGAAGAAACTCACTAGTGGCACAATATGTACTCCTTTTGTGTAGTCTGGTGAACAACTTACTGACATCCTCACTAAGGGAGTTGGGAGTAAGCCATTTCATGACATCTTAGGTAAGCTGGGCATGAGAGATATCTTCGTGCTAGCTTGAGAGAGTGTTAGAATAATATATTATTATTTTGTAATTATTCTATGTCTTAGGGCTCACCTTGTAATTATTAACTTCATTAATATAAATAGGGGATGATATCCTAATCATTCCTTAATCTTGGAATTCTCTAAAATAACACATACACCCCCCAAGTAAGATTAGATGATCAGACTAAGAGAAATTTTTAGGACTAAATGGATGAGAGATTACAAGAGATACCCGTAGGAGTAAACCTAGTTATTATAGGTGGTGATTTCAACAGCTATGTAGGAATAAATAAACTAGGTTATGAGAGGCTACATGGTCGGTATGGTTTTAGTGATAGAAATGAGGCTGGAGAAAGTGGCATGGAAAAGAAGGATTCATGTAGCCAACCCCATTTGATGGGACTTAAGATTTGGCTTGGTTTGGTTTGGTTTGGTTTATTTCAATTATCACAATCTACCACTTTCTATAGGATCAGAACTCCATTAAATAGCAGCCAGTTAAATATGAGGCATCTTATTAAGATACATTACTATTGCCCACAGTTAAAAAGCCAATCATATGCTTGATTATAATACCAAACTGCTAAAATGATGTTTTCGTCAAAATTATCATCGTGTTGCCTTTACACGTGAAATTTGATTCCTCTTGGTAAATCACACTTTAGCTCCCTATGGTTCGGCAAAAAAAACAAGGTGCCTCCCTTAAAATTTGATTAGTGACAGCAAACCCCCATGGGGTCAATATCTCTCATCTCCCATTTCTCTATCTTTCTTCTCTCTCTTCCCACCACCCATTAAAACTAGGGGTGTTCATTGTTACAAATCAAAAATCAGGGGGGCTTTGTGTTTTTTGACCTAACCACAATGGGTAAAGTGTAATTTACTCTTTATCTTTACTAGCTAATGGGTTCCAAATGATGATGTGTAATTTGATGCACATAAAGGGAATGGCAACCGGCCCACTGCATAAATCCTGTTCAACCATTATACACTACCTAGTTGCAATTTTCAGCCAGAATTAAAACGACCAAAGCCCACCCATTAATATCACCCATCACCACTAGTCATGACCACCCCAAAACCACCATCACCACCAGCAATTGGGGAGGGTAGATGATCTGCAGCAGGGGTGGAAAAGAAGAGGGGTTGCAACGGCTGAATGGAGATGGAGAGAAGGAATAGTTTGAGAGAGATGGGACTGATTGGGGGGGTGGGGGAGTAGGAGAAAGGTGGGGAAAATGGAAGGTTTATTTTTGCAGTTTGGTATTGATCTTAGGGGAGTTTAATGTTACAAATCAAGTTTCCAAGGGGGTTCCTGGCCTAACTATGAAGGGTTGAAGTGCAATTTACCCACACATCAAAGCCATGTGTGGTTAATTTTGACGGCAAACGTCATTTTTGCCGTTTGGTATTAACCCCAAGGGGTGTTCATTGTACCAAATCGAACTTCAAGGGGACTCTCTGTTTTTTGACCTAACCACAGAGGGGTAGAGTGTAATTTACCCAAAGATAAATAATTCCATTTCATTATCACTGGTTTGATCCAATTCCAAATATTATGAAGAACCACCTAACACCGTTAGAAAGTTTTACAAAAAATAGTACCTCCCCATAGCTGCATAGCACCATTGCAAAGAGAGTTTCTGAGTGTTTCCTGATCTTGCATTAATTTTTCTAGCTCCTGCTTCCGACTCTCTTGTGTTTCTGGATTATATTCAAAGTCACGAATCTGAATCACAAGCAAAATCAAATATGCAATACATAAGAAGGCACCTGCTATTGAGATCGTTATATTTGACATATTATTCATCCACTTATCTCACCAGAGAATAGGAGCTAGAAATTCTTGAATTTCAACAAAACAGAAGCTAAAATTGTTATCATAACAGGCATCAAAAAACACAAGGGCTGCTTGAGTGACAAACTCACTTGAAAACCTCTGTCGCGTGCCTTAGTTCTAAAGTTGTCAGCATCACGACTGAACAGTGTTACAGTATAAAGAGCATATTCTGTGGACCTAAAACGATTAGTTCAATCAAAAAGTAATTTTTTTTTTTGGTAAGCAACCAAAAAAAAAAATAGTAATAAATTCCATTACTTCAAACATTGATACAATACATGACCAAGAAAGATGGCACTTCTGAATTGTAAAATATGTAACAAGCACAATTCTCTAATCCTCGGTGAACTTGCCAATTAAATCTGTGGTGTAGCAATTAAAGCTACCATGCAATTTCAAATTCAAATAATAAACTGACAGTCATGATTACAAAATAAGGTGACAGCATAAACAGCAAAGGGATTTTTACCACATAAGCGGTGAGTGTCTTGTAGCTTGACAACCAATCTTTCTGTGAGTATTTAGGGACAATAGCAAGGAGGGTTGTCAAATGCTCTGTTATGATGATATCCTGAGGCTTCACTAAATTGGACAGATCACAGACAGCCAAGCTGGAATAAGAAGAAGTTCAAATCAACTACAAAATCTAGACAAAGTATGTATCATGATACAATTTGATGTGCCAACCAACATGAGGTCCTAGTATCTTTAAAAGGTCTGTAAATCAACAATTTCCCCACCCACCGATCCTTCATTATTACACTAAAAACCCTACAACATCACCACAACCTATCCTTACCCCAGTCCTTTCCCCAGCAAGTAGTAGAACCTCAGATCTCCAAGAATTGTCAATGCTTGTCAAATGTCAACATAACATTAATGTAGTAGCCAATTCTATTTTCCACCGAAATGTGCAGAAGAACAAATATATTAATTATTGCTATTCTAGTAACAACAATTTTTTTAAGAATTATTCCAGTAATTTCCATAATACTATGTCAAGGTAGAACCAAATTTAATCTCTCAGTTAGCCTTTATCACAAGTAATGTCTATAAAACCACCACCCACCCTACCCCTCCCATGAAAAAAATTCAAATTTTAAACAACAATTCTAAAGTAGAGCATAAATAATGGATAATCCTATTGTTCTACGTAAAAAATGCCAATGTGACCACCCTACCCCTACTCCCTCTCACATATGCCTTGTATGACCCTACCGCCTCCTCCGTCTCTCCCCACATGAGTCACTTCCTGGTTACTTCATATGCAATGATGCCCAAGCACTTCTGTCATTTATCGCAAGCAAATTAATTTTCTACGTTACATGGACTCTTCAAAATAAATCAAATACTCGTGCCAACATTTGGGCAAGGGCGTGCAATGTCTCCGATACGATCCATCAAACACTTCTGATATATTTATATTTAACATTATTATTTTATATGTATATATTGTTGTATAATTGATATAAAATGAGTAAAATTCCCTTTTGATATTGTATGTTACCTATAACCCATTTTATCTCACATAATAGATTGAAAATATAACCCATTTTTTGCTGAGTCCGCGTACCCATTTATTTGAGGTTGGACGGGTCAAACTACTAGATATGCATCTGCATCCAACACTCACACCCAAGTCCATGTAACATAGGTTATTTTATAAATAAATAGTCTATGGTACTATCTCTCATTATGCCACCCACTTGACCACATTCAAAACATAAATAAATTATAGAGAAAATTACAAAAACATGGAAAGTAAGACAAAATTGAAAAAATATAGAGAAATCAATTTACATTACAACACAAGTGGGAAGATCAAAAGTAATTACAAATACATGGAGTCTGAATTTTGAGAGACAAAAATGGCCCTCTCTTACCTCCTTGTTTCCCTCTCTGCTCCTTTCTCTTTATTCCCTTGCATCACTGTTCTCATTTCCCTATCAGAAAAAAACCCCAACCACCTTGGCCTATCCCCCCAATCCCGACCTCCACCTACGGACACCTTATGACTTTCCCACCTTCCCTACCACCACTACCTCTCTCTCCCTCTTCCTTTCTTCCTCGCTCTCCCTCCCTTCTATTTTCCCTTTAGTTGCCACCACCCACCGGCCACCACCACCGAAATCCCCTCTCTTCCCTCCCTTGTTTTTCTCATATCCTCTGCAAAAACCCTAACCACCATCACCATCCTCCTTCCTAATCCCATAATCCCAACCACAGGCACCTCACACCACCACCTCCTGCCACCATCAGCACCTACCACCACAACCACCATTATTCCCTCCTCCACCCACACAACCCTCTCCACCTATAAATAAATAAATAAATAAATAAGCCCAAACCTCCCTCCACAACCACCGTTCAACAATCTAGTTGTGAATTGCAGCAATAGTGGCCAGCAATTGCGGCAATGGTGGTGCATCAACACAAAATAAGAGGTTGAATGAAGGGAGTTAAGATCTGACTGAATTCAACGACAGGGGTTGGGATCTAGCCATTCAAGGCTTCCCTAATCCTTCTTTCATCGCAGGATTTGGCCGATCTCGAATGCCATCACATCATTATAAAGGGGCTAGGGTTTTGAAGACAACGAGAAAAAAGGGAAGGGGATTGTGATGGTCAGGGTTGTGATGGGTGGTGGCTGACGGTGATTGTGGTTGCAGCAGAGAAGACTTTTACCCTTTCATCCTTCACAAATTTTAAAAACCAAACCAAACCAAACCAAGCCTTAAGTCCCATCAAATGGGGTCGGCTACATGAATCCTTCTTCTCCACGCAGCCCTATCAAAGGCCATTTCATTAGTCAAATTAAGTAGATTCATATCTCTATTTATAACGTTAGTCAACGTTAATCTAGGCCTACCCCGTCCCCTAACACTTCCATCTACCGTTACAGCATCGCATCTCTTCACTACTGCCTCTGTTAGTCTCCGTTGAATATGACCAAACCATCTCAAACGATTCTCTCTCAACTTATCTTCTATCGGTGCTACTCCTACCCATTCCCGAATACACTCATTCCTAATCTTGTCTTGTCTAAGCTTACCACACATCCACCTTAGCATCCTCATCTCAGCCACACTCATCTTATCTACATGTTGTTTCTTGGTTGCCCAACACTCCGTCCCATACAACATAGCTGGTCTAATAGCCGTTCTATAAAACTTACCTTTTAGTCTAGTGGGTATTCGTTTATCACACAATACCCCAGACGCACTTCTCCACTTACACCATCCCGCCTTAATCCTATGGGCCACATCTGCATCAATCTCTCCCGCTGTTGTGATAATCGACCCTAAATAACGAAAATGTTCACTCTTAGGCAGTTCTTGGTTCTCAATCTTCACTTCTCCTCTGCTTTCATTGTTATTGTTACTAAATTTACACTCCATGTACTCTGTCTTAGTTCTGCTTATCCGGAATCCTTTAGATTCAAGAGCTTTTCTCCAAATCTCCAACTTTGTGTTAACTCCTTCTCTAGCCTCATCTACTAACACAATATCGTCTGCAAAAAGCATACACCATGGCACGTCATCCTGAATATTTATCGTCAACTCGTCCATAACTAAAGCAAAAAGATAAGAACTTAAGGTAGATCCTTGGTATAACCTTACAGTGATAGGAAATTCATTTGTCTCTCCAGCTGGCGATCTAATAGTGGTCACCACCCCTTCATACATATCCCTAATCACGTCAATGTAGCCTTTTGTCACCCCTTTTTTCTCTAACACCCACCATATTATATCTCGGGGCACTCTGTCATATGCTTTCTCAAGGTCGATAAACACTATATGAATGTCTCTTTTCTTTTCTTTATACTTTTCTATTACTCTCCTCAAAAGATAGATCGCTTCCATTGTTGACCTATCAGGCATAAACCCAAATTGATTCTCTGACAACTCTATTATGTCTCGCAATCGGCGTTCCATCACCCTCTCCCACACTTTTATTATATGACACATTAGCTTGATTCCTCTATAATTGTTACAATTCTGGACATCACCTTTATTCTTATAGATTGGCACTAAAATACTCTTCCTCCACTCATCTGGCATGTTCCTAGTCAACAAAATTTTGCTAAACAACCTAGTCAACCAAGCAACTCCCTTTTTACCCAAACACTTCCAAGCTTCAATAGGGATATCATCGGGTCCTAAAGCCTTATTTGATTTCATCTTCTTAAGTGCAATCTCCACTTCAAAGTATCTAATCCTGCGATAGAACCTATAGTCTTGGTTTATCGTATTACTAGCTATTTCTTCCCCTATTGTCGTACTTCCATGTTCCTCATTTAACAGTTTCTCAAAATAATTCTTCCATCTTTCCTTAATCTCATCATCCTTCACCAATACCTTAGAATCCTCACTCTTGATGCACTTTACTTGATTAAAATTTCTTATTTTTCTCTCCCGTATCTTAGCAAGTTTGTAAACCCTCTTCTCTCCCTCCTTACTAACTAGTCTAGTGTATAGGTCATCATAAGCTTTCAACTTAGTCTCTCTCACTACTTTCTTGACCTCCTTATTAGTCAATCTATAGCTCTTAAGGTTTTCCTCAGTTCTATCCTTCTGCCACTTTTTAAAGCACTCTTTTTTTTGCCTTAACCACCGCTTGAACCTCTTCCCTCCACCACCAAGTTTCCCTAGAGCTGGATCCCGTTCCTTTCGACTCTCCAAGCACTTCCCTTGAGATTCTCCTCATATAATTGGCCATCGAATTCCATATAGTGTTAGCATCACCTTCTAAGTCCCAAGTACCTTCCTTATCCATTCGATTCTTAAATATTTCTAGTTTATCCCCTTTTAGGTCCCACCATCTCGTCCTACAACGCCCACCATCCTTCCTAGCTTGGTATTGCCCTCTAAAACATAAATCTAGTACCAAAATCCTATGTTGAGAGACCAGACTCTCTCTAAGAATCACCTTACAATCATTGCATTTTAGGCAGTCCACTTTTCTCACTAATAAGTAATCTATCTGGCTCTTAACTAATCCACTCTTAAAGGTTATCAAATGCTCCTCCCTCTTCTTATACATAGTATTGGCCACCACCAGGTCAGAAGCCAACGCAAAATCTAAGATTCTCTCTCTAGCCTCATTTCTCTCACCAAAACCGTATCCACCATGCACTCTTTCATAACCTAGTTTATCTATGCCCACATAGCCATTAAAATCTCCACCTATAACCAGGTTCTCTCCTACAGGTATCTCCTGTAAGATCTCATCCATTTGCTCCCAAAAATCTCTTAGTCTGATCATCTAACCCTACTTGAGGGGCGTAAGCGCTAATAATGTTCATTATATTCCCTCCAATAACTAGTTTAACTAGCATAATCCTATCTCCTTTCCTAGTGACCGCCACCACACTTTCCACAAGACCCTTGGCAATTATGATTTCTACCCCATTCATGCGTCTATCCTTACCCCACTATAATAAAGTTTAAAACCAGTATCCTCAATTTCCCTAGCTTTCTCTCCCGTCCACTTAGTTTCTTGTATGCAAGTTATACTAACTCTCCTCCTAATCATAACATCTACCAATTCCATCGTCCTACCAGTTAAGGTTCCTATGTTCCAAGTGGTTACCCTAAACCTATAGTCTTGGACTAGCTTCTTTACCCGCGTTCGTCCAGAAAAACGCGGAAACCTTTGCCCATTTTTCACCGCACCCAGGCGTCGATGCAGCGCCCCTTACTCACTTTTCGAAACACCCGGAGGGCAGTGGTGGTGGTAGTTGTAGATGTTGGCATGAGCAGTGGGGTGCAGTTGGTGGTTACAAAGGGAGGGAAGAGAGAGAAATAGAAGATGAAATATAGGGTGCAAAATTATTCAAGAATCCATGTTTTTGTAATTATTTTGGGTCTTCCCATGGGTCTGTAATTTTTATTTTCTTTCCACTAATTTGTAACTATTTCTTCTACTTCCCATGTTTTTTGTAATTTTCCCTAATTATGTGCTCCATACAGCACATAGAACTTCATCAAAGACCCCAATCTTGGAAAGTTAAAATATCCATGGAAATTTTGACAGTGGGACATACCTCCCACTCTGCTTTCTGTTTATGGCATTAAGTTGACTGTGCACATTGTTTTACTCAGCAACACGAACCTATCATGGTAAACCAAAAACAATTAGCATGCTCAAGTGAGTATCAGCTATAGAAAATTGTGAATAAATAAACACTATGCCATTAAGTCAAGTAGAAGGGGTAATAAGTGTACTCTGTTGCTGAGGTAACTACACAAGTTTCTAAGCTAATGCAGATGTTCCACAAAGTTCTTTTTCTTCCATATCTAAAAGCCAGGAAAAAAAATTAAAAAAAAAAGAAAAAAAGAAGAGATCATCAAACATGCTTATTCGTCACTAATACTCACATAATTTAAATTATATAAAATTCAAAACTATCCAGTTGATAGTACAATCATAGATGAAATTAAAAATGTTGGATATAGTTGTTCCTATAACTTAACACAAATTCAAGAATATCAGAAATGCCAGGGTTTCTAAATCACAATATCGCACCACAAATTGATAATCCGCCAGCAGTATTTTGATTGGCATTGAAGATAATACAACTCAATAATATCTCTAAAAGTACCTCTATCACAAAATGGAGCCAGTTAAACTAAATGCATAAATTTACCATCGACTTAAGAATCTAGAACTTTACCATAAATTTGATTGAAATTTATGTGCCAACAATGGGAACTAGCATTACGTAAAATATTTTCTAAATTTCAATCAAATTTATGATATTTTACATAATGCTAGTTCCCATTGTTGGCACATAAATTTCAATCAAATTTATGATGAAGTTCTAGATTCAATGGGATGATGAGACTCTAAAATTTGAAATCTTTACAAGTAAATGATACGCAGAGTCTACCAAGAAGACGACATGTTCAATCAAATGACAACACATGCAGAGCTTGCAATGGAAACAATGTAGGATACCACCTGTAAAAAGGATCAGTGCGGTTAGTGAAATATATGATGAGGTGCAGTAATGTCAATGTTACTCAAGTTATTCAAGTGACATGTAGAGCCTACAAGACTTGAAGTATAGTACACTCAATCAAAGAATAACACCTATAAAGCCTACAACAAAGAAGCTATGGAGAATGAAATCCAAAGGATCAATATGGTTAATCAAATATGATTACACCTAAATTCAAACGGTGTTATCATACAATTTGAAATTCAAAATGGCGATAAGATTCTCTTATCACATAAATGGTCCTCTATAAATATGAGGACCATCACACAAAATGAGGGATGAGAAATAAAAGATCGGGGATTAGGGAAAAAGAAATCAAAGATCGAAGAAATTTTCAAAAGCAAGAAGAGAGACAAAAAGAATTCAAGAGCTAATTGTGAAGGGCGACAAGCATCAGTATTCAACACTCAATACGCAAGCACATAGCACAATAGCAAGCAATAGGTAAGCTCAACAATTGTATCTTCCGTATTCAGAAGTTTTAAATCCCAAAAAAATCAATAATATATTTATTTTTCTTTAATTTTCTTTTGTTAAATTTTTTGTTCTTCATTAATCGGAGATTTCATTTGTTTAAATTGTGTAATTAACGATATGGAGTACAAATCGGAAATAAGAGCCTACTCTATTTAGTCTAAAAACTAAATGGTGGACATTTATAATATGAATTTCAAAATGTGTTGAACATTTCACGTTTCAAAATTTTTGTCTTCACCCACATATAGGCCTAATGCACTTTCTGTAATGGTAACTAGCATTATCAATGAAAAAAGTTCTTTAGGCGTTGCCCATATACATATACAAAACAAGAAAGAAAGAAAGAAAAACTCTATCATATACATTGTCTTAATTCACCGTAGCATCTGTAAGTTCCAAAAAGCTATCTGTATAGGGATCTACCCACATACCACCCGTTTCTCTCCCTTCACAAGTACCACATCAAACAAGTGGCAGTGGTACTGCAGACCACACTTTCTTTCTCCATTAGTTCATCTTCCCTTACCGATCTAGGAACAAACCACACCACAATAATCATTGCCAAGACAAGGTTCCACATCTTCCCTAACACTCTACAATGAATAAGGAGGTTATCTACTATTCCATCCACCTCCCTACACATACAACACTTTATTAGGCAATACTTTCCTTTTCTTATGGAGAATATCAATGGTAAAAATCACACAACTCTTTTCATTGTAAATTTCTCACTTGGAGCTCTGTGTTACAATTGAAGGAGTTGATTGCCCTTCCACAAACTGCACAGAACTTGTAAGGTTGGCTAAGAATATGATTACAGGAAAGACACTGCACTATTTACTCTGTAAATTCGGTATTGCAGCTCCTGTTTACATGTTATGTGCAGAAAAAAATAATAGAGCATTCACTAATGAATATAGGGATGTACTGTCTGTGTTAGCTGAGATAGAGAACCTGGTTCGTGGTAAGGTTATAAGCCCAAAAGGCTTTACTATTACAGATCAAAACCAGTCCTCCTTGCAGAGAGCTTGGCATTTACCAGGAAAAATCTTTGCAAAGAAATAGTGATACTGCAAAGAATGTAAAAACATATAATAAAAATAAAAAAAATTGTGTGATGGGATTGAATAGCAGTTGTATGTGAGGATTGTGAATGCTATGACGGGGTTGCCTAGGAAGGACAACTATTGATGTGAAGATTTTCAAATGCAGCTGTAGCCACATCTGTTGCAACGATGCGGCTCCCTGCTACAATTATTGTCTATGCATTTTGCTGACGCACTGATGTTCAATGAAGCTGACTGGATGCCTTGACTAGTGATTGGAATTCTGTGGATACTGATTCAGGTACTGCAATTTTAGTCTGTTAGCTGCTAGAAGTTGTCTTGTGTTTGTAAAGTTTGTAAGTAGCATGTGATGTAAGGGTTGAGATTTGGCTCATTGTTTGTTGGCTGTTGTTTGTAGTTCCTATTTTACAGCTTTGTAGAGTGGATAGGCATGACTTAGGATGGTCTCTTGAATGTTCTGGGGTATATAGCATGCCCCTTATTTAGTGTTTGGTTCCCTGGAATAATTTTGGACACGAATGGAATCGCTATTCCTTGGTTTCTCAATGGAATGACTGTTATCCTAAATTAGAGAAACGTGATTCCATTTGGAATGTATGTTTCTTTCCTTTTTAAGTTTTTTAATGTATATTTCTTTCCTTTTTAAGTTTAACCAAACCAAACACGGAATCACTATTCTAGAATAACCATTCCATTCTAGTGAACCAAACATCGCATTCCTATCTTACTTATAGGGTAAAAATATCAGTGGTAACAATCTTCCAATGAGCCGCCTAAAAAAATTGAGGGAACATTAGCCTTCTATATGACTCCAAGGAAATAACTCACTAAAATTACTGACCAATTCCTTGCACAAGGACTTCACTAGAAACCTCCCCTACTTGCAAGGCACCCAATTGATTCCCAAATATCAATCTCATCACCATATGCAGGTATTGTTTTATCTTTTTTGGCCCGTATGAGTACCGGTAATAATTTTTTCTGCTTAAAATCAAAGTTGAAATTGATTTCTTCTTGAAAGTTGAACAGGTGATGATGATTTATAAAAAAAGTTCATTCAATACTATTAGAAGCTTCTCAATACATAATTCAAGTAATGATGAATATGTCAGTTCCAGACTGAAAACGTAGTACTCCACGCTTATATCCATAAATACACTGATAATATCGTATATTACTCAAATTAGGAATCCCGGACAAGTTTTGAGATAATAGTTTGCAATGTCCAAACAAATGCCACTGTTTGATCGTGTTAAAGGAATACAAAATTGAGGCAAAAGAGTTGCTCACTCAGGCCAAGTTTAACAACCTCAGAAAAAGTCAAAAAGTTAAAAAATTACACAAAAAGTTAAAAAGTTATCACTATTCATAAAAAAAAAATATTAAAAAATTAATAAACAAATATTAATACAAATCAAAAAGTTGGCCAAAATGTGGACTGACGTGATGAGTTCAGCAATTCTTAATAGTAAAGTTGGCCCAAATGATGGACTGACAGAGACAAAAAAAAAAAAAAATTATAGTAGAATATTCACTAAATCTTAATAGTAAAGTTGGGCCTGTAGGGGCTCACCATGGGTCCCCGTTTTGATAATTTGAACCGTTCAATATGTAGAACTCGTCTAGTATTATATGCCTGTAAAAAATCACGCCTATCAAATATCACTAACTATATGATCAAATCAGTTTTGTTACAGTTAACAGTTAACAAAAAAAAATAACACGATCAGATAGTTATCGATATCCAATCAACGTGATTTTTTACAAACATATAGGACTCGACGAATTCTATACATATAACGGTTCCAATTAAAAAAACGGAACCCGTGGTAACCCCCCACGGGCCAAACAACACCATCCAATCAAAGCCCGAGAAGGAGACAATATGTCCTCATCTAATCACCCAGCCGGCTCCTCTGTCCATCAGTACGACCTCCTACCCTATCTTTTCCTACACACTTATTTATACAATTTTTTAATACATATTTTTTCATAAAAAGTCAAAAAGTTAACCTAAACATCCATATTTTTTTTTCCTCAACTTTTTAGTTCAAAAAAATAAAAAGTGCACTTATTTAGAACACCCCAAACAACTCCTTAAAATCAAATAGAGTGCTCATCATTTGTAGACTGAAATGGCATACCTTTAAGTTCATCTTCAATCTTGGCAGCTTGAACATGAATTCCATCAACAATCTCCTTCAAAGGCGACATAGTTGGGTACTTTGCCTCATCCCACACAAATCTACCACAAATCCAAACATATCGTTAGTGAATATTGTGTATATATATTATATTCACTATGTTGTAATTAGGCTTTACATATTAAGATATTTCCATAACTTTCACTCTTATCTTGCCTATACAGGTCTCTTCATTGTAAATGGACTTGGTTCCTCTCCACTGGAGAGGCGAGTTTGGCTTTGGTGGGTGGGCCATAATCCATACTCATGTTAATAATCTAAATCATTCAATATGTAGGACCCGTTAAATACATTATTTTTGCAAAAAACTTACGTTAATTGGATATCAATAACTACTTCATCAGATCACATTGTCAAATATAATTTTCGAAGTAAATTGCGACATAAATACGATTTGATCAAATAGTTATCAATATTCAATCAATGTAATTTTTTATGAAAATAATGTACTAAACGGTACTACACATGATTTGGATTATTGACTTGGGCCCGAATTAAGGCCCACCAAACCGAACTTACTGGAGAGGAGCAAGGTCTATATTAAATATCCACATAATATAACATTCTCTTAGATTCTCTCTCTATTAGGTCTCGTTTGGAAATATACTATTTTAGTAACTTTTTGATTTTTTTAACTAAAATATGAGGTAAAAAAAATTAGTATGTTCGGAGGATGGCTTTTTGATTTTTTACAAAAAATATGTGCAAAAAGTATAGAAAGAAAAATCTTTGACTTTTTGGCATAAATTATTGATTTTTTGATTTTTTTTGACTTTTTGACTTTTAAAGTAAAAAGTGATATTGGCTGCTGTGCAGGGTGCACAGCAGCCACTGTTGTGCAGCCAATTGGGCCCTTTTCGGGGCCCATTTTGATAATCTGAACCGTTCACATTTTAGAATACATCAAGTGGAATATATCTGTAAAAAATCAAGTTAATCGGATATCGTTTACTCATTCATCCACACACATTTGTATCTACAAAAATAAATAACAATTACAATTTAAAGTATTAAAATGAATACAAATGTGAGTGAATGAATGAGTAAACGATGTTCGATTAACTTGATTTTTTACAGTTACTTAATGTATTCTAAAATGTGAACGGTTCAGATTATCAAAATGGACCCCGAAAAGGACCCAATTGACTACACAGCAGTGGCTGCTGTGCCCACCCCAATTCCTGGCAAATGATGCCTTATTGTAACACATATATAATAAAAGTAAAACTAAAAATCAGTAGTCTTTGAATCTAATATTCAAATTATTCAATCTTGAGCACTCAAATGGCATTACCTAGTCAGATATGAATCAACAGGAACACCATCAACCGTCAATGAACTACTGACGACGCCTGAAACCCTCTCCAACTCCTCGATCTGACGCCGAATCTTGTGAGACACTCCTTCGATGAACGAATTCGACTGAACAAAAAATCTCACTCATCAAATTACACAAAATCTCAATACTGGCTTAAAAATCACAATAAATGTGTATAAAAAATAATAATAATAAATCACCTTCAAGAGGTCATCGCTAAGAGCTAAAAGAGAATCTAACGTGCCAACACGAAGATTGGGAATATTGAACTGCAACAAAAATCGCATGAAAATTCAAACACTATATATATATATATAGAGAGAGAGAGAGAGAGAGAGAGATGTGTGTCTGTGTGTGTTGGTTGAGGAGAATACTCGGTAGATAGGGGTATCGAAGGCACGCTTGGAGATGGATTGTTGCAAGCGAGTCCAGAGAGAAGAAGCAGAGTTTTGAACGGGGAGAGAAACCACCCAATACCTCGTCGCCATTGTTGTTGCTTCGTTCCCGGAGATTCGAATTTAGGCTAAATTGTATATAGTAATGGAGTGATGTGACTATTCGTCAGAGAATTGCCCAGCCAGAAATGCTGATGATGGATGCCTGGAACTCTCGTTTTCGATTGGGGCCCACTATTTTGTAATTAGGATCGAGCAAAATTGCAAAACGATTGATTAAACAATCGAAAAAATGGCAAATCGATCTCATCCATATGTTGCATGATTAGGCATCACCCATGCTGTACTAAATTTATCATCAATTTAAATTCAGTTTTGAGAAAATTTTATTTTTTTATTTTTCGTATTTTAATGTTTTTAATGAATTTTTTTAATATTTTAAATAATTTTTTTAATTTTTAAACATATCTAACATAAATATACTTAAAAAGTAAAAAAATTATGAAAAGAACCTTTTAAAAATTCACTAAATACCAAAAATACGAAGAAAAAAAATACGAGAATTCAGTACATTTTTTATATTTTTATGTATTTATTAATTTTTTAAAATATTTTTTCACAATTTTTGTACTTTTTATATACATCTAAGTAAGGTGCATCTAAAAACGTAAAAAAAAAAATAAAATTTTAAAAATATTCATTAAAAACAAAAAAAATACAAAAATCAAAAAACTCAGTTTTTAAAAAACTGAATTCAGAAAACTGAAACCAAACACACTGATTCTTTTTTATACTCTAATAGTTTCATCAAATCTATATTAAATTGAGAAAATAATAAATATTTCACCAAATTGAGGATCTGGACACCTTTCATCAAAACACTGTACAGGACCGTTGCGGATGGTACACACAAGACGACTGACCAAACATGCAGTCGATTATCTCCCACAGTCATCCTATTACTTGAACAATTCCTATAATAGAGCAATGGCTTGGACTGTCAATAGACTTCCAAAGTAACTTTCTTTCGAAGCAAATCTGTCTATGCCCTCTCGTCGTTCTTTGCATTATCTCTCTCTCTCTGGTTTTGGACCCATTGCACTTTGATGGGTCGTTGAACACACCAAAAATAAATACTAAACTATACCAAATTCAATTAGAATAATGGTAAGTCCAGGTATCGATCTACAGGGATTATTGTGAAATTAAACTAATTTAATTGCCAAATTCCTAAATTAATTTTAATAAAAAGATTGGTTGTTTATAACCTAATTTAATAACGAATAAATTAAACTAAGGAATTAAATTATCAATAATATATGAAATTGGGTTTATTGAATTGGGGAAAAAATCCTAGGGTAGAGAATTCACCACTAACCACATGAATGAGACTTAACATCAACCACCAATCACAATTCGATTTGAACAACCCAATATTTTACAACTACAAGTTTGAAATATTGATCCAGAGGGTTGTTGTATTCAATGTACAGGCACGAATCATCCCGAGTAGTACGAGTCGTTTGCTCTAAACTAAGTTAGCAAAACGACCCGTCTCTCATAGCATGACTCATCTCATACTTTGAATACAAACACAAAGAATACTAATGTATGGAAAGCATTAAACAATCACAGAGAGTAAAATGTTTGAAGAGAATAACGAAACAATTATTTATAAACTTCTAAAACATCCATACATTTATTCAAACCAATTTACAATTAAAGCTCATGAAAAATTCCATTACATGGCTAGGGTTTCATCAAAACTCTAGAAAAGACGACTAGCCACTCATGAAGGAGTGGAAAGATGAAGAAAATAAGGAAGAAACCATCATGGGAGTGTCTTTCAAGCTTTGGTAGACTATCTTCTCCCTGAAACCCTAGCCTCCCTCTATTCTGTATTGATTTTTCGAACCCTAGGTTTGACTGATTTTTTCTCTTTTATTCGGAGCAAAATAGACAAAAAAAAGTCCGTGCACGTGTCCCTAGGTGGGCCGCTTGTGCGGTCGTGTAGGCCGCTCGTGCAGTGAAGCTTGGCCGCACGTGCAGTAGTTTGGCAGACTCGAATTTTTCACTTCTCGCATGGGGAGTCTGCTTTCGCGCTCCTTTTGATTGAAGTTTCATATTTCCTGCCAAATCTGTATAAGTGGACAAAACACACCATCTCTTCCAAATAAATAAAATTGAAAGACTAAAACTGTAACTTAAGTGGCCTCAATGTGGTACCTTTTGGCCAACATCACACTTCTTTTGATCACACTTCTCAACCAACCTCAAAACCATTGACAAATCAAACTTCCCAACCAACACAATTGCATTGCTTCTCTGCAATTGTGCATACATGATCACTGCCAGTCCCAACACATGAAACATCGGCAAAACACACAAATACACATTGTGCATTTCGCCAACGAAGTCTTGATCCTCAGACACCATTAGAGCCGATGCAATGAAATTGCGATGACTCAATATCACACCCTTACTAGTCCATGTTGTCTCTGATGAATACAACAGAATAGCTGTATCATTTGATCTAATTAAAACCTCAGGCAAATTTGAAACCGACCCAACACTCATAATCAAATCAATAAAAGATGTAACTTTTGAATTTGTGTTCGTAACAATTGAAACAGATTTTTCAGAATCCAGAAAAATAGATGGTAAGCCAAAGTTTATAACTTTTTCCCATAATTAAAAAACAGTGATGATAAGCTTTGGTTTGCAATCTTTGATTTGTTTCAAAAGCTTAGAGATTGGTTTTAACACACTAGATATTCCTTATTTGATCCATTTTATTCTTGATCTATTATCGTAATATCATATAATGTATGGAACACAGAGCAAAATTTTTTTTTTTTTTCATTTGCTCTTGTCAGACGACCGGCCTGTCAACCCCCCAGACGACCTTTGCTTTGATGACAGCTATAAATTCACCATTGGAGTGACTGATATCAAATAAAGGAATTTGTGCTTTTTTTACTTAGATTTGATGAAATATTTGGCGAACCGTTGAAGATGTCCTTAGACTCTCTCCTACCTTTTGTTTTATCAAATTTAAATGGGATAATTACTAAGAAGTTTAATTTAAATAAGGTATAAGATATTAGATGTAGTTTATATTTTTTATTGGTAAGAAGTCCATCTTTTATGAAATAGTTTGGTGGAAAATCCTTTTATTTGGGGAAATTCTATTTCCACACCTTCAATACTCTTAGTATACACTATTACTCTCTGTTTTTATATTACAATTTTGTCCCACGGTAAAATTACCTTTTTGGACAAATTTCTAAACCCTAATCTCTCAACACACACCATCATCATCACCAGCCTCCGCCACCTTCGGCTGCCGTCCTCAACCACCACCACTACGACTTCCCTTTCCCACTACCATCGCAACCCAATCTCCACCATCAGCCATCACCAATGCTAACAATCCCCACGGCCATAACCAATTGAGAGATTTGGAAAACACAAATCTAAAGTTTGAAGAAAAAGAAAACAATAAGAGAGAAGGCTAGCTATGGCAAATGTGATGGTTGATGCGACTGACTTTTGACCTCCATCTGTTATCCCCAAGCAACCACGATGACGACTTCCCTCTCTAGCCATCATTGCAGCCCCTATCGCAACCCTTAAATTCTATTGCCTTACCACCCATCGCATTTGCAACCACCGCTATGCAACCTACACAGTTGTGACCGCTATGCAACCCATACAGTCTTGACCTACCAACGTGTAACAAGAGAGAGAAAGATCTAATGTTAGGGTATGAGAGGTGAAACGGGGTTGATGGCAGAGATGGAAAGCAAGCGGTGACGAGAGATTGAGAAAATAAAGAATAGTTGAGGGACGACGGCCGGAGGCGAGAAGTTGTAACTACTGTGGCAGCAGTGGCTGCCGATAGTGCTAGTAATTAGGGTTATGGTTAGGGTTTGGAAGAGTAGTTTTGTATTATTAAAAAAATAAGGGTGTGTAGTGAGATAAAATCAAACTTTTTAATTTAGGTGTATTGTGAACTAAGTAAATAGGAGAATATAGTGTGAACTGAGAGGTTTAGTAGTGTGTAAATAGAATTGCCCTTTTATTTGTTTCAAAGGACATTTTGTTTCAAATTTTACCTATTAATTTATCTGTTGACTTTTTTTTCACTATTTGTTCAAATTATTTTCTATCTGTTTAAATTTATTTCTATCTGTTTAAATTATTTTCTATCTGTTTAAATTTTTTTATCTGTTCAAATTTTTTGACTATCTGTTCAAATGTTTTGTCTACTTGTTCAAATACCTGTCTAAATTTTATTACTTGTTCAATTTTTTTCCCTTATTTATTTAAATCTATTATAGATTTTTCTAACAATCAATCTTCAATCAGACCCTATCCATTCAAAATTCCTATACATAAAAATTATCTATTCAAAAATCTATTCAAAATTCCAATATGTTAAAATCATTTTTTAATTAGTTGCATTTTTTTTTTTTGAACTTATCTATTCAAAAATCTGTTACATTCCTGTACATTCAAACTCTATCCACAAACTCATTTCTCTCTCTATCTATTTAAACAATTTCTTTTTCTCTCTCTATTTACATAATCAAAATAAATTTTTTTTTTTTTTAAAAAGGGGTAGATCTGTTCATCAAGGCCAAATCCAAAATCAACACAACAACAACAACAATACCCAAAAAAAAAAAAAAAAAACCCTAGATATAAATCAATCTAAGAGAGAGAACAAGCAAGCAACAACTGTCGTAGATTTTTCTATATTAATAGACATTTCAACATCATCATCTGCTAAAATTCACTGCTAACAATCAATCTAACAAATCTCAATCAATCTTCTAACAATCAATCTATAATGTTGAAGTGTCGATTAAGGCTTCTATAAAAAAAATAGATCTATTCTATTGCAGATTTTTCTAACAATGCGGGGATGACTTCTGGCGAGTTTACAATTGTAGTGGTGTGAGATTGTAGACAGAGAGATCACACGATGCGGATGGTGAAGTGGCGGAGGACGAAGAATAGTGGTGGTTCAAATTGTGCCACGAGTAAGGTAGTAAAGGTGAAGGCAGAGGCAGTAATAGCGGTAGTGGTGGAGTAGCGAAGGGTGGAGAGAAGTGGTAGTAAGAGAGAATAAGAGAGATCTTGAAGCAATAGTGGTAGAAGAAGCAAGGATCTGTTCATGGATTGAACCTCTTAAATGGTGGCAAGCGGCGGCAAAACAAAAAGTAACAGAGGGCAACTAAGCGATCTAACGTCTCTCTCTCTCTCTCTCTCTCTCTCTCTCTCTCTTTCGCTCGCTCGCTCGTTCCATGAAATGTTGTCTCTCTATTGCTTTATGGAGTTATTGACTACTCCAGCGGCAGAGCGACAGCAACGAACGAGGTCTCGATACCTCTTCTTTTTTCATTGATCTCTCTTTCTCTAGGGTTTTAAAATCTCTTTCTCTCATTTTGCTCTGTGTGGTTAAAATATCTCTCTCTCTCTCTCTCTCTCTCTCTCTCTCTCTCTCTCTCTCTCTTATTTTGCTCTGTATGGTTGATGTGGGGTATATATAATATAGATAGTTTAGTCATTTCACAAAGGCTTGTCCTTGTGGACATAGTAAAATAACGCCTGGACCTTTGAGCAATAAATATTCAACATTAGACTGTTCGGTCGAGCGCCCAATTTAAATTTGATGAAGATAGGTACCTTTTGCTGCTCTAACTCTATCAATTATAATATTCAGTATTTCTCAAATCTTTTCATCAAATTGAGGATGGATGTGTCTTTCATCAAATCAATGTTCATAGTCGTTGGAGCTGCAAGTCATTTTACCACCGAACGACCAACCTGATATTAGGCTGGTTGTCACCCCAGATGACCACCTCCTTGTAAAAATTTGTGAAAAAATTATACTGGCCAATCGACCGGTTAGACATCCGCCTGATCATTCGCTCGATCAACTGATGTTTTGATGAAAGTTTAAAATCAGTTTTTACTCAAATTTGGTAAAAAAAAATATACAACGTTAGAGATGCTCTTAGTTTGGTCTTTTTAATCAATAAATTTAGGGAGTCTCCCTAATTTATTTAAAAAATTTATTAATTGTCTACATAACAGTTCACTTTAATATGGAAGTTATTTTTATTTAAAAGGAAAAAATATATGTACAATAATATAGGCTCAACATAATTCAATTCATTAAGTTATTAATATGTTTATGTAAAAAATACAAAAATTATATATTTTGACTAAAACACAAGTTTTGATTAAAACCAAGAGGTTTTGTGGTGATTTGCGGGTGTGCTAAGGAAACAGTGCCTAAATTGTGGAACATGTACTTGGAAAAATCTGACTTCTGAAAATGAAAGGTTGTACGAGGCTCAAAGGGATAAAAGATATCCAGATTCTTGTTTTGCCTCAATTAAGAATATTTAAAATATCCATTGAGATTTTAATTCCAAAACGAGAGGTAAATAAAGGGAAATAAGCACCAAAAAATATACTTTCATAAATTCATTGGATTAAACACATAAAAGTATAAAAACAAGTTTGAAAACATTAAATTTAGTTATAAAATGGATGTAAACACAATCTAAGTGGATGTTTGGCATCTCCTAAAAAAGTCAAAAAGCTACTAAAAAAGCAAAAAAGTAAACATTATTCCTATGTTTGGGCGAGAAAAAAATGCTGAATAGACAGGGGCAAAATTACGAATTTGCCCTTTTAAATTCAACAGCCAAGAGTGCATGTCAATGTGCCTATCTTTACACATTTTACCAAATACACTGACGTGGCTAATTGTAAGCTACGAATTCCCAAAGTCAACAAAAATTTGAAATGCACTGAATGCACACGTATGTATTAGGAAGGGTATAAGAGTAATTTTGATATTTGATACAATATTTTATTACACATTTTTTCGTAAAAAGTTAAAAAGTTATATCCCAAACATATATCTTTTTTCTCTCTACTTTTTTAGCTAAAAAATCAAAAAATGCACTTATATAGATCATCCCAAACAATCCCTACGTCCCAAAACAATATCTATAAAGGCCAAAAACCATTAATTTGACACAAGTGTCGTGAAAATTAGGAATCTAAGGCTAAATCTATGACAAAGATGCCTTTCAAGACTACTCCTAAGTTGAACTACAACTAAGACTAAGGATAAATAGCACTGAACTATGTAATAAGTGGTATTGAATGTTGAATTGATTGGGGTTTACTCTATCTTCATTTCTTATATTTATATATACTGAAACCTCTTGAAAATCATGAACAATGTGATACCCCTATTCCGTAATTTGTTAATTGGTCCTTAATACGAGTATGACTATGTGTCTAATATGATTTTGTGTGCCATTGTGTGAAAATATGTGATTTTGAATTTCTATCTGTTCATCGTAGGAATATCTGTTTAATTATCTGCTTTGGAAGTTAAATTGAAAGCCTTATCGGCCATAGAACCCAAAATTTATTGCGCCATTGTGATTGGCATAATTTTTAGAGCCTACGGTGAAGTTTAATTGAAAAATTGATTCGGACCAGATTAAGTTGATTAATTGGCGAGTGCCCAATTATTCCTTATTATTAAATTGTAGCTAGTGGGAATTTGTGTAAAAAGGCACTTGCACTCAATTTCCTCCTTTTATCTTCATTTGGGCTGATTAACTCTCTAGAAAGAGAGAAGGCCGGCTATTAGAGGGAGAAAGGGAGAGACTTGTGAATTTTTTATTCAAGCTTAGATATTGAAGCCTAGTTCAAGAATTAACCATAGATTGGGCTTCTAGGTAAGCAATTAATTCTTGAATTCATGAGTTTAAGGTATAATTTTGTGTGTTCAAAGCTAATTGATGGTCAAGAGCATGTTTTGAGTTTATTTTGTTGAATTGAAAGACCATATATGCATGCATGTGTGTAATTGTTTGGAATTTGCATAATTGAGCTTGAAATCCATGTAAATTTGTAGTTAAAGCTCATGTATAATCACCATTGGTATCATCTAAGTTGAGAATGGGAGCTAGACATCACATGCATGTACAATCTATGAAGATAAGAGCTTTGAATGCATGAATGTGCATGTTAGAATTGAGTTTGGTGTCAATTTGAGCCATGCATGTGTTAAATTGTGAAATTGAGCTCCATTGTGATGTAGTTTGGTGTTTGTACCAAGTTAGTACATAAATATATGAAGTTTGAGTCATAAACATGCATTTGGAACCTTTGAACATCAAATTGAAGCTCAAGAACTTGATCTAGAATTTCCAGAATTTTGATGTCCGCTCGAGCGGGGAAACCGCAGCTCGAGCGTGAATTTCGTACTCCCAGCACTTTTTGCAGACATGGTGCACGCTCGAGCGGGGGAATCCCACGCTCGAGCGGGGAGCCATGTAGAGAGGCCTTCTGCTTGAGCACCAGAGTTTGCGATCGAGCGTAATTTTGATGCATCCAGTACTTTTGCAGGCCTTAAGGGTCCGCTCGAGCGGGGAAGTCCACACTCGAGCGGGGACCCTGTTTTTTTGAAATTTTGAAAATGCACTTTGTGTTCTGTTTTCCGTTCCCTTTCACTTCTAAGCACTCTTAGGCTTGCATTGAGCATTGTAATTGAGTTAAAGAGATAAGAATAAAGCCTAAAGAGGAATATGTGAACTAATGAACGGATTGAACTAATTGTGACCCATATGCGTTACATGATATGTAAGGTCAAGCTCCAGGGCAACTCCACAAGCCGATCACTGTGAGTAATATCTGACATACATTATTGTCCAATTACTACTTCTATGTAAGTTTTGTAAAGTTCATTAATTTGAATGGTGGACATAGTTTGATATGAAAGTTTGAAAGGCCTATGTGCCAGTTTGATGTAAAAGTTCGAAAGGCCTATGTGCCAGTTTGATATAAAAGTTTGAAAGGCCTATGTGCTAGTCTGATATGAAAGTTTGAAAGGCCTATGCGCCAGTCTGATATGAAAGTTTGAAAGGCCTATGAGCCAGTTTGATCTGAAAAGTTTGAAGGGCCTAAGAGCCAGTCTGATATAAAGGCCTAAGAGCCAGTCTAGTTTGTTATGAAAGTTTGAAAAGGCCAAAGGCCAGTTGACATGAATGAATTGGGCCCTAGGCCGTCTGTTGTATAATGTTTCAATGCATTTCCCTTACTTGATATTATTCACTGGGCTATCGCTCACGCTCATTCACGTGTTTGTAGGTGAGCCGAGAGAAGTCTAAACCCAGCCCCAATGAAGTCTGCCAGGAACAACATGAGTTTTGGAGAGTCAGCCTTGTGTCTCACGCACGAGACCCATCCTTGCCATTTTGTTATGTACTTATACTTTGTCTTGTTGGCAAGGACTTTGTGTATATCTGTATATATATAGTTTTGATAGGGGTTGACTCAGTTTGGATGATCCAGTCTGTAAAGGATTTTATGGTACTGTATTTTGTTATGGGTTATTAATGTATATGCGTATGGTTCGCTTTAAAGTGCATATAAGCACGGCTCCATGGACAAAGTTTTTAAATATTGCTTCCGTTTGGCCCCCTTTACTATGTTGAATTACATCTGTTTTGGTTTGAGGCCGTAGGTAATCTCAAGATTACTGGCCGGTTATGTCCTTAACCCATAGAGGCGGGTTCGGGTCATGACAAACAACCTCCTAGAAATCATCAACAACTTCTTGGAAATCTCTATAAAATCCTAAAAGTGTGGGCTGCTAGACTGCTTCCTGAGCTAACACTTGTCTCAATTTCCTTGTTCTTCTCAACAATTTGTTGGTTTGTTTCTTATGGATAGTGTTGACCAGATCCTCTTGAAAAACATGACTCGTTAGATAATGGGTGGGATTTTGGATGGTTGCCACTTGGCCTTGCTTAATCAACGCACGTCTATTTTGTAAGAGACGTTGCACATTTTTTAAATGGCACTGTTGGATTACTTCTGGTAGTGGACAAGATACTAATTAGATCAAAGTCATGTACCTTCCTACTTAAACTGTTTGAACTTCAACAATATCCAAATATATTTAAATATTTAATATATAGATATTAATATATAAATATATATTGATATATCCATCAAGAGAGAGAAAGAAGGGAGCATGTGATTGTACCCCCTTTTTATAGGGACTGAGTACAATCTTCTCATCATTGCCAACCCTTCCCAAGACCATCATTCAAACTTGCTAAAGTCACCCATTTAACGATTTTGGTTTTAACCTGACCCTTTTAATTGCTTTTGGATATGAGAACTCATGTATCTAGCTGTTGTTCAGCTCATTTCTATCTTGTTATTTGTTGAGTTTGGCTATTGGGAGTTTTAGTTGTGTTTGAAACATGTTGGAAAGTTAGTTTTTTTAAAGAGTTGTTGCCCAGATTTTAGCTTGTTTGCTCGAGCGATCATTCCTGCTCTCGAGCAGTCTTTTACAGTCTGCAAAAGTACTGAGAGTTTGATATATTCACTCGAGCGGTCTTTCTTGTGATCGAGTGATCTTTTACAGGTCTGAACTACTGGGAATGGGTCATTATAACACCCCAAAATAATTTTAATAAACTAGGAGTAATGATTAATTAAATAACATTGTAATCCGAGAATAAAGTCCTCCATTCATACACTTCAGGGGTACAAAAGAGTAACACATGCATTTATACATTCAAAAGCCCTAACCCTAAATCTATAGCACGTGTTATAAACAAAAGATATGAAATAAAAGTTAAACAGATATAGAATAATGTCTTATTGGCTATAATTTTCCAAGGTAGTGCTTGATTACATCAAAAGTGAGTTTAAACTCAATACAAATAAAGCCCCGGGCTTGTACAAAATAAATACAACAAAAACAAAAACAGAAGCTTTTGGCTCCAAGTCCTCCTAAGCTATTACCATGGTGGAGGTATATCATCTGTACGTGAAAATGGTTTTCCACGTAGAGTGAGCCAAAGCCTAGTAAAGATACCCTGACACAATGTATGAATCTTAATAGAGTTATAAGATGAATGCATATGCAATGCTCATGCTACAAACGTTTTATATCTCTTTCCAAAAACTATGTAATGCCATGTTATATCACAATAGAAAATAGGGCAGTGTACACAACACTGGGAATCTCTAGGACATGTCTACAAGTAGGCTACAAGCAATACCAATTGCCATTTTTTTGATACTAACTGGAAGGCTTGGCACCTATCTGCGTTGTTTTTCTAGACTTTCACCAAGGACACACAGGCCAACATAATACCATAACTACACTCCCATCCAGATTCGCCAAGGTATTCACCCATTTTTCTCAAAACGATAACCATTTTCAATGTGTCAAATATGTTACAATGTTCAATGCAATGGATACAAAATTTGTTTCAATTCACCTAATTCTCATACAATTTTTACAACAATCATAGCTATCCTCTACCGATAGCCTAAAATAGATATCTCTAAACAAATAATTAAATTTCAACACAGATATACTTTCAAACATTTCCAAGTAGGAGTGATAATTCATATCCAATTCCACCACCACTATCATCATTGTTCCAATTCCATAAAACCAACATCAATTTCTTTTTTTCTTTTTACAAATCAAATTTTCGCAATTTAGGGCAAACCCCCCCTTTCTTCAAAAATCAATCTCATGAATAAAATCCACCATTTATCACACCTAACCATTTTTACAAAGCCACAATCATATACAATAATCCATTTTGAAAACTCCTTTTTTTATTTCAAAACCAAAACCCTAGATTTTACCCAAAAATCCCGAAATCACAATATCCTTTTTAAAGGACAAATAACTAAGTTAAAAAATCATAAAAAGAGTCAAAGTAATCCCTACCTCAAGAAGAAGATCCAAAGGAAAGATGGGTAGAACTCGACAGAGCTGAAAACACGAACTTCTTCAATTAAAACGACGCCCTCGACGCGCTCTACCTTTTAAACAAAGGATCTAAGCTGAGGAAATCACTAGATCAAGGTGTATTTGGGCCAAATTTTCAAGAACTAGAGAGAATGAGAAGATTTGGAATTTAGAGAGAGAGAGAGAGAGAGGTGAAAAAGTGATCTAAAAAGTGATCTTTACAACTTGATATACGCACAGACCACTCGAGCGCCGGAATGGTTGCTCAAGCAACCAAGCACAACAAGTTAGACCGCTTGTAGACTTCCCATTTTTGACCGCCCTTAAGACTTAGGCGTCTCAGGTTGATCACTCGATGATGAAGGTTATGATGTGCAAATGTTCGATTTCTTTAGAAAGAAGAGCTTCTAAATCTCAACCTTACACCCCATTTTTGACCAAAACTATTTTAGACCTTAAAGCCCTTTCTTTCAAAATATTTTTGAAAATGTTTTACGATGTTCTGAGGCACACATTTCGTTAAATACTACACTTTTCGGTAAACTGAGCAAGGATAAAGTGGAAACAAATGAAAGCGAGGTGAACTCTTTGAAAAAATATTTAAAAAATCTTATTTAAAGGTTTGGAGTTGAAGAAAATTGGAGGAGAGGGACGAAAACTAGTTGGGGAAATGGTTGAGTATGAGACCGTTAAGAGAGAACTGAGCAGCCTTCACTAAATCAGGCCTATCTTTTTGCACACTTAGACTTTAGTTGTAAGACTACCACCATTGGAAAGTGGACTTCAAGGGCTTCAATTTAGACTCAATAATCTCCTAAATTCGAGTCTAGATAAGGGAGATATGGTTGTTTGAGTTTAGGCATCAATCTGATTAAGATAGAAATGAGCAACCTTCACTAAAATAGGAATATCTCTTTTCACACTTAGAATTTAGATGTGAGACTATCACCATTGAAAAGTAGACTTCCGGGGCTTCAATTTAGACTTAAGAATCACCTAAAACCGAGTTTGGATGAAGGAGATATGCCTGTTTGAATTCGGGTCTAGAAATAGATTTTTGTGGCCAGTAGGCCACTACTTGTAGACGCCCACTATTAGTGGCCGGTCGGCCACTACTTCTGGCCTGTCAGCCACTTGTGTAAAGCCCAGATATTTTTTCTAGCTATTCCCAAAAAGCTCCAGCTGTTCCTATATAGATATTTCCGACCTATGAGGCTATTTTTCTATATATACTTGACATCTTCTCATGTTTTTAGGTTACAAAAAATTCCAAAGGGACCAAAACTTGAAATACTCTATCTCTATCTTGCAACCTATAAAATCTCTCTCTACTCTTCCTAAACCAATATTGGAGCTCTCCTTGCTGAGATTATTGAGTCCAAATTTCAGCCTTTGAGAGTGAAAGACTTGTTGTTTGTGAAACAAAGTGTTATTCCTCTTCAAGATGTATATCCTTGGCCTTCTCTACACTACTTTTTCCTCATCTTTTCTTACTATTTTTGAACTATTTTTTGACTATTTTTATGGGCTGAAACTTGTGGTTTAAAGCTACCAAAGGTGGAGGGGTTAATCACCCTTCATTGAACCTTGCTCTCAAAGCTTTTGCCCTCTTGTTTCCTATTCTTTTCTTAACTTTTTTTGAGCTTTTTATCACTGAATTTCAAAGTTTTTCAGAGGCTAAAAATATTGTTTTGAGCTACCAAAAATGGAGCGGGTAGCCTCCATCTTCTTGTACTTGTTTACTAGCTTAACTTACTCCATGTTTTAGCTTATTGTTTTAGCTATTGTTAGCTTAATTACAGCACTTTTTTGGATTGTTTTAGCACTGTTTTAGAACTTTTTTTAGTTGTTCATTGTATTTGAGCTTTGTATAGCATGCTTATAGTGTAATAATCTTCATAGGCTTGGTGGTTTAGGCCTTAGCCACCAACCTATTTGAGTTGATAGCATTTATTTCAAGCTTTCCATACTTGTGATCACCTCTAATCATCTCTACAACCTTCCCCATTTCTTGGTTTTTCCTTTGTTTTGAAAGTTGTTTCAAACTACTTACTTGTTTAAGCTTGAGATTGAGGTCTTGTGCTTAATGGTTTAATCCATTTGGGGGTTCATTATTAATGGCATGATACTTCTCTCATGCCTAAAATAACTCTTGGTTTGGTACTCCTTTCCATTAAAGGACTTAAAGCTCACTTTTGGACTTAATTGACTAAGGAATGGTTGGTAATTAAAATGAAGTAATAAAATGGGGACTAAAATGATGCAAGATAAAATCAACTTGGGTTCAATCAGACATTAATTGAATCCATTGAGTCTTGAGTTGTTTCATACTTGTTAGTGATGTAAACGATTCAAGAGTCAATGTCAACCACTTCCCTTGATTAATCCATGATAGGGAGTGTAGACACCCCATTTTTGACCGTCCTCAAGACTTCGACGTCACCGTTTGAACACTTGGTGGTTATCCATGTTTGTGTTTGTCTTGAGTTCCCGGAGGTCTCGACTACGCGTCTCGCCTCAGGATCTCTCGATTCAACTATTTTGTGTCTGGTTTTGCACCAAACACTTGCGTTTTGCCTTTGAGGGACAGGGTAGGGCTTGTGGGCCATCCCCACACCTCACTGGCCATGGCTTTAGGCCACCGGCCCTATTTTCTTGCCACCGGCCATTGGTGATGGCCGGTCGGCATTATTGGTGGTCGGTCGGCATCTTTTGTGGTCGGTCGGCAATCTTTGTTGGCCGATTGGCTCTTTTTCTGGCCGAGACCTCTTCTTGAGGGAGGCCTTACCCTTTTGATCCCCCTATTTTAGCTTCTTGAGGAAGCTTGAACCTTTCGAACCCTTGGTTCTAGCTTCTTGAGGAAGCTTGAATCTTTTGAACCCTTGGTTTTAGCTTCTTGAGGAAGCTAGAACCTTTTAAACCTTGGTTCTAGCTTCTCCAAGAAGCTTGACCCTTTTTAGCTTCTCCAAGAAGCTTGGACCTTTTTAGCTTCTCCAAGAAGCTTGAACCTTTTTAGCTTCCCCATGAAGCTTAACCCTTTTTAGCTTCTCCAAGAAGCTTGAACCTTTTTAGCTTCTTGGAGAAGCTTGCACCTTTTTAGCTTCTCCAAGAAGCTTGAACCTTTTTAGCTTCTTGGAGAAGCTTGCACCTTTCTAGCTTCCAAGAGAAGCTTGCACCTCTTGAACCTTTTGCCTAGCTTCTCCAAGAAGCTTGGCTCTTTTTGTCTAGCTTCTCCAAGAAGCTTGGCCTTCTTGACCCCTTTGCTTTGCTTCCCTTGGAAGCTTGCCCCTTTTGACCCTTTTTGTGTTAGCTTCTCTAAGAAGCTTAGCACCTTGTCTTGCTCTATATATAGAGAGCCTCTCCACCATTTTCAAGGGTTAGAAAAACTGATATATATATAGAATATATATCACTCTCTCTCTATATCTCTCTCTCTACATTTGTATGTGTTAGAGTGCTCCAAAGTGAGTGATTCTTGCCCCCTTTGCACCACAACTCCTATCCTAACACCTCCATCATCAACCTAAGGAGCTTGGAGGCCATTTTCAGAGGCTAAGGGACTGGTTTTTGATCTAAGAAGCTGCTGGTTTCGTTGGTCTACAAGGGTGAGCCTTTAATCCTCTTTTATTCCCCGTTTTTGCACCAGCTTTTAGCCTGTCTTTCTTGCTGTTTTGAGCTTTGTGTATAACATAAAAAAGTTCTTTTTTTTTGTGTTTAAGATACTTCATTAAGGACACTTTTGTGTTTGGGGTCGTTTACCCCCTCTTAGGCCTTGTTTGGCCCCATTTTGTGCTATTTTTGGTGAACTTCGGGACCACCTTGTTTGGGCCTCCTCACCACTGAAATCTTGAGGGATTTCAATGGTGAGGATGGTGGTTTAGGGTCCTAAGAAGGAGAGGGCCATCCCCTCTCCTTGTTGTCTTCAAAAAGTCCCATTTTAGCCTCATGTGTGAGCACCATTTTTAAGTTCATGTTGGCCATGTCTTAAGTATTATTTGTGCTTATTTTGCCATGATATAGCACTATTTTTAATTAGTTTAGACACACCATGCATGCTTAGCATGCTTGTCTTGTAATGCCATGAAATTACCTTAACATGTATCTAGCATTTGGACCACTATGCTTACTTGTTTTGGCTTAGCTTTGTGAAGATTTTATGCTTGTTTTGACATGCTTAAGGATTTTTTTGGGTCATTTGAGTCATCCATGCTTTGCTTAGTATAGCTACCATGCAACCTCTCTTGTATACCTTAAGCGTTGACCCCTCTAGCATGCCATCCTTGCTTTGTTTCAGTGGTTTGGAACCATTTTTCATGCCATTTCAGTCCTCATGGTGTGCCTATATGCTTGCATTTGATGTCTCTTTAATGCTTTATAAGGTTGTCATCTCATGCTCCATGTTTGGCCTCTTTTGTATGCTTGTATGTTTAGACCATTTAGATGCCATCTAGGTGTGTCTTTGGTCTTATTTAGATCTACATTGGGGCTGTTTGGGGTCCCCTTGGCCCTTTGGGGTTTGGTTGGCATGGCCATGGTTTGAGCCCTTTGATTGGTCTCAAGCTTTGGGCTTGTTTATATGCTTTGATTGCTTGGTTTAATTGGTTTGGCACCATATTCTTGCATGTTTTCAGAGTTTAATATGCATGCCATATGCCCATGTTGTTCCTCTTTTAAGTGTGCTTAAAAGTTATCTCTATTTGCCTAAGTGTTGGACATTGCATGCATGCCTATTTGTATGTGTTTTGGCTTCCATTCTTGAGCATGTTGGCCACTGTTTTGGGCCTAGTTGAGGGCTGTCCAAATTAGTTTAAGTCCACTCTTTACATGTTGTTACATGCCTTACACTTTGCATGCTTTGATTGCATCATGTCTTCCATGACCACTAGCTCGCATACTTGTTCATTATTTGCTTGTTTGCATTGCCATGTTGCATACTTAGTTAACATGCCTAGGTTGCATTGCATTTGGCATGCATGCCTTGCCTCTTGATCAAGTGATAGAGGTTGGGCTTTATATGTTTATTTGGTTTGCATGACATTTAAAATCAAAGTGCATACTTGGTTTCTTTGGGCCATCACGCATCGAAATGCGCGATTGGTGGTCTGAGAATCAAGAAACATACCCCTTTGAGTCAAAAGCATGATAAGGGATGTGTTGGTGCACACATTTGCTTGAAAATTCCATGCCATACACTACTTGCCCTCACATCACAATTGCGGTGTTCTGCGAGAAGTTTTGGCGGTCATTTGCATATAGTGCCGACCGGCCATCCATTGTCGGCCGATGGATTAATTTGTGGCCGGTGGTCATTTCCATTGGCCGGTGGCCATTCCCCTTAGCCGATGGTGTTCCACAGCACTCAGAGAAGCAATCCTGGGGCTTTGGCAATTTTCAGAGAAGCAGGCGATAGCGAAAGAGGCAATGCAATGGCAGCGAGTTTCCGGGCGAAGCCAATCCAAGCATGCGTGCATCCCTCTTCCTAAGGCCATTTTACTGCTTTAAATAGCTTAATTAATTTGTTAATTAGTTAAGGGTTTGTAATATGTAATTAGCTAGGGTAGTTAATTATTTATTCGGTTTGTATATTTATTTGGTCCCTCCGAGTGAGGGCGTATTTGTAATAAGTGTGCGTGGATGTGTGCATGTCTTCCAACCCCACGTCTTTCTTCCCTTTTATTTACCTACTTATGATGGTAGATTAGGGCATGTTTAAATTAGCATACCTTATGCTATGCATGCGTGCATTCATACATTTGTCTCACATGTATCGGGCTCGGCACATCATACAAACCGCATCGTACTTCAACTCCAAATTGAATACATGTTATTTGTAGCATTCCATATACCATGTTTAGGATAGCCGAGCCTGTCTAAGATTGCATCCTTGCTTGTGTGGCATTAGCCGCTTAACATGAACTAGGATCATGCATTTGATTACTAACTAGTTTCTGTTTTGGTTTGGAGTACTAGGTAAGCTTTTATGCTTTAGCATATCGCATGCGTGTGAATGTTGCCATAATAGCATGATTACCATGAGGCTAGTTGCTTATGTGATATAACTGCTTGCATGCCTGTGGATGGAGGTCAAATCACTTAAATTGGAACAATGCATGAAAACTGTGAGTTCTTTTTTAAGCCCACTAAATAGTGGCAAAACCGTCTTTTCTAAAGACCACTTGAGGGTGGCAAAACAGCATTTTAGCACCGCTTGCAGTAGCAAACCATTTTCAAAACAAACATGAAATGTTTTGTTCCAACTTAGGCGATTTGGTCTATACTTGTTTGCTGTGCGCATAACATAGTAATTCTAGGCTAATAACCGGAATAAGAACACATAATGTTTTCAAAATTAGATATCACGGTTAGTAGAGGCCGATCTTCAGATCGGGCGAGAGGGGGTGCTCATAGCTGACCTTCCCCAATCGTACCCAAGTTCCCGAGCCGAGGCAACTTTGGTGATGACGGATTCGTGGCCTTTGGCACCGAGTCAGGGTTTCCTAAATTTCCCCATTAAAAAATATTTAGGTGGCGACTCTGTATCTGGCAAAGCAGTCCATGTTTGGCACTTCTTTTCAAAATTTGTTTTTTTCTCAAAACGATTTGCCAGAGTTGGACTCTTTTGGTTCAGATTTAGAACCGCAAACAAAATCGAGTCCGAACTGTAGCGAGGTCCCCCGCGGGCGTTGTTACAGGGAGGAGGTTTGAGAGTCTTTATTTATGCATTTATTGAAATTGTACACCTTGGTTTATAGGCTATCATGCAATGAAATTGCATCAATTGATGGCTTGTGAATTGAGCTTGCCACTCCTTTGAGCTGTTTCGATGATAAGGAGGGTTAAGGTGTACAAACATATCTTGAGGAATACCCTGTTTGTACTCTGTATGCCTTCTGTTGCAGCAGGGGAAACCAAGCTTAAGTGGCCGGCAGACCACTATTTCTAGACAGCAGGCAACCATTTGTGGCCGGCCAGCCACCACTTCTAGCTTGCCGGCCATTTTTGTAAAATTTAGCAATTGTTTTTTTGGAACAGAACAGAGTAGAGACTGAGGTGAAAGATGTTCTACTGTGTAACAGAAGCATTCTGGCAGCAAAACAATGTGCTTTTTGAGCGGAAATCCGTGCATGCATGAGCATTCCTTGCTTCCTGGTGGCTGATTAGTTAGCTTAATTGCTTATTTCATGTTGTATTAATGTTGTAATTAATTAGCTATTTGTAATTAATTAATTAATGTAATTAATTAGTTAGTTCATAGAATAGTTAATTAATTAATTGGTTTTGTAATAACTAGCTAGCATAGTTAGTTTATTCGTGTTGTAATAGTTAATTAATTCATTTTGTAATAGCTAGTTAATTAGCTTAGCTAGTTAGTTTATTTGGAACCTCTTGCGTGAGGGCACAATTGTAATAATGTGTATGTCTTTCAATCCCATGTCTTTCTCCCTTTTATTTAACTACTTATGATGGTTAGTTTAGAGCATCATGTTTTGTTTAGTATCTCTCATGCCTTGCATCCATTGTCTTACATGCATTGAGCTCGGCGCGTCATTCTAACTTGCATTGTAGTTAATCACTTATTTGAATACGTACTTAGACCGCATGCTATCAAATTGACTCGCATGACATACCTAGTAGCCGAGCTTAGTAGTTGCATATCGCATGTGTTGCATTTGTCATATCACATAGTTAGTATCATGCATTATTCTAACTTTGTCACCTTTTTTGGGTTGGAATACTAGGTAAGCTTTTATTTACTTTAGCATATTACATAAGTGTAGTTATTTCCATGTCTAGCATGCTTGCCATGAGGCTAATTGCTTAATTAATAAATTGTTTGAATGCCTGTAGATAAAGGCTAGTTGCTTGAATTGAGATAGTTTGATTAATGTACATTTGAGCCCACTTTTTCAAGTGGCACATTCACAAACTCTTTTAAAAAATAAACATGAAATCAAATGTTCCAATTTTGGCAAAATAGTCTATACTTGTGTGCGCATCACATAGTAATGTTAGCCTAATAAATCAAAACGAGAGCATATAATGTAAATAAGATTCACAGCATGATTAGTAGAGACCGATCTTTTGATCGAGCAAGTGGGGGTGCTCAATTCATGACCTTCCCCTCTTGTACCTAAGTTCCCGAGCTGAGACAATCTCGGTGATGATGGACACATGGCCTTTGGCACGAGTCATGGGTTTCCTAAATTTTTCAAAAATATTTAGGTGGCGACTCTGTATCTGGCAAAGTAGTCTATTTTTAGCAATTTGATTTAAAATCGATTTTCCAAAAGTTTTGCCAGATTTGGACTCTTTGGTGTTTATCTATTTCATATTGCACTTGTGAGATCAGATTTAGAATCGCAGGAGTCCGAACTATAGGGCTAGTCGTCTTCCGAAAGGAGCGTGAAAAGTCGAGTTACACCGCTTGAGTGACCAAGGTGACCGCTTAAGCGAAAAACACCACCCTTCTAGTACTTTTGCAGACCTACAAAAGTATTGTGAGTTCTAAAAGTCTGCTTGAGTGCAAGAAGGATCGCTCTAGCCAAGACCGCTCGAGCGCAAGAAACATCACTTGAGTGAAGAATGCCATACTCCCAGTAGTTTTACAGGCATGCAAAAGTACTAGAAGTCCTCAAAGTTCGCTCGAGCACAAGAAAGTTCGCTTGGGCAAACAATCAAAAATCTAGGTAGCACAGTTTTGAAAAAACTAACTCCCAACCTGTTTCAAACACAACCAAGATACTCCAATAGCCAAACTCAACAAGGAACAAGATGGAAGAAGACATGAACAACCATTAAGGCAAGAAAACCCGGATACAATACAATAAACGGGTCGGGTTTAAATTAGAGTCGCTATAACCTCTCCCCATAAGGGATTTCGCCTCCAAAATTTTAAAATCAACACAATAACTGATGTATTTAAATAAATTACAACAACTCATAATCATGACCCATCCACCGGTCATTCAATCTCAAAATAATGATCAACAAGTTTTCAATATTGAATATGTAATTAATTTTTCCCGAAACATATACAATGTTCACATATCATCATCATAACAAGGTTTTCATTACACGTTTCAAACATTAACAAAAAGATCCAGATACTTCTCAAGGACTTCCACATCACATTTCCAAGTTGCCTCCTTAACCCCATGGTGTTTCCACAACACCTTTGCTAATGGAATTGTCTTGCCTTGCAAGACTTGGTCCTATGTATCTAGTATTCTAACTGGTTTATCCCCATACGAGGAATCCTTAACTATCTCCAACTTGGCCAATCCAACACATGTGATGGATCTGACTCATATTTCTCAAGCATACAAATATGAAACACGTCATGAATCTTGGAAAGCTACGGCGGCAAGGCTAAACGATAAGTTACCTCCCTAATGCGCTCTAAGATCTCAGAAGGCCCAATAATCTAGGAGATAACTTTCCGCTCTTCCCAAGCTTCATCAGACCCCATCTAAGTGATATTTTCATGAAGATGTGATCTCCGACCTCAAATGATAACGGCTACCTCCTATAGTCGGCATAGCTCTTTTGACGACTCTGAGCTGAAACCAACCTCTTACGGATAAGTGCAACCTTCTCCGTTGTTTTTCGGACTAACTTAGGACCTAACATTGGTGCGTCACCTACCTTGGCCCAATACATAGGAGATTTATATGGTCGGCCATACAAGGCCTCAAATGGTGCCATGCCAATACTTGCCTGAAAGTTATTGTTGTAGGCAAATTCTACTAAAGGCAAGTGCCTCTCCCATGACCCCTTAAAGTCAAGAACACAACCTTGAAGCATATCCTCTAGGATTTGAATGGTACACTTTGATTGCCCATCAGTCTGAGAATGATAAGTGGTACTAAACGTCAATCTAGTGTCCAAGGCATTCTTTAGGCTCTGCCACAATCGAGCTGTGAAACGCTGATCTCTATCTAAAATAATAGTTACAGGGACCCCGTGAAGTTGCACTATGTCTCTAATATAAAGGTCGACAAGGTAATCTACTGAGTCACTCGTGTGTATAGGTACAAAGTGTGCCGACTTGGTTAAACAATCAACTATCATCTACATATCATCATTACCCCGTTGAGCCCTTGAATGACCCACAACAAAATCCATAGTGACATGCTCCCACTTCTACTCGATTATAGGCAAGGGTTGCAACAAACCCGCTGGCCTCTGATGCTCAGCTTTCACTTGTTGACAAGTAAGACACCTCGAAACAAACGAGGCTGCGTCTTTCTTCGTCCTCCTCCACCAAAAAGGGCCACTAAGGTCGGAATACATCTTGGTGCCTCTTAGATGTACCGCAAGGCGCTAATGGTGGAACTCTCAGAGTACCTCTTCCCTACAAGATTCCAACACGAAAAAATGGTCAAGATATTTAACACTCGAGTTAGAATACACGTTCAAGCCCTTCTCTACCTTCTCACTAGATATCTTTTCTCGGATAGACTCTACCTCGTGGTCACCCCATTGTGCTTCTATTACTCGGCTCACAAGTGTAGGTTGGGCAACCATAGTAAACAAGGCTGCAGACTCAACGGACTCACTAAGATGCAAGTCAAACTTGCCAATAACACCTAACATCTCCCATTCTCGAATGACAATACTAGCTACACTGCTAATGGATTTCCTACTCAAGGCATCGACCACTACATTGGCTTTCTCCATATATTAGTGTAACTCAAAGTCGTAATCCTCCATAAATTCCATCCACATTTTCTGCCTTAGATTCAAATATTTCTATGAAAACAGATACTTCAGACTTTTGTGATTGGAGAATATCTCAAACCTCTCACCATACAAATAATGTCTCAAAATCTTCAAGGCAAAGATCACAGTTACTAGCTCTAAGTCAGGAGTAGGGTAGTTTCTCTCGTGTGTTTTCAACTGTTGTGAGCCATATGCTACCTTCCCCTCTTGTATCAAAACACAATCCAAAGCTTCCCGAGACGCATCATAATACACAGAATAGCCTAAACCCCTTGGTGGGTTATTTTACACACAAAAATAAACACTAAACTGTACCAAATTCCTTAGAATAATAGTAAGTACAAGTATTGATCCACATAGACAAATGTGAAATTAAACTAATTTAATTATTAAATTCCTAAATTAATTTTGATCAAATTCATAAACTAATAATAATTAAAATACTAAGAGATTAAACTAGCAATTAAAAGTAAAATTGGAATTATTGATTTTGGGAAAAACCTAGGGTAATGAATTCACCACTAGTTACATAAATAAGGTCTGAATTTGAAAATCAATTATGTTACGGTTTGAACCAAATAATACCTTGCAACTAGAAGTTCGAAGCATTGATCAAGAGAATTATCACGTTCAATGTATAGCCATGAACCATATCGAGTAGCATGAGTCATTCGCTTTAAACTAGGGTAGCAAAATGACTCGTCCCTCGTAGTATGGCTCATCTCATACCTTGAATATGAAAGAATAGCAAACCATTGCATGGAAAGCATTCAACAATCACAGAAAGAAGAATACTTGAAGAAATAATGGAAAATATTGTAGACACCCCATTTTTGACCGCGCTTAAGACTTGGGTGCTATTGATGGTTTACTTGGTGATGAAAGATGTGCAGGGCAAAGGTTTGATTTCTTCGGCAAGAGGAGATTCAAATCCTAACCTCACCCCCCCTTTTGGACCAAAGCTATTTGTAGACGTCCCCGAACGCATCCCGGGCGAGGAGTGCGAGTCCCCCCCCCGGTTCTGGTTCGATATCGGGTCTATTACAATTCAAGGACTCAAATGTCACGGTTCTTAATCTTGAACCAAAGAGTCCAAATCCGGCAAATCGATTTTGAAAACAGATTTTTGAAAGAAGTGCCAAACATAGACTGCTTTGCCAGATACAGAGTCGCCACCTAAATGTTTTTTAATGGGAAATTTAGGAAACCCTGACTCGGTGCCAAAGGCCACGTGTCCGTCATCACCAAAGTTGCCTCGGCTCGGGAACTTGGGTACGATTGGGGAAGGTCACTTCGTGAGCACCACTTCGCCAAAGACCGGCCTCTACTAATCATGATATCTATTTTTGAAAATATTGTGAGTTCTTATTCCGGTTATTAGCCTAGGTTACTATGTGATGCGCACAGTATACAAATATAGACCGAGCCGCCTGAATTGGAACAAAACACTTCATGTTTGTTTTTGAAAATGGTTTGATGGTGCTACCTGCAGGTAGGCTAAGACGTAGATTTGCCACCCTCGGGTGGGCTTAGAAAAACATGATTTTGCCACTATCTAGTGGGCTTAAAACAAACATTTGATGAATTGTCCAATCCAAGTAACTCAACCTCCACCCACAGGCATTCAAGGCAGTTATATCACATAAGCACGTAGCCTCATGGTAAGCATGCTATTCATGGCAACATTCACACGCATGCAAGGATGCTAAAGCATAAAACTCACCGAGTACTCCAAGCCAAAACAGAAGCTCATTAGAAATCATGCATGATACTAAATATACAGGATTGCCTAATGCAACACATGCAAAAATGCAAACTATAGCGGGCTCGGCTATTCTAAACATGGCATATGGAATGCTACAGCTAACATGTATTTAACTTGGAATTGAAATACAAATGCAGTTAGTATGATGCGCCGAGCCCAGTGCATGCAAAATAGATGAATGAATGCAAACACGCTATCATACTGTACGCTAATTGAAATATGCCCTAGTCTAACCATCATAAGCTGGTAAATAAAAGGGAAGAAAGGTGTGGGGTTGGAAGACATACATCACACTCACGCACACTTATTACAACATTTCCCTCGCACAGAGGGTCCGAATAAATATACAGTCCCAAATAAAAGAATAGTACAGTCCAAATAATACAGTCCAAATAATGTACAAATTCCTAATTAATTAACAAATTAACTAAGAAAATAGATAAACTGGCATGCAAGCCAGGGACTGCCTTGATTCCATTCCGGATGATGAATGATGCATGCCCGGGTTGCCTTTGCCCGGAAATCCATGACGATGCCCCAATTAGCCTCTGTTTTGCAATGATTCTTGAAAAGCGCGCCAAGCCTCGGAAGACCGCTGATTCTTGATATGCTGCAACAGAGAGCAGGAAAGGGGCATAGCAATGTATTTTCACAAATGTATGCATGTCTCGATCCTCGTACCACCAATCACGCATCTCGATACATGATGGCCGAGGAACCGAATTGCACAACTCAATATAGGATGAATGCATACGAACACTACAACAAAACCTAACTCCATCATGGATAATTCGGAGTGTCGGTGACTTGGGAATTGAGACACGTTCCGTCACTCGGAGTACGGAACGTACCTCGTTTCCCATGCCTGGGCTAACTCCTATCCCGAACACAATGCAATATGCATGATATGCGTGAAATGCAACTAAGATACAATCCTAGCATGCACAATGTTTTGGAATGGCATACACGCTATACGAGGTAATACACAACCGATCATACACAATGCTATGAATGAAATGGCATACGCGATGCAATAATGGGCTTACACCAACATAAGAGAGCCTCAGCTGCACTCACATAGGAGGCCATAAGATGGAAATGAGACACTCGAAATACGTACACACATGCACGCAAACCGAGGACGGACCCTCAAGCACCGAAATGCCACTCTAATGAGACATGGCAAAGACATGGTATATGATATGAGAACATGCAAAAATCAGTGACAAAATGAGGGGCAAAACAGTCCCGAAACGAGGCGAAATGACACCCGATGCATGGAATCACTCCCGAAATGCAAAACTAGGTACATGAAATGGCTTACAGCTATACAAAGCATGCATGATTCGTACATGAAGTGTGAATACAGAAGCTAGGCAGCCCCAAAATAAGAATTTTTACAGTTCGAAGCATGGCCAAACAGCAAGCACAAGTAGGGCTAAAATGGCATACAAAAATGGCTCCGCAAGGGAGGCAATGAAGCAAGTGGTAGACGCAAAGCCCAAAAAGAAAAAGATCCTTCTACAACACTGAAGAGGGACCAAAAATATGACTATTTACAGTAGATGAAAAGCCTCAAATCAGTATACAAACATGCTCAAAATGCAATGCAAGATTAAGGCCAACAAAGGGGCAAAGAAGTAACTGATATATGGGGGGCTCAAAAAAGTGAGAGAACTCAACAATATTGAAGAGGGTCCCAAAATATGGCACTTTACAGTATATGATCAAGCCCAAATCAGTATACAAACATGCTCAAAATACAATGCAAGATTAAGGCCACAACAAGGCTATAACACAAAGTATACAAAATATTTCTCAAACAGCCAAGGACCCTTAATAAAACATGACAAGGGGGTCAAAATATGGCTACTTTCAGTTCTGATCATGGCCGAAAAACAGAAGTAAGGTAAGCTAACAAAACATGCAAAAATGGGGACCAAAGAGGGGTGTAATGGCACGTGATACATGGAGGTCCCAAACAGTGTTGAGCCCTTCTTCAATGTTGAAGAGAGGCTCAAAATAGGCCTATTTACAGTTTACATCAGGCCCCAAAACAGATCACACATAAGCCAAAAATACTATGTAAAATAATGGCATTCAAACGGGTATTGAAGCAAGTGCAACAAGGAGGTCCCAAACAGTTAGGGCCCCTTAATGAAAGGTGAAGAAGAGCTAAAAAAAAACACTACTTTTGTTTTTGATCGGAGCTCAAAACAGTAAGAAAAATGGCTAAAAAGAATGATACAAAAATGAGCCAAAAAGAGGGAAATGGTAACTCACCCTTGTAGACCAATCTTTAGCAACTTCTTGGACCAAATTTGATGCCTCCTAGCCTCTGAGAAAACCTCCAAGCTGCTGGAAATGGAAGTGGTGGTGTGGTGCTAGGTGATGGTGTGTAAAAATGATTAAGAACTTAAGGGGTTTTGAGGTTTAGAGTAGAGAGAGAGAGAAATTTAATGTGAGAGGCTTATACAAAAATCTCTAACCCTAAAACACAGACCTGGGGTGCTGTATTTATAGGCAAAAGAGGCTGGAAAAGAGGGGAAAAAAAAGGGAGGGAAATATTTCAAGTTTCCCTCCAAAAATTGGCCTAAAGTGAGACAAAGAGGCAAGTGGTAGCTGCGGTTCTGAAACCGAAGAGAGCCCTTCAACAAAGTTGAAGAGGGGCTCAAAAAAAGACACTTTCTAATTTACGACCAAGTCCAACACAGCCCACAATTATGCCTAAAATACCGTGCAAAATAGTCCTAAAAAGAGGTAAAGAGGCAAGTGATAGATGGAGATCTCAAACAATAAAAGGTCCTTAATAAAACATGAAAAGGACCTCAAAATATGACTATCTCAAGTTTGGGTCGGAGCCCAAAAATGCAAAATGAAGGTTCGGGAGCCGAAACACGCAATTTGGGGCCCCAAAAGTGGGCTGTTAGGCACCGGAAGTGGTGTCCAACCACGAAGTTGGTCTCTCGGACCACAGTGTCCCTCGAAAGGAAGGAAATAAGGTGTGTGCCAAAAATCGGAGCAAACAGAGGTGGTTAGGCGGTCCCGAACTGAGGCACACGGCCTGACGGCTCCGAAAACCGGGAACCAAGCTCCGAAATGGAAAAAATGGCCTGCGACCACGAAA
Source organism: Camellia lanceoleosa (assembly GCA_025200525.1). Taxonomy (NCBI): domain Eukaryota; kingdom Viridiplantae; phylum Streptophyta; class Magnoliopsida; order Ericales; family Theaceae; genus Camellia; species Camellia lanceoleosa. Next base: position 83,816,788 of record CM045772.1, on the reverse strand, counting down.
CGTAGCCTACGGCCACTGAGAGATGATCTACGAGACCTCTCCCTCCTTTCGGGAAGAGAAAATAGAGAAAACAGAGCCTGGTTCGCAAACCGAGGCAAAGCACGAAAGAGTCCGAAAGTCTGGAGGCAAGGCTCGCAGCCGAGACTCTGAAACCTTTGGACGAGCACGATATGCAACATCACCAAGCGCTCAATCGGTGACGTCTGAGTCTTAAGGTCGGTCAAAAATGGGGTGTCTACAGTTGCCCCTCTTTGACAGAACTCGAAAGTCATAAGAATGACGGGAGTGAATGTCAAAGCCCAGAGACGATCCATTTTTGACAAGGCCGAAGACTTAGACAAAGCAGACAAGATAGACAAAAATGTGCCCGCAGGCAAGGGCAAAATGCAAATGATATGCGGGAAGATTTTGATAATTGGACTTATACGCTACGCGAAGCCGATTTGAAAATTGGACTTACACGCTACGCGAAGCCGGTTTGAAGATTGGACTTATACGCTACGCGAAACCGGTTTGAAGATTGGACTTACGCTCTGGCCGGGTTTGTATGCAAAACAATGTAATGTACTAACAAGTACAGGTGAGGTGCGCAAGACAGTGCGAATGAAATGCTGAGGAAGGAATAAAGAGAGAAACGTAAGGAGTTATCCCAGTGTTTCGAAGTGGTTTAAGCATTGGAACGTATTCCAAATGCTCTTAACCAAAGAGTGGGAAGGGCGTATCCGGAGGTTAGGACGTATCCCAAAGGTTAGGGACATATCCCAAGGATTAGGGACGCATCCGAAGGTTAGGGACGTATCCTGAGGATTAGGGACGTATCCGAAGGTTAGGACGATCCGAAGGTTAGGACGATCCCAAAGGTTAGGACGTATCGAGATATTAGGATGTATCCGAGATTAGGCGTATCCCAAAGATTAAGGACGTATCCCAAAGATTAGAAAAGAAAGAGAAACATAGGGACGTATCCCAGTGTTCTGCAAGGAATGTGAAACATAGGGACGTATCCCGGTGTTCCGCAAGGAATGTGAAACATAGGGACGTATCCCAGTGTTCCGCAAAAGAGGAGAAACGTGGGGCGTATCCGGTGTTCGCAAGGAATGTGAAATATAGGACGATCCGATGTTCGCAAGAGAGGAGAAACGAAGGGTCGTATCCCGGTGTTCTGCAAGGAATGTGAAATATAGGGACGTATCCGGTTCCGCAAAGAGAGGAGAAACGAGGGGCGTATCCCGTGTTCGCAAGGAATGTGAAATATAGGGCGTATCCGGTGTTTGAATGGTGTAAGCATTGAACGTATTCGAACACTTTTAACGAAGAGGAGAGACATAGGGGCGTATCCCGGTGTTTCAGAATGGTGTAAGCATTGGAACGTATTCCGAACGCTTTTAACCGAAGAGGGAGAAACATAGGGACGTATCCCGGTGTTTCAGAATGGTGTAAGCATTGGAACGTATTCCGAACGCTTTTAACCGAAGAGGGAGAAACATAGGGACATATCCCGGTGTTTCAGAATGGTGTAAGCATTGGAACGTATTCTGAACGCTTTTAACCGAAGAGGGAGAAATATAGGGACGTATCCCGGTGTTTCAGAATGGTGTAAGCATTGGAACGTATTCCGAACGCTTTTAACCGAAGAGAGAGAAACATAGGGACGTATCCCGGTGTTTCAGAATGGTGTAAGCATTGGAACGTATTCCGAACACTTTTAACCGAAGAAAGGGAAACATAGGGACGTATCCCAGTGTTTCGGAATGGTGTAAGCATTGGAACGTATTCCAAATGCTTTTAACCGAAGAGGTCTAACCCGTCGCATGCGCGAGGAGAAAGAGTGATAATTGCAAGTGAAAAGGTGCGTAACAATGCAGGTGAAGTGGGCATAACAATGCAAGTAATGAGCATAACAATGCTAGACAGATGTGCATAACAATGCAACGAATGAGCATAGTGTGATTGATACACAAAGTGAGCAGAGTATGATAGACATACTAAAGGTGAACACAAAGTGTGATAGATGCACTATGTGAACAAGTGTGATTGATACACTAAAGGTGTGTGATAGATACACAAAAGGTGAACACAAAGTGTGATAGATGCACTGAGTGAACAAGTGTGTTTGATGCACTAAAGGTGTGCGATGGATACACAAAAAGTGAATATGTGCGTGATAGATACACAAAGTGAGAATGTGTGTGATAGATACGAAAAAGTGAGAATGTGTGTGATAGATACACAAAATGAATGAAGTGTGATTGATACACTAAATGAATGAAGTGTGATTGATACACTAATAAATGATCTAAAACGGAACTTCTTTGGATGAACCGTAGATACAATATTGTGCATGACTGAGAAAGAAACTTGATAGGTACAATGCATTACAATGCATGATGCTTAAGGAAAGCAATAAATGGACAAAGCGGCACTTTAGAAAGCACCTCCTGAGGTGAGTGGCGGTGAACCGCTCTACTCTGACGGGGATCTCCCCTCGTGCTCTTCGAACACTTTACCTTGAACTCATAGTACAAAGGCTCTGAAATGTTGACAAGTAACAACATCTGTATGTAGGAGCTACTTACGCCGCTTGTTTTCTGATCATATCCACAACTTTCCCTATTCTCCAACGGGGTGACAGACTAGGTTGGTCCAGTATCCAGAATTGAGGTGCATACACGCTATCTCAACCTATGGGGCTTCCATACGGATTTCAAGCCGAGGACACGCCTCTGGGTATTTAAACCAGACTTTAGTCTTGGAAATCCTGAACCTTTGCATTCTAGGCAACAGCCATTCGAACTCTAGTTTCCACCGTCGCAGTTGGTCTCCTAGGAACTCATTGCGAACACAGCCAAGATGACCCCGGCAAGGAACTGGTACTTAGAGAGAGCACTTCTGATCGCCATTCTGGCTTGAGGTAGACTTGATCTTGAGCTTGAGGTAGAGGCACACCCATACTTCGGAGCATTGGCAAGACCTGAAGAGGTACACACGGAATACAATCTCGGAGCCTACTGAAGTTGGAACAAACTCAGATGCCCGACATTTTCCTCTTTTGCTTTTAAACTGCGATCTGGAACCATTATAGCTTCAGATAGGTCCTAGTTCTACTGTTCTCATATGACCTGAGTTGAATCCTGCGGTTTTATGAAAGAACAAATTCTGTTTTGCACAAATGTGGAGAACGGCACGGCACTCGGAGCACAAAACAATTTTATTTTTGAAATTGAGAGATGAGTTTTTCGACCAGGTATTGAGCCTACGACTGAACACAGCAAAACGACTCAACAAGGAAATAAATGGCACACAACCTAGACACATCGAGTAACACTCGAAACGACTCAAAACAAGAAACGAAATAAAACAAAAAGACACGACACTCAGACGTGCACAGGGAGCCTGTTTCACCGGGTAGTGTTTCCCACCCTTTTCTTATTTGTGGTTCTCACATCACTCGGCCCTCAAGCTCTGTTTTTCTGAAAAAGCCCTTTTCTCACTTTTCCTCTCATCGCACATCTCTCTATTCTTCAATCTCTCATTTTTCAATCCCTCCCCTGGGTGGTTGATGGATAAACAGCAAGTTGTGGGCTCGTGCCCCTAGCATTCTGCTAGATTCTCTTTCTTCCGCTTACAGCTAGTGAATTCCTCCCACAGAGAGGTTGCGCTACAACTGGGTGTGTAGCAAATTTGCAGCTGACATCGGTTGACGATGCTCTGCTGGAGAGTTTGGACGTAATCAGATGTGTCCAGATGAGGGAGTGGAATATCTTGATCCATTCCAGTTCGTGCTTCGCACTGGGCTTGATACCTCGTTGCTCGGAGGATGAGGGAGCTTTTCGGCCCTTTTGTTGTCGCCTTCAGTTGTGCCTTTTCTGGCAGGTAGAGTGCCCTTCTTGGCAAGTATTTTGACAAAGGGAAAAGATGTAACTCTGACTCAACTGTGCCCCTAGTTCATCATGTTGACCATTTTTTATTTTTTAGAGCTTTTGCTAAAGTAATTTTGACCGACATGAGAGTTAGATTAACATGCTTGTTCAATTTTTGATTTGAAATCATGCAAGTCAGGTTATGAGCACTGAAAATTTTCCTTTTTTAGGTCCAAGAAGTGGTCCAGTTTTTTGAAAAGATGGAACAATTTTTGAGAAAATTAGTCAACCTCAGTAAAAATTCTCAAAAACCATTTTTGCAAACGGCCACTTGCTCAACGAGCGTGAAACCTACTCCTGAGATGCACAACCTCGGATCCAAAGGAAAACTGCCTCGTGCTTGAAGAGAACTGCATGGCAACGGAAAGTTGCCCCTTGTTTGAACGGCACCGCAGCGCATTGAATGGCAACAGAAAGTTGCCCCTTGTTTGAACGGCACCGCGGCGCGTTGAATGGCAACGGAAAGTTGCCCCTTGTTTGAATGGCACTGCAGCGCATTGTAGTCAGTCCTCAGAGTGACGAACACAACCAGACTCTCAGATACAGTGAAGACAAAGACCAGAACCATCACATGGACACAATCGAATTTGAAGTGTTTACAGCTAGACTTCAGGATGAAGTTGCCTACGTATCCCAAACATGGGAATCAAGCCTTACGTAGTTCGGGGTAAGGTACACTCGGGTATTAACCTCTCCCTTTTAGGCTCTAACTTTTGCCAAGGCGCCCGTCGTGGGTTTTCGACCTTGCGAGCTTCTGTTTTTCTTTTCTTTTCAATTCTTTTCTTCTTTCTTTTTTTTTTTTTTCTCTTTTCTTCTTTTTTTTTTTTTTTTGCTTTTTGTATATATCTTTTCTTGCTCTAACTTTTGCCTGGGTCGCCCTTCCGGGTTTTCGGCCCAGCGAGCCTCTCAAAGGGTAAAAGTGAAACAGGTCCATGCCAAATGGTTTTGAGATCCTGAAGTCATCTGAATCCAAGAAAATGATTGCTGTATTGATTCGCAGAAGGATCCATCTACGGCTCTTCGTGCACATCGGATATTTTTGCCCCTAGTTCGAGGGGTGCTTCTGATTTGGCTTCGCAACCTTCTTCTGATGAGGTCTGATGTCCTTGCTCTGACTTTGGTGCCTCTTGTTCGAGGGCTGCTTCAAATCTGGCCACACAGGCCTCACATTGTAGTTGACCGTTGAACATTCTGAATCCCAGTTCAAGGTTTGAAAGTGAGGGGTCAAGTCTCGAGGCTGAGAGCGATCCTAAAAGTAAAATCTCAAGAGCGATTCTACAGTCTTCGCAGACGCGGAAAACATTTTTGAAAGTTTTTAAGAAAATGACAAATCGCTCATGGCGAAAGATGTAGAACCAATCTGGATCAAAGCTAGGGTCCTTCCCAAGACTCACACTAACAAGCATGATTTCATTCATTAAGGGCTTAGCATGCTCTCTTTTCTCTTGATCAAATTTTTGCAAATCGAGGAATTCCTTCCTCTTCGTTTTCACCAAGATGTTCAAAAAGTTTTGAAAAACTCAGTCAATGCAATAATTTCAAGGCACAAGAGAGCGGTGGAATGCCGCCATTTCTTTCTTCAACTTAGGCATAAGCGGCACAAGGCGTAAACGCGAGAGCATGAGAATCACTTCTTTGTTTCATTCAAAATCATTGGTGTAATCGGCTCCCAGAGAAATAGACTCAAAACAAAACAAAAAGACAAAGCGCGAAACAAAATGGTGACGCCTAAGGTAACATCCCCGGAATCACCCGACTCTAACAAAACAGAACTGACTTGATACAACGAGATAGACTCAACAGGGTTGAGTCGTTACAACGAGGCGACTACTCAGCGGGTGACTCGATACAACGAGACAGACTCAACAGGGGTGACTCGATACAACGAGAGACTCAACAGGATGACTCGATACAACAAGAGACTCAACAGATCGACTCGATACAACGAGACAGACTCAACAGGGCTGACTCGATACAACAGGACAGACGCAATACCCAAGTCAGAAGGTAGGATAAACAGCATTCGCAAATGCTCAAAATAGTGCGTGCCATCCATCACATTCGGAGTAAGCCGAAAGCGATGAAGTGGTTCATCCCCGATCACATAACAACACAGTCCGTAGTACCCGAGGGATAATGCACTTCCATACGGAGCTATGGTTCCAAGACTACTTAGCAAAAAGAAAAAAGCGATGACATCTCGGCGTGATTTCACGATAACCCATATGAGCGGAAATGAATGATCGTGCTCTGAGTGCACGAAATTTCGCCTCCGTCTGATACCCTCGGGTAAAACTGATTCTCAAAATACTGACCTGGTGCCCGCAGGCCTAATGCCCAAACTTGTAAACTGATACATGCATTCCTGTAGATACGCACTCTAAAAGCATATAACAGACAAGTGAGAGCCAAAACACCCCTATGTTGGGGTAGGGTTTCCCTGTCTTATTTTGTCAGGAGCTAGGGTTTCACTACGCACGCAGCGGTTTCAAACAACCTATATCGGGTAAGCAACCTGTCCTAGTTTGGAATGGTCACTATGGATCCGAATATGCACTAGGTCGAATGGTCAAAAAGGGTGCCCCGGTAAAACTGGGGTTTGTGTTCCCATACTGGCAGAGCCCACAACCGGTCAGCCTTATGGTCATGCCTTGACAAGACAAGCCTCCGGCAAACCGTTCAAGAATAGCAGATGGCAAACACGGTGTCCTAGGCGCACCAATGCAAATACAATGCAAAGAAACACACAAGTGTAGTCAAAACCAGATATCATGAGTTTGAGTCAAGTTCTCTAAATTCCCCAGCAGAGTCGCCATAAAATCAGACGTCCCGAACGCATCCGGGCGAGTCGAGTCCCCAGTTACTGGTTCGATATCGGGTCTACTACAATTCAAGGACTCAAATGTCACGGTTCTTAATCTTGAACCAAAGAGTCCAAATCCGACAAATCGATTTTGAAAACAGATTTTTGAAAGAAGTGCCGAACATGGACTGCTTTGCCAGATACAGAGTCGCCACCTAAATGTTTTTAATGGGAAATTTAGGAAACCCTGACTCGGTGCCAAAGGCTACGTGTCCGTCATCACCAAAGTTGCCTCGGCTCGGGAATTTGGGTACGATTAGAAGGTCACTGTGAGCACCCCGCCGCCAAAGACCGGCCTCTACTAATCATGATATCTGTTTTTGAAAATATTGTGAGTTCGTATTCCGGTTATTAGCCTAGGTTACTATGTGATGCGCACAGTATACAAATATAGACTGAGTCGCTTGAATTGGAACAAAACACTTCATGTTTGTTTTTGAAAATGGTTTGATGGTGCTACCTGCAGGTAGGCTAAGACGTGGATTTGCCACCCTCGGGTGGGCTTAGAAAAACATGATTTTGCCACTATCTAGTGGGCTTAAAACAAACATTTGATGAATTGTCTAATCCAAGTAACTCAACCTCCACCCACAGGCATTCAAGGTAGTTATATCACATAAGCACGTAGCCTCATGGTAAGCATGCTATGCATGGCAACACTCACATGCATGCAAGGATGCTAAAGCATAAAACTCACCGAGTACTCCAAGCCAAAACAGAAGCTCATTAGAAATCATGCATGATCCAAAATAAAGAGGATTGCCTAATGCAACACATGCAAAAATGCAAACTATAGCAGGCTTGGCTATTCTAAACATGGCATATGGAATGCTACAGCTAACATGTATTCAACTTGGAACTGAAATACAAATGCAGTTAGTATGATGCGCCGAGCCCGGTGCATGCAAAACAGATGAATGAATGCAAACATGCTATCATACTGTATGCTAATTGAAATATACCCTAGTCTAACCATCATAAGCTGGTAAATAAAAGGGAAGAAAGGTGTGGGGTTGGAAGACATACATCACACTCACGCACACTTATTACAACATTGCCCTCGCGCAGAGGGTCTGAATAAATATACAGTCCCAAATAAAAGAATAGTACAGTCCAAATAATACAGTCCAAATAATGTACAAATTCCTAATTAATTAACAAATTAACTAAGAAAATAAATAAACTGGCATGCAAGCCAGGGACTGCCTTGATTCCATTCCGGATGATGAATGATGCATGCCCGGGTTGCCTTTGCACGGAAATCCATGACGATGCCCCAATTAGCCTCTGTTTTGCAATGATTCTTGAAAAGCGCGCCAAGCCTCGGAAGACCGCTGATTCTTGATATGCTGCAACAGAGAGCAGGAAAGGGGCATAGCAATGTATTTTCACAAATGTATGCATGTCTCGATCCTCGTACCACCAATCACGCATCTCGATACATTATGGCCGAGGAACCGAATTGCACAACTCAATATAGGATGAATGCATACGAACACTACAACAAAACCTAACTCCATCATGGATAATCCGGAGTGTCGGTGACTTGGGAATTGAGACACGTTCCGTCACTCGGAGTACGGAACGTACCTCGTTTCCCATGCCTGGGCTAAATCCTATCCCGAACACGATGCAATATGCATGATATGCGTGAAATGCAACTAAGATACAATCCTAGCATGCACAATGTTTTGGAATGGCATACACGCTATACGAGGTAATACACAACCGAGCATACACAATGCTATGAATGAAATGGCATACGCGATGCAATAATGGGCTTACACCAACATGAGAGAGCCTCAGCCGCACTCACATAGGAGGCCATAAGATGGAAATGAGACACTCGAAATACGTGCACACATGCACGCAAACCGAGGACGGACCCTCAAGCACCGAAATGCCACTCTAATGAGACATGGCAAAAACATGGAATATGATATGAGAACATGCAAAAATCAGTGACAAAATGAGGGGCAAAACAGTCCCGAAACGAGGCGAAATGACACCCGATGCATGGAATCACTCCCGAAATGCAAAACTAGGTACATGAAATGGCTTACAGCTATACAAAACATGCATGATTCGTACATGAAGTGTGAAGACAGAAGATAGACAGCCCCAAAATAAGAATTTTTACAGTTCGAAGCATGGCCAAACAGCAAGCACAAGTAGGGCTAAAATGGCATACAAAAATGGCTCCGCAAGGGAGGCAATGAAGCAAGTGGTAGACGCAAAGCCCAAACAGAAAAAGATCCTTCTACAACACTGAAGAGGGACCAAAAATATGACTATTTACAGTAGATGAAAAGCCTCAAATCAGTATACAAACATGATCAAAATGCAATGCAAGATTAAGGCCAACAAAGGGGCAAAGAAGTAACTGATATATGGGGGGCTCAAACAAGTGAGGGACCTTCAAAAATGTTGAAGAGGGTCCCAAAATATGGCACTTTAAAGTATATGATCAAGCCCAAATCAGTATACAAACATGCTCAAAATACAATGCAAGATTAAGGCCACAAGAAGGCTATAACACAAAGTATACAAAATATTCCTCAAACAGCCAAGGATGCTTAATAAAACATGAAAAGGGGGTCAAAATATGGCTACTTTCAGCTCTGATCACGGCCGAAAAACAGAAGCAAGGTAAGCTAACAAAACATGCAAAAATGGGGACTAAAGAGGGGTGTAATGGCAAGTGATACATGGAGGTCCCAAATAGTGTTGAGCCCTTCTTCAATGTTGAAGAGGGGCTTAAAATAGGCCTATTTACAGTTTACATCAGGCCCCAAAACAGATCAAACATAAGCCAAAAATACTATGCAAAATAATGGCATTCAAACGGGTATTGAAGCAAGTGCAACAAGGAGGTCCCAAACAGTGAGGGACCCTTAATGAAAGGTGAAGAAGAGCTAAAAAAAAAAACACTACTTTTATTTTTGGTCGGAGCTCAAAACAGCAAGAAAAATGGCTAAAAAGAATGATACAAAAATGAGCCAAAAAGAGGGAAATGGTAACTCACCCTTGTAGACCAATCTTTAGCAACTTCTTGGACCAAATTTGCTGCCTCCTAGCCTCTGAGAAGACCTCCAAGCTGCTGGAAATGGAAGTGGTGGTGTGGTGCTAGGTGATGGTGTGTAAAAATGGTTAAGAACTTAAGGGGTTTTGAGGTTTTGAGTAGAGAGAGAGAGAGAAATTTAATGTGAGAGGCTTATACAAAAATCTCTAACCCTAAAACACAGACCTGGGGTGTTGTATTTATAGGCAAAAGAGGCTGGAAAAGAGGGAGAAAAAAGGGGGGGGGGGGAAATATTTCAAGTTTTCCTCCAAAAATTGGCCTAAAGTGAGACAAAGAGGCAAGTGGTAGCTGCGGTTCTCAAACCAAAGAGAGCCCTTCAACAAAGTTGAAGAGAGGCTCAAAAAAAGACACTTTCTAATTTATGACCAAGTCCAACACAGCCCACAAGTACGCCTAAAATACCGTGCAAAATAGGCCTAAAAAGAGGTAAAGAGGCAAGTGACAGATGGAGATCTCAAACAATAAAAGGTCCTTAATCAAACATGAAAAAGACCTCAAAATATGACTATCTCAAGTTCGGGTCGGAGCCCAAAAATGCAAAATGAAGGTTCAGGAGCCGAAACACGCAATTCGGGGCCCCAAAAGTGGGCTGTTAGGCACCGGAAGTGGTGTCCAACCACGAAGTTGGTCTCTCGGACCACAGTGTCCCTCGAAAGGGAGGAAATAAGGTGTCTGCCAAAAACCGGAGCAAACGGAGGTGGTTAGGCGGTCCCGAACCGAGGCACACGGCTTGACGGCTCCGAAAACCGGGAACCTGGCTCCGAAATGGAAAAAATGGCCTGCGACCACGAAACGTAGCCTACGGCCACTGAGAGATGATCTACGAGACCTCTCCCTCCCTTCGGAAAGAGAAAACAGAGAAAACAGAGCCTGGTTCGCAAACCGAGGCAAAGCACGAAAGAGTCCAGAAGTCCGGAGGCAAGGCTCGCAACCGAGACTCTGAAACCTCTGGACGAGCACGATATGCAACATCACCAAGCGCTCAATCGGTGACGTCTGAGTCTTAAGGTCGGTCAAAAATGGGGTGTTTATACTATTGTGAATGGTTTTTAGACCTTAAAACCCTCTCTTTCAAAATATTTTGTAAAAGAAGTTTCTACGACGTTCCGAGGCTCGCATTTTGTCAAATGTTACGCTTTTCGGTAAACCGAGCAAGGACAAAGTGGAAATGAATGAATGAGAGTTGAAATCTTTGAAAAATATTTCAAAACACCTTGTTTAGAGGTTTGGAGTTGAAGAAAAGAGGAGAAAAGGGAAGAAACCAAGTTAAGGAAGAAGTTGAGTATGAATCGTTAAGAGAGAGACAAGCAGTCCTCGTTAAATCGGGCCTATCCTTTTGTATACTTAGATTTAAGCTATGAGGCCACCACTGTTGGAAATAAGACTTCCGGGGCTTCATTTTTCATTCAAGAATCTCCACAAATTGAGTCCAGATGGGAGAGATATGGTTGGTTGAAGTTGGGCATCATTCTGGTTAGACCGAAACTGAGCAGCTTCACCAAAACATGAATAACTTTTTTCACAGTTATAATTTTGTTGCAAGGCTGCCACCATTGGAAATATTACTTCCGGGACTTCAATTTGGACACAGTAATGACCTAAAAAGGAGTTCATATGAAGGAGTTATGCCCACTTGAAGTTGGGCCCGAAAAGCAGATTTTTGTGGCCGATCGGCCAAAAAAGTAGCAGATAAGTGGTAGATCGGCACCAAAGATGGCCGATCGGCCAAGAGTGACCCAAACTCAGATTTTTTGAAGATATTTCGTCTCTAGCTATTCCACACAACCTCCAGCTGTCCCAACTTAGATATTTTCGACCAAACTCTTGCCTTTTGCTATATATGGAGCCAAATATCTTATTTCTAAAGACTTAGAACTTCCTAAGCAAGTTTGAGAGCTTCTCTCACTAAACTCCCTCTCTCTCTACAATTTTCAGAGTTTTAATCTCTGCCTCTCTCTCTAGAGCCTCTCTCTCTTGCTCTTTTGTGCATTGAAGTGCATAGAAGTAGAGAAATACTCCTAGTTAGCCTAAGCATCCTTCATCAAAGTTGCATATCTATGGGCTGAGGTCTCTTGGAGCTTATTTTTGGACTGATAGAAGGTCATTTGAGCCAAGAAAGAGGTCATTTGCTGCTGTGCTCCAAAGGTAATCACTCACCCCTTTTAGCTTGTTTTGCATACTAGCTTTGCCATAGTTTTCAAATACTTTGGGGTTGTTTTTTGGGGTGGTGTTGAACTAAAAAAACCTCTATTTTTTCCTCTGTTTTTTAGTCCTAAAAGTCTTGGTTTGTGCCTTGGTTGGCTAGGGGGTTGTCCTCCTTTTTGCTCCTTGGATTGTAAGGCCTTGTGAGCTAACTTTCAAACTTTTCAAACAAATTCTTTTTGGCCTTAGAACCACTGAAATCTAGAGGATTTTCAGTGGTAAAAACCCTATTTTGAGGGCCCAAATAGGAGAGGGTGGTCCCCTCTCCTCTTATCTTGCTTGCTAGTGTTGATGGCCAACCAAATGAGCATGTGTTTTTACTTCTTTATGGCTTTGTTTAGGCTCATTTTTGTGACTTATCAAACCGTCCATAACTCTATTTTTGGCTGTCTTGGTCACCTCTTGCATGTTTATTGCACTTGTAGTGTAAATCCTCTTTGCTAGCCTTGTTAGCCTTGCAAAGTAGCATGCTTTTGTGGTTTGAATTAGCTTAGTTCAAGCATGTTTTTGGTGTTATTTTGACATGTTATAACTTTGATTTTGATTGGTGGACTCACTCCTTGCATGGTTTATACACTTGTAGTGTATTTCTCACAAACTAGTCATGTATGCTTCATGAAGTAGCATGTCTTTTTAGCATGATTTGATTCTATTTTAGCATGTTTTTGGTAATGTTTTTCCATGTCATACCTCTGTTAAGATTTGGTTTGGTTGGCCCTTGCATGCTCCATGCACTTGTAGTGCAATTTCATGAATTAGCCTAATGTGTATCATACTTTAACATGTCATTCTAGCATGATTTTGGCTTAACTCTAAGAAGCTTTTGGTCATGTTTTAGCATGCTTAAGCTCTAGTTTTTGTTGTTTTGGCCATGCATGCCATGATTTGTATAGCTATGGTTTATCCTAGCTTGTTAGCTTTGTGCATCAAGTCCACTACCATGCATTGCTTGACCTATTTGAATGATTTGGCATCATTTGTTATGTGATTTCAGAGCATGTTTCATTTCCATGCACTCACATCTTTCACATTTTCAATGCGTTGAAGGGTTGGTCCTTTATGCCTTGAACATGAGCCTTTGCATATGCCTTCATGCCTAAGGTTGCGAGCTATCATTTCAATGCGTATTTGGGGTTATTTTTCCATGATATAACTCTAATTTTTGTTGGCAAAGCCATCTCATGCTTGGTCTTGATAGGTGTAGTGTAATCCACCTTATTTGCCTTGTATCCATCATGCCTTATGCCCTTCATGCTAGCATATTTTGGCTTCCTTCCATATATATTTTAGACTCATTTTAACATGTTTTAGGACTTTTTTGGGTTGCCCTTGCCATATGCTTCATGTTTTGCATAGTTGTAGTGCAAGTGCCTTGCTAGCCTTAAGCTTTGGACACCATAGCATGCTTCATTTGTATCATGTACATGATTTGGCATCATTCCACATGACATTTCAGAGCATGTAGCATTTCCATGTTCCCACTTCATTCACTCTTTGAGTGCCTCTAAGGGTTGTGCATTTGTTACCTTGTTTGTGGCTTAGTGTGTATGCATGCATGCCTAGGCATTTGTGCCTCAATCTTAGCATATTTTAGTCTTTTTTTAGACCTATTTGAACTCTGTCCATGATTGGTTCATGCCTTTGTACCATGTATTGCATGCCTCCTTTGTAGTTCTCTTTGGTAGCTTCATGCTTTAAGGACCCTAGCATGCCATGCTTATATTGATTGAATGATTTGGGCATCATTTCATATCTTATTTCAGTGCTTATAGTGTTGTTACACTCTTACATTTGTCACTCCTTGAGCACTTTTGAGAGTTATGCTTTTATGCTTAGTTGGTGGGCTAGAGTATGTGCATGCATTGTCTTGCATTTCATGCCATCACTTCAACATTTTGGCCACAGATTTGGGCATGTTTGAGATCTGTCCATTTTAGTTTAAGTCCATTTTGCATGTTGTTGCATGCTAGTTGCATTGCATGACATTGTTGCATGCTAGTTGCATTGCATGACATTGTTGCATGCTTGGTACATTGCATGTTGTTGCATGCTAGTTGCATTGCATGACATTGTTGCATACTTGTTACATGCCATGTTGTTTGCATGCTTAGGTTGCATTGCATTGAGTTCACATGCCATTAGCTTTGTTAAGTTGTGCATGCATTGCATTGTGTTTGGTTTGGGGTGTTAAGCCGAACACGAGGAACGAGGGACGTTTCATACTTGAAGTGATGAAACGGGCCTCAATTCTCGGTCGTCGACCCTCTTGATCATGCATGATAGAGGTCAAGGCATTTATGTGTTTTTGTGCATTCATGTGACATTGATTTGTGCAACTCGGCCTCTTTGGCCATCATGCATTGGAATGCGTAATTGATGGCTCGAGAGTCGAGCACTACACTCCTTTGAGTTTCAAACATGATAAGTAGTGTGGTTGCACACACATTTTCTTGCAAATACATTGTCATGCCTATGTTTGTGCTCTGTTGCAGCAAAAAGGGGAAGTTTGCAGGAAGAGATGGCCGATCGGCTATCTAGTGTGCCGATCGGCTAACAATGTTTGGCCGATAGTCTCATATTTGGTCGATGACCATTATCCACTGGCCGATGGCCACCCCTCTTGGCCGATGACCTCTCAGAGTGTCCATGAGGTGATTCAGAAGCATTACAGAAGTTGGCATAATTTTCAGAGGTGCAGAAGTGTGCAAACAGAGGCAACATGAGGCATGGCAATGGATTTCCGAGCGAAGCCGACCGAGCATGCATATGCCCCTCTTCTCGAGGCCGTTTTAACTACTTTGTATAGTTAGTTAATTTGTAATTAATTAGTTAATGTGTTAGCTAATTTAATTCATTGTTGTAAATTCTTAATTATCTTAGTGTTAGCTAATTTCCAATTTGGTTATGTAATAATTAGTCTAATTAGATTATTAGATTAGTTAAAATAGCTTAGCGTAGCTAGCTTGTATTATTCATTCGGACCCTCCGTCGAGAGGGAAAATTTTGTAATAAGTGTGCGTGAGTGTGTGAATGTCTTCTAACCCCACGTCTTTCTCCCTTTTACTTAACCGCTTACGATGGTTAGTTCTAGGTCACGTTTTGATTAGCATCCTTATGCTCACATGTTTTCATTCATTCATCTGTCTTGCATGCACCGGGCTCGGCGCATCATACAAACTGCATAATATTTCAATTCCAATTTGAATACATGTTATCTAACTGCATTCACATGACATCTTAGAATAGCCGAGTCTATCTTAGTTGCATTTTTACATGTGTTGCATTAGGCATCGTTGACATAGCTAGGATCATGCATTGATTACTAACTAGCTTCTGTTTTGGCTTGGAGTACTAGGTAAGCTTTTACACTTTAGCATCTTGCATGTGTGTAAGTGTTGCCAAGATAGCATGATTGCCATGAGGCTATTTGCTTAGATGATATAACTGCCTGAATGCCTATGGGTAAAGGTTGGATTACTTGAATTGGAACAATTCATCGAAATACGAGTTTTAAGCCCACTTGAGGGTGGCAAAATCATGTTTTTCTAAGCCCACTCGAGGGTGGAAAATCCACGTCTTAGCCTACTTGCGAGTAGCACCTTCAAACCATTTTCAAACAAATATGAGATGTTTTGTTCCAACTTAGGTGATCTAGTCTATACTTGTATCCTGTGCGCATCACATAGTAATTCTAGCTAATAAACTGGAATAAGAATACATGTGTTTTCAAAAACAAAATATCATGTTAGTAAAGGCCGATCTTTGATCGGGCGAGCGGGGGTGCTCATTGTATGACCTTCCCCTCTCGTACCCAAGTTCCCGAGCCGAGGCAACTTTGGTGATGACGGACATGTGGCTTTAGGCACGAGTCAGGGTTTTCTAAATTTCCCAAAACAAAATATTTAGGTGGCGACTCTGTATCTGGCAAAGCAGTCCATGTTTGACACTTCTTTATTAAAATCAGTTTTCCAAAACGATTTGCCGGATTTGGACTCTTTGGTGATTTATCGGTCTTGCATTGCACTTTGCGAGATTAGATTAAGAATCGTGACATTGAGTCCGAACTGTAGTAGCTAATGAACAAAACAGATTTCGCGCCATTCGTGCGCGGAGCCAGGACGTTCGGGCACGTCTACAAATATATTTAAACACTTCTTGAATACCATGCAACTTGTTTAAACCATTACATAATCAAAAACCAAAAAGAAAACCCTATTTACTTGGCTAGGGTTTCATCAAAACCCTAGAAATAGAAGCCTAGCCACTCATGGAGAAGTGGAAAGAGGTAGAAGAAAAACAAACCCCCATGGAAAATCTTCTTAAAGCTTGAGAATCCTCCTTTCCAAACCCTAGCCCCTCATCTCTTTCGGAATTTTTAGAACCCTAGAGTAATTTCTTTTTTATCTTTTTATTTTCAGTAGAACAAACTTGAAATTCTGCACATGCATCCTTAGGTAGGCCACTCGAGCGCCCACAATTTCCGCTTGAACGGTGGTGGGCCGCACATGCGGTGAAGTCTAGCCACACGTGCGGTGAGGTAGCAAGCCGAGCATTTTCACTTCTTGCGTGGAGAATCTGCTTTTGTGACACTTTTCACCTGAATTTGCGTGTTGCCTACCAAATCTGTACAAGTGCACAAAACACACCATCTTTTCCAAATAAACAAAATTCAAAGATTATAAATGTACTAGGGATGCTCATGATTCGGTTGCGGTCAGAGAACCTCCAATCCGCCATTCGTCCACCAGATTGGTGGATTGGAAAAAATCAATTTGCATCCATCTGCTGGATTGGCGGATGCAGATTGAGCAGATTGGCGGATGGAGGAGAATCGATTTGGCGGTTTAAACTTTTACAAATTTTGAATATAATACAGCAACTTGTCAATATTTTTTTTTTTTTTGGGATAACAATCCAACTCAATATAACCAAAAGATTATTAAGTAAATTGTCAAATACCAATAATAAATACATATAAGAAAACCATGCATTATCAAAACTATTTCATTATTTTTTTTAATTCAAAAATTATTTAATTTGATTTTTTTTAAATGAAAAAAATTAGACTTTATATTTTCCACCAAAAAATACCAAATATCAACACTTGCCATTTGATAAAAGAATTTTCAAATTGAATACAAATTAAAAACACAATAGAATATCTAACCTCTTTTTCATTTGAAAAAACAAACAAAATATCTAAACAAATTGAAAACACAAAGTCTTACAAATTAGTAGGGGTGCTTGCGGTTTGACGGTTCGGTTGCAGCCAAAGGAACCTCAAATTCGCCATTAGTCCAAAACTAGGTAGATTGAAAAAAAAAATAATCTGCAACCATCTGCTCGTCATCATGCATCCTTCCAAAATACGGTGGATCGGTTCGGTTCAGTCGGTTTGGGCAAATCGAAATATCCGCTACTCACCCATAAAATGTACTTTAAGCGGCCTTAATGTGGTAGGGATCACAATTGCATTTAACATATGCAACAAGCCTTTAAACCACAATGTTACCCCAAGTGGACGAGTATAGTCTCGTAAGGGTTTCCAGAAATGATACCCACAAACATCAACATATTCACATTTGCCCAACAACAATTAATCACACCACTCTACCTAACAATTAACTTATGTGCCAACTAGAGTGCGATATTAAGTCATGATGAGTTATTGAAGGCACAATGGACAAGCATGAAGGAATCTATTGAGCAAGAACCACAATTTAGTATTTCAAAAGTTAAGTCCCCTGTAATTGCAAATACTAGTAAACACATCATCAGTGCCCTTAGTGTCAAGTGCATTCCCCATGACTACTTAACTGTCCACCATAATTGCCCATGTAACTTATAATAACACCCAACATATACAGAAAAACTGAACTTTTGCAACCAGAATTCTCAAAATTTTCTCTTTTTTTTTTCTTTATTAATTTTATACTATGCAATGTCCTAATCCATTAAGATTTTTAATCAACCCATGTAGCAAGCATTGGGCCAATGACTCCCAAACTAGACGGTTTTAGGGCACTAGGTGTAAAGACACCCCTATGGGCTTAATAACTTGAACTGAAAAAAGGCTACGGATCCGAACAAATCATTTTCATTATTTTTCCTTAACTGTGCAATTTCTAGGTCCCCTAAGCTTTTTAATTAACCCATGTTGCAAGTATTGAGCCAATGACTCCCAAACCAAACAGTTTTAGGGCACTAGGTGTAGAGACACCCCTACGGGCTTAATAACTTAAGTTAAAGAGGTTACGAACCCAAATAAGTCAAGTTTTTTTTTTTTTGGTTTTGTTTTGTTTTTTTTTTTGGGTAAGAATCAAGGCTACTCATTTATTCTTTTTTGCAACACTAGCAATTATCAATGATGTATACCAGGGATTAAAATAGAGAGGTTACTGTTATGATAGTGTGTTCATATGAATCAAGGCATACTTATGACAAGTGTACTAATACCACAAACACAAACAACTATCTTAGTGCAAATATCACATACGAGTATTCACCCAATAAACCCTTTTCATACAAGTCCACTATGCTCCCCAATTAACATACGTTTATATCACCACCATACTAGCAAAAATTTAACATCAAGTGAAATGGTGCAATCAAGTGCAGCAAGTACAAACATGAATTGTGAAAACATCCTCACTCCCCCCCAACTAGAATACATCATTGTCCTCAATGTAAGCAACTGTGAAGTAGATAGTAGAGAGAGAGAGAGAGAGAGAGAGAGAGAGAGAGAGAGAGAGAGGATATTACCATACGGCGGAGGCGCACATCCAGTGAGACAGGGATGAACCAAACACATACATGCACACAATTTTTTATTAATATTTTTTTTATTTTTGTTTTGCTTTGTTTTTTTGACTGTACATTATAAAAGAAAACAAAATGGAAAATAAAATAAAATACAATAAAAATAAATAAAAAAATAAAAAATAAAACACAAAGAAAATAAACAGTATTTCATTGATTAGAATTAGACGGTGGTGGAAAGTATTGCTCAAATAAGGCATGCATCAACATCTGAGTCTCGAATGCCTCATCATGAACCCTAGCGCTAAGCTAATCAAAGCGCTGCTGGCTCGACTCTCGATGTGCATAGAAATCAGTTTGCATAGATACAACTGACTGCTAATACTTGAGTTGGTGGGCATTAATTTGGTCGAATGCCGTCTGAGAGTAATCCCGATACTCCTGATAGTTCGTGCGGAGATCAATCATGGATTACTGAATGG
This sequence comes from Camellia lanceoleosa, assembly GCA_025200525.1. Taxonomy (NCBI): domain Eukaryota; kingdom Viridiplantae; phylum Streptophyta; class Magnoliopsida; order Ericales; family Theaceae; genus Camellia; species Camellia lanceoleosa. The sequence continues at coordinate 83,797,480 of CM045772.1, read as the reverse complement.
TGGCCTGATTATCCAAAATAGCCTGATATTGTGCACGTGTCATGCAGAATGGTGGTGGTACTGGCGTGGCGGTGGGCTCTGCCAGAACAACATTGCGGTTGGCCTATGCATTGGGGATGACTAGTGGAGGCGGTAGGCGAGCAGTGGTTTGGCACCATTGGGTTTTAGCATAGAGCGATAGCAGCTGAAGCTGAACCTCATTTGGATCGAGTGAGTAAGTCCCATGGCCTTTGATTAGTGCTGGAATGAGGTTGGTGAAGGGGAGGGCCCATGTAGAACCACCTCAGGTATTGCACAGTTTGATTTCATTCATTATACGGGTCATTTGGTTGAAGATCAATGTAAAGATGTCGACCCAAAACCTGAAATCAAATCAATGCAAGGTGCGGAGGAAGTCCTCTCACCGCTTTTCTTTGTGGCCTAAAGGTATTACATTCTTTTTGAGAACCACATCAAGAAAGAGGAGGCAGCATGATAAGTTAGCTCGGCGGATACTGATGCGGTTGTCATCGTCCTGCCGCCCCTCATAGAAGTCCGTCACTAGTGCTGGGACTGTGAGTGTAACGCCCCGACCCTCGTATCTGATTCTGTTATCTTTTCAATCACCTGTTTGATGTTTTTGAATGTTTATTGTGGAAACCTATGTGAAAATATAGTAAAAGTGCATGAGACTTAGCAAAATGAATTTCCATCTGTTGAATTAAAACTCTATCTGTCACATTTGAATTACTTTAATCCGAAATTGAACACCTTAGAGATTTAATTTGCAGAAATTGATTTGGTATTTGGAATCTACATGATTTTTAAGCTATAATGGGATTTTCTGTAGAATTTTCATTTCGGCACCATAAAGCGATTCGTTTTTGTCTTTTATGCACTTATATATATATAGTTATATGTTTGTCTAAGTTGTGCAACTTTGATAAAAACGTGGGTCACTTTTGAGAGAAGGAAAAAAGAGAGAAAGGAGGAGAGAAATTGGGGGAAAATTCGTGGACCATTAAGGAGGCTACTCAACTTGTTGATTTGGGTGATTTATTCAAAGGTAATTGAATTCTAGCTTAATCTCCAAGAATCTTAGCTCATGGTTGTATGATTGATGGATAATCCATGTTTGATTCACTAGGGTTTCTTACCATTTGAACATGTTGGCAATAATTTGAGTATTGAATAAAGATATACCTAAATCCTTGAATTATAGCAACAATCCATGTATATATGTTGAAATCATGCAATATGTTTGAAGAATGTGAAGTTAGATTGAATTTGTGGAAGTGTTGACGTGACAAAACTCCTAACTTGGTTTCCATTGGTATAATTAAGCTTAGATTCATGTTTGGGGTTGTTAAGTGAATGTATTGCATGAAATTGACCCTTGAATACACAAAAACTCAGCATGAATGATGAAACTTTGTCTTGAAATCGAAGCCTAAATCGTCCTTAGCCCGCCGAAGTCGGGTCACGCCGAGCGATAAATGCACCTCCCGAAGTTTCGAAAAATTACTTTGTCGCCGGCGTGGAAATGTGCGCCGGCGAGAAATCAACCATCCAAGATTTTTGGCAAGATTGCATCGCCCGCCGAAGCGGACAAAGATACGCCGAGCGTAGGCCTGCTCAACCAGAAAATATGTTTTGTTCTCGCTTCTTCATGCCGACTCTTTGGTGTTATTAGAATATTCTTTTCTCGATGAGTCTTAAGAGATTATAACTTTATAAAAGTGTGGAGGCATATGAAACGATTTCTAAAGAAAAGAATACTAATTTATTAGCTATGTTGTGCAGGCACACTCCGTAAGAACTCATACGCCACCACAACACTGTGAGTAATAGTGCATTACACATACATTTATGTATCTGCTCAGAAGACATGTTTGTAATTATGTCTTGATCCGAAAATGAAAGTGAGAACTATATCTGTATATACGTTATGCCATAAAGGGCACTTTGTTGTCCGAAGGCTACATTCTTGCAAGGCTACGAAGGCTACTCGTAAGGCTATCTGTGCTATCTAAAGGCTACTGTTGTACCCGAGCCGAAAGGCTATCTGCCGAAGGCTACTGTTGTGCCGAAGGCTACCCGAGCCGAAAGGCTATCTCAGGCCGAAGGCTACCCGAGCCGAAAAGGCTATCTGTCTTATAAGGCTACCTGGACCAATGGGTCAATCTGTTATCTCGATATTTGATTTTGGTACATACGCTATTGCACATTGTGATTTTATTATCTGCACTATTATTCACCGAGCTTGTCTCATTCTCAAAATTGTCGATTCAGAGGAACCAAATTGGGAGCCGATCTAGCATGCTTCATGCATTTTTGCCACTTAAGCTTAACCAGTAATCGGAAGAAACCCTTGCATATTAGACCGCTTGGTTTTATATATGTAATTTTGGTAGTCACATTCAGTCGTGGACGCCAGATCTATTGTTTTGTATGCCTAAGACCTAGGCTAATTTGTAAATGTTTTGTAACCTCCTTTTGTGTGCATGGTACTCTATTGTTAAGTTGATCCCGGTTTTTGGTAGTTGCTCAATGGATGCCTTCTTTATTAATTAAAATTTCAATGCTTCCGCAGACCCTCAAATGTTATACCAAATAGGTTATTCTGTCGTTTTTGTTAAGGTCACGCTGGACTTTTAGGGGCGGTGTTCGGGCGTGACAAGTGGTATCAGAGCACGAGTTGCTATCACACACTGATCCATTGAGCGTTAGGGTGTCTAGAAGGTTGTAGGCATCAAAAAAAAAAACAAAAAGAATTGATAGCAACGTGATATGATTTTGCTAACACTAATGCTGATGATTTCATTTTGTATTCCTTTGTTTTTGTTTGCATGATTTGTTTTGTAGACTATGGTGAGAACAAGGGCTGACGAGCCGAGGATGCTACCTCAAGGCGGTTGGATAGAATGGAAAGAATGATGAGAGAGATGGTCAGAACTTTACGGCAACAACAACGACAGCAACAATACCTCGACCACCACCCCACGGTACCTCCACCGCAATGCAAGACATTCATGCCGAGGACCGCACGACATTACCGACAAGGGAGTTTAAAAAGATGAAACCACCTTCGTTTAAAGGGGGGATTGAACCAATGAAGGCGGAGGCATGGGTGTTAGGGATAGAGAAACTATTCGAAGTCTTTCCTTGTACTGGAGTTCAGAAAGTGCGGCTTGCCGCTTTCACGCTTGAAGAAGAGGCGGAGGTGGTGGATGCTTACCAGAACAATGCACCCTGAGTTGACTTGGGACAGGTTCTTAGTGTTATTCTATGACAAATATTTTCCCCAGAGTATGCGAGACAAGAAAGTAACGGAGTTTGAAACATTGAGACAAGGAAATAAAACTGTAGCTGAGTATGAAGCCCAGTTTGCAGAACTGGCCCGGTTCGCACCTCACATGGTAGACACGGAGTACAAAAAGGCGCGGAAATTCGAGGGAGGATTGAGGAATGCCATTCAGGATCGGATCAATGTGTTGAAGTTACCGACGTATGTTGATGTTTTGGAGCGGTCGTTATCGCAGAGAAATTTGGCTACTCGGACTGGATTGAATGGAGGAAGAGGCAAAATACTCGATGGTCTAAGGGATCAACCACTTCACCAAACAAAAGCGTAATTCAGAAACTTTTCCAATACAGAATTCAACTCGTGTGTCTAGAATGTGGGTTGCAAGATCGCGGGTTTGTCATCGGTTGATCGGAGCATGTTTTCGCGGTAAAACAGACATCCGATTAGGGATCGCCCACAAAGGAATCAACAACCCCAGAGTAAGATCGCCACAAGTTCGCTGGGTCTACACCGACTCCAAGTGCCAAATCAACTGTTAAACCGACCAATGGTAAGGATGCCATGAGGCGGTAGGGTATTTATGTTGGTTCCGTGAAATGTACGTAATGCAACAACCGTGGTGTCGTACATTTATGGTTTATGGCCATTCTCGCTTATGTTTTGTTTGATTCGCTCTACTGTTCTTTTGTGTCAAAACAATTTGCAAAGAACTTAGAACAACTCAAGTAGAATTAGCCTATGTGTTGTGTGTTACATCACCTATGGGGACTTCTTTGATTTGTACTGCTTATCCTACATGTGAAATTCTCATTGGAGATGTCTGTATATGCTAACTTAGTTCCCCTTGATATGACTTCATTTGATATTATTTTGGGGATGGATTGGTTGGGTGAATACGGGCTACTATAGACCGCCTAGCAAAACAAATTAAATTTCATCCTCCGGTCGACGAGACTATTTTCCAAGGTCAAGAAGTGACATCACCACCATATGTAATCTCTGCCTAAGGCTTGCAAATTGATTCGTAAAGGATGCAGGTATTTATGTAGTGTTCGGGAAGGCCAAAGAGAATAAAACTATTGATGCAATTCCGTTGTTTGTGATTTTCCGGACGTCTTTCAAGAATCGCCAGGCGCTTAATAGACCGTGAAATTGAGTTTATCGTGAAGTGGTACTAGGCACTCAACCCATTTCAAAAACTCCCTATAGAATGTCGCTTGAAATGAAAGAACCGAAAATGCAGCTTGTGATTTATTAGACAAGGGATTCATCCGTCCGAGTGTATCTCCGTGGGGTGCACCAGTGTTATTTGTAAAGAAGAAAGATGGAACGCTCCGGCTTTGCATTGATTACCGAGAGCTTAATAAAGTCACAATTAAGAATAAGTACCCGCTACCGAGAATTGATGATTTATTTGACCTTCGTGGGGCTCAAGTCTTCTCCAAAATTGACCTACGGTCGGATACCATCAACTAAAGGTCAAGGTCAAGATGTTGAGAAATGTTTTTCGGACCCGACGCCACTATGAAGTTTTGGTTATGCCATTTGGAGTCACTAACGCACCGGCAGCTTTCATGGATTTGATGAACCGTATTTTCAAGCCTTATTTGGATGAGTTTGTGGTGGTTTTCATTGATGATATCCTCATTTATTCGAAAAATATGGAAGCTCATGAGATTCATCTTCGTTTAATCCTCTAAACCTCCTCGAAAAGGAATTGTATGGAAAATCAAGAAATGTGAATTTTGGCTATCGAGGTGACATTTTTGGGACATGTTATCACTAAAGAGGAGTTTCCTGATCCGAAAGCAAGATTGAGGCCATCAGAACCGCCAACCCCGACCAATGTAACCGGCGCGCAGCTTTATGGGATCGGCCGGTTATTACCGGAGATTCGCTCAAGATTTTTCCAAAATTGTCAGCCTCTTACACAATTGACCAAAGGAATTGCATTTGATCGGTCGAGGAACGAGAGTCTGCCAGAATTAAAGACAAAGTTGACAAAGACTGCTTTTGGCCTTACCATCCGGACAGAGGATTCGTAATTTACTGATGCTTCACACAAAGGGCTTGGTTGTGTATTGATGCAAAACGGAAGAGTTATTGCTTATGCTTCTCGCAATTGAAACCCCATGAGAAAAACTATCCTACACACGACCTTGAGTCGGGCAAAGAAGAGTGTTTGCTTTAAAAATATGCCGACACTATCTTTATGGTACAACCTGGAGTCTATACGGACCACAAGAGTCTCAAGTATCTTTTCACCCAAAAAGAGCTGAATATGCGACAGCTAAGGTGGCTAGAGTTGCTTAAAGATTATGATCTACAAATTCATTATCATCCCGGTAAAGCCAATACAGCAGATGCGCTTAGTCGGAAAAGTGCAGGGAGTTTGGCAAGTTTAGTTACAGGGAAAAAGGAATTGATGATTGAATTGGATAAAATGGGAGTAGACTTAGTACTACAAGGACAAGAAGCTTTAATGGCAACAGTGATGGTCCAACCGACCTTACTCGAAGAAATTAAATCGCATCAAGCAGAAGATGAAGCTCTAAAGAAGATTTGTGATGAACTGGGAACAAATCCGAAGGTGGGATTCAATTTAGTAGATTCGGTGCTTAAGTTCCAAGATCGAATATGTGTCCCCAACGTGTTAAACCTTAAGCAGAAATTAATGGAGGATGCACATACCTCAAGGTTCACAGTACATCCAGGGAGTACCAAGATGTACCGAGATTTGAAGTGCAACTTTTGGTGGCCGGGAATGAAAAGGGAGATCGCGGAATTTGTTTCTAAGTGCTTACAATGCCAACAAGTAAAAGCGGAGCATCAAAAACCTGCCGGTTTATTGCAGCCTCTTCCTGTACCGGAGTGGAAATGGGAACATTTGACAATGGATTTTGTTGTGGGGTTACCACGAACTCCCCGAGGTATGAATTCAATTTGGGTCATTGTGGACCGATTAACCAAGTCTGCTCACTTCCTGCCAGTAAAGACTCAGTATAATGCAGATAAATTGGCGGTGCTTTATATAGATGAAATTGTGAGACTTCATGGTATTCCGGTCTCCATTGTATCAGATAGGGATCCGAAGTTTGTCTCCAGATTTTGGCAAAGTTTGCAAGAAGCAATGGGTACCGAACTAAAGTTCAGTACAGCTTTCCACCCCCAGACTGACGGTCAATCCGAAAGAACGATACAGACTCTAGAAGATATGCTCCGAATGTGTGTGCTGGATTTTCAGGAAAGTTGGGAAACTCATTTATCGCTGATTGAATTTGCGTATAATAATAGCTACCATTCGAGTATTCAAATGGCACCTTATGAAGCCCTGTACGGGAGACCGTGTCGCTCACCTATGTGCTGGGCCGAGGTGGGAGATAGGCCTTTGTTAGGGCCTAACTTGTTCAATTAACTCTTGAAAAGGTGAAGATTATTCTAGAAAGGTCAAACCGCCAAAGCAAAGTGTAAGAGTTACATCGATAACAAAGCATTTAAATTTAGAATTTGATGAGAGCAGTCATGTCTTTGTGAAAGTCACACCAATGAAAGGCCACCCAAGATTTGGAAAGAAGTGTAAGCTAACACCCTGATATGTCGCCCCTTTCAGATTTTGCGAAAGTTGGGTCAAGAGCCTACCGAAGTCGCCTCCCGCCACACCCGAGTCAGTTCACAATGTATTTCATGTTTCTATGTTCGAGTACCTTCCGGATCCATCCCATATCATTGACTATCATCGATTGAGTTAACCGATAAGTTAACATACGAAGAAAAACCGCTTCGAATTCTGGACCGTCAGGTGAAACAGTTAAGGAACCGGGAAATCCCAATGGTGAAAGTGGAGTGGCAAGAGCACTATGGAACTGAGGCAACTTGGGAAAAGAGGAGGAAATGCGAAATCAATATCCGTGACTGCTGGCCCTATAGTAAAAACAAGTTTGGAGGACCAAACTTAAATAAGGGGAGAGTGTAACGCCCGACCCTCGATTCGATTCTGTTATCTTTTCAATCACCGTTTGATGTTTTTGAATGTTTATTGTGGAAACCTATGTGAAAATATAGTAAAAGTGCATGAGACTTAGCAAAATGAATTTCCATCTGTTGAATTAAAACTCTATCTGTCACATTTGAATTACTTTAATCCGAAATTGAACACCTTAGAGATTTAATTTGCGTAAATTGATTTGGTATTTGGAATCTACATGATTTTTAAGCTATAATGGGATTTTCTCAGAGAATTTTCATTTCGCACCATAAAGTTTATTCGTTTTTGTCTTTTATGCACTTATATATATATAGTTATATGTATGTCTAAGTTGTGCAACTTTGATAAAAACGTGGGTCACTTTTGAGAGAAGGAAAAAAAGAGAGAAAGGAGGAGAGAAATTGGGGGAAAATTCGTGGACCATTAAGGAGGCTACTCAACTTGTTGATTTGGGTGATTTATTCAAAGGTAATTGAATTCTAGCTTAATCTCCAAGAATCTTAGCTCATGGTTGTATGATTGATGGATAATCCATGTTTGATTCACTAGGGTTTCTTACCATTTGAACATGTTGGCAATAATTTGAGTATTGAATAAAGATATACCTAAATCCTTGAATTATAGCAACAATCCATGTATATATGTTGAAATCATGCAATATGTTTGAAGAATGTGAAGTTAGATTGAATTTGTGGAAGTGTTGACGTGACAAAACTCCTAACTTGGTTTCCATTGGTATAATTAAGCTTAGATTCATGTTTGGGGTTGTTAAGTGAATGTATTCCATGAAATTGACCCTTGAATTCACAAAAATTGAGCTAGAATGATGAAACTTTGTCTTGAAATCGAGCGGCTCTAAATCTGCTTAGCCGTCCGCTTCGAGCGGTCGTGGCCGCCGAGCGATAAATGCACCTCCCGAAGTTTCGAAAAAATCGCCCGCCGGCGTGGAAATGTGCGCCGAGCGAGAAATCAACCATCCAAGATTTTTGGCAAGATAGCATCGCCCGCCGAGCGACAAAGATACGCCGAGCGTAGGCCTGCTCAACCAGAAAATATGTTTTGTTCTCGCTTCTTCATGCCGACTCTTTGGTGTTATTAGAATATTCTTTTCTCGATGAGTCTTAAGAGATTATAACTTTATAAAAGTGTGGAGGCATATGAAACGATTTCTAAAGAAAAGAATACTAATTTATTAGCTATGTTGTGCAGGCACACCTGTATGAACTCATACGCCACCACAACACTGTGAGTAATAGTGCATTACACATACATTTATGTATCTGCTCAGAAGACATGTTTGTAATTATGTCGATCCGAAAATGAAAGTGAGAACTATATCTCAGATCTGAGGCTATCTCGGTGCCGAAGGCTACTGTTGTGCCGCAAGGCTACCCGAGCCGAAGGCTATCTGTGCCGAAGGCTACTCATTGTCCGCAAAGGCTACTGAGCCGAAGGCTATCTGTGCCGAAGGCTACTGTTGTGCCGAAGGCTACCCGAGCCGAAGGCTATCTGTCCGAAGGCTACCCGAGCCGAAGGCTATCTCAGGCCGCAAGGCTACCCGACCAATGGGTCAATCATATCTCGATATTTGATTTTGGTACATACGCTATTGCACATTGTGATTTTATTATCTGCACTATTATTCAATCGAGCTTGTCTCATTCTCAAAATTGTCCGATTCTCAGAGGAACCTTTGGGGAGCCGATCTAGCATGCTTCATGCATTTTTGCCACTTAAGCTTAACCAGTAATCGAAGAAACCCTTGCATATTAGACCGCTTGGTTTTATATATGTAATTTTGGTAGTCACATTCTCGTCAGGACGCCAGATCTATTGTTTTGTATGCCTAAGACCTAGGCTAATTTGTAAATGTTTTGTAACCTCCTTTTGTGTGCATGGTACTCTATTGTTAAGTTGATCCCGGTTTTGGTAGTTGCTCAATGGATGCGCTCGTTTCTTATTAATTAAAATTTCAATGCTTCCGTGACAGGCCCTCAAATGTTATACCAAATAGGTTATTCTCGCTTTTTGTTAAGGTCACGCGCGGACTTTTAGGGGGCAGGTTCGGGGCGTGACAAGTGGTATCAGAGCACGAGTTGCTATCTCACACACTGATCCATTGAGCGTTAGGGTGTCTAGAAGGTTGTAGGCATCAAAAAAAAAAAAAAAAAAAAAGAATTGATAGCAACGTGATATGATTTTGCTAACACTAATGCTGATGATTGCATTTTGTATACCTTTGTGTATGTTGGCATGATTTGTTTTGTAGACTATGGTGAGAACAAGGGACGAGCCGAGGATGCTACCTCAGGCGGTTGGATAGAATGGAAAGAAGGAGGAGAGAGATGGTCGCAACTTTACGGCAACAACAACGACCACAACAAATTTCACCACCACCCCACCGGCACCTCCACCTGCTATGCTACACATTCATGCCGCGGACCGCACGATTACTGTTGACAAGGAGTTTAAAAGATGAAACCACCTTCGTTTAAAGGGGGGATTGAACCAATGAAGGCGGAGGCATGGGTGTTAGGGATAGAGAAACTATTCGAAGTCTTTCCTTGTACTGGAGTTCAGAAAGTGCAGCTTGCCGCTTTCACGCTTGAAGAAGAGGCGCGGAGGTGGTGGATGCTTACCAGAACAATGCACCCTGAGTTGACTTGGGACAGGTTCTTAGTGTTATTCTATGACAAATATTTTCCCCAGAGTATGCGAGACAAGAAAGTAACGGAGTTTGAAACATTGAGACAAGGAAATAAAACTGTAGCTGAGTATGAAGCCCAGTTTGCAGAACTGGCCCGGTTCGCACCTCACATGGTAGACACGGAGTACAAAAGGCGCGAAATTCGAGGGAGGATTGAGGAATGCCATTCAGATCGGATCAATGTGTTGAAGTTACCGACGATGTTGATGTTTTGGAGCGGGTCATATCGCAGAAGGAAATTTGGCTACTCACACTCGGATTTCTGAATGGAAGGGGAAGAGGCAAAATACTCAGTGGTCTAAGGGATCAACCACTACACCAAACAAAAAGCAGAATTCAGGAAACTTTTCCAATACAGACTTCTCGTAATTCAACTCTGTGTCTAGAATGTGGGTTGCAGCATCGTGGGGTTTGTCATCGGTTGACTGGAGCATGTTTTCGGTGCGGTAAAACAGGACATCTGATTAGGGACTGCCCACAAAGGAATCAACAACCCAGTAGTAAGACTGCCACAAGTTCAGTTGGGTCTACACCGACTCCAAGTGCCAAATCAACTGTTAAACCGACCTATGGTAAGGATGCCATGAGGCAGGTAGGGTATTTATGGTTCCAGAAATGTCTGAATGCAACAACCGTGGTGTCGTACATTTATGGTTTATGGCCATTCTCGCTTATGTTTTGTTTGATTCTCGCTCTACCGTTTTTTTGTGTCAAAACAATTTGCAAAGAACTTAGAACAACTCAAGTAGAATTAGCCTATGTGTTGTGTGTTACATCACCTATGGGGACTTCTTTGATTTGTACTGCTTATCCTACATGTGAAATTCTCATTGGAGATGTCTGTGTATATGCTAACTTAGTTCCCCTTGATATGACTTCATTTGATATTATTTTGGGGATGGATTGGTTGGGTGAATACGGGCTACTATAGACCCTAGCAAAACAAATTAAATTTCATCCTCCGGTCGAGAGACTATTTTCCAAGGTCAAGAAGTGACATCACCACCATATGTAATCTCTGCAGCCTAAGGCTTGCAAATTGATTCGAAAGGATGCGGGTATTTATGTAGTGTTCGAAGGCCAGAGAGAATAAAACTATTGATGCAATTCCAGGTTGTTTGTGATTTTCCTGACGTCTTTCTCAAGAAGCGCCAGGCGGTTAATAGACCGTGAAATTGAGTTTATCGTTGAAGTGGTACTAGGCACTCAACCCATTTCAAAAACTCCCTATAGAATGTCGGGTTGAAATGAAAGAACCGAAATGCAGCTGCAGATTTATTAGACAAGGGATTCATCCGTCCGAGTGTATCTCCGTGGGGTGCAGTGTTATTTGTAAAGAAGAAAGAAGGAGCGCTCCGACTGTGCATTGATCACCGAGAGCTTAATAAAGGCACAATTAAGAATAAGTAGCCGCTACCGAGAATTGATGATTGATTTGACCAGCTCCAGGGGGCTCAAGTCTTCTCCAAAATTGACCTACTACGGTCCGGATACCATCAACTAAAGGTCAAGGTCAAGATGTTGAGAAAACAAATTTTTCGGACCCGTCTGACCACTATGAATTTTTGGTTATGCCATTTGGAGTCACTAACGCACCGGCAGCTTTCATGGATTTGATGAACCGTATTTTCAAGCCTTATTTGGATGAGTTTGTGGTGGTTTTCATTGATGATATCCTCATTTATTCGAAAAATATGGAAGCTCATGAGAATCATCTTCGTTTAATCCTCCAAACCCTCCGGGAAAAGGAATTGTATGGAAAACTGAAGAAATGTGAATTTTGGCTATCAGAGGTGACATTTTTGGGACATGTTATCACTAAAGAGGGAGTTTCCGTTGATCCGAGCAAGATTGAGGCCATCGTAAACTGGCCAACCCCGACCAATGTAACTGAAGTGCGCAGTTTTATGGGACTGGCTGGTTATTACCGGAGATTCGTTCAAGATTTTTCCAAAATTGCTGTGCCTCTTACACAATTGACCCGAAAGGGAATTGCATTTGACTGGTCAGAGGAACGAGAGTCTGCTTTTCAGGAATTAAAGACAAAGTTGACAACAGCACCCGTTTTGGCCTTACCATCCGGGACAGAGGGATTCGTAATTTACAGTGATGCTTCACACAAAGGGCTTGGTTGTGTATTGATGCAAAACGGAAGAGTTATTGCTTATGCTTCTCGGCAATTGAAACCCCATGAGAAAAACTATCCTACGCACGACCTTGAGCTGGCAGCAGTAGTGTTTGCTTTAAAAATATGGCGACACTATCTTTATGGTACAACCTGTGAAGTCTATACGGACCACAAGAGTCTCAAGTATCTTTTCACCCAAAAAGAGCTGAATATGCGACAGCGAAGGTGGCTAGAGTTGCTTAAAGATTATGATCTACAAATTCATTATCATCCTGGTAAAGCCAATACAGTTGCAGATGCGCTTAGTCGGAAAAGTGCAGGGAGTTTGGCAAGTTTAGTTACAGGGAAAAAGGAATTGATGATTGAATTGGATAAAATGGGAGTAGACTTAGTACTACAAGGACAAGAAGCTTTAATGGCAATGATGGTCCAACCGACCTTACTCGAAGAAATTAAATTGCATCAAGCAGAAGATGAAGCTCTAAAGAAGATTTGTGATGAACTGGGAACAAATCCGAAGGTGGGATTCAATTTAGTAGATTCGGTGCTTAAGTTCCAAGATCGAATATGTGTCCCCAACGTGTTAAACCTTAAGCAGAAATTAATGGAGGATGCACATACTCAAGGTTCACAAGACATCCGTGGAGTACCAAGATGTACCGAGATTTGAAGTGCAACTTTTGGTGGCCGGAAATGAAAAGGAGATCATGAATTTGTTTCTAAGTGCTTACAATGCCAACAAGTAAAAGCGAGCATCAAAACCCGCCGGTTTATTGCGCCTCTTCCGCATCTGAGTGGAAATGGGAACATTTGACAATGGATTTTGTTGTGGGGTTACCACGAACTCCCCGAGGTATGAATTCAATTTGGGTCATTGTGGACCGATTAACCAAGTCTGCTCACTTCCTGCCAGTAAAGACTCAGTATAATGCAGATAAATTGGCGGTGCTTTATATAGATGAAATTGTGAGACTTCATGGTATTCCGGTCTCCATTGTATCAGATAGGGATCCGAAGTTTGTCTCCAGATTTTGGCAAAGTTTGCAAGAAGCAATGGGTACCGAACTAAAGTTCAGTACAGCTTTCCACCCCCAGACTGACGGTCAATCCGAAAGAACGATACAGACTCTAGAAGATATGCTCCGAATGTGTGTGCTGGATTTTCAGGAAAGTTGGGAAACTCATTTATCGCTGATTGAATTTGCGTATAATAATAGCTACCATTCGAGTATTCAAATGGCACCTTATGAAGCCCTGTACGGGAGACCGTGTCGCCCACCTGTGTGCTGGGCCGAGGTGGGAGATAGGCCTTTGTTAGGGCCGGAACTTGTTCAATTAACTACTGAAAAGGTGAAGATTATTCTAGAAAGGAAAATCGCTCAAAGCAGTGTAAGAGTTACACCGATAACAAAGTATTTAAATTTAGAATTTGATGAGAGCAGTCATGTCTTTGTGAAAGTCACACCAATGAAAGGCCACCCAAGATTTGGAAAGAAGGGTAAGCTAACACCCCGATATGTCGGCCCCTTTCAGATTTTGCAGAAAGTTGGGTCAGTAGCCTACCGAGTCGCCCTCCCGCCACACCTGAGTCAGGTTCACAATGTATTTCATGTTTCTATGCTCCGAGAGTACCTTCCGGATCCATCCCATATCATTGACTATCATCAGATTGAGTTAACCGATAAGTTAACATACGAAGAAAAACCGCAATTTCGACCGTCGTGAAGCAGTTAAGGAACCGGAAATCCTAATGGTGAAAGTGGAGTGGCAAGAGCACTATGGAACCGAGGCAACTTGGGAAAAAGAGGAGGAAATACGAAATCAATATCCGTGATTCTTTTGGCCCCTATAGTAAAAACAAGTTTGGAGGACCAAACTTAAATAAGGAGAGTGTAACGCCCGACCCTCATATCTGATTCTCATTATCTTTTCAATCACCGTTTGATGTTTTTGAATGTTTATTGTGAAACCTATGTGAAAATATAGTAAAAGTGCATGAGACTTAGCAAAATGAATTTCCATCTGTTGAATTAAAACTCTATCTCATCACATTTGAATTACTTTAATCAAATTGAACACCTTAGAGATTTAATTTGCGTAAATTGATTTGGTATTTGGAATCTACATGATTTTTAAGCTATAATGGGATTTTCAGAGAATTTTCATTTCGCACCATAAAGCGATTCGTTTTTGTCTTTTATGCACTTATATATATATAGTTATATGTTTGTCTAAGTTGTGCAACTTTGATAAAAACGTGGGTCACTTTTGTGAGAAGGAAAAAAGAGAGAAAGGAGGGGAGAAATTGGGGGAAAATTGGTGGACCATTAAGGAGGCTACTCAACTTGTTGATTTGGGTGATTTATTCAAAGGTAATTGAATTCTAGCTTAATCTCCAAGAATCTTAGCTCATGGTTGTATGATTGATGGATAATCCATGTTTGATTCACTAGGGTTTCTTACCATTTGAACATGTTGGCAATAATTTGAGTATTGAATAAAGATATACCTAAATCCTTGAATTATAGCAACAATCCATGTATATATGTTGAAATCATGCAATATGTTTGAAGAATGTGAAGTTAGATTGAATTTGTGGAAGTGTTGACGTGACAAAACTCCTAACTTGGTTTCCATTGGTATAATTAAGCTTAGATTCATGTTTGGGGGTTGTTAAGTGAATGTATTGCATGAAATTGACCCTTGAATTCACAAAAAATTGAGCTTGAATGATGAAACTTTGTCTTGAAATCGAGCTGCTCATCTGCTTAGTCCGCCGAGGGGTCAGGCCGCCGAGCGATAAATGCACCTCCCGAAGTTTCGAAAAAATTACATCGTCTCGGCGTGGAAATGTCGCCGGCGAGAAATCAACCATCCGAGATTTTGGCAAGATTACCTTGTCGCCGGCGACAAAGATACGCTCGAGCGTAGGCCTGTTCAACCAGGAAAATATGTTTTGTTCTGTTCTTCATGCTGGACTCTTTGGTGTTATTAGAATATTCTTTTCTGATGAGTCTTAAGAGATTATAACTTTATAAAAGTGTGGAGGCATATGAAACGATTTCTAAAGAAAAGAATACTAATTTATTAGCTATGTTGTGTGCAGGGCACACTCCAGAAGGAACTCATACGCCACCACAACACTGTGAGTAATAGTGCATTACACATACATTTATGTATCTGTTCTGTAAGACATGTTTGTAATTATGTACTGATCTGAAAATGAAAGTGAGAACTATATCTGTATATCTGTTATGCCGCAAGGCGACCTGTTGTGCCGAAAGGCTACCTGTTGTGCCGCAAGGCTACCTGAGCCGAAAGGCTATCTGTGCCGAAAGGCTACCTGTTGTGCCGCAAGGCTACCTGAGCCGAAAGGCTATCTGTGCCGAAAGGCTACCTGAGCCGAAAGGCTATCTGTGCCGCAAGGCTACCTGGACCAATGGGTCAATCTGTTATCTCGATATTTGATTTTGGTACATATGCTATTGCACATTGTGATTTTATTACTGCGTACTATTATTCACTGAGCTTGTCTCATTCTGAAAATTGTCTGATTACAGAGGAACCGACTTGGGAGCCGATCTAGCATGCTTCATGCATTTTGCCACTTAAGCTTAACCAGTAATCGAAGAAACCCTTGCATATTAGACCAGTTGGTTTTATATATGTAATTTTGGTAGTCACATTCTGGTCAGGGACGCTGTATCTATTGTTTTGTATGCCTAAGACCTAGGCTAATTTGTAAATGTTTTGTAACCTCCTTTTGTGTGCATGGTACTCTATTGTTAAGTTGATCCTGGTTTTTGGTAGTTGCTCAATGGATGCGTCTGTCCTTTATTAATTAAAATTTCAATGCTTCCGTACAGGCCCTCAAATGTTATACCAAATAGGTTATTCTGTCTGTTTTTGTTAAGGTCACGCGCGGACTTTTAGGGGGCAGGTTCGGGGCGTGACAGTGAGTTTTCGAGTGAACATCGAGAACTACTTTTCATTGATGGTGTCCATTGAACAGTGGAGAGTTTCAGCAATGGAGGCTGGTGTGCCAGCTAACTTAGCCCCATCAACAACTGAAAAAAAGGCTCCTAGGGCCTCATCACTGATATACATTGATAAAATACTGGCACAATGTGAGGATATGCTAGTTCAATGATGTTGTAGACGCCCAATAGACCCCGGTCTTCAAGTTGTTGCGCACTCCACGTAGTGGGTTTGGTGGTGTTGGAAGAAGGCAATGTCAAAAGGTGTGCTAGATGCAATTTATTTGTTGGCCCAAATGGCGGTTGACACATCCCTACCTCCTAAGTTGGCATTGCGAGGGTGTTTGGGTGCTCGTTAGGATGATGAAGCCATACCTGCACAACATAACATAACCACTGCAACAAAAAACGTGGAAATATTATATTAGAACTCATCAAATATCGCATGCATGTGCAAAATCACTCAAATCCTCATTGTCAACACACCATCGGTTCGCTTTTATTATTATTATTTTTGAATACTACCCTAAATTAGCTTAAACTAAATTAGCATGAGACAAGTGAGTTAAATTAGATGAGGTCCAGTAATGAACTAGAGGTAACAAAAATAAAGAAAGAAAGAAAATAAAACAAAATAAAAATAGAATAAAGAACTAAATAAAGAAAAAAACAGAGAAACAAAAATATGAAGCAAAAGAAATAAAAGAAATTTGTAAAGAAAAATAAAATAAAATAAAGTAATAAAAACAAAAATAAAAACTAAATTATTAGCCAAATTAAACTAAACAACTACATTAAACAAAAATAGGCAACCACAAAAATTTTTTTGGGTGGGCCACACATGTGTCAGAGTGGGCCGCATGTGCAGCGGTCATCTTCTTAGCTGGCCAGAAATTTTTTTATTTGATATTTTTATAATGTTGATTGTGGGCTTGCCTTTTTTCACGCCCTTGCCTTTCAGAAAAGGTTTGAAAAGAAAGGCCTCACAGTTCGGACTTTACCTATGGTTCTGAATCTAGTCTCATAAGTGCAATGTAAAACTGATAAACACCAAAAAGTCCAATCCAGCAAATCGTTTTGGAAAATTAGATTTTAAATCAAATAATGCCAAAATTGGACTGCTTTGCCAAATTACAGAGTCGCCACCTAAATATTTTATTTTGGAAAAATTTAGGAACCCTGACTCGTGCCAAAGGTCACGTGTCCGTCATCACCAAAGTTGCCTCGGCTCGGGAACTTGGGTACGAGAGGGGAAGGTCCTGAAATGAGCACCCCCGCTCGCCCAATCAAAGATTGGCCTCTACTAACCATGATATGATGTTTTATAAACATTTATGCGTTCTTATTCCGGTTATTAGCTAACATTACTATGTGATGCGCACAAGCAAGTATAGACTAGTCGTAAGACTTGGAACAATTCAATTCATGTTTGTTTTCGAAAATGGTTTGAATTTGCCACCCTCAAGTGGGCTTAAAACATGATTTTGCCATGACAAAGTGGGCTTAAAACGCACATTCATTGAAATGTTCCAATTCAAACAATAAAGCCTTCATCCACAGGCATTCATACAATTTAGCACATAAGCACATAGCCTCATAACAAGCATGCGAAACATGGCAAGCATGCGAAACATGGCAATATGGCAATCACACTCATGCAAGCATTCTAAAGCGTAAACTCACCTAGTACTACAAGCTAGGAAAGAAAACAAGGTTAGAAAAAATGCAAGATTCCTAACTATGTTAAATGACTAATGTAACACATGCAATATGTAATTAAATAGGCTCGGCTATCTAATCATGGTATATGATACAATTTGATAACATGCTTTGAAACACGTATGCAAAGAAGTATTGAAATTGACAATGCAGTTTGAATGATGAGCCGAGCCTCGGTGCATGCAAGACAAATGAATAGATGTAAACATGCGAGCATAAGGTATGTTAATTGAAAATGTTCCTATACTAACCATTGAAAGCGGTTAAGTAAAAGGGAAAAAGACGCGGGGTTAGAAGACATGCACACACGCATGCACACTTATTACAACATTATGCCCTCACGAAGGAGGGTCCAAATGAATAATAGCTAAGCTAATCTAAGCTAGGCTAACTAATCTAATTAAGCTAATTAGACTAATTATTACAAATCAAATGAATAACTAGAAAACTGATTACTAATTATTACAACACTTTAACTAATTAGCAAACTAATTAATTTAAAACGAATGTACACTAACTAAACATGCAAAGGATTAAACTACATTGCCATAGCTCTGCTTCGGGAAGTGGAAGATGCATGCGCTCGATTTTCGCCCCAAAAAGTCCTCCATTTTGCTCTTGAGAGGCTCTATTTATAGGATTGAACATACTCCAAAAACTTTCTACTCCACCTTACCAAAACTTGCTGAGGATTGCACCAAGGCACATGGCTATGGTAGGTTGACCCACTTGAGCCAAAAATGTGCCTTGTCGGCCAAGAATGAGGCACTGCCGGCCACTGGTGCTTTGAGTTACCACACTACAACAGAGCACAAACAGAGGAAAATGGAGGGTTTTCCAGGGGTTTATTTGTACTGTGCCCCTCTTTATCATCTCAAAACCTCAAAGGAGTGGCACACTTGGATCCAAAACCACCAATCAAGCATTTTCAATGCATGATGGCCAAGGAACCAAGGAGTACAATTTCATTGCATGCACAAATAAGACTCAAAGGACCACCACCCTATTATGCATGATCAAGGGTGATGGAGACCAAGGAAAATGGTAAATTTCATCACTATTGAGTATGAAATGTCCCATTTTCCTTGTGTTTGAATTAATGTCCAATCCGAACACATGTAATGCAACACAATATGCTTATCTTGCTCAAGTTTTACTTATCACTTTTGTTTACTCATTTAGTTACCGATCCATTCTTTAACTGGTTAGTCCAAAAGTGAGAGTCCTCTAGAGAGAAAGAAGCGTCAACCAAAGGATGATGTAAGGCAAGAGAGAGATCATGCCTTTGGTTAGTAGAAACCCTCAAAAGATGATTAAAACCATTAAACACAATTCTCAACCTCAAACTTAAAGAATCCAAGCTTGAATCAACTCTCAAAAGCAATTGAAAGAGTGAAACAAATGAGAATATGACAAAGCTATGTATGCTGAAATTACATGCAAAATGACACTATAACATGCAACCAACTCAAACAACTCATGTTTAAAGGCCTAAAACAATGAGCTAGTGAAGGAATTAACCCTACAACTATGCCACACAAGGCTCAAAAGCAACAACCAGCCCAAAATAGAGGTAAAACAGTCCAAAATATAGCCTAAAACATTCTGAATTTAAGTTAACACAAGGTAGAATAATAGGCTAAAACATGAAGCATGCTAGACTAGTAAGCAAGACACAAGGAGAGGAGGCTAACTCCTCCAATTTTGGGCTTCAAAACAAAGTTTTTACCACTAAAAAACCTCTAAATTTTAGTGGTTAAAAGGCCAAAAGAGTTGGTTTGAAAGTGATGAAAAGATAGCATAAGAGCTTAACAAGCAAACAGACGAGAATGGTGGACCACCCCCAAACTCAAAATAGCCTCAAGCCACCATTTTTAAGCCTAAAAAACAGAGGTTTTTGTAGTTGAAAACCAGGCCAAAAACAGTACAACAAGATGGCAAAAAAAGTTATGCAAAACAAGTTTTAAAGGTGAGTCTTATACCTCTTGAAGCCAAGCACACTTTAGGCATAAATGAGGCACCAAATCAAGCTAAAATCACCTTCTAAAGCTCAAAGAAGGTCCCAAGGAATCTCAGCCCAAAGATAACCTACTTTGGTCAAGGATGTATAGGCAAAGGAGAAGTGTATCTCTACTTGTATGCACAAAGGTTCAAGAGAGAGAGAGAGAGAGAGAGAGAGTCCCAAAATTTTTCACTCCTCAAATGTTCTAACCCCTAAAACAATAGAGAAGGCCCTCTATATGTAGAAAAATGAGAGATCAAGTCGAAAATATCCCAAAATGGACAGCTGGAACAGCTGGAAGACAAATATTTGCAGAAATCTGACTTTTTGCACCAATGGCCGGCAATGGATCATTGATGGCCGGCACAGGTCCATTCTTGGCTAGAAAGGATCACTCCTAGACAACAGGTGGCCAGAAAAGGCCATTCATGGCCGGCATATGGCCAGAAAAGCCCATCAATGGCCAGAAACCTCTACCTATGGTTGGCTAGAAAAATCTGCTTTTTGGGCCGACTTCAAATGGGCATATCTCCTTCATATGGACTTCTTTGCAGGTCATTCTTGAGCCTAAATTGAAGCCCTAAAAGTATTCTTTCCAATGATGGAAGCGTCATATCAAATTTCTTAGTGTGAAAGAAGATATGCCTCTTTTAGTGAAGACTGCTCAGTTTCAATCCTACCCGGATTCATGCCTAATTTCTTCTCAGCTAGTTTTCTTGCCTCCGCTACTCTTTTCTTCAACTCCAAACCCCTAAATAAGGCGTTTTGAAAGATTTTTTCAAAGAGTTTACTTATCTTTCATGCATTTCCATTTTTTTCTTGCTCGGTTTACCGAAAAGTGCAACATTTAACGAAATGTGAGCCTTGGAACATCGTAGAAACTTTTTGGCAAAAAATATTTTGAAAGAGAGGGTTTTAAGGTCTAAAAATCATTTTGGTCAAAAGGCTTTGGTCAAAAAGGGGTTGTGAGGTTGGGATTTGAAGCTCCTCTTGCTGAAGAAATCGAACCTTTGCACTGCACAACTTTCACCACAAAGTAAACAATCAGTGGTGCCCAAGTCTTAAGGGTGATCAAAAATAGGGTGTCTACATGATGAACAAAGATCAAGACTACATTAAACTACCAATGTATTATGCTACAAGTGAGGAATAAGAAATCTAAACAAAAAGAAGGTGGTTACTTTTAAAAAGTATAAAGAAAAAGGATGAAGAAGAGAAGATTGAAGATCTGCCAGAAAAAATGGCCGTCGGAAGGTCACCGGTTGAAGAAGATGGTGATACTCTAGTGGGAAGGTGGTGGTGAGAAAAGATTGGGTGAAGGTTGAAGGAAGAAGGGTGGGTGATGGTGGGATTCGGTGGGTTTGTGGAGTTTAGAGAGAGAGAGAGAGAGAACAAATAAGATGATGAGAGGTAGAGAGAGAGAGTATTTGGAAAGTGATGGTTAAACTGGGCTAGGGCTTTTATTTTTTTTTAATCTATCTGCTCATATGCCCATGTTGGCCATACGTACGCTGAATTTTGGGTCGCTCGTGTGGTGGAATTGGGTCGCTCCAGCAACACTTAAGCAAAATGCTTTTGGGCACCCAATTTTATTTATTTATTTTTTTTTAGGACAAACTGCTCGTGCGCCAATGCAGGTCGCACGTGCGGTGAATATTGGGTCGCTAAGAATTGGGCTGCTTCAACGGTGCTTAAGCAGTAGCCTATTTGGGACGAGCCGCTTGTGTATCCAGGTATCGATCCACGGGCCGCTCGATACTTGGACTTACTATAATTCCAATCGCTTTGTTTTTTTCTTTTTCTTTTTTTTTTTAAAACAAAAAAATCCTGTTGCAACCATTTACTCCCCAAGCCCAACTTGTACCTTTACTTCGTAATCAAAATAAGAATAGCACTTTAAAAACATATAAAAGCTCAATAAAGGTATAATCTTCACGCGAAATCCACGGGTACTACTTTTCTTCCTAATCATGTTTTTAATTTTCCCTATTCTCTAATAGGGTGACAGACTAGGTTGATTCGGTATCTAGAATTGAGGCGCCTAAAGCTAACTCAACCTACAGAGCTACTGTAACAACCTCGACCTGTGATTAGCTTATAATCCTCAATTAAGAATGTTTAACAAGTAATTCAGATGAAATCTTAAGTAAACTGCTTGCGCCATATGTTATTTGTGTTTATATTTGTTTGCTTTATAAATATCTGTCAGTAATTTTGCTTGAATCTATGAATTGAAGGCCTTATTGGCATCTAAACACAAAATTGACTACGTTTATGTGTTATCTATAATTTTTAGAATTTTCCAGTAAGCTTAATTAGAATTCAATTTAGAATCAAATAATTAGAATAAATTAATATCGATTGATTAGTCTTAAGCCAAGCTTAATTAAACCCCACTAATCAAGCCTGTATAAGGCTAATGGTGACTCAACAACATTCCATCTTCATTTACTTGAGAAAAAAAATGTGTAAGAGAGAGGGATTGAGTGAGAGAAGAGTGAATTCAAGCTTGAGAAGGACAAAAAGGGGAAATTCTAGAGCATTGAAAGGACAATTGAAGGAATTGAGGAATTTAGCTTCAACACTTGCTAATACAAGGCTTAAGGTAGGAATTCAACTTTTCATTTATGAATTTGAGTCAAATAATGTAAGAATTCAAGAGGTTCAAGTGGTTAACCATGAGAATTAAGCTTAGACTGTGGAAATTGAAATCATTTCATACATGCATGCATAGTTCATAGATTTTGAGTTTAGTTGTCACTCAATTCTTACATGCAAGTGTTTATTTCTGTCAAGTTATGAGAGCTCACTGTGATTCTACACTCAAACACTTCAATTGTGCATGGTTTAGAGGTTTTGAATCCATATCATTACATGCATGTGAAGATACATAAAGTTTCATTTTGATTATGAAGAATTGATTTGTGTTTGGGCCTTGATTTTACGAAATAACCTTCATTTCATGTTTTACTACAAGTTTCCAAGTGTTTTCTGAAAGTTTTTAGCCGAAATGAACGAGATTGAAGCTTTGAAATTGAGTTTTGAATGTGAAGAGCAAATCTGGAAATTACAGATTCGGCATCATCGCTCGAGCGACCACCTTTTGTTTTGAACTTTGGCTCGAGCAACCAAAAGTTGGCTTGGGGATAAATTTTGAGCTCCCAGTATTTTTTTATAGGGATTGATGGTTGGCTTGAACGACCAAAAGATCGCTTGAGCGATCACCCTTTATTTTCAGTTATGGCTCGAGCTACCAAAAGTTGGCTCGAGCATAGCTCTCGGTACTTTTGCAGACTTTGCAGGCCGCTTGAGTGACCAAATCTTCGCTCAAGTAAATTGCCCTTGTAATGCCCCAAAAATATAACGATAGCTCATAACGTGTAATACAATAAGATAGTGCGTTTCCAAAATGAACATCCTTTCCATTTATATATGATTTGCATTATACAAGAGATAACACATGTATTTACACATTCACAAGCTCTAAACCTGAATCTGTAGCATGTGTTACAACAAAAGGTATGAAATGAAAGTAAAACATATAATAAATGCCCTAAAAGCTTACAACTTTCCAAAACAATGCTTGGTTACAACAAAAGTGGATTTAAATCCAATACATTTAAAGGCCATTGGCCTGTACAAAACATATACAACAATCAAACAAAATGAAGCTCTTGCTCCAAGTCCTCCCAAGCTATTACCATGGCGGAGGCATTTTATCAGCACCAGAAAATGTTTTTCCTACATAGGGTGAGCCAAAACCCAGTAGAAATAATCCAATGCAGTATATGAATCTTAACAAAGATATAAGGTAGACGCATATGCAATGCTCATGCCAAAACATTTTATATCCATTCCAAAACCATGAAATGTCAAGTTAATATCAGAATTCATAAATCACTTCCTTTATAATAGAAAACAGGTTAGTGAATCATACTTTGGGAATCTCAAAACAATTATAACCTTTCACGGAAATTTCGTTCGTGGGAAATCGTAAACCGGCACCCATGAAAACGTAGGCTCTATGAGCATTACTACTGCCATTTCATAGAAACTTTGTCCGCGGGATCGGCACCCATGTATATGCACGGTGTTTTGGACTTTCACCATGGACACTCAAGCCAACTTATTTTAAAAAGACAATACATAATTCTTAGATTCAGCCATTTTTCTCACAACGATAAACAGTTCCAATGTATAAAAATGAAATAATACTTGATGCAATTGGATGAGACAATAGTTTCAATTCTCCTACTTCTCATGGAATTCTACAACAATCATAGTTATCCTCCACCGATAGCCCAAAACAGATATTTCCAAATAGATAAACAATTTTCACTAAGGATAAACTTTCCAAATTTCAAGATGTGAGTGATAATACATACTTAACTCCACCATCCTCATCAATATCAACCCAATTCCACATTTCCAACATCAATTTCATTTATCTTTTAAAAATCAACATTTGATACATTTAGGGTAAAACCCCCATTCCATTATAAACCAATTTTAAAGGTAAAAACCCATTTATTCATCATAACTCAAGAATGAATACATTCTCTTAATCATTTCTGACAAAGCATTTGAAAAACTCTCTTTTGAAATCAAGCCAAACCCTAGGTTTGTCCAAAACTCCTCCAAATCACAATGTTGTTTTATAAAGACATATATCTAAGTTAAAAATCATAAGAAAGTGAGAATCCTTACCTCAAGCTTAGAAGATGAGAGAAAGAGTGAAGGAACTTCAACAATTCCCAAACCCAACTTCGTTCGGATTAAAAAGAAGCCCACGTCGTGCTCTACCTTTTTAACGAAAGGACATGGGTGAAGAACTCGACAAATCTATGTGTATTTGTAGAAAGAAGTAGAGCTTTAGAGAGAGAGGGTGTAGATCTAGGATTTTTAGAATGTTTAGACAGATATATGAAAAAGTGATCTAAAAAGTGACTTTTATGGACTGATATACACGTAGACCGCTAAAGCGCAAGAAGTGTCGCTCAAGCGACTAGACACAATAAGTGTGACCGCTCGAGTGAAGAATACAAACTCCTAGAAGCTTTATAGACAAACAACCATCACTCGGGCTCAAGAAGGATCGCTTGACCCAACATCGCTTGAGCGAAGAATGACAACTTCCAGTAGTTTTGTAGGCCTGCAAAAGTACTGAGAGTTCTCAAAGACCGCTTAAGAGTAAGAAGTGTTGCTCAAGTGAAGAAGCAAAATTCTAGACAACAACAGTTTGAAAAACAAGCTACCAAACTATTCCAAACACGACAATGATATTCCAATAACCAAACTCAATGAGGAATAAGGAGAAAGAAAACATGATCAACTATATAAGACAATAAAACTCAGATCCAGAATATCAAATGGGTTGGGTCTAAACCAAAATCACTCTAACTTCTCTCCCTTAAGGAATTTTGTCCCCGAAATTGAATGAAACAACAAAACCAAATTTAAAGCAATTACAACAATGATAGTAAATCAAATTCAACACCATGATCCATTCACCAGTCATTCATTCTCATCACCATGATAAACACATGCTCATTACTGAATATACGATTCATATTTCCAAAACATATACAATGTTTATACTACATTAGCATAGCATGATTTTCAATACATGTTCAAACATTAACAAATAAGTCCGGATTCTTCTCACGGACTTCTAACTCATGCTCCCAAGTTGCTTCCTCAACCCTGTGATGTCTCCACAACACCTTTACCAATGGAATTGTCTTGCCTCGCAAGACTTGATCTCGAGTATCTAAAACTCTAACCGGTCTCTCCTCATATGAGGCATCCTTATCTATTTCTATCTCAATCCAATCCAACATGTGTGATGGATCCCATTCATACTTCCGAAGCATACAAATATGAAACATGTTATGAACTCCGGAAAGTTGTGGCAGTAAAGCCAAATGATAAGCTACTTCTCTAATCTGCTCTAGGATCTCAAAAGGTCCAATAAATCTAGGAGACAACTTCCCGGTCTTCCCAAACCTCATCAAATCCTGTCTAGGTGATATTTTCAAAAAGATGTGATCTCTCATCTCAGATGATAATGGTCTCCTCCTACGATCGATATAGCTCTTGTAGCGACTTTGAGCCGTAACTAACCTTTTACGAATAAGCGAAACTTTCTCTGTTGCTTCCCGAACTAAATCAGGATCTGTCATAGGTGCATCACCAACCTTGGCCTAACACATAGGAGATCTACACGGTTGGCCATACAAGGCCTCAAATGGTGCCATGCCAATACTCGATTGGAAGCTATTGTTGTAGGTAAACTCCACTAAAGGCAAGTGCCTCTCCCACGACCCCTTAAAGTCAAGGACACAACCCCGAAATATATCTTCAAGGATCTGAATGGTGACTGTCCTTCAGTCTGAGGATGATAGGCTTTGCTAAAAGTCAATCTAATGCCCAAGGCATTTTGTAGGCTCTGCCGCAACAGAGTCGTGAAATGCGGGTCTTTATCCGCAACAATAGTCATAGGGACCCCACGAAGCTGAAATATGTCCCTAATGTATAGGTCGGCAAGATAATCTACTGAGTCACTCGTGCGTATAGGTACAAAGTGCGCTAACTTAGTCAACCGATCAACTACCACCTATATGGCATCATTACCCTGTTGAGTCCTCAGAAGACCCATAACAAAATCCATCGTGATATGCTCTCACTTCTACTTAGCTATAGGCAAGGATTGCAACAAACCCGCTAGCCTCTGACGCTCGGTCTTCACTTGTTGGCAAATAAGGCACCTCGACACAAACACTATAATATCCTTCTTCGTCCCCTTCTACCAAAACTAGTAACTAAGGTCTTGGTACATTTTTGTGCCTTCCGGGTGCACTGCTAGGCGTGAATGGTAAAACTATCAGAGTACCTCCTCTTGGCAAGACTCTGGCATGAAAAGGCGGTCAAGATATCTAACACTCGAGTCAGAATACATGTTCAATCCCTTCGTTACCTTTCCACTAGATATCTTCTCCCAGAGGGTTTCTACCTCGCGATCACCCCTTTGTGCTTCTATAACTTTACTCACTAGTGTAGGTTGTGCGACAACTGTAAACAAGATTGCTGACTCAATAGACTCACCAAGATACAAGTTGAACTCGCCAATAGCCCCTAACCTCTCCCATTCCCAGATGGCAATACTCACTACACTGCTAAAGGACTTTCTACTCAAGGCATCAACCACTACATTGGCCTTCCCTGGATGATAGTGCAACTCAAAATCATAGTCCTCCATGATTTCCATCTATCTTCTCTGCCTCAAATTCAAATCTTTCTATGAAAATAGATACTTCAAACTCTTATGATCGGAAAAGACCTCAAATCTCTCACCATACAAGTAATATCTCCAAATCTTCAAGGCAAAGATCACCACTGCTAACTCTAAATCATGAGTATGATAGTTTTTCTCGTGTGTTTTCAACTAACGTTAGCCATAAGCTACTACCTTCCTTTCTTGTATCAAGACACAACCTAAACCTTCCCGAGATGCATCACAATACATTGAATAGCCCAAACCCCTCTCTGAAATAATCAATATTAGAGCAGTGGTAAGTCTAACCTTAACCTCTTGGAATGACTTCTCACAAGTCTTATTCCATACAAACTTAACTTCTTTCCTCGTAAGCTTAGTCAATGGTGAGGCTAACCTAGAAAAATCCCTCACAAATTGACAGTAATACCCGACTAATCCCAAGAAACTACGAATCTCAAAGGCATTCTTAGGTTGTTCCCAATCTTGTGCTACTTCTATCTTTGAAGAGTTTACAGTCACTCCCTCCTCAGACACCACATGACCTAAGAACTTCACTTCTTTCAACCAGAATTCACATTTCCTGAACTTAGCATACAACTTGTGGGCTCTAAGAAACTCAAGTACAACTCGCAAGTGTTCCATATGCTCCTCCTCAAAGGGTGAGTAGATCAAGATGTCATCAACAAAGATGACAACAAAATGGTCCAGGCACCCGCAAAAGATCCGGTTCATTAAGTCCATAAATAAGGCTAGTGCATTGGTTAGCCCAAAAGGCATTACTGCGTACGAAATGCCATCTTCTGGATATTCTCTTCCTTCACTCTCAATTGGTAATAACCCGACCTTAGGTCTATCTTAGAAAAACAACAAGACCCTTTCAACTGGTCAAACAAATCATCTATAAGAGGCATTGGGTACTTGTTCTTAACAGTTACTCGGTTCAACTTTCTGTAGTCAATACAAAGTTGCAATGTGCCATCCTTTTTCTTGGCAAAGAGAGCTTGTGATCCCCAAGATGATGTACTAGGGCGGATAAAATCCTTATCTAACAATTCTTGGAGTTGAATTTTCAACTCACTCAACTCGGCGAGTGCAAACCTATACGGTGCCATAGAAATCGGTGTTGTGCCAGGCACCAAACTACCCTTGGCAACTCAACTCGGACCACATCACTCTCAACACCAAAAAATGTAGCAAGAAGGAGACTAAATTCATCCCGACCATGTGGATCATGCACTGGCAACAAAACTCTATCAACTCGATCCTCCAAGAAATAAAAACAGTCACCACTTGAGGTACATACAATAACCCTCTAACGATAACAGTTTATAACATCTCGATACGATGACAACCAATCTATACCTAATATAACATCAAAGCCCAACATATCAATCAATGTAAATACAAAAGGAAGTCGGCGACTGGCAACCTCTATCTCACAACCCTGACACCCTTGGTCCAACATAACCTCACCACCAACTAGTGACTTTACCCTAAGTGGAGATAACCAAGCCACTTCTAACCCCAATGTTGATGCAAATGCAGATGAAATAAAAGAATGGGATGCACCTATATCAATTAACACATTGGTAATAGAATTGCATAACAAGAAAGTACCTCTTACTACCGTAGGTGATAGTACTAAATCTGGCATGGTAACAACATATACATGTCTTGTAAGTCTCTACTCTACTTAGTCACCCCTCGGAGCTTAAGTCTGATGCACTGACTGAGTCGAAAAGGCTCCCTGATTGGCCCTCGAGGCTTGTACTGACTGGGTAGATTGATGACTCTATGTCTATCTCAAACTAGACACACCAGGTGTGCCATCCAACTGAGGGAAAAACCTCTTCATATGCCCTGATTACCCACACTGAAAATAGGTAGGCGGCTACCCTCTCTCTTAACTCTGGCTCTGAGGATGAGCCGAAGACGGTGTAGATTGTTGCCCTTCTTCTCTTTATGGGCAAGCTGGAGACTTGTGACCTAACTGGCCACACTTAAAACAAGTGAAGCATCCCTGATTACCTCTCATTGAACCCAAACTCAATACAAGAAATGTGGATCTAGATGGTGCTACCTGGGACTGTTGTGGATTAGAACCCCTTTGCCTCTTGCTATTCCAATTCTCTCCCTACACCTCCTGATTTTTCTACTTGAAGCGTCTCATTCTTTGATCCTCAGTCTAAATCACGGTCTTTAAGTGAGCTGCCGCCTCTACAAGATGACCGTAATCCCTAATCATGGACGTGGTTACCTTGAAAAGGAGTCTGGTCCTCAACCTCTTCTTAAACTCCAAGCAACAACGTTCCTCTATCGTTACCAACTCCGGTGCAAACCTCAACAAGCTAGTGAAGGTAGCCTCAGACTCGGCCACCGGTGTGTTAAGTTGCTTGGGCTTCAAGAACTGCTCTCTTAACTTTTTCCTAGAAGTTGGAGGCAAGAACTTGTCCTAGAAGGCATTGACGAAAGCCTCCCATGTCACCCCAATGCGCCCACGTACAAACTTCCACCATTGATCCGCATATCTCTTTAGCTAGAAGGATGCCAAGGTCACTCTTAGCCCATCGTCCTCGATGCCAAATATCTAGAATGTCCTCGCCATCTGTTCTAGCCATTCATCCGCTTTCAGTGGCTCCTTAGGATCACCCAAAAACTCATCTGATTAGATTGGAAGAACTCACTCTTCAAGAATGACGGCCTTGCTTTAGTAACTTGGGCTTGGTCTTGATTCTCAGCCCTGAGAATCTCCATAGATTTCCGCAAAGCTCCGACCATTTCACAGGTTAAAGTGCCCATGGCCTACTGACCCATTGGTTCGGCCATATTAGCCTGACCAACCCCTTCTTCTTAAGCCGAAATTTCATCCGGTAACGGTACTTCCTACCGTCTAGGCCTGCCACACCTACCACCACACCCACGTCCACGTCCTAACATCCTAATGAAGGTAACACAAGAGATTAGCACATTTACAAATGTGCCAAAGCTAACTCACTTGTGTCCTAAGGCAATGGACAATACTAATTTGCTCCACATAAGCACACAATCACATAAGCACATACAAATTTCCTTTTTAGATAATGATCGTCCTGAGGCGTTGCTAGAGTTCCAGTTAGAAATAGTAGTGATCAAGTGCTCTTCTAATAAGACTTCTAGAAACTCGTAGACCCAATCAACATCTTAGAAATTAAATCCCATAGCCATAGAATCACACAAGCATGTTATCACATAGCATACCATACACACAAATATCTTTATCAAGTGAGATAAAACCATTGTGGTAAGAACCACTCCCCACATACCAAAGTATTCAAACTTGGTATGCTTTGATACCAAGTTGTAACACCCCGAAAATATAACGATAGCTCATGACGTGAAACTTAATAAGATAGCGAGTTTCCAAAATAAATATCCTTTCCATTCATATATGATTTGAATTATACATAACACATGCATTTACAAATTCACAAGCTCTAAACCTGAATCTATAGCATGCATTACAACAAAAGATATGATATGAAAGTAAAACAGATATTAAATGCCCTAAAGACTTACAACTTTCCAAGACGATGCTTGGTTACACTACAAGAAATCGCGCTTTTGCTGACTAAAAATTTAGTTGGCAAAAGTCTATTTTTAGTCGGCAAAAGTTATGAGCGACTAATTTTTTTGGTCCCCACTTTGGTCACCAATTGAGGGTTGGCAAAAGTAATTAGCAACTAAAACTTTTGTTAGTCAGGAAAAAGTTGGATTTGACAACTAAATTTTTGGTTGCTAAATATATCATTTCTGCGATTAATCCATTTAGTAGGTGAAACACTTTGGTCGCGAAAAGTGATATTTTCTCGACTAAACATGTTAGTCGCCAATTGTCACATTCTACGACCAAAAAGTTTGGTCGCCAATTATCACATTCCACAACCAAAAAGTTTGGTCGCTAATTGTCACATTCCACGACCAAAAAATTTTGTCGCCAAAAGGAATGTTTGCGCCAACATCCAACAAAATAAACCTGTAATTCATAATAATCCATTCAATCCATTCAATACAATCTGCAGTTTGCAATAATAATTCAAATCAACAATTCACCTGAATTATGAACATTCAACAAAATATATAAATCATCCAATCCTAAACCTGTTTAATTAAAGTCAGCAACTATTATAAGTTTTTATCCACAAGTAATTCCAAACTACATATTCCTTCAATTAAAAATTTGCTTGTAATCTATATAATCATCCAATTCACATCCATCTAGCATTAAAATTTAAAACATAACAAATACTTGTTATTATGTTTAAAATTTTTATCCATGCTCATCAATAAAAAAATATAACTAGTAGTCTACCAAATATTTTCCATACACTCATCCAATTCACTTTACAATTGCCAAGGCACACACATAGCCAATCTGTATGTATATAAGTGTAGAGTTATAAATAAACAAACTATTCAAACTCAACTGGTATCCAGCTTAATGAAACCTTATTTGAAAAGTATTACTCTAGCTGAGCTTCTCGTATCTTGAAATTCTTGTTGTATTGTGCTAGTTGAACTTCTCATATCTGCACAGAGCCAAAACTCTCTGTATAAGAGTATTACTCTCTTGGAAATCAAAAATGAAAGTTTAAAATTTTGGATATCAAAAATTCTAAAGTTGATGTCCAAAAAAAAATTCCTTTCTTTTCTTCTTTAATGAGAACAAAATTCAAAGATAAAGTACAGAAGAACCAACAGAAATTTGTATCTTCAATTTTAACATTAAAATCAACTTAAATGGCAACATGACAAAAGGGCAATGAATAAAAGTTGTTGGATGATCTGGTATTCGGGATGGATAGTGAGTTCAAGTATCAATAAACAGTTTGGAGTTTGATCCAAGGAAGTCCAAGCCATGGTATATTGTAATTAGATGTAATTGGTCATAAATGAAGCATCAGTTATTTGCTTAACAAGAAAAAATTAATGACCCCAAAATATAGTCAAGGGCAATATTTTCTGAATGAGCTGCACAATAATTATGTTTCTCTATTTTGGAATGCACAAGAGAAAAGGTTGTATGATTGGGCTTATAAGTAGAAAAGGGAATAAAAGTGTGTTTTTAAAGATAATCTGGATATTGGCATGTACTTGAGTAATCCCACCAATCAATAAATATGTGTGAACTTAAGATTAAGTTTATTAACCTAAAAAAGAGTGCTTAGTTAGCACTTAGGGAACAAATGCCTTCAGGATCCAATTAGACAGCCTTACAAGATACCAAAGGAGTTCATTAAAGCCAAATAAATTGCGCAAGCAAGCATTGTTCTTTAGTATTATATGCAAAAACTTTCATGGTAGCAGTGTGGTAAATTGAGGCCTAGAATGGGAGTTGTAAGCTCACCTTTTTTCTGAATTTTTCTGTTGGTTGTATCAACATCAACGTAAAATCCAGCTTCATGAATCTGGCCCTTTACCTATTAAAAATTAAATACAAGAAGACATACAAACCACCCAGCATCGGGAATGTGCAAATGGGAATAGGCAAAGAACAGTTGTTCATGTAAATGATAGATATGAAAATCCTTGAGACATTGTTAGCTGTTGAAACCCCAAATTCAAAATTATCATCAGTTCATTAGAATAACTCAACAGAACAATGGCTTAAGACTATTAATATATTATAGTATAATTTTACATGAGTTTTATTCAAATTTCTAATTGTAAGAAACAATATCCTATATCTTTGATAACAAATGAAATCAAAAGATTTTTCCTTACAAGAATCCTCCAAGATGCAGATCAATACAAAAATATGTATAACATTGATTGTATAAATCATT
This sequence comes from Camellia lanceoleosa, assembly GCA_025200525.1. Classification (NCBI taxonomy): domain Eukaryota; kingdom Viridiplantae; phylum Streptophyta; class Magnoliopsida; order Ericales; family Theaceae; genus Camellia; species Camellia lanceoleosa. Next base: position 83,764,578 of record CM045772.1, on the reverse strand, counting down.
TAGTAATCGATAAAAGTAAGACAGATACATTTGACATAATTTATGTACCATTTCTAGTGATTTGGCTTCATCTAAGCAATAGGTGCAACTAACATTTAAATTATACCTACCACTACCATTGAGAGGAAAAGTTGCAATTGCCATTTAAATTAAATATAGAAGGGTAATTCAACAAATAGAAAAAGCACATGTAGTCCATAATAAAAATAAGTTAAAGTAATGGATGTGATAATAGACTCTAAACAATTTCCTTACCAAGTGCAAGTCCAAGCATAATGAGAAGTAAAAGGCAAAATTTTTTATTCAAGACCTAGGAATTAGGACACAAAATACTGAAAACTAGAAACAGCACAACCAACATTGCTTCTGCCACATACATGTACGCATCAAGCCAAAATTCACAAGAAACAGGAAAGAAGAATGAAAGCACATAAAGCAAAATATCCTGTAGAGCATATGGCTTTGATTTCTCTGAAACAGGGCAAACAATTGCTTGAAACGGACTAAGCTAGAAAAGCCATTTGCCCTTATAGTGCTCCAAAAGTATAGCGAGCATACGTTCAACGGAACCTAGAATGGCTTTGTGTATCATAACTGGTCTTTCCTGCTTAGCTTCATCCTCCACTGAGTATGCTAAGTTGAAATGAGAAGGAAGTTGGAAATCCAGCTGTAATAATTATCAATTAAATGTTTTCCTATGGTGTACTTTTTCAGCAAGAACATAACAATGTATAAAAAATAGGTGTAGATACAAATTCACCAGAGAAAGAGGCTACTTAATCTCGAGTCTCTTGACTCCAATTGAACCTATGAAGGTATCGATTTCCATAAAAATCAAGCACTATTGCTGCAATACAAAACATAGATATGTACATAAACCCTAAAACCATTGTAAAACCCCAAATCAATGACACTGAACAACACAGTCATACACAATCAACTCACATGTCGTCAATGTAGATGTGGCCTAGAAGATGAATCAAGTAGGTCCATTCGTCCTGGAATGTAATCCCCTGCGTTGAAACCTAGAGAGAGAGAGAGTGAGAAAGTAAATTAGGGTTTGATAAGAAAAGAGATCAATAATGGAATAGAAGTAGGGGTAGTGTGTGTGCTTGGAGGATGAGGTCATCGTAGATATCGGCGATCTTATCGTAGGATTTGGAAGCTATTGTGTCATTGTGGTTTGCGGTGAGGTGAGGTGAGGTGAGATGGTGAAGGAGAAACAGTGTGAGAGATTTGGACACATTGTTGTGCGTAAACAGAGAACAGGGGTGGGCACTAATAAGTGATTTCCCTCTAAAAGAATTTAACCTTTAGCGAGTAAATTCGTTTTCTGTCGCAAAATCTTAAAATATAACAACTAAAATTTTTGGTAGCCAAATCTCAATCAACGGCGACTAAAATATTAGTCGCCAAAAGTGCTAATTTGGCGGCTAATTTTTTTTGGTCGGAAAAAATGAATATACAATGACTAATATTTTTTTTGGTCACTAAAACATAACATTTTCTAACAAAAATGTTTGGTCACCAATGAGTAACCATAAAAATATCACCGTTATTTGGCAACTAAATTTGGTCAGCCATTGTCTGTTAGTACATTTAGATATCAAAACAACGTCGTTTTGATATCTACGACTAAATTGTATTAGTCGCTAAAAGATTATACTCGCCTGCCCAATTTTTCACTGTCCTGCCTATAATTTTGGCAACTAAATTGATAATCTCTTGATAATTTTTTCCCTTCTCCTTTTTGTCATTCTTCTTTTCTTTAACCTTAGCCTTTCCTCTATGCTTTCCATCAAAATTCCTCCAGCAAGATGAAGGTAAGCTTCTTCTCTCTCTCTCTCTCTCTCTCTCTCTTGGTGTTCTCTCTCCCTTTCTCTTTTTCTTTACTTCTCAAATGTTTTAAGTCAAAGGGATTTACATCACCTCTTGAGCTCCCAGCACACACACACACACCCATGCACTCCGTGGGTGATGGAGGAGCCGCTGATCGAGCTTTCATGGGTGATGGATCTCAGGCGACGGTGACCAACAAGGTGGTGAATCGGTGCTCTGGTTGCCAACGAATGCGAGGAGGAGCAGCAAATGAGAGCTGTTTCATGGCTGGTGGAGCGGCGATAAGAGAGGAATGGGAGAGGAGCAGAGGAGAGGGAGAGGGAGATGGAGAGGGAGAGGCTGAAGAGAGAGTTTGGTTTGGAAACAATATATATATATATATATATGTGGTCATTTTATACAATTGGCAACTAAGTATGTTGGTCGCCAATTAAATTTCTAAAATCCCTCCAAAATTTGAAATGTCTCTCTCCAAAATATTTTAGTTTTTTGGTGACTAAAAATTTTGTAGTCGCTGAAATAATATTTTTGGCGACCTCACTTTTGGTCGCCAAAGTTAAAAAGTAAATTTTTGTTTTCCATTTGGCGACTAAATAATTTTAGTAGCCAAAACTAACTATACAGCGACTAAAATATTTTTTTGTCGCTGAAAATAAATTTTTGGCACCAAACTTTTGGTCGCCAAAGATAAAAAGTTAATTTTTGTTTTTCATTCGGCGACTAAATAATTTTAGTAGCCAAAACTAACTATACGGCGACTATAATATTTTTTAGTTGCTGAAAATAAATAGTTGGCGACCAAACTTTTGGTCGCCAAAAATAAAAAGTTAATTTTTGTTTTTCATTAGGTGACTAAATAATTTTAGTAGCCAACTAACTATACATCGACTAAAATATTTTTTTAGTCGCCAATTGTGGCATTTTTAGCGACTAATTTTTTTTAGTCGCCAATAATCCCCGACTAAAAAAAAATTAGTAGCTAATAATTGTACTTTTGCCGACTAACATAATTTTTGGTCGCCAATTACACAACTTTTGGCGACCAAAATATTTTTAGTTGGAAAAAGTGGTCGGCAAAAGTGTATTTTCTTGTAGTGTTATAACAAAAGTGGATTTAAATCCAATACAATTAAAGGCCCTTGGCCTGTACAAAACATATACAACAATCAAACAAAATGAAGCTTTTGCTCCAAGTCCTTCCAAGTTATCGCCTTGGTGGAGGCATTTCATTAGCACCTAAAAATGTTTTTCCCGCATAGGGTGAGCCAAAACCCAGTAGAAATAATCCAACACAGTATATGAATTTTAACAAAGACATAAGGTGGATGCATATGCAATGCTCATGCCAAAACATTTTACATCCTTTCCAAAACCATGAAATGTCAGGTAGATATCAGAATTCATAAATCACTTCCTTTACAATAGAAAACAGGGTAGTGAATCATACTTTGGGAATCTTAAAACAATTCTAACCTTTCACGGAAATTTCGTTCGCGGGAAACCGTAAACCGGCACCTATATAAACGTAGGCTCTACGAGTACTACTATTTCCATTTCACTAAAATTTTGTCCGCGGGATTGACACCCATGTATACGCGCAGTTTTTAGGACTTTCACCATGGACACTTAGGCCAACCTATTTCAAAGAGACAATACATACTTCCCAGATTCACCAATTTTTCTCACAATGATAAACATTTCCAATGTATAAAAATGAAATAATACTCGATGTAAATGGATGAGACAATAGTTTCAATTCTCCTAATTTTCATGCAATTTCTACAACAATCATAGCTATCCTCTACCAATAGCCCAAAATAGTTATTTCTAAATAGATAAATAATTTTCACTAAGGATAAACTTTCCAAATTTCAAGATGTTAGTGATAACACATATCCAACTCCACCATCCTTATCAATATCAACCCAATTCTACATTTCTAACACCAATTTCATTTATCCTTTAAAAATCAACATTTGATACATTTAGGATAAAAATCCCATTCCTTTATAAACCAATTTCAAAGGTAAAAACCCACTAATTCATCATAACTCAACAATGAACACATTCTCTTAATCATTTCCAACAAAGCATTTGAAAAACCCTTTTTTGAAATCAAGCCAAACCCTAGGTTTGTCCAAAACTCCTTCAAATCACAATTTTGTTTTATAAAGACAAATATCTAAGTTAAAAATCATAAGAAAGTGAGAATCCCTACCTCAAGCTTAGAAGATGAGAGAAAGAGTGAAGGAACTTCAACAATGCCTAAACCCAACTTCGTTCGGATCAAAAGGAAGCCTACAGCGTGCTCTACCTTTTTAACAAAGGGGCAAAAGGTGAAGAACTTGATGGATCTATGTGTATTTGTAGGAAGAAGTAGAGCTTTAGAGAGAGAGGGTGTAGATCTATGGTTTTTAGAATGTTTAGAGAGAGAGAGAGAGAGAGATATGAAAAAGTGATCTGAAAAGCGACTATTACGGACTGATATACATGTAGATTGCTCAAGCACAAGAAGTGTCGCTTGAGCGACCAGACACAATAAATGTGACAGCTCGAACGCAAGAAGTGACCGCTCGAGCAAAGAATACAAACTCCTAGAAGCTTTACGGACAGACAACCATTGCTCAAGCTCAAGAAGGACCACTCGAGCGAAGAATGACAACCCCTAGTAGTTTTTTTGGCCTGTAAAAGTACTGAAAGTTCTCAAAAACCACTCGAGCGTAAGAAGTGTCGCTTGAGCGAAAAAGCAAAATTCTGGGCAACAACAGTTGGAAAAATAAGCTACTAACCTGTTCTAAACAAGACAATGATATTTGAATAACCAAACTCAATGAGGAATAAGGAGAAACAAAATATGATCAACTATATAAGACAATAAAACTCGGATCCAAAATATCAAATAGGTTGGGTCTAAATTAGAATCGCTATAGCCCTAAAGACTGTAACAACCTCGACCTGTGATTAGCTTATAATCCTCGATTAAGAATGTTTAACAAGTAATTAAGATGAAATCTTAAGTAAACTACATGTGCCATGTGTTATTTTTGTTTATATCTATTTGTTGTAGAAATATCTATCGGTAATTTTGCTTGAATCTGTGAATTGAAGGCCTCATCAACATCTAAACACAAAATTGACTACGTTTATGTGTTGTCTATAATTTTTAGAATTTTCTGGTAATTTTAATTAGAATTTGATTTACATGCAAGTGTTTATTTTTGTCAAGTTATGAGAGCTCACTATGATTTTACACTCAAACACTTTAATTGTGCATGGTTTAGAGGTTTTGAATCCATATCATTACATGCATGTGAAGATACATAAAGTTTCATTTTGATTATGAAGAATTGATTTGTGTTTGGGCCTTGATTTTACGAAATAACCTTCGTTTCATGTTTTACTACAAGTTTCAAAGTGTTTTCTACTAGTTTTTGGCCCAAATGAACAAGATTGAAGCTTTAAAATTGAGTTTTGGACATGAAGAGAAGATCTGGATATTCTAGATTCTACATCATCGCCGAGCAATTGAAGCTTCGCTAGAGCGACTACCCTTTGTTTTGAACCTTGTCTTGAGCGACCAAAAGTTGGCTTAAGCGTAAATTTTGAGCTCTCAATATTTTTTACGGAGATTGATGGTTGGCTTGAGCGATCACCCTTTATTTTCATCATGGCTGAAGCCACAAAAGTTGGCTCGAGCATGAAATGAGAGCTCCTAGTACTTTTGCAGACTTTTTGACCGCTCAAGCAACCAAATCTTCGATTGAGCGAACTTACCTATTTTTCGAAATTTTGCAAAGTGTTTCAAAGTGTATAATTGTATCCTTATTCCATCTAATGCATTCATAGGCTATGTTTAAGCTACAATAATGAGGATAAGAATTAGAAACACACTAAGAATGAAATGAAATAAGCCAAGTGTTTTCTGAGTATGTGTTTCAATGTGTATCTGTCACGTGTTTGTGTAGGTCACGTGTTATCGTCCGCATGATCGGTCCGTTCTGTCTGCTTTGCTTCTGGCGCTATCTGTGAGTAACAACTCTATAAAGCTATGTTTGAGTATAAGTATTTTTTGACTGAAATGATACGATCTATTTTCTAAAATGCGATTTTATGAGTCATGAATGAATGTCCATTTTTTTTTGAAATGTATTTATGGCATCCTTAGTTGACGTGGCCCACGCCCGGGGGTAACAATACCGTGGCTTATGTTCATGTGGCTCTCACCCGAGGGTAACAATATTGTGGCCAATATGCACGTGGCCCTTGCCCGAGAGTAACAATACTATGGCCTATGCTCATGTGGCCCTCCCCTAGAGGTAACAATACCATGGCTATATGTGCATGTGGGGAAGTGGTTTGGAAATACTCTTTTGATCCACTGGGACGCTCAAGATCCTCAGCTAGTGACCTGAAAATGAATAAGCACTCCGGTCGGGGGTGCCAGAATTAGCACTCTGACGGATAAGTCAGTGTATACTCTCTTGGTTACTTGTACCCTAAGTTAAGCGTACTAGTTCTCACATACCTCTCTTTGGTTGTTGTTCTTCTATTTATATACGCTCCTAGTCCTCAGGATAGGGCCCACTATTAATCCGTCGTGTGATTGCTCACTCGGCCCTTCTTTCGTCGTATTCTAACTTCCAATTGGCCCCTCGTTCAACTGGCTTTATGGCCAACTAAGATATTCGACATCCAGAATGTACAAGACGGGGGAGATTATAATTTGTACCGATTGTCTAAATATGTACTCGACTTATCTGCGTCCCTTTTTAACCGGCTCCCACAATTGCCCCCCAAACACCCAACTAGCACTAGTTAGTCGGCGTGTTTGGTTTCGAACTTGAAAAGTAAAAAATTCGGCATTTAACCTCATTCCAACGTGTGTCAAAACGCACATGTTTTCTGGTCATCATTACAAATTCCCGCCTCTTCGTACGCGTCCTCCATTTAATGTGATTTGAAACTTTGTCTCTTCGAATGTATACTCTGAATACTCAAGGTTTCTGGCTCGCCTTCTAGTTCAACTCCTTCACTTCGCAACCTCTGCAATTTCTTCCTGTCTCTCATTATATCTTCTGCTTCCTGTAAGTTTTCTTCTTCTTCACTCCCAATACCATTTCCTTGTTTACTTTTAGTTTTGCATAATCCTTAGGTTGGTCGTGATGGCAAAAAATTTGAAAGAGCTCCTTTCTACAGATCGAATTTTCGGCTTCCGATGCCATTATTCCATCCCCAACGACGTCCATCTGTCACTCGTGGCAGACAGCACCACTGATATGGAGAGGACCGATGAGAGTACAATCATCTTTTCTCTCATATCGATTGCTGAGGGTAGAGTCCGTTTTCCCTTTCACCAATTTTTAAGAGCCGTCCTTCAACACTGGGGTCTAATCCCTTCCCAGCCTAACGTGAACTTTTTCCGCATCATAATGGGGATTACAGAGTTAAACCGTCATCTTAGGATTAACTTAGGTATACCTATAATTTGGCACTGTTATGCCTTAGCCAAGTCTACTAGCCAGCTGGGACGCTATTTTTTCAGGGCCAAAGATACCGATCATCACCTAGTGACTATGCTTGCCAGCTCTAGCAAGCGTGTTGACGACATGATGGTCGTTGTCCGAGGCAACTGGGGATTCGGCAAGGGTGAAGATCGCCTAGATCCTGTGGGAAGGCGAAAAGGCGAACCAGGTGGCCATATAGCTCACTCTAGTTTCTTTGATTACCTTGTTTGTATTCGGCTTTCCTTCCATGTGTTCACCATTTTGTTTATGCAGGTAGCAATTTGAAGAAAGTATTGGTTTCAGCCAACGATGCTACACTTGCAAACATTAAAGTCACTCTATAGTTCGTTGGCCATCCAAACTTGCAGAAACAAGGGAGGGTAGCCCACATTCTTTTACGATTCGCGTCGTTTTACTCTACGTTTTCGGCGGCAGAACACATTCCAGTTCCGAGTGGTAAAGGCCATCTTACCGTCCTCATCTTCCCCAGCTTCAAAAACATAAAGGAGGTTGGTTTAGAAGCCTCTGATTCAGAACAAGAGGAAGAATAGGCAGCCGATCCGGTCGTCGATCACCTGAACCAGTCAGAAATTGAGATAGACGAAGCACTTAATTTGGCTTTTGAGGAAGCCAGATTCAATTCGTCTAACCCTCTGCCCACCTCAGGCCAATGGGACTTTTTCGAAGACATTTTTACAAACTTAGGAGACTTACCCGACTCTTACCCTGACAACATGGCTGGCGAGTCTCTCTCCCAATTGGCCAAATGGAGAAATGCCGAGATGATGGCTGCCCGAAGAAGAGCTGAAGCTGAGCGAAACCAACCTCCGCCCCCTCCACCTGATACCAGGGAAGAAACTCCACCCGTTCATGTTGAAGAGGTGGTTCAGAATGAAATGGCCGAAACGGAAACTGTTGTCGATCAACAAGAGGGTTAAGTGACGGAGTATAGGGGTGAAAAGCGCCAGCTGATCATGAAGCCGTTTATTCGGAAGACCCAGTGGACAAACGGCCATGCTTGGAAGAATCAAACTTGGTTGTGCCGTTCATAGTGCAACCAAAGATAAAAAAACATGCCGGTTGGCTCCGATTCATCGGCTATAAAAGACCCGACTGTGGCCTTGAGCCTGGCTTCCTCCATTTCTCTGCCGACTGACAGAGCAACTTTTAGGACGGAGGCCGATCTACTGGCTATCGCGTTAGCCACTCAATCGGCAATATTGGTACGTAGTCCTTTACAGCATTGTAAGGCTAAACAAAAGTTTCTGTATTAGCTTACCGGTCCTTTCTTTTGAAGGCGGCGGGGAGAATAGTCGAGATTGGACGTTGCCAACATGACGCAATCGAACAGATAGACTTTCTTACAGCCGAATTGGAAAAGGAGAAGGGGAGAACAGTTGAGGCCTCTCTCCGAGCTGAGTTTGAGGCTGTGAAAGCAGCGGAAGAGAGAGCTAGGGCCGATGCAGAAGCAAATGAGGCCAGGACTGCTGTCGCATTGAAAGTGGCCGCTGAGGAAAAGGCGAAAGCGAATGAAGAAGTGCTCAGACTGGCCAACGAGATGATTGCCAAGCTGGAGGCCAACCTAAAAGAGTCGAGGCGGGCGAAGGCAAACACTGAGTCTGTGCTTTCCGAGTCGTTCCAGGCTGGCAAGAATGCAGCCTTGGCGGACTACGACGAAGAAGTGCCGAAATTCGAAAATAAGGGATTCAAACACGACTGGCTCAAAGCCTTGGCTGCCGCTAACGTGATATCAGAACAGCTGATTCCGTACGAGCAGGTAGACGTTGAGCCACTGGAGTCTAACCCCGAAGACAGTTGAATATTTTCCATTTTGCTTTTGGTATTAAGCGTATGTAGATTTCGTTGTATGTATTAGGTTTTTGTTTTTGATTGTTCATTTTTGTGAGAAGCTGATATAGGGTAGTTTTCATTTGTAAAATGAATTCTATTTGTGCTCAATTTACGAATGAAAATTATTTTTGCTATTTGCAAGCAGCATATGAATGGAAATTATTTTTGCCTTTTGTGCTCAATGAATGTGTTTGTTAGCAACCAAGTAAGATGTAAAATCATGAAATGAATGAAACAAGCTGCCGAATTAAAAATAACTGTAAAGTGCTGCAGCTTAGCTGAATATATTAGTGAATGTGCCCTTGCCGCAGCAGGTTAATGAACCAGTCGGACTAATGAACCCAGACAGTCTGAAAACGGCAGTTCAGGAATTTGCTAGGGCACAATGGTAATTTGGCTGAGCTCTGATAGTTACGCCGAATAGATTGATGAATCTGCCCTTGCCCCAGCAAGTTAATGAACCCAGGCAAACTGAAAATGGCAGTTTAGGAATTTGCTGGGGCACAATGGAAATTTGGCTAAGCTCTGATAGTTACGCCGAATAGATTGATGAAGCTGCCTTTACCCCAGTAAGTTAATGAACCCAGACAGACTAAAAACGGCAGTTCAAGAATTTGCTGGGGCACAATGGTAACTCGACTGAGCTTTGATAGTTATGCCGAATAGATTGATGAATCTGCCCTTACCCCAGCAAGTTAATGAACCCAGACAGGCTGAACACGACAGTTCAAGAATTTGCTGGGGCATAATGGTAACTTGGCTGAGCTCTGATAGTTACGCCGAATAGATTAATAAATATGCCCTTACCCCAGCAAGTTAATGAACCCAGACAGACTGAACACGGCAGTTTAGGAATTTGCTGGGGCACAATGGAAATTCAGTTGAGCTCTGATAGTTACATCGAATAGATTGATGAATCTGACTGAAAACGGTAGTTCAAGAATTTGCTGGGGTACAATGGAAATTCGGCTGAGCTCTGATAGTTACGCCAAATAGATTGATGAATCTGCCTTTGCCCTAGCAAGTCAATGAACCCAGACAGACTAAAAATGGCAATTCAGGAATTTGCTGGGGCACAATGGAAATTCGGCTGAGCTCTGATAGTTATGCCGAATATATTAACGAGTCTGCCTTTGCACCAGCCAGTACTTGAACTGGGATGCCGAAAATAGTTAGTTCGTGGCGTGAGGCTTTTGAAGTTTAGCATTAATGATATCGACTCAAGGGTGCTGCCCCCATAAGGAATAAATGGGGCAAGTGCTTCGTGCACGTAGGTCCTATTAATGTGCTTAGACTCAACAACTCAGTCCAGTCTGTTGAGGAAGGTTAGACAAGCGTGAATGTCTAATAGGCTATTCTTCAACAGTAGAGAAGAGGGAAGGACATTGGCTGAGCTGAAAGGAGAGATGAATCGAAGTGGCGAACCTACGTGCACGGGAAGCAGGACTTCGAGGGAGCGGGAGAGACGCCAGTCCTCTCGTCGTCGAAGTAGGTCGCCTAGGAGGGAAAAGTAGTAACGGGGCAAATCCCTTCAACCCCGCTCCGGAAGAGAATTCGACGTGACACCACGCCGGCTGATTTTTGCGGTCTTTGTGGGGAATAAACCAATGACAAAAGCGGATTCAATCGTTCATGACCCAAATGTGGCAGTCGAGTTCGCTCGACAGATTTTTCCACCTAAAGTCCAGCAGTCGATGGTAGGTTGACAGGATTTCGAAGTGTTTCGAGAAGGCGTTCATGGGGCGGTGAAGGGGCTGTACACCGTCTATGAAATCGGCATGCGTCTTCGTGTTGCACGGCGGGATATAGAGCAGAGAGATGAATGCATTCGAAGCTTAGAAGCTTGCACGGAGAAGGCAGAGTGCGAGCTAAGAAAGGTCAAGACTGCCAAGTCACAAACGGCCGGCCATCCTAACCCGATCGTGGAGAAAAGGGTGACCCAGCGGCTAATAAGTCATGCGATTGCCGATCGAGATACAGCTAGCATGTTTGCAATTGAGACTGCTAAGTCTAGGGCCTATGAAAAAGGCTTTCATGACAGCTGAAAGGTCGGGATAGACAAGACCAGGGAAAAACTTGCCGAGGAGGTCTACTGATGTGAAAATTGTGGATTTAAGCATGGTTGGATCAAGGCACTTCAAACCGCAGACGCTCTCCGGGCAGCAGGCATTGATTCGGCATTGCCGCTATATCAAGGTCATCATTTTCCCTTTTCCACCTTTGAAGTTGAGAAGAGTGATGATGAGGGAGATGCCGAATAAAAGTAGACATTGTAATGCTCAAACGCAGATTGAGTGCAAATTATGATTTATTGCTTAATTTAATAAAACACTTTGTTTTAAATGTTTACATGTTTCAACTTATGTTTATACACTTTGTGCCAGTTGGTTAATTTAATGAAGCATTTCATTTTGAATGCTTGCATGTTTCAACTTATGTTTATACACTTTGTGCTAGTTGATCAATTTAATGAAACATTTCATTTTGAATGCTTGCATGCTTCAATTTTTGCCGTGTATCGTGATAGCCACGCAGGGTGCTCTGAATTCGGAGTCTTATTCGACCCAGGCAAGACCTGCTAGGATGGGGCTCTGAATTCGGAGGCTTTTTTTGGCCAATCGTGAGATCCATGAAGGGTGCTCCAAATTCGGAGTCTTTATTCAGCCCAAACGTGACCTGCACGGATGGGGCTTTTTATCTTGGCCAATCATGAGATCCACGAAGGGCGCTTCAAATTCGGAGGCTTTATTCGGCCCAAATGTGACCTGTACGGATAGGGCTCCGAATTCAAAGACTTTTTTTTATCTTGGCCAATCGTGTGATCCATGAAGGGCGCTCCAAATTCGGAGGCTTTATTCGGCCCAAATGTGACTTGCACGGATGGGGCTCCGAATTCGGAGACTTTTTTTTTTTTATCTTGGCCAATTGTGTGATCGACGAAGGCCGCTCCAAATCTAGACTCTTTATTCGGCCCAAATGTGACCTGCACGAATAGGGCTCTGAATTTGGAGGCTTTTTTGTCTTGGCCAATCGTGAGATCCATGAAGGGCGCTCCGAATCCGGAGTCTTTATTCGGCCCAAACGTGACCTGCACGGATGGGACTCTGAATTCGGAGGCTTTTTTTATCTTGGCCAATCGTGAGATCCATGAAAGGTGCCTCGAATCTGGAGTCTTTATTTGGCCCAAACATGACTTGCACGGATGGGGCTCCGAATTCGGAAGCTTTTTTTATCTTGGCCAATCGTGAGATCCATGAAAGGCGCTCTGAATCCGGAGTCTTTATTCAGCCCAAACGTGACCTGCATGGATGGGGCTCCGAATTCAGAGGCTTTTTTTTTTTATCTTGGTCAATCGTGAGATCTACAAAGGGCGCTTCGAATCCGGAGTCTTTATTCGGTAGACTTTTGAACTGAGTTTCATACTGAGAAAATATGAGATTCTGCATTACAAAAGCGAAATCCGTACATAGTGAATCATTCAAAACAAGTATCACGCCCCACAAGTCGGGTTCAATGATAGAATTTATGCAAATGAGTGGAGTTCCAAGGGCATGGCAGACTCCTCCCAGACATGTCTCTGAGCCAATATGCCCCTGTTCCCGTGATCGAGTCGATCTGATAGGGGCCATCCCAGTTAGGACCCAATTTTCCATCAGCCGGCTTCCTGGCGGCTGGAAGCACTTTCTTCAGGACCAATTCGTCTGGTACATAGCGGTGTAGCTGAACACGTTGATTATATGATTTAGCAAGCTACTGCTGGTACCGTGCCATGGATACAAGGGCATAGCCTCTTCGTTCTTTAATCAGAGTCAGATCCAAGGCCAGCATCATGTCGTTTCGGCCTATATCGAAAAATTTTGATTTCAAGGTTGGGAGGCCGATCTCCAAGGCGATGATTGCCTGCGTTGCGAAACACAAAGCAAACGGCGTTTCCCCAGTGGATCGCCTCGGAGTAGTGCAATGAGCCCACAACACACTTGGCAATTCTTCAACCCATTTGCCTTTGGCTTTCTCCATCCTCTTCTTGATGCTGCCCAGAATGGCTTTGTTGGAGGCCTCAGCTTGGCCATTACTCTGTGGATAAGCCGGGGTAGAGAAATATGGTCGAATACCATACTTACTGCATAATTCTCGGTAGACATTGCAATCAAACTAGGTGCCGTTGTCTGAAATAAGTGCTCTTGGAATGCTGAATCGTGTTATGATATTTCTCCATACAAAACGCTTCACATCAGTATCTCGAATGTGCGTTAGTGCCTCCGCTTCTACCCATTTTGTGAAATAATCTGTCGCAACAATCAAAAATCGCTTGTTGCCTGGGGCGCGAGGCAATGGTCTGACGATATCAAGTCCCCATTGGGCGAACAGCCAAGGACTGGTGTAATAACCCCGACCCGTGATTAGCTATTAACCGGTATTTAAGGATGCCAATTAAGTGAATAAGATTAATTATGGGATTAATATGTAATTTGTATCATGATTGGCTTTTATCTGCTACCCATAGTAATATCTGATGAAATTCCACTTTAAAATGAAATTGAAAGCCTTATCGGCATCCAAACCCGGAATTAATTATATCATTGTGTTATTTGGAATTTTTAGAACCTTATGGCATATTTAATTAAAGGGCGATTTGGTATGATTAAATTGGATTAAACAATATTAAAACACATTAGTTTCATTATTTACTGAATTGCCACTTAGTGGCTTATCTCTACAACCTTATGAAGACTTGATTAAAGCCTTTGGCACATTTTTGATCAGCCATTGTGAGAGTGTAGAGCCGGCTAGAGAGAGAGAAAAATAGGAAGAGTAGTTTCAACAAGAATTTTTGCTTGAACTTAGAAGATTTGAAGAGGTGGTGCAAGTTTGAGCTTTTAGACTTGGGATTCAAGACTTAAGGTAGAATTTTCATCCATTTATTTATGAATTCAGTGTTATCTTGTATGATTTATGAAGGTTATGAGTTTAAACATGTAAATTGAGCCTTAGAAGAAGAGTTGAGTTGCAAATCATGCATGCATGCATAAATTTCCATGTTTTGAGTTTGAAATCTAAGATTTCTTCCATGCATGTGTTAGTTTCACTCACATTTTGGTCATTCATCTTGTTTCCCCTCAAAATATCAGGTTTGATCATGTTTTGGAAGGTTTGAATTAGATGAAGTCTTGCATGTTGATTTCATGGGTCAAATTGGGATTTTAAGTTGGATTTTGAAGAAAAGACAAGTTTTTGGGCCATGATTTCTTGTTTTAATTCTTAAACTATGTTGTTTTATAAGTCTTCATGTATTTCCTTTTGGGCCCAGAAAAATGAGTTTTGCAAGGTTGAATGTCGAATTTGAGCTTGAGGAGGCAATCTGGAAATTCCAGATTTTGCAGGCTCGCTCGAGCGAAGGGGTTCTCGCTCGAGCGACCACTCAGAGATTGTGCACTTCGCTCGAGCGACCAAAAGTACGCTCGAGCGTAAATTTCGAGCTCCCAGAAGTTTTGCAGAATTTACAGATCGCTCGAGCGAAGGGATGTGCGCTCGAGCGACCAGTCACATCTTTCCATGTCCGCTCGAGCGAGGAAGTCTACGCTCGAGCGGAGTGTCATTTCTGCATGCTCGCTCGAGCGAGGACCTAAAATTCTGAAATTTTGCCTAAGTGTTCCAAGACATGTTTTGGCATCCTCATTGCATCATAGGCATTCCTAAGCCTTAATTAAGCTATAGTAATGAGGTTATGGGCTAGAAACACACACTAAGAAAAGAATGTAACAAGATATTGAATGACAAGTGTGTGTGTGACTTGAGCATTGTAGTAAGAATGAATCACACTAAGAGATTGCAAGGGTGTGTGTGTGTTCTAAGCCATGTGATAAGAGTAAACATGAACCAACGTAATGCAGGCTAAGCCTTAGTGGCCACATGAATGTGTAATGATAAGATTCGTTGGTGCTATGTATTTTGTGATTGTAGGTCAACGTCCAAGAAGTGCTTGACCATCTACGGAACCACTGTGAGTAACGTTATCGTAAAGATACGTTTATATAAAACTATGTTCCAAATGAGATATGATATGCTATGATTTCTGAAATGATATATGTTTCTGTGAACGGATATCCTGATTTGCGAATCTATTATGGCATCCATAGATAGTCCCAAGTCATGGGGGACGGCATGAAAATGCGGGTCCATGACAGTTACGAGATCTCGTTAGCCACTTCATTGTGGTGTTTGTTTAATCGGTGTCCGGGACCGGTTACTCTAGTCGGAAGACGTTTTGGATATGTGATATGTTCTATGGGATATGCCATTATTATGTTCTGATATGAGATGACTATGATTTTGCTATGATCTGTTTTGTACATATAAAATGTTCGGATTTCGTTCACTAACCCCTTTACCTTAATGTTATTCACTGGGCTTTAGCTCACTGTTTGTATATATATATTATAGGTGAGCATTCTGGAGTGCAAGCCCGAAGGTTTTGTGGGGGACTGTGTTTCTGTTGTCAGCCAGCCTTTGTGCCTCACGTGGAGGTTCCCGAAGTGTCTTGGGACCAAGTTTTGTTTAGTCTGTTATGCATGAGACTTATGTTAATTATGTTGGTTGTACATTCGTGTAAGTGTGTGGGTATAATATACTGTATGGTTGACTCATGGTTATGTAATTAAAGTTTTAAAATTATTCTATTTC
Organism: Camellia lanceoleosa; assembly: GCA_025200525.1. Taxonomy (NCBI): domain Eukaryota; kingdom Viridiplantae; phylum Streptophyta; class Magnoliopsida; order Ericales; family Theaceae; genus Camellia; species Camellia lanceoleosa. Next base: position 83,748,703 of record CM045772.1, on the reverse strand, counting down.
ATGTAAGTGAACACAGCTCATTGGACATTTATATTTATGTATCTGCTTCCGCTAGCCCCTTATTTTATATTAATGTCATCAGAGGCCGTAGGTAATCCAAGGATTACTGGCCGGTTGCGACGCTAAACCTACAGAGGCGGGTTTGGGTCGTGACAAAGTGGTATCAGAGCACGAGTTATACCGCACACACGTGTCCATATGAGCTATAGGATGTCCTAGAAATGAAATAGGGTCATTGCATTTTCATGTGTAAACATATGAACGTATTTGATCTGAAAATGAAAAGAAATGAATCTATGAGTTAAAGGGAATAACATACCATGAGAATTTCAATACCGAATATGAAATCTATGTGAACGTGAACGTATGAATGAAAAGAATCATGTGACTGTATTCGAATTGAACCAGAAATGAAAGCACGTTTGATATGAAGTGAAATGTAAAATCCGTAAGAACTCCCCTTGTACTGATAAGCACCCTGTTTCTGTATAGATCAATGGAAAGAACAAGGAATGTAGATGAATCTGAATCTTCTGTCGCTAGAATTAGCCGGTTAGAGGAAATGGTTGAAGCCTTAACTGAAAATCTGAAAGAACGGCAACAAGGGCAAACATGTGTACTTGAACCAGCTAATTATGATATGATAACACTGACACAGAAATACAATAAGATGAAACCACCTGAATTTCTGGGGGGTATTGAACCGTTAAAAGCTGAGGCTTGGGTTTTAGAAACTGAGAAAATATTTGAGGTATTTCCGTGTACTGACAAAAAGTTTTGTTGGCAACATTCACACTTAAAGAAGAAGCTAGGAGATGGTGGATGTTAGTTCGAAATGATAATGAGGGTGTGACATGGGATAGATTTAAGGAAATTTTCTTCGAAAAATATTTTCCCCAATGCATCCGGGATAGGAAGGTATCTGAGTTTATGCAACTGAAACAAGGCAAAATGACTGTGGCTGAATATGAAATCAAATTTACTGAGTTAGCCCGTTATGCACCCCATATGATAGACACTGATGACAAAAAGGCTAGGAAATTTGAAGGTGGGCTTGACTTAGAGGTGTATGACCGAGTCGGCATCTTAAAATTACCAAAGTATGTGGATGTTCTTAATAGGGCCTTAATGTCTGAAGCAAACATAGCAGCCTTGAAAATGTCAAAATCAACACCATCAACCATATCCGAAAGAACAAAACAGAAGAAACAAAAGGTTGAATTGACAAGTAATTCGTTGGTCAACGTGAATGAGAAATTCGGGGCAATAACTGTGAATAAAGAAGGTCAGGGGAGTAATGTAACCAAAGATATACCTGTCTGTAGAGAATGTGAGAAACAACATTGGGGCATTTGTCGCCGTCTGTCAGGAGCTTGTTTTAGATGTGGTCAGAAGGGGCACTTGGCTAAATCTTGCCCGCGAAATCATCCGAACAACAAAAAGCCTAAGTCTACACCCTAGTTTCAGAAAATGCTCAGAACACTGAAAAGACTAACACAGGTATTACCCTAACCATGTGTAATTGTTTCATGGGAATTTGTGGGTGAATCATGTATCGCCTAGTTTGATATAGATTGTGGGAATATTGAATGAACTAATTGAACCGTTAGAACTATGAACTTAGGTTATCTGAATTTTGTGAACTTAACGAATCACCTATGCTTCGGAAAATAATAGAACTTGTGAACAATAGGAATTTGTCGGGTTAAATTCTTGTACCGGATTGCAAAAATTTAATACAAACTGTTGAGTATGACCTTTTGAGCTATGCTAGAACTATTGAACATGGAGACACATTAGTATTGACAGTGTATGGGACAGGTTGAACTTATATATATATCTAGACCTTTGCATGGAATGTTAGTTAATTACATTGTATCTAGACCGGGTAGACTTATGACTTGATGCCTTAATCATCATATTTGGAGAAACTGTTCTGTGTTCGTCTGTATATAGAACTCGTGAATCTGTATTGGACCTGGACATGTACATATATGACTATACCTTTGCTCAGAATGACTGGTATGATTATTTGTTGATGACCTTTGAACGGTGGACTGTGATTGTTGAACATTGACTAGACTGTTGACTAGACCCGTGAGCCTATGCTTTAATGACTGTATGATCAATCTGAAACTTCTGTATAACGATCTTCTATTGTGTACCTTATGCTTACATGGACTCAGTTGGGAAATTGTTATGTTACTTTTGATATGAACAATTATATACCTGTGCATCTACATGTGAACTTACTTGGAGAATGTAACATTGTATATGACCTGAACTCTTTGGTATGAACTACTGTGATACATAACTCTGCTGTGATTTGAGAATTGAGGAACTTAGAACAACTGGAAAACTACTGACTATACACCTAAGTGAATGGAGTGTGAACTATAGAATTGATGTATCTCGTCGGGGAGTGACAAGGAAAGAACCTTTACCTGATCTAATCTGATAGAACTGTAGTTTGATGAGACCTTTGCTTGACTGATAGAACTTCTGTTTGATGACTCACGCTGAATCAAGCATTTGATATGACTGGGTAGAACTTTTATTCATTTGATCTGAGGAGACCCTTATTGAGAGCTACTATATGACTTGATTACATTATGGGGGATTGTAAATTGATTATGACTGAATGACAGGATTGGGCTGCTAAGGGAATTAACCGAACGAAAATTTGAATTGACCCTAAACACTTAGGAAGAATGTGAACCGTCAGTAGCAGACTATGTGACTATGAAATCTGGTACCTTATGCTTGGGGGATATGGGAATACTGTATATATATGACATGTGATTAATTACCTGGTATTACCGTTTGACCGTGAACCTGTTTGACTAGAGAATGACCGCTCCGGTGTTACTATACTTCAGAACTAATGAGATTTGTTGACAATGATCGTTGATTATAAACTCGATTATCTCAGGTATATGTAATCAAGATGATCGCTCAGACGATACATAGTATGACTAAAACTGTGAAAACTGAGATTGGGGGAAGGTATATGAATGGTTACTTCGGAGTTCCGTTTACTAATGACTTGTATGAAATTACCTTGTACTCCGGATAACTTCAGAATGACTTGGACTGACTGTGAAGGAATACCGAACTGAGAACCAAATTGAACAAGATCGAATGATTGACTCAGAATTTAATAAATCGAATTTCTGTAACTTAACGGGGGAAAATTACTTATGAAAATGAGATTAGTATAATTTATAACCCCGATAAGTGTTTGATGTGAGTAGTGTGTATTAATGCAGTAAAGTTGTGTGCAATTGTATTTATGCTCTATGTCATGAAATAAGTTTTGCTTTATGAAATGTTATATGTTGCATACTGCATGACTGTTTAATTCTCTACAAAGTTTTGTGGCACCCTTAGTATCTGGCCCTTGCTCGGGGGTAAGAATACCGTAGCCAATGGCCCTTGCCTGGGGGTAACAATACCATGGCTATGTATGTGGTTTTCGGACCTACCTGTTGTGGTATTTAGACCTACCTGATCTGATAGCTAATGGGTGTACCACGTTCGACCTTGTGCGAAATCCGAACATTTATATGTATATGAATCAAGATTAGTCATTACCCAGACGGAGGTTCCTCAGATGGAACTTATATCTGTCAAGACTCGTTATCTGCATCGAGGCCTCGCCATGGGGGCTCACTGCTCGTTTCGCTCGTTACGCTTATGCGTTCTGTTATGGTTCCGTTATATCATAGCTTGATGCACCATGTATGTTTGAGCAAATTGTGATATCCATGTATGATCTGGACAAGAATATGAAAATGAGCATGTATCTGAATCTGTTCTAGAATGAAATCTGAATGTGTATAAGGCTTTGTATTAATGCGAACTCTAACTCCTGTATATGATTATGATTCTGTCTTCAGTTATGAGCCTATTTGTGAACATGATTATGTTCCCGTTTTGAAAAGAGTTAGAGTTGTTCGTTTCTGATATAAGGTGACTCGAGTTTGGGGACCAAACTCTTTAAGGAAGATCAGAATAACCCCGACCCGTGATTAGCTATTAATCGGTATTTAAGGATGCTAATTAAGTGAATAAGATTAATTATGGGATTAATATGTAATTTGTATCATGATTGGCTTTTATCTGCTACCCATAGTAATATCTGATGAAATTCCACTTTAAAATGAAATTGAAAGCCTTATCGGCATCCAAACCCGGAATTAATTATATCATTGTGTTATTTGGAATTTTTAGAACCTTATGGCATATTTAATTAAAAGGCGATTTGGTATGATTAAATTGGATTAAACAATATTAAAACACATTAGTTTCATTATTTACTGAATTGCCACTTAGTGGCTTATCTCTACAACCTTATGAAGACTTGATTAAAGCCTTTGGCACATTTTTGATCAGCCATTGTGAGAGTGTAGAGCTGGCTAGAGAGAGAGAAAAATAGGAAGAGTAGTTTCAACAAGAATTTTTGCTTGAACTTAGAAGATTTGAAGAGGTGGTGCAAGTTTGAGCTTTTAGACTTGGGATTCAAGACTTAAGGTAGAATTTTCATCCATTTATTTATGAATTCAGTGTTATCTTGTATGATTTATGAAGGTTATGAGTTTAAACATGTAAATTGAGCCTTAGAAGAAGAGTTGAGTTGCAAATCATGCATGCATGCATAAATTTCCATGTTTTGAGTTTGAAATCTAAGATTTCTTCCATGCATGTGTTAGTTTCACTCACATTTTGGTCATTCATCTTGTTTCCCCTCAAAATATCAGGTTTGATCATGTTTTGGAAGGTTTGAATTAGATGAAGTCTTGCATGTTGATTTCATGGGTCAAATTGGGATTTTAAGTTGGATTTTGAAGAAAAGACAAGTTTTTGGGCCATGATTTCTTGTTTTAATTCTTAAACTATGTTGTTTTATAAGTCTTCATGTATTTCCTTTTGGGCCCAGAAAAATGAGTTTTGCAAGGTTGAATGTCGAATTTGAGCTTGAGGAGGCAATCTGGAAATTCCAGATTTTGCAGGCTCGCTCGAGCGAAGGGGTTCTCGCTCGAGCGACCAATCAGAGATTGTGCACTTCGCTCGAGCGACCAAAAGTACGCTCGAGCGTAAATTTCGAGCTCCCAGAAGTTTTGCAGAATTTACAGATCGCTCGAGCGAAGGGATGTGCGCTCGAGCGACCAGTCACATCTTTCCATGTCCGCTCGAGCGAGGAAGTCTACGCTCGAGCGGAGTGTCATTTCTGCATGCTCGCTCGAGCGAGGAAAGCTTCGCTCGAGCGAGGACCTAAAATTCTGAAATTTTGCCTAAGTGTTCCAAGACATGTTTTGACATCCTCATTGCATCATAGGCATTCCTAAGCCTTAATTAAGCTATAGTAATGAGGTTATGGGCTAGAAACACACACTAAGAAAAGAATGTAACAAGATATTGAATGACAAGTGTGTGTGTGACTTGAGCATTGTAGTAAGAATGAATCACACTAAGAGATTGCAAGGGTGTGTGTGTGTTCTAAGCCATGTGATAAGAGTAAACATGAACCAACGTAATGCAGGCTAAGCCTTAGTGGCCACATGAATGTGTAATGATAAGATTCGTTGGTGCTATGTATTTTGTGATTGTAGGTCAACGTCCAAGAAGTGCTTGACCATCTACGAACCATCGAGTAACGTTATCGTAAAGATACGTTTATATAAAACTATGTTCCAAATGAGATATGATATGCTATGATTTCTGAAATGATATATGTTTCTGTGAACGGATATCCTGATTTGCGAATCTATTATGGCATCCATAGATAGTCCCAAGTCATGGGGGACGGCATGAAAATGCGGGTCCATGACAGTTACGAGATCTCGTTAGCCACTTCATTGTGGTGTTTGTTTAATCGGTGTCCGGGACCGGTTACTCTAGTCGGAAGACGTTTTGGATATGTGATATGTTCTATGGGATATGCCATTATTATGTTCTGATATGAGATGACTATGATTTTGCTATGATCTGTTTTGTACATATAAAATGTTCGGATTTTGTTCACTAACCCCTTTACCTTAATGTTATTCACTGGGCTTTAGCTCACTGTTTGTATATATATATTATAGGTGAGCATTCTGGAGTGCAAGCCCGAAGGTTTTGTGGGGGGACTGTGTTTCTGTTGTCAGCCAGCCTTTGTGCCTCACGTGGAGGTTCCCGAAGTGTCTTGGGACCAAGTTTTGTTTAGTCTGTTATGCATGAGACTTATGTTAATTATGTTGGTTGTACATTCGTGTAAGTGTGTGGGTATAATATACTGTATGGTTGACTCATGGTTATGTAATTAAAGTTTTAAAATTATTCTGTTTCATGTAAGTCAACACAGCTCATTGGACATTTATATTTATGTATCTGCTTCCGCTAGCCCCTTATTTTATATTAATGTCATCAGAGGCCGTAGGTAATCCAAGGATTACTGGCCGGTTGCGACGCTAAACCTACAGGGGCGGGTTTGGGTCATGACAACTGGTTATAGAGCTTAATTCTTTAGCAGATAGATGGGTTAAAGGAGAAAACTTCCAGCACTGTTCACATTTCTTTACGTAACATTCGACATTAGCTCTCATTGTCGGCCAATAATATCCTTGTGTCACAGCTCGATGAGCCAAAGAGCGCCCGCCAGAATAGGCACCACAGCTACCTTCGTGTATTTCGTTCAGGAGTTTCTCGACTTTATCCGGATGAACACATTCTAGGTACGGACCAGAAATGGATTTTTTGTAAAGCTTTCCTTGCGGATCCAAGTAGTATCGCAGGGCTTTTTTCGCAGCTTGTGCGCTTCTTTCTTATCCAACGAGAGCTGTTCGAAAGATAGTGTGGGGAAGTGGTTTGGAAATACTCTTTAGATCCTGGAAGACGCCAATGATCCTCAGCTAGTCACCTGCAAAGATACAAATACTCCGGTCGGGGGTGCCGGAATTAGCACTCCGACGGATAAGTCAGTTCTTCTACTCAAGAAAGCTTGTTGACTAAGTTTTTAGAAGTGATTCTTACATACCTTTTCTAGTCCATTGCCATTATATTTATACTCGTTTCTTCTGATCCTCGGGGCCAAAGCCTACTTTTTCAATCATTATCTTTTCCACTATTCGGCTCTAGGGATCCTTCCCCATTCGGCCTATTTATCCTATTCGGCCCCTTATCCTTGCGGGATATCTGCCGGCTAGCGTCAAGCTTCTGAAATATACCTCCTTTATCTTCGCCAATTATTCGGCTACCACACTTGCCCTTCGAGCTCCCTGTTGATGGCAGTTAATCGGCGTGTTTGGTTCAGAATTTGAGAAGTTTAGCATCAGGCGGCTTCGCGTGCCCCAATATATGTCAAGAGGCGCGCGCCTTTTTGCTCATCATTACGCTTTCCCGCTCTATTTATGTGTATCTCAGCATTTATTGTGATTTGAAACTTTGGTCCTTTCGAATTCACATTTCGTCGATTTTCTGAGACTTTTGGATCGCCAGTGCACATCCCTCCGTGACTCGCGCTTTCTGCAACTTCTTCCCGTCTTCCTTTGTCTCATCTGCTCTTCATAAGTTTCCTTATCCCTTCTTTGTAATCCTATTTTCTGTTTGCTATTTTAGTTTCGGCGAATATTTAGTTCTTTGCTAAGATGGCCAAACATTTGAAAGACCTCATTTCTGAGGATCGTATCTCCGGTTTTCGGCAACATTTTTCTATTCCTGACGACGTCCATTTATCCCTTGTAACGGACAACGCTCTTGACATGGAGAGGGAAGATCAAAACACGATCGTATTCCCTCTTTTATCCATTGTGGAGGGCGGGGTTCGTTTCCCCCTACACCCACTTCTTAGGGCCGTTCTCCGCTATTGGGGTTTGATTCCTTCTCAACCCAATGTAAATTTCTTTCGAATCATCATGGGGGTTGTAGAGTTGAATCGACGCCTTAGGATTAACCTTGGGATTCCGGCCATTCGGCATTGTTACGCCTTAGCCAAATCCTCCGATCGGCTGGGGCGATAGTTTCTCAGGGCCAAAGATACTGACCATCACTTGGTGACTATGCTTGCCAGTTCTGGTAAATGGGTTGACGACGTGATGGTCAACGTCCAAGGTAATTGGGAGTTCGCTGAAGGGGAGGATCGCCGGGACCCTATTCCCAGACATAAGGGTGACCTAGGTTGCCACGCAATGTCTTGTTTGTTGGTCTATCTCTTATTCGGCCCTTTTCCCTAAATCATTTTTTATCTTCTGCAGGTAATAGGTTGAAGAAAATTCTGACTTCGGTTGACGACGTGGTTCTTGGGGAAATCAAGACTGCACTCACATATTTCGGCCGCCCAAATGTACAACAGCAAGGGAGAGCCGCCCATATTCTCGTTCGGTACGAACCCACTTACACTACTTTCTCGGCTGCAGATAACATTCCGATTCCAAAGAATCAATCAACCTCGCCCTTATCTTCCCCAAATTAAAAACCTTAGGCAACCGGTCTCAGAGCTTCGATTCGGGAAAGACGCCGAGCCGGTTGTAGAGGTGATTGCCGATCCGGCTGGGGAGTCTACTGAGGGGGTTGTAAAGGGCGACGAGGCCGTATGCTCGGCATTTGAAGCCACCGAGCCATCCGCCTCAAGACGAGTAGATTTCTCTTCCAGGGATATTTTTGCGAATTTGGGGGATCTACCCGGCGATTTCTTTGAGGGTATGGCGAAGGAAAGCCTAACGCAGATGGCACATAGAAGAAATGCCGAGCGGATGGCCGCCCGAAAGAAGGCTGAATACGCCGCGATCGATCCCAAATTTTGATCAAGCCCTTCGTACCCGCTTCGAGGGACGGTTGAGGTTGCTGTGTCCGATACGGGAAAAGAGGGTGGAGAACAGGCCGATGGGGAACGGCTGATTCCGGAGCAAGGCCAAAAGTGTGGTGCCGAGGGAGAAGCGAGTTCAGAAGCTGGCCCTGGTAGCAAACGGCCTCGGCTTGAAGAACCGGACGTGGTCGCTCCGTTCGTTATTCAGCCAAAGATCAGGGATATGCCAATTTTATCCGACGTTTCGGCCATCGAGGATCCAGTTGTGGCTCTGAGCCTGGCGGCTTCAATTTCTCTGCCGGCTGACAACAAAGCCTTCAGTGCCGTGCCTGATATTATGGCCATTGCCTTAACTACTCAATCGGCACTCCTGGTAGGTCACCTTCATTTTGCTCTTGTTTGTTAAAGGCGTCTAATCATACCGAATTGTTTTGCAGAAGATCAGAAGGATCACCGACTTGGGTCGCCGCCTGCATGATGCTCTCGGGAGAATTGACCATTTGCAAACAGAGGTGCAGGGTTAGAAAAAGTAGGGCCGAGTTCGAAATTATGAGAGCTGAAATGGAGAGCGCGCGAGCCGAAGCGGAGAAAGAGAGGGTTCGTATCGCCAAACAGCTTCGTGTTGATGCTGAGTGTAGGGCAAATCTTGGCGAGGAATCGCTCAAGCTTTCAAGGAAGCACTTGTGAGCAGGCTTCAGTTAGAGGAGCTTAAGGCGGCCCGCGAGAAAGCCGAATTGGAGGCCTTTGAGGCAGGAAGAGGCGTCGCTCCGACGGAATATGTTGAAGAAGTGTCCAAATTTGAGAATCGCGGGTTCAAACATGGGTGGCTCAAAGCCCTTGCTGCCGCTGAGGTTACATTGGATTTGCCAATTCCTTATGAGCAGGTGGATGTTGAGCCACTTGAATCCGATGCCGACGAATGATCTGGGAGCCGTTTATTGAGCAGGCATCTTTTTGTTTTTGTTTTTCTTCTTTTGGATAGTGCTTTGTTGGTTCAGGGTAGTTTTCATGTATAAATTGGTTAGCATCTGCGCGCAATTTATTAATGAAAATTTCCTTGTAATTTTTGCTACCACCACACACTTTGTATGAAAGAGTTACGTGGTTTAATTTTAATAAAAGAGTTACGTGTTTGTCAATGCATTTGGTAAAATGGAATTGCATATCTTGTGGGAAACCACGATTTGTGAATCTGCCCTTGCCCGGGGGTTCATAAAAGAATTCTAGCTCAATCAACTTGTGGAACCGGGTACTTGGTCCGAATAGATTGATAAATCTGCTCTTGCTAGTCAACTCGTGAGTCGGATGATTTTACTGTGGCACGAATGATTTTATCTAGAACTCTTCTAAACAAACCGTACATAGAATATCGTTTGTCCAAACTTTAGTTTTTTCCTTACTTGAATCTGAAGTCACTAACCACTGAAGGTAGAGAGGAAAAGATTGGTCAATATCTGGGTTCCTGCAGATTCAATACATATCCCATCAAAATCACCATTTGCAATTTCACTGCCTACTGATCTTGGGCCCTTAGATTGATGAATCTGCCCTTGCCCCAGGGGGTTCATGATAAGAACTCTGGCTCTGAGGAATCAATTCGTGAGCCGGCTGGGGTAGTTTAACCGAACAGATTGATGAATCTGCTCTTGCCCGAATCAACTTGCGAGCCGGCTGGGTACTTGAACTGAATAGAACCACTGAAGGTAGAGAGAAAAAGATTGGTCAATATCTGGGTTCCTGCAGATTCAATACATATCCCATCAAAATCACCATTTGCAATTTCACTGCCTACTGATCTTGGACCCTTAGATTGATGGATCTGCCCTTGCCCCAGGGGGTTCATGATAAGAACTCTGGCTCTGAGGAATCAATTCATGAGCCAGCTGGGGTAGTTTAGCCGAACAGATTGATGAATCTGCTCTTGCCCGAATCAACTTGTGAGCCGACTGGGGTACTACGCACTTAGGCTGAAGATTTTGAGCAGAAAGCTTGTCCTACCGTCAACTTAGTCGACGTCAGGCGATTGGGTTTCGCGATTAATGAACTTGCCTCGATCGTGCTACCTCTGCGAGTGTTAAATGATCAAAGGTACAGCTTTTAAGAGTCTGGTAGGTATCTGATTCAGACTCCTGAGAGAAAATCTATTGTGCGAATGTCGAACAAACTTTTCTTTAACAGCAAAGGGGAAGCCAAGACATTGGCTGAGCTTGGCGGTGATATGAATCGAAGTGAACACCGTGGTGCGCCCTTGCATGCTGGGAGTAAGAGTTCTATGGGTCGAGAGAGACGTCAATCTCCTCGACGTCGTAGTAGGTCGCCCAGACGGGATAGGCAGTCCCAGGGGAGGTCGCCACACGCCCAAGTCAAAAGGAGATCAGACGCGAATCCGTGCCCGTTAAGTTTTGCAGTATTTGTGAAGAATAAGCCCATGATGGAAGCGGACTCGATCGTTCGAGATCCAGATGTGGCGGTCGAGTTTGCTCGACAAATATTTCCTCCGGAAGTTCAGCAGTCAATGGTTGGTCGTCAGGACTACGAAGTGTTTCGCGAGGGCATTCATGGGGCGGTGAAAGGGCTCTATACGGCTTATGAAGTCGGCATGCGATTCTTGGCGCCACGCCGAGAAATGGAGAAAAAGGAAGAGCATATCCGCGGTTTGGAGGCTCGCGTGGAAGCGGTGAACGTGAGTTAAGAAAGATCAAAGCGGCTCAAGTACAACCCGGCAGGTAGGTGAATCAATCGTGGAAGAGGGTTACCATTGGCTTATAAGCTTGCCATTGCCGATCGTGAAGCAGCGAGCATGTTCGCATTGGAGTCCGCCAAGGGAGGTCTTATGAAAAGGTTTTCACGAAGGCGCTTGGTTGGAATCCAAAGACCAAGGAGAAGCTTGCGAAGAGGTTTGCCGATGTGAAAATCGTGGGTTCGCATGGTTGGATCAAGGCATCTCAAGTCGCCGAATCTCTTCGCTTGTCAGCATCGATTCGTCACCTCTCTACCACGATGGGACTTTCCGTTTACGCTTTCGAGGTTGAAAAGTGAGGATGAGGCGACGCCAGTATGACTTTAATTATTAGAAGGTTCAGCGCCGGTCGCGTTCGCAATTATGTAATTTCTTGGTTTTTTGAATAAAAGACGCTTTATTGAAAATATCAAATTGTCTCCCGCATTCGGCGTGTGCGTGTTTAATTTGATTGCATAAATGTTTGGATAGACGTAAATACATCAATCAGACTCAGCATGTTAAACCGATGCGCCGATTCGTTGTGCGTGATCAGCCTACATGTAATGGCCGTTTACTTTTGAATAAAGCCATTGTGGCGTGTGTTGTTGAAATTTGAAGAAGCCGTGAGCCAGGGATCGGAGGGGCTACGGCATTTTGACTTAGCTCGAATGCCAGATGTCTAGCCGATTGGGCTAGGTAATTTTTGCCCTTGCGCAGCCTATGCGCGCGCGTTTTAGCCAACCGTTGGGTTAACTAGGTCATGCAGAATGTTGACCGACGTCTGTCTCGTGGGGTTTAGTGTTGATAAAATCACTTCGAGATTTGGGCCTCGAGATCGCGGCCATTACTGAGAATAAAAGCAGCAGGCGCATCATGCAATCAAACATATTTGGCTCACCAGCATCTATTGCGTGGGATGATCAAGAGTTCTTACCATCAGATGGTGATGATAGTTGCAGGAGCTCAAATTCCAGCCGAACTTGGCGCTCAAATGGTTTGCGGCGGAGGATTCTTTGTTTGCGGCGGAGGATTCTCCGGTATGGGAGGTGGACCATTGAAAGGAGAAACTGGAAACACGTCAGCCTCCAAGTCGTTGAAGCAGATCGCCCCGAAAGGAGACACAACAACCGCTGCCCCTAACCTCCCTTGTCTTGGATCTTGGCCTTGACATTGTCGATAGTGTCAGAGGCCCGGCGACATGCCGATTCGGGCGCGGTTAGATCGATGCGTTTTGAGCCGCGATGGTTGTTCAAATGACAAGAGTTGGGTCGATGGTTGATTTGTCTTAGAAGTTTGAGATAGATATTGTAATGTTCGAACGCGGATTGCGTCTATGTAACAACGTTTTAATCAAATAAAAAGTGTTATTTCATATAGTTGAGTCTTACTCTGAAAATTTTTTGTTTAGCTATGCCGGATGAATGTTCCTGATCCCAACTTTTAATGGTTAAGTACGTCATTTCGTATGGTTTAATAGTTTGCTATTAGTTTGCTATCGGAAAGTTTGCTACCGGAACTTTTGTGTAGCTTAAATATTTTAGCTTAAATATTTTTCCTGTATTCAGGGATCGGCCCTTGCCTTAGGGGGGATCTTGAGTTTAACCGGAATGGGTCGTACTAGGTGGGCGGCTAAAACCGCATACTCCGGGCGAACCATATTAGTGATTCCGACTTAATTAGTTGATTAAAACGGGCTCCGGATCCAGAGACTTATTTTGGCCAATCGTGATATCTACGAAGGGCGCTCCGAATCCGGAGACTTATTCGGCCCTAAGGTGTGCACCAAAGGGCGCTCCGAATTCAGAGACTTAATTTGGCCAATCGTGATATCCACGAAGGGCACTCCGAATCCGGAGACTTATTTGGCCCTAAGGTGTCCTGCACCAAAGGGGGCTCCGAATCCGGAGACTTAATTGGGCCAATCATGACATCCACGAAGGGCACTCCGAATCCGGAGACTTATTCGGCCCTAAGGTGACCTGCATCAAAGGGCGCTCCGAATCCGGAGGCTTATTCGGCCCTAAGGTTTCATGCACCAAAGGGGGCTCCGAATTCAGAGACTTAATTGGGCCAATCGTGACATCCACGAAGGGCGCTCCGAATCCGGAGACTTATTCGGCCCTAAGGTGTCATGCACCAAAGGGGGCTCCGAATCCGGAGACTTAATTGGGCCAATCGTGACATCCACGAAAGGCGCTCCGAATCCGGAGACTTATTCGGCCCTAAGGTGTCATGTACCAATGGGGGCTCCGAATCCGGAGACTTATTCGGCCCTAAGGTTTCATGCACCAAAGGGGGCTCTGAATCCGGAGACTTAATTGGGCCAATCGTGACATCCACGAAGGGCGCTCCAAATTCGAAGACTTATTCGGCCCTAAGGTGTCATGCACCAAAGGGGGCTCCGAATCTGGAGACTTAATTGGGCCAATCGTGACATCCACGAAGGGCGCTCCGAATCCGGAGACTTATTTGGCCCTAAGGTGTCATGCACCAAAGGGGGCTCCGAATCCGGAGACTTAATTGGGCCAATCGTGACATCCACGAAGGGCGCTCCGAATCCGGAGACTTATTCGGCCCTAAGGTGTCATGCACCAAAGGGGGCTCCGAATCCGGAGACTTAATTGGGCCAATCGTGACATCCACGAAGGGCGCTCCGAATCCGAAGACTTATTCGGCCCTAAGGTGTCATGCACCAAAGGGGGCTTCGAATTCGGAGACTTAATTGGGCCAATCGTGACATCCACGAAGGGCGCTCCGAATCCGGAGACTTATTCGGCCCTAAGGTGTCATGCACCAAAGGGGGCTCCGAATCCGGAGACTTAATTGGGCCTAAGAGGCTTGAAGGAGAGTGACGAAGAAAATCGATTTTCATTGAAACGTGGTACCAGTACAAGCATCAGATCCCACAAGTCGGGTCCGTAAATGGATCTTCATAAAGTCTACGTTTGCGCGGATTGCGGTGAGCCACGGATCTCCTCAATGCCACGGTCTATTGGGAAGCGCATAAGCTGATGGTAGGTGCTTGGGACAGCCTTCATGACATGCAGCCAGGGGCGCCCCAAGATGGCATTATACGGCGACGGAAGCTTCACAACCAAGAATTCCACGTCAACCGTTTTTGAGCTCGCTCGAGCAGTATACGACCCTCCCAACGGGTACTCACGGATTCGTGTTGAAGCCGAACAAAGAGGCGAGGCGGTGATAGGTCCGCTGGAGGCCGAAGTTCAACAAAAGTTACGTAGTACAAGATTTACGAAGTGCTTCCGGGTCTATGAGAATGCGTTCAACGCCCGCGACGACGCGTAATTTGTGACCAAAGGATTGGCGTGGTCGCCCTTTGTTTGACGAGGTTTGGAGTCATCGAACTTAATTGTCGGAGCTTCTCTGGGCCTGCCGGTTGACATGTTATGTTTTTGGGGAATTGGGTGCGATTGGATCGTATGCACGGTCGGGATGCCGCAGAGATTATGTGAATCACACCAAGCGGAGGTGAATCCTGTCTCAGGGCTATTGCTTTGGTTGACCTTCCCTCGCTCTCGATTTCCTGCAGTCGACCATCTTGCACCAGTTCCTCCAGATGATCCTTTAGTGCATAACAGCTCTCGATTTCGTGGCCGTGATCTTTGTGGTATTTGCATCGTCTGTCCCTCCTCCGTGTGTCGGGAGGCCCCACCATCTTCGACGGCCACTTGAAAAATGGAAGGTGCTGGACTTTGGTCATTATTGCCGCGATCGGCTCTATCAACTCCGTATACTTCTTGTCAGTTCGCCTTGAGCGTCTGCTGTCGACTTGTAGTTGTTCGTTCGTTCGGTGAGAGCACTGATCGCTTGATCGGCGGGAGTCCCGCCTTTTATCTCGCTTGGTTCGTTGCTGGGGCTCAGGACTCGGTGGCGACACGGAGCTTATTGGTCGAGCAATTTCGGGGAGGGCCGTTTTGCTGGAGATTTGTCCGGCTTTTATCCTCAGGGCATCATCTTCGACTTTACAATATTCTTCAACTTTCTTCATCAATGCCCAGACTGTTTGGGGGGCCTTATGGTCGAGGAAGCCGGCGAAACCTTGTCAGGATGTAAACCCATTTTGAAGGCGGTGATGGCCATGGAGTCGTTGCAAGCGTCGTCAACAAGGTTGAAGCACTCCCAATATCGTGCCGAGTACACTCTGAGCGTCTCTCCCGACTGGATCTGCATAGCCCAGAGGGAGTCAGCCTGTTTCGGTTGTACCTCGTTGGTGATAAACCTGGCCCTGAAGGATTTCTGCAGTTGTCGGAAGCTTTTAATCGAAGCTAGCTCCAACTTGTAATACCACCTGACGGCTAGTGGACCTAGGCTGCTAGGGAATATTCGGCACATGAGGGCTTCATTGTCTGCGTGCCGCGTCATGGCCTGTTTGTAATGACGGATATGATCAGTGGGGTCTAATTTTTCATTGTAAAAAGTGAACGACGGTGCTTTGAATTTCTTGGGCAGGGACGCCCTTGCGATCCGTCGAACGAAAGGATCGTGCTGGTCTTCCTCGTTTGAGCTGCTTCTCCTGCGCTTGTTCCTTGTTCGCAGATCCTTTTCGGAGGAGCTGGAGGTTTCGGATCGTCCCCTTGCGTCGAGCTTCGTGGATGATGAGTTGGAGTTGTTATCGGTATCCTTTGGTCGAGCCCGAGGTCTTTGCCCGTCTGCCCTCGGAGGTCGCTTTGGTTCCTGGCGCATGGCCTCTCTAGATTTTGCTACCTCCAGGGCCAAATCTTGACGGAGTCGTTCGTTCTCAGCGATCATGTTCTCGAGCCTTTGTTCGTTCTGCTTTGCTTGTTCTATGATAGCCTGCATTGTTTCTTGTGCTGAAGTTGTTGGCGAATCGAAGTTCAAGACGCGTCGTGCCGCGATGGTTTCTTTTCCAAGCATATTAGCTGGGGTGAGGTCGTCTCCCTGTGTGATCTCGTCGGTGGCTATCGGAGGATCTTCGGTCACGCTTTCCATGGATGTATTTGAGTATTTCCCACAGACGGCGCCAATTGTGGGGAAGTGGTTTGGAAATACTCTTCAGATCCTGGAAGACGTCAATGATCCTCAGCTAGTCACCTACAAAGATACAAATACTCCGGTCGGGGGTGCCGGAATTAGCACTCCGACGGACAAGTCAGTTCTTTTACACAAGAAAGCTTGTTGACTAAGTTTTTAGAAGTGATTCTTACATACCTTTTCTAGTCCATTGCCATTATATTTATACTCGTTTCTTCTGATCCTCGGGGCCAGGGCCTACTTTTTCAATCATTATCTTTTCCACTATTCGGCTCTAGGGATCCTTCTCCATTCGGCCTATTTATCCTATTCGACCCCTTATCCTTGCGGGATATCTGCCGGCTAGCGTCAAGCTTTTGAAATATACCTCCTTTATCTTCGCCAATTATTTGGCTACCACAGATAGGAATACAACAATGGAGTCCATCCAACTTGGTCCTGATTCTATGACATTGACTTAGACTTCCTCTGAAGGGCCAATGCTCGGCTTAGGGATAAAACCCACTTCAATTGTCCGTTTAATCTTTGAGTTAATGGTGGAGGCTAGGCAAGCTAGGGCATTTGCATGTATATTCTAATCACGAGTTATTTGGTTCAATTCATGATGGTCAAATTTTGTCAGCAAGGAATTTTCCGTTTTCATGTAAGTTGCCATACGGTCGTTTTTGGTCGCGTACTCCCCCTTTTGCTGATTGATTACCAGTTTTGAATCGCAAAATATAAGCAAACGCCAAGCACCCAGGAGATGTGCATTCCGTAAGCCGGTTAGCAGGGCTTCGTATTCGGCCTCATTGTTTGATGCTTCAAAGCCGAGTTTGACAGCCTGCTTGATTATTGCTCCATTGGGAGACATGATCACTACTCCGGTCCCACTACCGCGTTGATTGGACAATCCATCACAGTACAACTGCCAAATGTCCCTAACATATATTCTCCAGTTTGGCTTAGGTTCAGTTTAATCAGACTTGAAGTCGGCAAGACTCCCAGTGAATTCGGCCACAAAGTCGGCAAGCACTTGCCCTTTGATTGAGGTTCTAGGTAGAAACTGAATATCATATTGGCCGAGTTCAAGAGCCCACTTTGAAACGTGCCCTGATGCTTTTGCACTACAGCGTACTGATAAGAGGAGGTAGTCCGTTAGTACCCCGATGGTATGCCCCTGAATGTAATGCATCCATTTTTTTGCTGCCATGACGAGGGCTAGGATGAGTTTTTCCAATGGAAGGTAACGTGTTTCGGCGTCAACCATTGCCTTGCTCACATAATACATTGGCCTCTACTCTCCAAGCTCTTCCTTTAATAGTACGGCACTGACGGTCTGATCAGAAACTGCCAGATACAGAATGAGCGGGTCGCCTGCCGAAGGTGTTGTCAAGAGTGGAACTGATCGGAGGTAAGTCTTCAGACTGTTGAAAGTGGCTTCGTACTCAAAGGCCCATTCAAAAGCTTTACCTTGCTGAAGGGTATGAAAGAATTGTCGGCAGCGATCTGTGGAACGACTAATGAAACTGTTAAGCGCGGCGGCCATCCCCATCAACTTTTGAACCTCCTTCTCCGATTGAGGGGAGCCAGGTTCCAGGATTGCGGTGATTTGCCTTGGGTTGGCCTCGATTCCTCGGCGGTTGACAATGTAGCCAAGGAATTTGCCTAATCCGAATAGCGTAAAATGCCGAATGTCTCTTCCAGATCGGCTAAATGAGTTTGCTCTTCTTTAGATTTGACCACCATATCGTCAATGTACACATCCATAGTACGATGAGTTGCTCCTTGAACATGGCAGTGACTAGTCGTTGGTAAGTTGCCCCTGCATTCTTCATCCCAAAAGGCATAACCCTATAGCAATAGGTTCCTCTTGAGGTGAGGAATATAGTTTTATCTTGGTCCTTTGGATGCATGCCAATCTGATGGTAGCATCTGTAGGCATCCAGGAAGCTCATTCGTTGATGATGGGCCATGGCATCTACGAGCTGGTCTATTCTGGGGAGGGGAAAGTAGTCCTTTGGACATACTTTGTTTAAATCCATGAAATCAACACAGACACGCCAAGTCCCATTTTTCTTCTTTACAACCCCAATATTCGACAGCCATGTAGGATAGCTCACTTCACGAATTGCCCCGACATCAAGCAACCGGTCAACTTCTTCAATAACAGTAGCAATATGTTCTGTGGCTGATCGCTGGCTTTTTTGAATAATCGGCCTGCATTTGGGGTCAACATTTAAACAGTGCTGCGAAACAGATGGATCCACACCCAGCATCTCATACGATGTCCATGCAAATACATCAAGGTTGCCGAGCAAGAAGGAAATTAGTTGCTGCCTGTCGGTTTGATTCAGGGAGGCGCCGATCATGAAGAACCTGTCAGAATTCCCATCAATTTCAACTCGATCCAAGGATTTCGTTGCCTTTTCATTTGGGAGTCGGCCAACATCGTCAAGGCTTTCTCGATCCGGCAGCTTGATAGAATTCACTTCCAGTTCTCTTGGTGTCTTTGCGGCGAGAAGACAACATGCCTACACCGATTTCTGGGAGCCTCGAATTTGCTCGATGCCGCGTTCAGTTAGAAAGTGAAGTAGTTGATGATATGTGCTAGGCACAGCCTGCATGGTATGCAGCCAAGTTCTTCCCATGATAACATTATACGGCGAAGGCAGCTTGACAACCAAAAACTCTACATCCACTGACCAGGAGCCTGCCTGAACTGGTAGTGTGATTTTGCCCAACGGATATTCCAGATTTGCGTTGAAGCCGAATAGCGGATAAGGAGTCGGAGATAAGTCCGACTCGGTGAACCCAAGTTTGATGAAGGTCCTATAATATATAACCTCCGAAGTACTCCCCTGTTCTATGAGAATGAGTTCAACGGTGAATCAGTTTACGTGTAGTTCAATGACCAGTGGATCAATGTGGGGGAGTGTTACCCCGATCAAATCAGAAACGTTGAAGGTAATACTTAGAGCTTCATGGGGCCGTATTGTTGGTGTGATTTGCTTTTGAGGGTCAGGATGCGACTGAATTGTATGTACCGCGGATGATGTCGGTAGGCTGTATATCATATGGATTACGTCGAGTGGAGGCGAATCCAACTGTAAAGCTATTGCTTTGGTTGGGTTGTCTTTTCGGACGTACTGCTTAAGCCGACCATCTTGTACCAATTCCGCAAGGTGATCTTTCAATGCATAACAACTCTCGGTATCATGGCTGTGATCTTTGTGATACTCGCACCGCCTATCCTGTCTCCTCGTGTCGGAAGGTCCCGCCATTTTGGATGGCCATTTGAAGAACGAAAGGTGTTGGACTCTAGACATAACCGTGCTGATCAACTCTGACAACTCCATATATTTCTTGTCTGCGCGTCATGTGCGCCTGCGATCTACTTGAAGTTGTTCACTAGCTCGATGGGAACATGGGTCATTTTTTCGGCGAAAATCTTGTCTCTTGTCTCGTTTAGCCTGATTCCCTGGTTCAGGGCTCTGTGATGGTACAGAATTTATCGGCTGAACAATCTCAGAAAGGGCCGTCTTGTTGGCCTTGTTCCTGGCTTTAACCCGTAGAGCGTCATCTTCTACTTTGTAGTATTCCTCGACTTTCTTCATCAACGACTAGACTATTTTGGGGGGCCTTCTAGTCAAGGAACTGCGGAGGGCACTATCAGGATGTAACCTCATTTTAAAGGCGGTGATGGCCATGGAGTCGTTGCAGGCGTCATCTACAAGATTGAAGCATTCCTAATAGCGCACCGAATACGCTGGTAAGGTTTCCCCTAGTTGGATCTGCATTGCCTAGAGAGAGTTGGCTTGCTTCAGCTGGACCTCATTGGTGATGAATCTTGCCCTGAAGGATTTCTATAATTGATGGAAGCTCTTAATCGACGCTGGTTCCAACTTGTAATACCATATGACGGCTAATGGTCCTAAACTGCTCGGAAATATTGGGCACATGAGAGCCTTGTCGTCTGCATGCAGCGTCATGGCTTGCTTATAATGGCGGATGTGATCAGTGTGGATCCGATTTTCCGTCGTATTTAGTGAATGATGGAGCCTTGAACTTTTTGGGTAGCACTGCCCTTGCGATCCGTCGCACAAAGGGGTCATGTTGGTCCTCTTCGTCTGAATCGTTTCTTCTTCTCTTATTCCGTGCACGCGGACTACCCTCAAAAGAACTGGAGACCTCGACTCGCCCCTTCTTTTTGGGGTCTGGGGATGAGGAGTCAGAATCATTGTCACTACCATGTCTCCGAGCTCGTGGTCGTCGAACATCCTTTCTCAGTGATTGTGCTAGGTCTTGGCGCGCGGTCTGTTGGGATTTTGCCACCTCTAAGGTCAAATCCTGTCGAAGGCACTCGTTTTCAGCCATTATACTCTCTAACCTTTGTTCGCTTCGCTTCGCTTGTTCCATAATCGTTTGCATTGTTTCATCAGCTGAGTTGAAGTTCAAGGCTTTTCGTGCGGTAATGTTTTCTGGTCGCAGCATGGTGCTTGGAGTTGTATCAACTTGTGGCGTAAGGTTGTCATCAACTGCCGGAGGATCTTCCGTCACGCCCGCCATGGATGTGCTGGAGTATTCCTGCAGATGGTGCCAATTGTGGGGAAGTGGTTTGGAAATACTCTTTTGATCCATTGGGACGGTCGAGATCCTCAGCTAGTGACCTGAAAAAGAATGAGCACTCTGGTCGGGGGGGCTGGAATTAGCACTCCGACGGATAAGTCATTGTATACTCTCTTGGTTACTTGTACCTTAAGTTAAGCATACTCGTTCTCACATACCTCTCTTTGGTTGTTGTTGTTCTTCTATTTATATATGCTCCTAGTCTTCAGGATAGGGCCCACTATTAATCCATCGCGTGATTGCTCACTCGGCCCTTCTTTTGTAGTATTCCAACTTCCAATCGGCCCCTCGTTCAACTGGCTTTATGGCCGACTAAGATATTCGGCATCCAGAACGTACAAGACGGGGACGAGTATAATATGTACCGATTGTCTAAATATGTACTCGGCCTATCTGCGTCCCCTTTTAACTGGCTCCCACAGTGCACAAAGATGTTGACCTATATGGTCGTCGGTACTGACTATGGTCTTATTAACCACCTACTCTGCACATAGGTCATTATGGCCAATCTCATCTGTTAGTTAATGGATGTACCACGTATAATTCCTTATGAATTTTGTATAAGTATGTGAATTTGAATTTGTTTCTGATATGAACTATGATTTTTGATTCTGTGATGGACATCATTCATAAACCCTTTACTCTGTCATTATTGACTGGGCTCCAGCTCATTGTATTATCTATGTATGTAGGTGATCAGGCACAGAACTAGGCCTAAGATGCTAGCCTGGAGTTTTGTTTGTCAAGTCAACCACCGTGCATCCCGAGGAGGTTCCTAAGTGTTTCAATGTTCAAGTAGTGCACTGTCTTTATTTTTATTTTATTTTCTTCTTTTGCTGAACCAAACTTTGTATACTTTGTAAATAGGGCTAAGTCCCTTTTGTTTATTTGTACAAGGAATGACGTGGGTATGACATTATATATATACAAATGTGATTATAAGTTTAAATCTTTTGTCCCATGTAAGTCTATGCAACTCTATGGACATTGTATTTTGATATTTGCTTCCGCTAGCCCCTTATTTTTTTTAATATGTCTCAAAGGCCTTTGGTAATCTTAGGATTACTAGCCGGTTATGATGCTGAACCTATAGGGGCGAGTTTGGATTGTGACAGATGCCATACAGAGTTCAAGCAGAGGTGGTTTTGAAGCAATCTCCACACCACTGGGTATTTAAACCAAACTTTAGTCTGGAAAATTCCAAACCTTTGTATTCTAGGCTTTGCCATTCGAACTTTAATTTCCACTTTCTCAGTTGGTCTCCTAGGAACTCACTACAAACACATTTAGGTGGCTATACCAGACCGTCAGATGCTGTTCGGGCATGGCTAACACCAAAGGACTTGCGCCTTTAGAGGATTTAAAGTCTCATAGACTCAAAGATTTTACGATGAAAGATATATTGGGTCCATCAAGTGGACAACCTCAATCATATCCCCTCTCTCAATACCATTCACATAATGTTTCAATCTTTGTCCGTTGACCTTGAAGGTCATACCGTCTAGTGGATTTTTAATCTCAATTGCCCTATGTGGAAATAATTCGATAACCTCATACGGGCCATCATACCGAGATTAGAGTTTTCTTGGAAACAACAACAATTTGGCATTGAACAACCACACTTTTTAGTGAGGCTCGAAGGACTTACGAGAAATATGTTTATCATGAAATACCTTAGTCCTAGCCTTGTAAATTTTGGAGCTTGCATATGCATCATTGCAGAGTTCCTCTAACGCATTGAGTTGGATTTTTCAATGGTCTTTGGCTTTGGCCATATCAAAATTGAACTTCTTAATGGCCCATAAAGCCTAGTGTCCTAACTCAACAGAGAGATGGAACACTTTCCTGAACACAATCCTACATGGAGACATCCCGATAGGTGTCTTATATGTTGTGCGATAGGCCCAAAGCGCATCAACCAACCTCGTGGACCTATCTTTCGTATCGGGCCTCACAGTTTTCTTGAGGATGTGTTTGACTTCCCTGTTAGAAACCTCTACTTGACCACTAGTCTGGGGGTGATAAGGAGTGCTAACTTTGTGAGTGATCATGCATTTATGCACCAATGCCTCGAAGAATTGATTGCAAAAATGTTTAACACCAGCACTAATTATGGCATGTGGGAACCCAAAACGACAGAAAATGGTTTCATAGAGGAATTTAACCACAACTTTGTGATCATTCATTCTGGTGGCCACTGCCACAATCCACTTGGAGACATAGTTCGCGACCACCAAAATGTATTCAAAGCCAAAAGATGGTGGAAAGGGACCTATCAAGTCGATGCTCCAAACATAAAAAATCTCAACAATCAAAATAGGGGTCATCAACATCATATCTCATTGTGACATAGAGCCCATTCTCTGACAACACACACAAGCTCTACAGAAGTTATAGGCATCTTTGAAGATAGAGGGCTAGTAGAACCCACATTGTAAAACCTTGGTGGTCATTTTCTGCCCACTGAAATGGCTGCCACATGCATGAGAGTGACAAAATGTGAGAATACTATGGGTTTCATTCTTAGGCACACAACGCAGAATCACTTGATCCGAACAATACTTGAACAATTTCGGGTCTTTCCAGAAATAGTGCTTGACTTGTAAGAAAAATCAGTCTTTGTCTTTCTTAGACCAAGTTTTAGGAATTTGCCCAACCGCCAAGTAATTCACTATGTGAGCAAACCACAGGGGATCACTTGTGACAGCAGAAAAAGTTGCTCATCCGGAAATGAGTCATGCAAGGCTAAGGGATCACTCGTGTGCTCAATAAGGATTTGGGATTAAGGATCCGCAACAACATTCTCGGATCCCTTCTTGTCCTGGATTTCTAGGTCAAACTCTTGAAGAAGTAGAATCCACCTAATCAACCTAGGTTTGGTTTTTTTTTTGGACAATAAGTACTACAAAGCGGCATGGTCAGTGAACACAATGACTTTAGACCCTAGGTGGTAAGACCAGAACTTATTGAGTGCAAAGACAACAGCTAGCAACTCTTTCTTAGTGGTAGTGTAGTTTAATTGAGCATCAGAAAGAGTACAACTAGCATAGTATAGAACATAGGGTACTTTATTCACCCTTTGGCCCAAGACGATGTCAAGGCCATACTCAGATGCATCGCACATAATCTTGAAAGGAAGGGACCAATCGGGGGATTGCATGATGGGGGTAGTAGAATGTGTAGCTCAAAGTGTGTCGAATGCCACCATACATGCTTGGTCAAAGACATCCTTGGCCAATAGAGTGCACAACGGGTGTGAGATCTTACTAAAGTCTTTGATAAATCGGCAGAAAAAACTCGCGTGCCCTAAAAATGAGCGCACTTGGCGCACAGAAGTAAATGGGGGCAGGCTAGAGATCAAGTCGACCTTGGCCTTATCGACCTCTATACCACTGGGAGACATAATGTGTCCCAACATAATACCCCCTAAACCATAAAATGGCTCTTCTCTAAACTCAAAACAAGGTTTGTCTCCACACAACGAGTAAGGACTTTAGTTAAGTTCTGGAGACACTCCTCAAAAGATGGCCCAAACACAGGGAAGTCATCCATGAAGACCTCTAAGAATTTCTCCACCATGTAAGAGAAGATAGCCATCATGCATCGTTGAAAGGTTGCTAGTGTATTGCAAAGCCCAAAGGGCATTCGGCGATAGGCGAAAGTGCAAAAAGGACATGTGAATGTGGTCTTTTCCTGGTCATCAAGATACACCAGAACTTGATTGTATCCATATAGCCATCAAGGAAATAATAGTAGCTCTGCCCTGCTAACCGCTCTAGGATCCGATCAATAAAAGGTAAGGAAAAGTGATCCTTCCTAGTCATGAAATTGAGCCTATGATAATCAATGCACACTCGCCACCCGGTGGTGGTTCATGTGGGGACTAACCCTTCTTGCTCATTATCCACAACAGTGATGGCCGATTGCTTGGGCACCACTTATGTGGTGCTTACCCACTTACTATCGGAGATGGGGTCTATAATACCTATATCCAATAACTTCAAAACCTGTTTTTTTTTATTGCCTCTTTTATGTTAGGATTGAGCCTTTGTTGCATTTCACGAGAAGGTTTGGCATCCTCCTCTATATGATGTATGCACACAGAGGGATCTATCCCTCTTAAATCTACCACCGACCACCCTATAGCACTCCGATATGCCACAAGAACACTCATTAATTGACTCTTCTGCTCTACAGTTAAGTTAGATGCAATGATGATTGGTAAAGTATCCTGAGGCCCTAGAAAAGCATACTTGAGTGTGGCCGGGAGTGGCTTCAACTCAAGTGTAGGTGGTGTGAATAAGGATGGTATGGAAGACTCTCTAAATAGAGGAGGAAGGGACTCAAACTGAGCTTTCCATGGAGAAAAATCCAGTGTAGAAGAACCGGTATGACAATTTATACATGCATTTGTCCTAGCCAAGAAAGGTCGGCCTAAGATCACTGGGATTTGTTTTCTAAAGTTGGCTACCAATTCCATATCTAAAACCACAAAATCAACAGGAAAATAAAACCTATCAACCTTTATTAGCACATCTTTAATCATGCCACGTGGCACTTTGAGGGTCCAGTCAGCCAGCTAGAGTGTGACAGTGGTGGGCTTTAACTTGCCAAGTCTGAATTCATGGTACACAGAGTACGGAAAAAAATTGACACTAGCTCCTAAATCTAACAAAGCCCTATCAATAAAATGATCCCCTATAATGCATGTAATGCTTGGGGCACCTAGGTCTTTAAGCTTAAGGGGTGTGTCATTTAATAAGATGGAGCTTACTTGCATCATGAGTATGACCTTTTGGGACATGTGTGTCCTAGACTTATGCTTTTGTGTACAAAGGTCCTTCAAAAATTTGGTATAGGAGGGTCCTTGCTTAATCACCTCCAATAGGGGGAGGTTGATTTTAACTTGTTTAAAACCTCCATCATCACTTCTATGGATGTCGCCTTCTTGTTAAAAGGAGATGGTGTATCAAGGCATTGGGGAAGGGTGCCTTAGGCACATATGGTGCCTTAGACTCACGTGAAGTACTAGGGACTAAGTCATCCCCCTTATGTGTTTCTCCCTCACCCTTGCTCTTATTGGGTTTACCACTGTGGTCACCCTTTTTAGTTCTAGTTAACTCCGTTTCACTTCTCAAAGTAATCACCGCTTGCACCTGTTCATGGTGCTTTCCATTCCCACTCGACCCCTGTGCCCCATATTGACCCTTAGGGTTGGCCACAGTCTGATTGTGTAATTTTCCCTCATCTCTCCTATTCATGTTATTAGCCATTTGACCTAATTGGGCTGCTAGCTTGGCAATGGAGTGAGTATGGGAGTGAACTACTATTGTTAACCCCTTAAGCTCTGAAAGAACTTCCAACACCTAAGTCTTAAAGGCTGAGTTGCCTTGAGGAACAGGTGGGGGTTGTGGTTGCCGGTAAGGTTATAGTGGGCAGTAGCAAGACTGATTGGCAAAATTATTAAAATTTTGCCTTGGTGGCAGAGGATTGTGAGAAGTGCCTTGTGGAGGATTGTAAGAAGTGCTTTGTGAAGGAGGTCTCCATGAAAAATTAGGGTGATTTCTCTATCCTGGGTTGTATATGTTTGAATATGGGTCATTACTCGGTTTGGAGAATCCTTAAGCCGAATTCACATGCTCTTGGATTAATTTCAGAAATTGTGATATCAAAGGGCACTCACTCAAGTCATGTGCAAGGCTCGCACAAATAACACATGCCTCGTGAAATTGAGGCTAAACTTGCTGTATAGAGGGCAAGTCCTGAAGTTAATAGTTGGTCCATTTTTTGGGACAATGCCTCTACTTGTTGGGCTAACTCCAGATTTTTCCCTACCTCATAAATGCTCCATCTTTTTGGGGCTCCAACTACAGGTGGCCGAACCAGCCGGACTGCTAAGGCATGGTGAAGGGAATTATCACTTAGGTTCTCAAATAATTTCCATGCCTCGGTGTCACTTTTTGACATGAATGTCCCACCACAAGAAGAATCCACCATTTGGTGGTGAGGCTTAGTTAAGCCATAGTAAAAGGTCTGAACAAGTTGCCAATCAGGCACTTGGTGGTGGGGACACTATTAGAGAAGGTCACGAAGTCTTTCCCACGTTTAATGAAATTTCCCTCCCCCAATTTGAGCAAAATTGGTAATGGATCGCCTGAGTTGGTTGGTCTTACCAATGGGAAAGTACTTCTCCAAAAACTTCTGCTGTAATTGGTCCCATGTTGTGATAGAATTAGCAGGTAAGGAGTTCAGCCAGTGTTTGGCTTTGTCCTTTAGTGAAAATGAGAATAGTCACAACATTAAGGCCTCATTGGTTAAATTCTAGATCTTCACTGTAGAGCAAATTTCTAAAAATTCATGCAAATGTTTGTAAGGGTCATCATGAGCTAGTCTATGGAATGATTGGAGTATTTGGATGGTGCTAGACTTAATCTCATAACGAGTAACGGTGGTGTTGGGTAACTGAATGCATGATGGTGATGTATATGCAGCGGGTGTGAAGTAATCCTTAAGAGTCCGGTTGGGTCCGTTCGGGAAATTTGAGTTTTCCATCTCTAATGGTTATGAGTATGGATATGGATATTCAAGCCTAGAAACACGAGAAGAAGCTCTAAGGTTCCTAATAGTCCTTTCTAGTTCAAGGTCTAAACTCCACAGTTTAGTGCGACAAGAACAGCGCTCGTGTATACACCACTCACACACACACACACACACACACACACACACACACACACACACACACACACACACACACAGAGTTCCAACTCTTGTGCACTAAGTTATGAAAGCAAAATACCAAAGGAGAAAATACTCACAACTGTTTAACGAAAATGCTTTACTTGTTTTGCGGGTGCTTGATGTGCAGACCGTTGTTTCCAATCTCCACTTGAGCTCTATATGTTTAGTACTTTAGTGCTTTGCTTGCGAGTATTTGCATTTTTTTTTAATTTTATTTCTTTTTATACACTTTGGTACTGCGGTTTGTTTTTAAAGCTTAGTTGCGCTCTGCTCGCACTTCAGTGTTAGCTCCACTTTCAAAAACTTTGCACACTTAGCAACACGAAAGCATAAAATCCTAAACTAAAATACAAAAGCATAAAATCCTAAACTAAAAATTAAAATAAGAATATAACTTTAAATTAATTAATTTTGCTAGAAGTCTCCGACAACGGTGCCAAAATTTGGTGGGTCGTTTTACATAACAAAAATAAAAACTAGATTGTACCAAATTCCTTAGAATAATAGTAAGTCCAGGTATAGATCCACAGGGACAAATTTGAAATTAAACTAATTTAATTGTTAAATTGTAAAATTAATTTTGATCAAAGAGATGATTGTTCATAAACTAATAATAATTAAAATACTAAGAGATTAAACTAGCAATTAAAAATACAATTAGATTATTGATTTTAGGAAAAACCTAAGGTAATGAATTCACTACTAGTTACATAAATAAGGTCTCCATTTGAAAATCAATTATGCTATGGTTCGAACCAAATAATACCTCGCAACTACAAGTTCGAAGCATTGATTAAGAGAGTTATCACGTTTAATGTATAGGAACAAACCATCTCAAGTAGCACATCGTTCGCTTTAAACTAGGGTAGCAAAATGACTCGTCCTTCATAGTATGGCTCGTTTCATACCTTAAATATAAAAGAATACAAAACCATTGCATGGAAAGTATTCAATAATCACAAAAAGAAAAATACTTGAAGAAATAATGGAAAATATATTTAAACACTTATTGAATACCATACAACTTGTTCAAACCATTAGCTAGGTGTAGACGTCCCTGAACGTCCCGGGAGGGAATCCCCCCCGTTCTGTTCATTGGGCTCACTACAGTTCAGGACTCAATGTCACGGTCCTGTATCTAATCTCGCAGAGTGCAATGCAAGACCGATGAATCATCAAAGAGTCCAAATCCGGCAAATCGTTTTTGAAAACATATTTTTTTTGAAAGAAGTGTCAAACATGGACTGCTTTGCCAGATACAAAGTCGCCACCTAAATATTTATTTTGGAGGAATTTAGGAAACCCTAACTCGTTGCCTAAGGCCACGTGTCCGTCATCACCAAAGTTGCCTTGGCTCGGGAACTTGGGTACGATTGGGAAAGGTCAGCTATGAGCACCCCCGCTCGCTCGATCAAAGATCGGCCTCTACTAACCATGATATCTAGTTTTGAAAACATTATGTATTCTTATTCCAGTTAATTAGCTAATCTTACTATGTGATGCGCACAACACAAAAGTATAGACTAGATCGCCTAATTTGGAACAAAGCATTGCAGATCTACTCATTTGAAAGACAGTTTGAAATTTGCTACTCACAAGTAGGCTAAAACACGGATTTCAACGAGTTGTTCCAACTCAAGCAATCCAACCTTCACCCACAGGCATTCAGGTAGTAAATCAACTAAACAATTAGCCTCATGGCAACCATGCTTTCATGTTAACACTCACACTCATGCGAGATGCTAAAGCATAAACACTCACCTAGTACTCCAAGCCAAAACAAGGAACATGTTAGTAATCAAATGTATGATCCAAGTCCATGTTAAGATGGCTAATGCATTGCAAGCAAAATGCAGCTAGAATAGGCTCGGCTAATCTATGGATGGAATGTGAAATGCAACTTGACATGTATTCAAGTTAGATTTGAAATACTATGCAATTAGTATGATGTGCCGAGCCCAGTGCATGCAATACAAATGAATGGATGCAAACATGCTATCATAAGTATGCTAATCAAAACATGTCCTAATACTAACCATCAAAAGCAGGTAAGTAAAAAGGGAGAAAGAAGTGGGGGTTGGAATACATGCATCACACACACGCACGCTTATTACACAATTCGCCCTCCCTCGGAGGGACCAAAAGAATAATACAAATTTAACTAACTAACAAGCCAATTAAATAGTTACAGACCACTTAACTAGTTAAGCAAATTAACTAAGCTAATAAAGCGGTAAAACAGCCTTGGGAAGAGGGTCCAATGCATGCGTGCTTGGCTCCGCTCGGAAATCCACCACCATGCACAAGCTGCCTCTGTTTGCACTGTTCTGCATCTCTGAAGACTGCACAAGTCCCAAGGTTGCTTCTAGAATACTCCCTGAAGGTTGTGGGAGACCACTGACCAAGAGGAAACACCACCGGCCATGATAAATTGGTCATCGATCATCTATGTGGCTCTTGGCCAGAGATTTGTGGTCGGCCGGCACTCAATGTGGTCGGTCGGTCATCTATGCCTGCAGAACCCCGTTTTGATAGCAGTAGAGGGCAGACAAGACATGGCAATGCATTTCAAAGAAAATGTTTGCACAACCACCCTCCCAATCATGTTGTGGACTCAAGGGAGTATGGTACTCGACCTTCGGACTACCAATCGCGCATTTCAATGCGTGATGGTCCAAGAAGTCAAGTGTGCATTTTGATGTCAAATGTAATGCACATAAACACACTATGGGCCTAACCTCTATCATAATCCATTCAAGAGGCAAGGCCTGCATGCCAAATGCAACCTAAGCATGTGAGCTAAGTATGCAACATGAAAATGCAAACACGTATGCAAACATACAAGCATGTGACAATATTCACACAAATGAGCATGCAAGACATGATGCAACCAAAGCATGTAAACATGAAGCAATGTAACAACATTTGAGCAACATGCAAAAGATGGACTTAGACTAATATGGACAAGCCTCAGCCATGTCTAAATAAGTAGCCAAAATACTACGAAAATGAAGGCAAATTTACATACAAACATGCATGCAAACATGGTTCAAAACTTAAGCACAAAGAAGCAACTTTTAAGCACACTTAAAAGGAACAAACATGGATACATGACCAACATATTAAGCTCTAAAAAAAAAATGTTAAGGATGGCGCCAAACCAAACAAACAAAACATGCAAGCAAGCCTAAGGCCTAAGGCTAACCTAAGGGATCAAATCAAGGCCATGCAAGGCGAGTCCCAAAGGGTCGAGGGGACTCAAAACAGTCCCAATGTAGGTCGAGACAAAGCCCAAAACACACTTAGATGGCATCTAAATGGCCTACATATGGAAGCATACATAATGGTCCAAACATGGAGCATAAGATATCAACCTTTTAAAGGATTAAAGGAGTATCAAATGCAAGCATACAAGCATGACACAAGGACTAAAGTGACATAACTAATGGTCCCAAACCACTGAAATGATGCAAGTAAAGCATGCTAGAGAATCCAACACTCAAAGCTTATAAGGGAGATTGCATGGTGGCTATACAAAGCAAGTCATGGATGACCCAAATAACTAAAATCAGACCTCAAGCATATTAAAACATGCATAAAAGCTTTACAAAGCTAAGCCAAAATCATGCTAAAAATAAGGCTCAAAGCACAAAGCATGATAAGGCAATTTCATGGCATTACAAGACAAGTGTGCAAAGCATGCATGGTGTGTCTAAACCAACTTAAAATAGTGCTATAACATGGCAAAATAACCACAAATACCAACTAAGACATGGCCAACATGGACTTAATCAAGGTGCTGACACATGAGGCTAAAATGACAAGTTTTGAAGACAACAAGGAGAAGAGATGGCCCTCTCCTTCTTAGGACCTCAAAACAGCATCCCCATCACTGAAATCCCTTTGGATTTCCCTTTGGATTTTAGTGGTGAGGAGGCCAATACAAGGTGGTCCCGGAGCTCATCAAAAATAGCACAAAAAGAAGGCCAAACAAGGCCTAAGAGGGGGGAAACAACCCCAAACCTCAAAACAACCTTAAGAAAAGATCAAAAGCAAGTAAAAATAGAACTTTTTTCAGTTATACACTAAGCTTAAAAATAGATTCAAGACAGGTTAAAAGCTTGTGCAAAAATGGGGAATAAAGGGATAAGTTTCTTATCCTTGAAGACCTCTTCAAGAATGGAGCTCCAGGAGCCTTTCCAAGCTTAAATCCACTCAAGAACTTCAAGAACAACCCTTTGGCACCTCAGCAACCAAGGTATGGTGTAACACTAGGTGTCTTAGTGCAAAACTAAGGACAAAACAACCTTATGCACACACAAAGGCGAAAGGGAGGGAGATATAGAGATAGATAGATAGATACACAAACCCTAATCCTAATCTCAGAGTCCTCTAGAACTTTTTTTTGGAACCCTTGAGGAGGGAGGAGAAGCCCTCCCTTTATAGGACTCCACTCTTGCAAAGCTTACAAAACAAGCTAAGCAAGAGGGAAATCCCTCCATACATGTGTATGGAGGGGGTGCAAAGTGTATGCCAGCTATCACTGCTGGCATAAAATATCTGCCAAAAGCAGATGCACAGTGGTTGGCCAGCCAAAAATGACAAATTGCCCAAAATAATGGTCGACCAACCAGAAAGAGTGTCGACTGGCCATCACCAATGGCCGGTAGCAACAAAACAGGGTCGGTGGCCTCAAGCCATGGCCGGTGAGGTGTGAGGATGGCCAACAAGCCATTCCCTGCCCTCAGAAGCAAGACAACAAGTGTTTGGTGCAAAACCAAACACAAAACAACCAAGTTGAGAGTTCCTAAGTCAAGGCACGTAGCCGAGACCTCCGAGAACTCAAAACGAGCACAAACATAGATGATCACCGAGTGTTCAAACGGTGATGTCCAAGTCTTGAGGACAGTCAAAAATGGGGTGTCTACACTAGGGTTTCATCAAAACCCTACAAATAGAAGCCTAGCCACTCATGGAGTAGTAGAAAGAGGCAGAAGAAGAAGAAACCCCCATGGAAGATGTTCTTGAAGCTTGAGAACCCTCATTTCCAAACCCTAGCTCTTCTTTTCTTTTGGAATTTTCAAAACTATAGAGCAGCCACTTTTTCTTCTTTTTATTCTCAATAGAAAAAAGTTGAAATTTTACGTATGCGCCCCTAGGTGGGCTGCTCGAGCACCCACAATTTCCACTTGAGCGGTGGTAGGCCACACGTGCGGTCTTGATCTGGTGCATGTCTTGGTGAGTAGCATCTTAGAGCATTTTCACTTCTTGCACGGAGAATATGCTTTTGTGCCACTTTTTGCTTGAATTAACGTGTTGCCTGCCAAATCTGTAAGAGTGCACAAAACACATCATCTTTGCCAAATAGACAAAATTCAAAGACTATAAATGTACTTTAAGCAACCTCAATGTGGTACTTTTCGACCTACATCACCCCTCTCCGGAATAATCAACACTGGAGGAGTGGTAAGTCTAGCTTTAAACTCTTGGAATGACTTCTCATAAATCTCATTCCACACAAACTTAATTCCTTTCCTCGTCAGTCTAGTCAACGGTGAGGCTAATATAGAGAAATCCTTCACAAAACGACAGTAATACCTAGCTAATCCCAAGAAACTCCGAATTTCAAAGGCATTCTTAGGTTGTTCCCAATCTTGCACTGCCTCAATCTTAAAGGAATCTACAGTCACTCCTTCCTCGAATAACATATGGCCTAAGAATTTCACCTCTTTTAACCAGAACTTACACTTCCTGAACTTAGCATACAGCTTGTAGGCTCTAAGCAACTCAAGTACAACTCGCAAGTATTCCTCATGTTCCTCTTCAAAGGGTGAGTAGATCAAAATGTCATCCACAAATACAACTACGAAACAGTCTAGGAACTCATGAAATGTAGCGATCCCGGTTCTTTCTCCTTTGGGTGTTTGTATCCGGACTTAGTTTCGAGGATTCCGGTTGTTGTTTCGAGCTGTTTCTATCCTTCAATTCTTTAAATTTGGGTTTAGAATGTTTTGGGCAGGTTGGTTGCAGATTGGTTGAGTTTAGGAACCGAGTCTGCCTGTCCAGTTTTTGACTTGGTCGCTCGAGCGAGCTTCTCTTCGCTCGAGCGAGGCTTTTGTTTTTGGTCCGTCGCTCAAGCCAGCCTTTCTTCACTCGAGCGAGCGTTGCGTCTAGTACTTAGACCTGAGAGCAGTGTTTGTTGGCTCGATCGAGCTTCTCTTCGCTCGAGCGAGGTATGTTTCTTGTGTCTGGTCGCTCGAGCGACCAGGTCTTCGCTCGAGCGATCCTGTCCAGTTTATAAACTCAGCAGCGGGGAAAAATAACATTTTTCTCCTTCTTTCTTTCTTGAAACCCTAGCAGCCGAGAGTCTCTCTCTCTAAACATACTCTCTCTCTAGATTTCATCTCTTTCTTCTATAAATCCATCCTAGGTCCTTTGTTAAAAAGGTAGAGGAGAGTGAGGGCTACATATTAATCTGAAGAATTGTGGATTTGGAGCACTTGGATTTCGGGTCAATCTTCTCCATTTGGGTTCTCCTTTGAGGTAGGGATTCTCCTTGTTTCTTTTCAATACTCCATCTATAGATAGACATGTGGTAGTTTTTGTATTGCATAAAAACAGTATATCATGTTGGATTTATTAAAAATCATGAGGTTGAACCTTGGGTTGACTGTTGGAGTTGGGTTTATTATCATTAGTTATGGTTTAGGCTAATTGGGGTATTAATTAGCATGTTGTTGTTGAAAGGAGAGAAAACCCTAATTTTATTTGATTTAATAAATTAATAGAGGGGTTTTGATCGTTGGGCAAATACTTATGTATCTTGGGTCTTCAATGTGATCATTGTTGTTTGTTGTTAATAATTGAGCCTGTTAGGTCAATATTGAGAAAGAGGGAGGAAAACCTAGTTTAATGATTATAATTTAATTTGCATGATTAAATTGGAGTGGCTTGGAAAAGAATGTAATGGGTCAAAATGAGTTATGGCCTTATTGTCCAGGGAATTGAATTTGTGAAGGCAAAAGGTATGAGAGTTAGATTATTGTAATGTGAGTGGTGAACCCACATATGTGGAGGTTATATCTTTCACTGCCATATTAGTTTTGTTGAAGGGTTAGTGGTCTCATGATAATTGAGTCTGTTAATAGATGTACAACATACCTGCATCTAGAGGTTTTGTCCTTGGTCATCGGTGGAAGATGACACGGTTGTGTTGAATTGTTGTGTATGCATTACACCATTGATTGTTTGTGTATATGACGTTGTGTTTATATGCATTACTTGTGTATGGGAGGAGATAGGGGATGTACTCCACGGTTTAGGGGAAGATAGGGGATGTACCTCTAAACCGGTTGATGATTATGGGAAGATAGGGGATGAACCCAGGGTTGCAGCTCATATGCGCACCTATTGCAGAGATATAGGTTTTATGCTTATCTATTGAAGTGTGATATAGCTCATATGCTTGTCCACTGAAGTGTTGTGTTAATATGATACATCACTAAAATGTGTATCAGTTGTGAAGTACGGAAGTGGTTTTTGTAAGATCGATACGATACCAACATGTGTATTCGTTATGTTATCAGATATGTTTAACTTGATTTGTTATTCCTGTTGAATTGGAAATATTGTTAATACGAGATGAAACCCTTGTTGAATTATTTGGTCAGGTTCCGAGCCATAAAAGGGAAGGTGAATTGTGCCATAGACTATTTGTCATAGGCAATGTAGACATTCGTGTCATGAAGTTGTAAATGGATTATCTTGTGTTAATCATGTATCAGTTGCTACCCCTTGTCTTTTAGAAGGGTAAAGAGAATCAAACATTTTAGAAATATGTTCTAGAAAGGCACATCTGTTGTATGTGTGGAAATTGGAGAATAGTAGTGGTCTTAGTGAATTTATTTCCTAAGTAATTGCTTATGTATAAAAGATTGGGAACGGGGTTAATGAAAAGAAAAAGGGAAAGATGAATCGCTTATAGCATTGAATGAAATAGTTGTTGTTGAGAAAAATTTATATATATATATATATATTTTGTCTAAACTGTCACATTATTATTCTAGTACGAGAAAGAGTGTTCATGATCATAGCTATCTGTACTGTTGTTATTGTTGAGGATCATGTTGAGATCCCTACTGGACTATATGTTCATCCCACGTTGTTGAATTTTTTTCAGGTGTTTAGCAGGATGTGCTACAAGATTTGGATCTTCTTGTTTGTGGGCCACGGGGCCTCTTTGTTGTTGGCGGAAAGCCATATGTGTAAAAGGGTTACACCCTTCATTTGTTTATTTAAAGGTTGTAAGCCCAAGGGCAATTTATTAAGTATGATCATGTAACATTTACTTGCATACGAATGAAAGTACTGATATTCATTGCTATGAATTGAATGTATGAGTTTATTTCCGCATGTTATCTCTGAAATTGGATTAAGTTAATGAACTTGGTAATGACCTTTAGTAATAAAAAGTGGGGCGTGACATGAAATATCCTGTTCATCAAATCCATAAACAAGGCTAGTGCATTGGTTAACCCAAAAGGTATCACTAGGAATTCATAATGGCCATACCACATACAAAATGTCGTCTTCTGGATATCCTCCTCCTTCACTCTTAACTGGTGACAACCCGATCTCAAGTGTATCTTAGAGAAACAATAAGAACCCTTCAACTAATCAAATAAGTCATCTATACGAGGCAATGGCTACTTGTTCTTAACAGTTACCCAATTCAACTTCCGGTAATCAATACAAAGTCGCAATGTGACATCCTTCTTCTTGGCAAAGAGAGCCGGTACTCTCCAAGGTGAAGTACTAGGGCGAATAAAGCCTTTATCTAGCAATTCTTGGAGTTGAATCTTCAACTCACTCAACTCGGCGGCTGCAAATCTGTACGGTACCATGCCAGGCACTAAGTCAATAGAGAACTCAATCTCACGGTGAGGTGGTAAACAAGTGAGATCCTTGGGAAAGACGTCCGGGTATTCACAAACTACCCTCAGCAACTCAACTTGGACCACATCCCTCTTAACACTTAATAATATAGCAAGAAGGAGACTAAGCTTGCCCCAAGCACGCGGATCACACACTGGAAACAAAGCGCTATTAACCTGATCCGTTAGGAAATAAAAACAGTCACCACTCGAGGTGCATACTGTAACTTTCTAACAGTAATAGTCTATAATGGCCCGATGGGATAAAAACCAATCCATGCCCAAAATAACATCAAAACTCAACATATCAATCAACATAAAGGCAGAAAGAAGTTGGCGACTGGCAACCTCTATCTCACAATATCGACACCCCTAGTCCAACACAACCTCACCACTAACAGGCAACTCTACCCTGAGTGGAGATGCTAACCGAGTCACTTCTAACCCTAATATTGATTTGAATATAGAAGAAATAAAAGAATGGGATGCACCGGTATCAACTAACACATTGGCAATAAAATTACACAATAAGAAGTTATCTCTCACCACCGAAGTTGCTGGCAACAAATCTGGCGTGGTAACAGCATACACACGCCCTATAGGTTTCTGCTCCACCTGCTCACCCCTCAGAGCATGACTTTGATACACTGATTGAGCCAAAGAGGCTCTGTGATTGGCCCTCGAGGCCTGACATTAGATGCACCAGATGTTCCACCTGCCTAAGGACAAAACCTCCTCAAGTGCCCTGATTGCCCACACTAATAACAGGTAGGTGGATGTCTTCTTCCCTAACGCTGGCTCTGAGAACAAGCCGAAGACGGTGCATATTGTTGCCCTCGTCCCTTTTGCAGGAAAACTATAGACTTGTGGCCCAGCTAACTACACTTAAAGTAATTTATCCCTCCCTGACCACCTCTCCCAGAACCATAACTCGGTACTGGGAAAGTAGACCTAGATTGTGCTCCTTGGGACCACTATGGGGTGGAACCCCTCTGCCTCTTATGTCCTGAGTCTTCCCCCGAACCTCCTGATTTCTCTGCTTAGAGTCCCTCATCCTCTCCTCCTCAATCTGAATCACGGTCTCTAAGTGAACTTTCACCTCCACAAGACGATCGTAATCCCGAATCATGGACGCGACCACCTTGAATAGGAGTTTGGTCCTCAATCTCTTCTCAAACTCCAAACAATGGCATTCTTTTATTGCTACTAGCTCAGGTGCAAACCTCGACAGACTAGTGAAGGTAGCCTCAAACTCGGCTAGTGGTGTGTTAAGCTACTTGAGCTTCAAGAATTGCTCTATTAACTTCTCCCTAACAATGGGAGGTAAAAACTTGTCCTAGAAAGCGTTGACAAAAACCTCCCAAGTCACCTCAATGTGCCCTTGCAC
This sequence comes from Camellia lanceoleosa, assembly GCA_025200525.1. NCBI lineage: Eukaryota > Viridiplantae > Streptophyta > Magnoliopsida > Ericales > Theaceae > Camellia > Camellia lanceoleosa. The sequence continues at coordinate 83,710,517 of CM045772.1, read as the reverse complement.
AAACTTTCACCACTGACCCACATCTCTCTTCAGTTGGAAGGATGCTAATGTCACTCTCAGCCCATCGTCCTCAATGCCAAGCATTTCGAATGTCTTTACCATCTGCTCCAACCACTTATCTGCCTTCAGTGGCTTTTTCGGATCTCCCACAAATCTGAATTCGACCGGAATAACTCCCTCTTAAAAAAGGATGGCTCTATCTGAACAACATGGGCCTGGACTTGATTCACAGCTCTAAGAATGTCTATGGATTCCTACGAAGCTCCAGCCATCTCATTAGCCAAAGCACCCATGGCTTGCTGATCAACTGGTTCGGCTACATTGGCCTGACCAACCCCCTCTTCCTGTGCCGGAATGTTATCTGATAATGGCATCTCCTGCTATCTAGGCCTGCCACGTCTACCACCATCACGTCCACGTCCACGTCTATGTCCTGGCATCCTAATAAAGGTAATACAAGAGATTGTGCTGAAGCTAACTCGCTTGCGTCCTAATGTGATGGACAACAATTAATTCACTCCACATAAGTACATAGTCATATAAACACATATGAATTTCATTTCTAGATAATGATCGCCCTGCGATGTTACCAGAGTTCCAGTTAGAAATAGCGGTGATCAAGTGCTCTTCTAACAGGACTTCTAGAAACTTGTAGACCCAATCAATACCTTAGAAACTAAATTCTATACCTACTTAGTCACATAAGCATGTTATTACATAGCATACCAGGTTTATTCCTAACATCATCTAGCAAGGGAACCCATTGTGGTAATAACCACATCCCACGATCCCAATGTATTCAAACCCAGTAGCTCTGATACCAAGATGTAAGACCCCGAAATAAAAACAATAAATTGGGAGTAATGATTAATTAAATAACATCATAATCCAAGAATAAAGTCCTTCCATTCATATACTTTCGGGGTACAAAAGAGTAACACATGCATTTATACATTCAAAAGCCCTAACCCTGAATTTATAGCATGTGTTATATACAAAAAAATATGAAATAAAAGTTCAACGGACATAGAGTAATGCCCTGTTGGCTACAACTTTCCAAGATTGTGCTTGATTACATCAAAAGTGAGTTTAAACTCAATACAGATAAAGCTCTAGGCTTGTACAAGATAAATACAACAGTAACAAAAATAAAAGCTCCTGGCTCTAAGTCCTTCCAAGCTATTGCCTTGGTGGAGGCAAATCATCTGCACCTAAAAATGATTTTCCCACATAGGGTGAGCCAAAGCCCAATAAAAATACTCTAACGCAATGTATGAATCTTAACAGAGTTATATGGTGAATGCACATGCAATGCACATGCAATGCTCATGCTTATATCCCTTTCCAAAAACCATGTAATGCCAGGTTATATCATAATTCATGAATTCACTTTTTTTTTTTTTTTTGTTACAATAGAAAATAGGGCAGTGAATACGACACTGGGAATCTCTAGGACGTGTCTACAAGTAGGTTACAAGCACTACCAATTGCCATTTTTACCAGTGCTAACCGGAAGGCCCGACACCTATTTGCATGGTTTTTCTGGACTTTCACCAAGGACACATAGGCAAACATAATACTACAACTACACTCCTACCCAGATTCACCAAGGTATTCACCTATTTTTCTCAAAATGATAACCATGTTTAATGTGTCAAATATGTTACAATGCTCAATGCAATGGATGCAAAATTTGTTTCAATTCACCCAATTTTCATGCAATTTCTACAACAATCATAAGTATCCTCCACCAATAGTCCAAAATAGATATCTCTAAACAGATAATTAAATTTTAACACATATATACTTTCCAACATTTCCAATTAGGAGTGATAATTCATATCCAACTCCACCACCATCATCATCGTTGTTCTAATGCCGTAAAACCAACATCAATTCTATTTTTCTCTTTACAAATCAAATTTTTGCAATTTAGGGCAAAAATCCCATTTCTTAAAAAATCAATCTCTATGGATAAAATCCACCATTTGTCACACCCAACCATTTTTACAAAGCCATAATCATATACAATAATCCATTTCGAAAACCACCTTTTGATTTTAAAACCAAAACCCTAGATTTTATGCAAAAATCCCCAAATCACAATATCCTCTTTAAAAGACAAATAACTAAGTTAAAAATCATAAAAAGAGTCAAAGTAATCCCTACCTCAAGAAGAATATCCAAAAAAAAGATGGGTAGAACTTGATGAAGCCGAAAACACGAACTTCTCTAATTAAACCGAAGCCTTCGACGTGCTCTACCTTTTTAATAAAGGATGTAGGGCGAGGGAATCACTAGATCAAGGTGTATTTGGGCCAAACGTTCAAGAACTGGATAGAGAGAGAGAGAGAGAGAGAGAATTGAAAAGGTGATCTAAAGAGTGATCTTTACAACCTGATAAACGCACAGCACAGGAATGGTCGCTCGAGTGACCAAACAGAACAAGTGAGATCGCTCGAGCAACCAAGGTGACTGCTTGAGTGAAAAACACCACCCTCTCAGTACTTTTGCAGACTTGCAAAAGTATTGAGAGTTCCAAAAGGCCACTGGAGCGTAAGAAAGACCACTCGAGCCAAGATAGCTCAAGCGCAAGAAACGCCGCAGGAGCAAAGAATGCCATACTCCTAGTAATTTTGCAGACCTGCAAAAGTACTAGAAGTCCTCAAAGTTCGCTCGAGCACAAGAAAGTTTGCTCAAGTGAACAAACAAAAATCTTGGCAGCATAGTTTTGAAAAGACTAGCTCCCAACCTGTTTCAAACACAACCAAGACACTCCAGTAGCCAAACTCAACTAGGAATAAGATGGAAGAAGACATAAACAACCATTAAGGCAAGAACACCAGGATACAAGACAATAAACGAGTCGGATTTAAACCAAAGTCATTATAGTCATTGTGCACTCGAATGGTAGGTTTGGTCGCTCGAGCAGTGTCACTTATTGTGTTTGTCACTCGAGCGATCTGTGTGTATATCAGTCTGAGAGAAAGTCATTTTTAGTCAATTTTTTTTAATCTTTTTCTCTCCCTAAACATTCCAAAACCCTAGATCTACCTTCTCTCTCTAGTTCTTGAACTCTTGCACTAAATACTCTCAATTTGTGAGTTTTCTCACCCTAGTACTTTGGAGAAAAACGTTAAGCACGTCGAGGGTTTCGTTTTAATAAGAGCATCTAGTGTTTTGACATTGTCAAGTTCTACCCATCTTTTCTTCGTGTCTTTTACTTTGCGGTAGGGATTTCTATAACTATTTTATATAACTTTTAGCTTAATTATTTTCTCTATGAAAAGGGTTATTTATTTGGGAATTTTTGATAAAAACCTAGGGTTTGGTTTGGAATCAAAAGAGGAGTCTTCCAAATTGACTCTTGAAAATGGGTGTGGAAATATGGTTATGTATTAGTGTAGACACCCCATTTTTGACCGACCTTAAGACTCAGACGTCACCGGTTGAGCGCTCGGTGATGTTGCATACTGTGCTCGTTCAGAAGTCTCATAGTCGCGGCCGCGTGCCCTGCCTCCGGACTTCCGAACCATCTCCTCTACCTTGTCTCGGTTTGCGAACCAGGTTCGGTTTTCTCTGTTTTCTTTCACGAGAAGGAGTGATCCAGAGATTATCTCCGGTGGCCGTGAGCTACTTTTTCGTGGCCGTAGCCATTTTTTGCCATTCGGGCGGTTCGGTTTTGAACCGTCAGTGTGTGCCTCGGCTCGGGACCCAACCATCTCCGACTTCTCCGGTTTTGGCGGAGACCTCTGTTTTAATGTTCAGGAACAGGGCCCTGATGCCCACGCGCAGCCGAACACCACTTAGGTGCGGCGACCCATTTCGGGACCCGGCTGCGTGATTTGGGCCCGAGCATTCATTTCGCATCCGCTTTCTCCGGTTTTGGCGGAGACCTCTGTTTAACATTTGAGGAACCTGGGGCCCCGATGCCCGCCGTGGCCGTATGCCACTTTGATTACAGTAAGGTTTTCGGGACCCCAATGCCGGTTTGGTCGAGCATTCATTTTGCATCGGTTTTCTCGATTTTTGGCGAGGACCTCTGTTTTGTCATTAGGGACACTTGGGTCGCGAATACCCACTTTCTGCTGAATACCACTTCCGGCACCATGACTCATTTTCGGGATCCGGAATTGCTCGGTTTAGCTCCGGCGTTCATTTCTCATTAGTTTTTGTTCAAACTTGGCGGTACCTCTGTTTCAACATCGGGAAGATCACGGGGAAAGCCAGCAATTATCGAGATAACCGGTTCGCTCCTCCGGAGCCCGCTTTTTCTCACAGGGCCAATGTTGAACACCTAGGGTATTTTCTTCCAACCAAAGCTACATATCTGTGATGAGGGCATCTAGGAGGACCCTAAGGGTTGGTGGTCGGCCAGAAATTCAGGGTTTCATTTTTGGGCCTCTCATTCAAGCTGTATGTTGTGGCTCCTGCTTCAGTGTTGCCAATTTCCGACCTTAGAACCTTGTTCTACACATCTTAGAGGACACAAAAAGTATATGGTCGGCCAGAAATTGTTGAGTTCATTTTTGAGCCTCTTCTTCAAGCTCTATGTTGTGACTTCTGCTTCAGCGTTGCCAGATTCCGACCCTGGGACCTTATTCTACACACTTGGGAGGACACTCCTGCATGGTGGTCGGCCAGAAAATCTTCACTTCAATTTTGTGCCATGGCCGGCCGGCCAGGAGGGGTAGCTGGCCGACCAGGTGGGGTGGCCGGCCACCTCCCACAAATTTACCTGGCCGGCCAGCTTCTTGCTTTCCAGCCTGTCCCAGCTGTCCGGATATCTTCCAACATATCCCGGGGTATCCGGGGGATATTTCGGGAGGGAAAGATTGGGTGCTTTCCCTCCCCTTTTACACCCTATTTCTTGTCTATTTAAAGGGCCCTCCTTCCCCTTTGCTTAGGTTGGGAAAATTTGTCTTCAAGAACACTTCTCCTAAACACACCATTTCCTAAGCCTAAAACCTCAATAAAGCTTCTAAGCCCCTAGGTCTTCTCTCCATCAACACCTAGCCTCACCATCCCTACTACCATTTCAGCAGCAAGGAGGTGTTCTTCAGAGGTCAAGAAGCAACAAATCAGAGCCAAGAATCAAAGAAAGACAAGTCTTCAAGGGTAAGTCTTCAAAACCAACTTTTAGGGCTTTTTCTTGATTCATTTCTATACTCTATTTGGTTGAGGTGGGGCTCCGACCCCTACTGGTTTTGTGCTCATATTGAGCCCCTCTACAACTTTGTAGAAGGGCTCAACTTCATTGAGCTTCTGTGATATACTTGTTTCAATACCTAGCTTTTATGCCATTATCTTGCATGCTAGTTTAGGCCTATTTCCTTTTGTTTTTAGGGGTCCGACCCTACTGGTTTTAATGCTCATTTTGAGCCCCTCTACAACATTGTAGAAGGGCTCAACTTCATTTGGCCTTTGTATCTATCACTTCCTACAAATTCCATCAAGTGTGCCCATTTTTGTATGCAACTTTTGACCTATTTCTATTTGTTTTGGGACTTCGACCCCTACTGACTTTGGTCTTATTTTGACCCCCTTTACACATTTCATGAATAAAATTTTGTCATTTGGTGCTTGCTTTGCATGACTCTTGTTATAGCCTCTTTTGAGCTCCATTTTGCATGGAATTGTTAGCATGATTTTATTCTGATTTTGAGGATGTCATCTTCTGAAATTGTGCTTAATTTTAGCTCATCTTCAATGTTTTAGAAGAAAGTTTGTCCATTTGGGGTTTGCATATGTCACTTGTCTCAATACTCCTCTTTTGGCCACTAACTTTGCATGCTATTGTTGATCTATCTATGCTTGCATTTTGGCCATGTTTGTTACTGAAAAATGCCATATTTGGGACTGCCTTGCTACTGTTCTTGCTGCCATGATCATATTTTGCATGTATGGCATGGCTATAGGCCATTCGGGGCTTAATTTCACACTTCGGGATGAATGCATGCTTGAGTGTCATTTCAATTGTTTCGGGGCTGTTTTCCCCTTTATTTAGGTGCTGAAATTCCATTGCCATGCTTGCATATCATTTCCCATGCCATTTGTATCATTTTGCATTGCCTCGGTTTGCGTGCCAATGGGCACGCACTTCGAGGCACCTCATTCTTATCATTCCGGCCTATGTGGCGTGGCTAAGGCTATCTCATGTTGGCATAAGCCCAATTTGCATTTTCACGCTTCTACATCATTGCCCGATTTGCGTGTCGCGGACCTGCGTTTAGCGACTTTGTTTTATCAAGCGGCCTCCTATGTGAGTGGTGAGGCTCTCCCATGTTGGTGTAAGCCCATCGTTGCATTCATCGCCATCTCGTCTCATTTATCATCGCCTCGGTTTCGGTTTTGCGTGTCCGCAGCACGCATTTCGAGGCACCGATTTATCCGATTTTCATTCTTTCATCGCCTCGATTTGCGGCGCTGTGGGCACGCGTTTGAGGCCGGTTATCCGATTTTCATTCTTTCATCATCGCCTCGATTTGCGGCGCTGTGGGCACGCGTTTGGCTGCCGGTTTTATCCGATTTTCATTCTTTCATCATCGCCTCGATTTGCGCGCTACCAGCACGCGCGTTTGGCTGCCGGTTATCCGATTTTCATTCTTTCATCATCGCCTCGATTTGCGGCGCTGTAGTGCAGCGTTTGAAACGCCGGTTTATCGATTTTCATTCTTTCATCGCCATCGATTTGCGCTGTGGGCAGCGTTTGAAACGCCGGTTTACCGATTTTCATTCTTTCATCATCGCCTCGATTTGCGCGCTGCGCACGCGTTTGAGGCACTTCGTTTTATCCGATTTTTCATTCTTTATCATCGCCTCGGTTTTGCGTGCCCGTGTGCACGATTTGGCTGCACCGATTTTCTCCGATTTGCATTTCATATCATCGCCTCGATTTGTGTGCCCGTGTGCACGCTTTTTCGGCGTCTCATTCATCTCATTTTCATAGCATTGAGCATGCTAGGTTGTATATTAGTTGCATTTCATACATATCTTGCATTTTGCACGGAAGCGAGCACGCTTCATACTCAGTAATGTGAGCAGTCTCAATTCCCAAGTCACCGACACTCCGGATTACCCATGATGGAGTTAGGTTTTGTTGTAACATTCATATGCATTCATCCCATATTGAGTTGTGCAATTCGATTCCTCGGCCATCATGCATCGATGTGCGTGATTGGTGTACGAGGATCGAGGCATGCATATATTTGTGAAATACATTGCTATGCCCTTTTCTGCTCTCTGTTGCGGCAAAATCAACAATCAACAACTTTTCAGAGGTGCACGCATTTCGAGAAAATTGCAAGCGAGGCTAATCGGGGCATCGGTGGATTTCTGCGCCAGCGACCCGGATATACCATTCATCGAAGCAAGCGGTCCACGGCTTGCATGCCAGATTACTTTTACGTAATTAATTTGTTAATTAATTAGAAATCAGTATATTTATTGATTTGTATATTCTTTTATTTTGTATTATTATTTTATTGGACCCTCTGCTGGCGAGAAAATTGTAATAAGGGTGTGTGAGTGTGATGTATGTCTTCCAACCCCCATTTCTTTCTCCCTTTTATTTATCTGCTTTGGATGGTTAGATATAGGGCATATTTCAATTAGCATACAGTATGACAGCATGTTTGCATCATTCATCTGTTTTGCACGCACCGGGCTCGGCGCATCATACAAACTGCATCTGTATTTCAATTCCAAGTTGAGTACTTGATAGCTGTTGCATCTCATATGCCATATTTAGAATAGCCGAGCCTGCTATAGTTGCATTTTTGCATGTGTTGCATTAGGCATTTCAGTATACTTAGGATTCATGCATGATTTCTAATCGTTTTCCTGTTTTGGCTTGGAGTACTCGGTAAGTGGTTATGCTTTAGCATCCTTGCATGCGTGTGAGTGTTGCCATGATAGCATGCTTGCCATGAGGCTAAATGCTTATGTGATATAACTGCCTTGAATGCCTGTGGGTGGAGGTTGAGTTATCTGAATTGGGACAATACATTGTTGTTTGTTTTAAGCCCACTAGATAGTGGCAAAATCATGTTTCTAAGCCCACCGAGGGTGGCAAATCCGCATTTTAGCCTACTGCGGGTAGCACCTTCACACCATTTTCAAACAAACAAACATGAAATGTTTTGTTCCAATTCGAACGGCCCGATCTATACTTGTTTCTTTGCGAGCATCACATAGTAACCTAGGCTAATAACGGAATAAGAACTCACAAAGTTTTCAAAAGCAGATATCATGGTTAGTAGAGGCGGTCTTTGATCGGCGAGAGAATGCTCACGATGTGACCTTCCCTAATCGTACCCAAGTTCGAGCCAACTTTGGTGATGACGGACACGTGGCCTTTCGGCAGTCGGGGTTTCCTAAATTTCCCATTTTAAAATATTTAGGTGGCGACTCATTATCGGCAAAGCGATCCATGTTTGGCACTTCTTTCAAAAAATCTGTTTTCTCAAAAGCGATTTGCGGATTTGGACTCTTTGGTTCGAGATTTGGAACCGCAACAAAAATCGAGTCCGAACTGTAGCGAGGTCCCCCGCGGGCGTTGTTACAGTTTCTGGCGACTCTGCTGGGGATTTAGAGAACTTAACTCGAACTCGTGATATCTGTTTTTGACTACACTTGTGTGTTTCTTTGCATTGCATTTGCATCGGTCTCGGTCGGACACCGTGCTTGCCATCTGCTATTCTGGCGGTTTCTTGGGAGGCTTGTCTTGTCAAGGCATGTCCATAATTTGATCGGTTCACAGCTCTGCCGATGTGGGAACACAAACCCGGTTTCTGGGGCACCCTTTGACCATTCGACCTAGTGCATATTTGGATCCATAGTGACCATTCCAAACTAGGACGGGTTGCTTACCCGATATAGGTTGTTTGAAGTCATTGTGTGCGTAGTGAAACCCTAGCTCTTGACAAAATAGGACAGGAAACCCTACCCCAACATAGGGGTGTTTTGGCTCTCACTTATCTGCTATGTGCTTGTTAGAGTGTGCCTTCTGGGAATGCATGTATCGATATGAGTTTGGGCATCGAACTGCGGGCATCGATTTTGAATTTGGGAATCGAACTGCGGGCATTATCCGGATTTGGGAATCGGTTGTCGCGGATATCGATTCGATTTATCGGAAACGGTGATCTGAGAATATTGACCAAGATGTTGAGGGCGATGTATAGCCAGCTTACCAACTGTGTGTTGTTGTATACCCGACTGTGTGTGGTGTATTCAATTTAAGCCGTTATGCTGCCCGTTTTTCTGGTCATTTATTTCCTTTTTGCTTTATTATCTTTTGCTAGGGCAGTTTGTAGCGCGATTGCTTCCGAGCCAGTCGATACTCCCCAAGCAATCTGGACACGAGGTCGCCGACTTACTCGATCCGAGGATCTAGTTGACGGACATCCGGTGTTCCATTCACTACCCCCGGTTATTAGAAGGAGGCAGAAACGCGATCCATCGAGCGAGATTATTGGTACGGTCTACTTTAGAAACAGATAGTCGGGTTGAGATTCCTATTTCTGCTATAGAGACACACTTGCGATTTTCAGATGGAACAATGAACCCAACAATAGGCGATGATGCTGAAAGCATAAACAAATGCAAGATGATGCTATTACGCGGTAATTTTCCAAACAACGAGCCCTTTATTATGGCCCAACTTTGAGTTGATCGCCAGATTACAGCAATGACAGCATCTGCTTGCACCAGTCCCTCCACCAGGGGCTCCATTGCCCGAACAAACATCTACTGGGCAGAATCCTCCCCCAAATCCCCAGAATGCCCCTCCAAATCTGCCGAATACCCAAGCTACCCTCCCAAATCCACAAAATACTCTGCCCAACCCACAAAACACCCAAGAGGACACGGGTTTTCCATGCAGTGGCTCGCCCGCTTCTACCTGGCTGTCCAAAAACATTACCCCTAACCACGGACTCTCCATTTGAGTTCGAGGTAGACGAACGACTCTGAAATTGAGCAAGTTGGAGAAGCTCTTTAAGAAGTCTCAAGGGTGAAGGCCATCCCGGATATTGAAGCGGCTATCTTGATGTGGCGTGACTCTGCCGGATAGATTTAAGATGCCCCGGATCGATCGCTTTGATGGATCCGGATCCTATGGTTCACCTCGGCTATTCTCGGGCGTTCTAAGACCAATGGGCCTAACTTGGCCGCAAAAGCTTTATTTGTTCGGTCGAACTCACAGTGTGGCATCCACTTGGTATTCAAAAGCTGGAAGATCGGTGAAGATAAGCAGGATGAGATGGCGAGGCCTTCGTGGCACAATATTCATACAACACGCAGACGAGATCACAACTCGGGATCTCGAGACAACCAGCAAACGAAGAGAGTTTCTCGATTTTGTAACCCGGTGGAGGCGAAGGCATCGATGATGACCTTAAGGCCAACCGACAGAGATCAAATCTGGATGATTGTCGCAATCTCCGGTAACATTAATGAAGAAGATGATTGTAGTTCCTTCCCAACTTTCGCAGATCTGCATGATATGGGGATGCAAATAGAGGATCACGATGAAGCGAGTCTGTTTGACCAAGATCGGGATCAACCGGAGAACATTTAACCGAATACCAATGCAGGCCAGTGGCTCTTCAATACAAGAACTTGAGGTCGGAATGGTCACCACCAATCCCCTCCCCAACCGAGGTCATGGCCCACACCTTTTCGATGCCTCACGGGAGGCGATAATCAAGCCCAAGATACCAACCCGGGGTCAACGAACCTTCTCCACTCTATATGCCTTTGTCTAAAGTCCTCGGGGTTCTAGTCGAGAAAGGGCACTGAAACCCTTGGGCGAGGCCTCTCCGAATCCACTCCCCCTTCCCATAACTTGACCAAATATTGCCAATACCTGCTTGACATGGTCATGACACCGACCAATGCTACAGGCTGCGTCATGAGATTCACGATCTCATTGACAAAAACATCATTCTACCACCCCAAGGACCCAACGTCACAAACAACCCACTCCCCAAACACAACCAAGATCCACCAAAAAGAGTCAACCTCATCCATACTGGGGTCGCTTCATATGATCCCAGTATCTATATCACCCTCCCACCTACCCAAGCGGAGGTGATCCTCACGATAGCACGGACTTGTGCATGATGGACACCTCTACACCCCAACTGAGCCAAGGTGGTGACCACCGAGGATGGAGCAGGCGGAGCTTGAGGAGAGCAAAACTGTTGAATCTGGGGTGGAGCTACCTGAGAATTTAGCTGGGAAGCCTTTTGATCCGAGTGGATACATCTTGTCAATGAGCAGTCTAAAATTTGAGTATGGGGTTCTTGGGAAGAGGTGAGTTGTGTATGATCCGGGGACAAGCTTGAATCGTGGGGATGATTTGGCTGCGGTGGAAGAGCCCTTCGCCAACCTTCAATTCTCTGGCGAGGAATCGGGATGCATCGATTAAGCGGTTCGAAGATGAGAGTCGTGAAGTCGTCGGGTGGTTGGATGATCGACTGATATTGTACCATTTGTGGCGGAAGGGCCGAGGATCGAATACATTGGGAGGCGCCGGTCTGAAGAATTTCGCTCGGGAACAAAACATTTTGAAAACCGCCTGATTATTGTTGGAGGAACAAGGAAAAAGATGGGATTACGAGAGGCAAAGCAAAGAATCACGAGGAAGTTGAGAGTCTTTGCGGGCACGAAGGAACATCTTGTGGGCATCTGCAGAATAAGCAATGAGGCGTAAACTTACGAGAACGAACGGATGCTGCTAGATGCTAATGGAATGTGGTGGGAAGATGGCGACTTGTATCTTGCCCACCTGAGGCGAAGATTGGGCGGGTGGCCAACCAGACGACACGGTACCTCGAGGAGGTAGACCATATGACTAGAAGTGGGCGGTATTTTAAGCCCCACACCTTGATCAACCCAGGGCGTCGGGGAAAGATAAGGAAGCGGAAGCGAGAGAGAAGCAAGTTGAGGAAGAGGCATCTTGAAGCGACTAAAGAAAATCTGAGAACATCTCCATCTGGGAATTTGCTTATGGCCGAGGTGCCGGTGTCTTATCTGCCATGGACATGAGCGAAACTTTCCATCGAAACTCTGTGGAACAACTAGTTGGTTTGGTCTTCCGGGAGGAGGTTCCCGGCATTGACCTTCTGGACAAAGAATTGCCGCTGAGGCGTGGATCATAACAGACCTCTCTACATCTCGTAGAATCACGGGGACAAATGGATTCCGGTGGTGCTTGTTGACACCGGGTCCGCTATCAATGTCTGTCCGGCCAGAACGGCGTATGCAATTGGGTTAAAGCCTGCGGACTTCACACCGACTACTCAAGTAATCAGAGCATATGATAATACAAGCAGGGATGTCCTGGGGACAGTGAAAATCCAAACCAAGATTGGGCCTGGACAACACGAGGTGGATTTTCATGTCTTGGAGGTCCCCGCATCCTTTAACATGCTTTTGGGGCGACCCTGGTTGCATCAGGTGAAGGCTGTCTCATCTACTCTACATCAAATGGTGAAATACCCCTATGGAAAGGGAGTAGCCATTGTTTTTGGGAACTCATCAATCCATCCCCCCTCAGGAATATCTCATGATCTGGAGATTGAACACGGCATGGAGGACATGTTTATATCGGGATTTACTTTGGTGAGGCCGGGTGGTACAAAACATTATGGTGTGAATGAGGGTTTGTATGTCGGCGCTCAAGCCGTATACCTCATGAATAAGCTACAACATATCCGGGGATGGGATTGGGAAGAAGCGGCGAGAAAGGAGTCATTGCGTTGGCGAAGTGCCACGTAATCCTCATACCTTTGGATTGGATTATCTGCCCACCAAAGAAGATTGGGCAAGAAAAGGAAAGGAAATGGCGGCGGGGCAGGCAAGCAGTGGGAAGCCTTTTGATCTAATGCATAGGCCCATCAGGGTACCTGAGCAGACGCTTCGTCGGGAGGAAGATTTTCCATTTCGGCTTCCCGAACCATGGTTGAGCAGCGGAGGAAGCGTGCAGGTTTCGAAATCTTCTTGACCACCTGTTAGGATAGCGTTGCAGCGGGCGAGCAGACCCAATAAGCGAGATTGAAGCGAGAATCTGGCGAGAGGATCTGAGGGCACCGAATTGGAAATGGGGGTAGCAGCATGTCTCCTCTCGATCCTCCGTCGACCGATTGCAGGGAATAACGTCATGGTCTCCATGATTGGGGATGAAACGGCTGCGAGCCAACCAGCAGCTATCTTGGATGCATCCATCGCACCCTCTCTCGTTTGGCGATGAGGAGGATTCTTATCCGGATTAAGATCGGGTAGTGGCGGAATCTGATTCCACCGAGTCTTGAGTGAATCGGGTTCAGCTCGTGAGTCTGGTCTGGTACTCTGAGGTGTCAACCGGATGCCACATCTGTCGGTCGTCTTTTCCTTTTCTTTTGAGTGCGTATGGAAGAATTGGGCGATTTGGATGCACTTAATGAGAATGAGGTGAATGTGGTTTAAGTACTTTTCGTGCCCCTAATTTATTGCATTAATTCGGACTTTCAAAATTTTGATCAAAGCAGCGAGGGCGAAGTTCCTCGGTTTTACAACGACTAATTGAGCAAGAGCAAGAGAGGTTTGTTAAACCCTTAGCGGATGAAATCATTTACGTGAATATTAGTGCGAGGAGGACCATGGTGGTCGGATCGGGTCCACGTTGTCTTCGAACGGCGCTTAGTCGCTTTATTAAAAGATTTCAAAGATGTTTTCGTGGTCCTCACGAAGACATGCACAGAATCGATCTGAGATTGTCTGACATCGGATCCCCTTGACCCGAGGCCCGACCTGTCAGCGAAGCTCGAAGGATCCGCCGGATTGGGCCCTCAAGATTAAAGAAGAGGTCACCAAGCAAATTGACGGGCTTCTGCTAGTATGTCGAATATCCGGCTTGGTTGGCTAATATTGTTCGGTCTTAGAAGAAAGATGGCGAGGATCCGGTATGCGTGGACTTTAGGATTTAAACGAGCGGTCAGAAGGGCGACTTTCCCTACCACACATCGAGTTAGTGGACTTCCACGGCGGGGCATGCGTTACTCTCATTCATGGATGGCTTCTCGGTACAATCGGATAGTAATGGCGCGGAAGGCGAGAAAAAAGCGCATTCACCACCCGTAGAAACATCTGCTATCGGGTAATGCCGTTTGGGTTGAAAAACGCTGGGCTACTTATCAGCAGACGCGACCACAATATTACGATATGATCCACAAAGAGGTTGAGGTGTACGTGGGCGACATGATTGTCAAGTCCAAAGAAAGAGGGCCACTACACGCCTTGCAAAGTTTTTCAAAGGATCGGGGAATTCTTGCGGTTAAACCCTCGAAATGTGCGTTTGGTGTTACTGGGGAAAAATCTTTGGGGTTTCGATTACACAAAGGGGCATCGAGGTCGACCCTTCCAAAATCAAGGCCATCTTAAATGCCACCACCAAGGATTTGAAAAGGAGGTCGAGGCTTTACGGGTAAAGTGCAATTCATAAGGCGGTTTATTTCAAAACTAACCTTGACTTGTGAACCACTTTTTGGCCTCTGAAGAAAGGAAAGAAGTTCAATGGGACGGTAGATGCCAAGCGCATTTGAGCAGTTAAAGAATATCTCTGAGAACCCACCCGTTTATCACCACGAGAATCGGGGAAACCGTTGATTTTGTACTGTCGATGTTGAGACCACGATGGGCTGCATGCTTGCACAAGAATCGAAGATAGGGTGGAAAGCCATCTATTATTTGAGCAAGAAAATGCTAGAGTATGAAACCGGTATCTGGCCATTGGAAAAAGGCTTGCTTAGCTCTGGTATGGGCTACCGGAAGTTCGGCACTACTTGTTAGCTCACTCTGTAATGTTGGTTTCGACTTGATCCCATCAAATATCTTTTAGAAACCGGTAACTTCTGGTAGGCTAGCTCGTTGGTTCTTGTTGCTCTCCGAATTTGATCTTACATATGTGGCCAGCATAAGTCGGTAAAGGCGAAGCGATAGCGAGTTCCTTGCCGACCACCCGGTTGAGGGGGATGAAGCAGTTGAGTACCTATTCCCAGATGAACCGATACTGTATATCGACGAGGAAAGTTGGACAATGTGCTTTGACGGAGCGCCAAATCAACATGGGTATGGGATAGGAGTGTTGCTGATAGCACCCGACAATACCCGTATCCCTCTAGCCTGCAAACTCTGTTTCAAAGGCTCAAATAACGAAGCGAGAATCTGGCGTGCATTCTTTGGTATGGAAGCGACCACAGAATTAGGGGCAAGATGGCTGGACGTCATCGGAGATTCGAATCTTGTCGTGTCTCAAGCTAAAGGAGACTGGAAAGTAAAAGAAGAAAATATGATGATGTATCACCAAACCTTGGATTTGGTGATTCCTCGGTTTGAGAAGCTGAATTTCGCTCATCTACTAAGAGAGAACAACAAGTTCGCAGACGCCTTAGCAACTCTATCATCAATGATAGACATTCCGTGTGGAGTCCGGATGCGTCCGGTCATTATTGACCAGAAATTTGCACCTGCTTATGAGTCAATTGCGGCCATAGATGAAGTTCAGGACGAACACCCCTGGTACTACGACATCTGGAACTTTTTGGAGAAAGAAGTATACCCGCCAGGGGTAAATGCCAAAGACAAGAGGGCAATCAGAAGAATGTCAGTCCAGTTCATCATCTGCGGGGGTAAACTGTATAGAAGAGGTCATCTGGGAATGCATAAACTGTGTTGATGCTGAAGAGTCCAAACGTCTAATGGAAGCCATCCACGGGGGTGAATGCGGTGCACATATGAATGGGGTGATGTTGGCTAGGAAGATCCTTAGGCAAGGTTATTATTGGTCCACCATGGAGGAGGATTGTATCGGTTTCGTCAGGCGATGCCACAAATGTCAGATTCATGCAAATCGCATGAACATTCCGCCGTCAAAAGGCATACAACATGACCGCCATGGCCTTTTTACATGCAGGGAATTGATGTGATCGGAGCTGTTACGCCAAAGGGGTCGAACGGGCATGAGTTCATCCTCGTAGCGATAGTTTATTTCACGAAGTGGGTTGAGGCCCAATCTTACGCAGTGTTGAAAGCTTCACACGTTGCAAAATTCATCAGAAACAACATTATCTGTCTCTGAGTCCCAAATGAAATAGTTTACAATGGTTCCCACTTCAAGAAGGAGGTGATTGACTTGTTGGAGAAATACAACGTGGCTTTTCATAAGTCGTCTACTTACGGCCGCAAACCAGCGGAGCGATTGAGGCCGCCAACAAGAACATCAAGCGCATACTACGAAGATGGTGGAAACCTATCGGGTGGCGGATAAGGCGCCATTTGCTCTGTGGGGCTCTGAGGACTTCGATCGAGAACTTCTCTTTGGGCGACCGTACTCATTAGTCTACGGGATGGAGGCCGTTCTACCTATCGAGATTGAGGTTCCGTCATTGAGAGTATTGGCCGAGTGCGGATAAGCCAAGCAGTTAGCGTGAGAATAGATTTGAAGAACTCATGCTCTTTGATGAAAGAAGATTGAAAGCAACGTACCACGTTCGGGGTTATCAGCGAAATCGCCGAGCTTTTAACAAGAAGGTTAAGTCGAGAATTTAAAGAAGGAGATTTAGTACTCAGGACAACGAGCTCCTATCCACGACCCAAGGGGCAAGTTCGGACCCAATTGAAGTGGTCCTTACATCATCAAGTCAATGCAGTCGGTGGAGCTGGTTACGATGGATCTAGATGGCTTGGAGTTTTCCCAACCGATCAATATGGACAAGTTGAAGAAATACTACCCTTGAGAGGCTCGCTAGGCGAAAACACGAAAGGCGACCTAGGCAAAACTTCGAGCATAGAAAATTTGAAATTATAAAAGCGGGCTCATAAGGTTGAAAACCATAAAGGCGGCCTTGGCAAAAGTTAGAGCGCAAAAGGAGAGCAAAAATACTCGGCGAACTGAGCTGAACTCGTAAGACTTGATTCCCATCTTTGGGATACGTGGCGACTTCATCACGAAGTTCGATCACAAACTTTTCCCGATCAACTTTGTCCATTTTGATCATCTCGGTCATCTTTATTCATCGGCATCTATTGTGATCTCGATGCAGTGCTATGCAAACTAGGGGCAACTTTCCGTTGCAATGGAGTGTTCGATGTCATCGGACTAGGGGCAACTTTCCGTTGCTATTGAATGGTGAGGCCCTTTTTTGACTAGGGCAACTTTCCGGTTGCTAGGATTGAGGTTGTGCATCTCGTTGGCGGATCTCGGCGTGTCGATTCGATCCATATCGAAAATAGTTTTGAAAAGTTTTCATAAAAGTTGACTTTGTTCAAATTAATCTTTTCACAACTAAGACCATTTTGGACCAAAAGCGGAGGATTTTCAGTACCACAACCTTCAATTTCATTAATTTCAAAACAGAGTTCTTTTGCTCTTGCATACAATTGAAGTTGCTTTTTATTACACTCACGCTAGAAAACTTGAATGTACTAATAAAGCAATAAATCAGGGCATAGTCAAGTCGGTGTCCTGCGCCCTTTCGAGCCGGTTGAAGCCTCTGATGCCAACCTAAGCCCATCTTGCGCTTCTTCGTTGAGCCAATCCCAGCACTCGTCAGATAAAGTGCAAGCGAAGGCGAGGCGGGGCGAGCTCTCTGGTCCTCCAAGGTAATAAGTAGGGCTAGATGTGCACCTCGGTGGGAATGTGGCGGATACTCTAT
Source organism: Camellia lanceoleosa (assembly GCA_025200525.1). NCBI lineage: Eukaryota > Viridiplantae > Streptophyta > Magnoliopsida > Ericales > Theaceae > Camellia > Camellia lanceoleosa. The sequence continues at coordinate 83,692,818 of CM045772.1, read as the reverse complement.
CCTCTGGTGGGCAAATCGATCATGGCGGCTGGCGCGAGAATCTGGAATGGGAAGTAAAATACCAGTGGAGTCAAGCGTCGAGGCGGATCCCAGGTATCTGGAACATCTTTGTAGCTCATTCTTGGAAGATTAAGCGAGGCGCCATGCAATGCGATCTGGCGATAAAATTGCACATCCATTCAAACCACCGGCTCCATCGGGAGCATTGACTAAGCGTTGCCGAAAGAAGTAGCATGAAATTTGAATAAGCAGGGCAAGAGTCCACAACTTGCAACTTATTCATCAACCATATCTGGGATGGGATGAAAAATGAGAGATTAAAGAATAGAGAGATGTGCGATGAGAGAAAAGTGAGATAGGGGTTTTGTGAGAAAAATCGAGCCCGAGGGCCGAGTGATGTGAGTGAATACACATGTGAGCTTGAGTGGGAAACATTACATGTGATAGTGGACTCCTGCAAATTTACTTCGGTGGTTATGGGAGGTGGCGGCCGACCACCTATCCTAGTAGGTAGGCCACCTTCTTGGTCTTCAACTCCGAAATGTTTTCGGCCTCGCATCGGTCCTATTTTGCCCGCCGGAAGAAAGTTTGAAGCATTTTCATGCATCGGGAATGTCGAAGGCCTCCATTTCTCTCGTTTTCGAGTGCATTCCGTCATCCAGATTGTCCATCCGAAGTATATCGTGTTGTATTTTGCTTATCGAGTTGTTGTTTTGCTTATCGAGTTGTAAGTTGTGTATTTTATGCATTTTGTGTTTTGAATTATTACCTTTTGATTACACAATTTTGTTAATTCTTGTCGATTGAGTCATTAATATTGTTGTATTTTGTTTATCGAGTTGTAAAACTTGCTAAGAATCAGTTATCTCTTAGTGAGTCGATTTGTTTTTATTTGTTCGTCGGCTCACTACGACTTTGGTAAATACATAAGGCACGTTTCCATTCAATTCCATTTTAGGTGCAAAATGATGCGATCTTGATGCTAAATTTCAAATACAACATCTTTTCAAAAAGGTTTCATTCCATCATGTTTACAAGCAGTTAAAGATACAAGTTTCTGAAAATAAAAGCGCCTAACAATGTGCAAAGTGCTACAAACTACTAGCTAAAAAGTAGAATAAAGCAGAAATAACATCAGTGTCCTCGGGAGCGAGAATGGGAGGCCCTCTCATCCTCTTCTGGGATAATCTCTGCATCTTCATCACCATCTGGATCGGGCTGTCATCCTCCGGTTCCTCCTCGGAGTCTTCTCGCTCTCGGAACCAAGACCGGGGCCTCCCTCTCCGAGGATGCCTCGACACATGATCTGCGATCTCCTCCTCGTCATCCTCGGCGATGGGTGCCCTGCGTCTGAGGCGACCACTCCTCGAACTCCTCGAGAAGGCCTAGATGGCCCGACTCACGAGAAGGCTGGATGGCCCAAGACCTCGACCTCTCACGAGAAGGCCGGGTGGCCTACCTCGCGTCGAAGCATATCTTGGAGGCATCTGAAAATGCAAGCCTTGATGCATTAGTTCAAACAATAAGCAGTGCAAATGCGAGAAGTGAAAAAGGTGTGTGTCGGATGTGCTCTACACGGTCTCAATCAATGACAAAAGGTTCAAGGCCGAGTATCATCGAAACATGCTAGTGCGGGGAAAATGAGCAAGACCTCCACCCACGATGCTCATCTGCGTCTCCTCCGTAAGATCATGCCCTCGAATGTGGCGGCATCGGCGGCTAAATTTCGCGTATACTCAACAGAGTCTGCGAATACAAATGCAAACTATCGATAAAGGAATCAATGTCTAAATATTTGATCGATAAATCAAAATTTGAACAACATAACCGGGGAAGTCGGGGTCTCTAACATATCTGTGATCGAGGAGGAGGCTCTAGCGGAATCTGGTAAGGCGTCCCCAAATCGCCAATTCGTCAACTCGATCGGCATGTCCGCCACTGGATGATCAAGAGTCGGAGGGATCGGAGGAATCGAGTGCCCCACCTCTGGATGTGCCCAAGCTAGAAGAAGGGATATCTCGAGCACGCGCGACTCGAAGATGGTGCGCGGTGGACCTCGTGGTGGAGCCAGTACTCCGTCGGGGCATCGTATATCGGCGGTAGGTGGCGTAGCTCCCATCAAGAAGATGTAATAAAGCATCAACGCCTGCATAGCACTCTTGACCTCCTCGGGGATAATCTATCGAATCGCATGGTGTCCGGAGGCACTGACAAGAGGCTCGAGAATTGCCCCCATATCGATTTGAAAACGTTCCCCAGAACCAAGCCCGCCGACCGTCCTCGGCAGAATTGCATTACTAGAACTAGTCAACCCTCAGGATTGATGCTCGAGGTCGGCCAAGTGATCTGCGGACAACCGGTGTATAAATCAATTAGAAATCTTGATCAAAGATGAAAATGAAAAAAGCGAGAGTTCAAGTACCTCTGTCGCTCGAGCGATTATCAAAGTACCGTCCGAGAGAAGAGAGTCTCGAGGCCTCGGTAGGTGCTCACCATCAAACATCAATGAATCTGAATTCGTCGGAGGCCCCGCCACCTCCATCTCCGGAGCTAATGTGGGAAAGTACACATACACCCACGAGAGAAAAGCAATCACGAGAATATGAGTACAAAGTGCTAAAGGCGAATCTGAGAGAATGCAAAGTCTCTTGCCGTGTGTGTGCAATGAACAAGTAATGAGGAGCAAAATGTAAATCAAGAGGGCGGAATGTACCTCGGGCTCTCCAGTAGCCACGAGTAAGTCCCTCGTGTGCGAGAGACGCGCTCATATCTTGATCTGAGGTAGCAGAGGCCGGTGCCGCCCAATCATCTTGACTAACTTTGTGATAAGTCCACCAGAGCGCTCAGTAGGTACAATCCTACCATGTTCCCTCTATCAGCGAACAAAGTGGTGCAGGAGGTACATGAGAAACATGAGCATCTTGCTCGCTCCTCAGAGTCTCAGGCTCCATCTGGTGGCCCAGGAAATGGGCCGCAAACCCAGAGTATCGGACCCTCGAACCTCTCTCTGAAAGTGTGTCCCGATGGGTGCATCAGCGACCTCCCACTGACCCATATCCTCGTCATAGGGAATGGGAGCACCGCCTACGTCGAGGCCAGTAAGTACAGCAAAGTCCAGCGGGGTCATGGTCATATCCCCAGTGGCAGAAAAATGGAAAGAATTGGTGGTGTCCCACCATCTCTCCGCCAGAGCAGCGAGTAAAGTCCTACTGATGAGGCAATGAGATAACCCCCTGCAGAATGGCCCAAAACCTGCAAAGTCCACCAATCCCCGGACAGCTTCCGGAAGCTCGAAATACCACTCCCTCGCGGCAGTGGAGCCATATCCTCGTACTGTGCGAGTGAACCTGCATTTCGAATAAATGCATAAATCAGCAAATGAAGTGAAAATGAGCTGTGTGCAAGTAAAGTGAAAATGGGTTGCGTGTTCAGTAAGTTTGGCATTTAGGTCTGCGTGTTCAAAGTTTCGGACAATCGATGGGGTGTTGCTTCAAGTTTGGGACTGTGTGTTCTACTCAATGATTAGAACGTGTGTCCGCTTCAAGTTTGGGACTGTGTGTTCTACTTCAAATCAGTGGGCTGTGTGTTCGCTTCAAGTTTGGGGACTGTGTGTTCTACTCAATCAGTGGGCTGTGTGTTCGCTTCAAGTTTGGGGTGTGTGTTCTACTTCAAATCGATGGAACGTGTGTTCGCTTCAAGTTTGGGATTTGTGTGTTCTACTCAATCGATTAGAACGTGTGTTCGCTTCAAGTTTGGGCTGTGTGTTCTACTCAATCGATTAAAACATGTGTTCGCTTCAAGTTTGGAATTGTGTGTTCTACTTCAAATCTCGATTAGAATGTGTGTTCGCTTCAAGTTTGGGGTATGTGTTCTACTCAATCGATTAGGTGTGTGTTTCGCTTCAAGTTTGGGATGTGTGTTCTACTTCAAATCGATTAAATTTGTGTGTTCGCTTCAAGTTTGGGATTGTGTGTTCTACTTCAAATTAAATGTGTGTGTTCGCTTCAAGTTTGGGATTGTGTGTTCTACTTCAAATCGATGGGGAACGTGTGTTCGCTTCAAGTTTGGGGTATGTGTTCTACTTCAAATCGATTAAGTGTGTTCGCTTCAAAGTTTAGGTCATGTGTTCTACTCAATCGATTAGGTACATGTGTTCTACTCAATCAATGGTTTGTGTGTTAAGCCCGATGCAGGTGCGTGTTGAAAATCAGTTTTGGAATGTGTGTTCTACTCTTAGTCGGTATGTCTTTGTGTGCTCATTTTCGACTTGGATTGTGTCTTTGATGAAGCAATGTTTGAGCCGTGTGTTCAATTTCTAACTAATGTGCCTTTGTCGCTCACTTATTCAAGTATGCCGTGTTCATGAAAGTGTTTAAGTTACATGCTCGGGTGCAAGTTTCATGTAAAAGTTAAAGCGTGTGTCTAAGCATGACAGAGTATGAAATGCGAGAAATCTGAGAGAATAAAGTGAAATACCTCTGCATCGTGGGAGAGTCTTTGCTCAGCTCTCGTGAAGAAGATCCACGGTGCTCGATCGTTGAATCTTGGTAAAATAATGAAAAGTGGCTCATGGGTTTATGCACCGAGCATAACGACGGGAAGGAAAGAGGCGGACCCTCGAGGCGGTGTCATGAGATCAAAATCATCCCGGCACTGGAAACCTCCGCCGTGAGGAAATGGCACGCCATGTCGAGAAATCTGCAAGAGGAGCAAAATGAGCAAAATAGGCCAAAATTGGAAAAAGTCAACAAAAGTCAACTCTCGGAAATGAAAAGTCAACCAAAAGTCAACTCCGGAAAAATTTTCCAAATATTGAAACAAAATTACCTCAAGTGGTGAAAATGAGAAGAGAAGCCCCAAAGTCGAAATTTAGTCACTTCAAAGTGCTTAAATCAAAGATTTCGCAAAAACAACTTATGGGAGGCCGAGGGGCCGTATAAAATGCAGATCTGAAGAGAAAATGGCTTAGAGAGCAAGAGGAGAGAATTCCACACTTGGGGGTGTGATTTGGATGGAATGGAGGTGTGTATATCTGAGAAAAATGCCAAAATGACCATTTGCCCCTACTTTTAGCAAGTGGCCGACCGGCCACCTAACTGGGGCCGGCCACCTACTTTTGGCCCTGCCGATGGCCTCTCCTAGGGTGGTGTGCTGGCCGACCATGTCCCCCACCCTCCCCTACCTCTCTCAAAATTTTGAGGAAGATCGGAGTTCCGGGACTGAAAAAGTTGAAGAAAAGTGCACTTCTGGCCTTAATTGCTCCGCCGTAACTTTTAATCGCAATTTCGATCGTGTCTCGTCATTATTCATCAAAATCAGAGTGTATCCTTTTTAAACATGTTGTGACCTCCCGGAGTTGAATCGAGAGGCGATTGAGTTCTTGGCCGTCAAAGCTATAGCGTTTTCCGGTTCATCATTTCATGTCAAACGGGCATCCTGATTTGTACTCGCTTTGCATTATTTGGCTCATAATTTGCATTCTCATGAATGTTTTGCATTGTCATGCATGATTTCTCGGTGTGCCATACTTCTATGCTTAAACATGCGTTGTCGCGCATTATCTTTTCTCGCGTTATGTTGCCTTCGTTCACCGACACTGTGTGTGTCAGACTTTTGGAATCATAGGAATCACATTGAATATATGTTGTTGGCATATTGTTCTTGTTGCATTTCTCTATTTTGCAGGCACGATATTGTATGTACGGTTCATTTGAGGCTGGTGCGACCAGACGAATCGCGCAGGTATCGTATCTTCTCCGTGTGAGACGCGATGAGAATTGAATGATTCTCCGAATTCCTAACTGCATGAAATGTAGTTGCTGCTTTGCATTCTTGCTTATAACTGTTGCACCTATTTGTCAATACTTGCTTCATTACAGCTTGCTGCATTTGCATGATCACCTGGCTCCGTGCCTATCATTTGCATTTTGCCCCATTTTGCCTGCGGGCACATATCTCTGTTTATCTTGTATGATTGTCTAAGTCTTCGGCCTTGTCAAAAATGGGTCGTCTCTAGGCTTTGACATTCACTCCGTCACTTCTTGACTTCGAGTTACATCAAAGAGGGCATGAGACACCCCATTTTTGACCGACCTTAAGACTCAGACGTCACCGGTTGAGCGCTCGGTGATGTTGCATACTGTGCTCGTTCAGAAGTCTCATAGTCGCGGCCGCGTGCCCTGCCTCCGGACTTCCGAACCATCTTCTCTACCTTGTCTCGGTTTGCGAACCAGGTTCGGTTTTCTCTGTTTTCTTTCCAGAGGGAAGGGAGTGATCCCGTAGATTATCTCCCGGTGACCGTGAGCTACTTTTCATGGCCGTAGGCCATTTTGCCCATTTCGGAGCCCGGTTCCCGGTTTTCGGAGCCGTCAGGCTGTGTGCCTCGGCTCGGGACCGCCCAACCATCTCCGACTTCTCCGGTTTTTGGCGGAGACCTCTATTTTAATGTTCCGAGGAACACTGGGGCCCCTGATGCCCACTTCGAACACCACCGGGTTAGGCGACCCATTTCGGGACCGCTGCGTGATTTGGGCCGAGCATTCATTCGCATCCGCTTTCTCCGGTTTTGGCGGAGACCTCTGTTCTTTAACATTTCGAGAACCACAGGGCCCCGATGCCCACGTGGCCGTATGCCACTTTGATTGCTCAGAAGGTTTTCGGGACCCCATGCCGGTTTTGGTCGAGCATTCATTTTGCATCGGTTTTCTCGATTTTTGGCGAGGACCTCTGTTTTGTCATTCGAGGACACTGGGTCATGAATACCCACTTGGCTGAATACCACTTCCGGCACCCGGCTCATTTTCGGGATCGAATTGCTCGGTTTTGGCTCGGCGTTCATTTCTCATTAGTTTTTGTTCAAACTTGGCGGTACCTCTGTTTCAACATCGGGAAGATCACGGGGGAAGCAGCAATTATCCCAGATAACCGGTTTCGCTCCTCCGAGCCCGTTTTCTCACTTGCCAATGTTGAACACCTAGGGTATTTTCTTCCAACCAAAGCTACATATCTGTGATGAGGGCATCTAGGAGGACCCTAAGGGTTGGTGGTCGGCGAATTGAGGGTTTCATTTTGGGCCTCTCATTCAAGCTGTATGTTGTGGCTCCTTGATGTTGCCAATTTCCGACCTTGGAACCTTGTTCTACACATCTTAGAGGACACAAAAGTATATGGTGGTCGGCCAATTGTTGAGTTCATTTTTGAGCCTCTTCTTCAAGCTCTATGTTGTGACTTACCTTGGCGTTGCGATTCCGACCACAGGACCTTATTCTACACACTTGGGAGGACACTCTGCATGGTGGTCGGCCAGAAAATCTTCACTTCAATTTTGTGCCATGGCCGGCCGGCCAGGAGGGGTAGTCGACCGGGTGGGGTGGCGGCCCCACCTCCCACAAATTTACTGGCCGGCCCGGCTTCACCTTTCGGCAAATTGTCCTGGATATCTTTCCAACATATCCCGGTATCCGGGGATATTTCGGGAGGGAAAGATTGGGTGCTTTCCCTCCCCTTTTACACCCTATTTCTTGTCTATTTAAAGGGCCCTCCTTCCCCTTTGCTTAGGTTGGGAAAATTTGTCTTCAAGAACACTTCTCCAAAAACCTCCATTTCCTTAGCTTAAAACCTCAAAAAAGCTTCTAAGTCCCTAGGTCTTCTCTTCATCAACACCTAGCCTCACCATCCCTACTACCATTTCAGCAGCAAGGAGGTGTTCTTCAGAGGTCAAGAAGCAACAAATCAAAGCCAAGAATCAAAGAAAGACAAGTCTTCAAGGGTAAGTCTTCAAAACCAACTTTTAGGGCTTTTTCTTGATTCATTTCTATACTCTATTTGGTTGAGAATTGGGGCTCCGACCCCTACTTATTTTGTGCTCATATTGAGCCCCTCTACAACTTTGTAGAAGGGCTCAACTTCATTTGAGGCTTCTGTGATATACTTGTTTCAATACCTAGCTTTTATGCCATTATCTTGCATGCTAGTTTAGGCCTATTTCCTTTTGTTTTTAGGGGTCCGACCCCTACTGGTTTTGTGCTCATTTTGAGCCCCTCTACAACATTGTAGAAGGGCTCAACTTCATTTGGCCATTTTATCCACCACTTCCTTCAAATTCCATCAAGTGTGCCCATTTTTGTATGCAACTTTTGACCTATTTCTATTTGTTTTTGGGACTTCGACCCCTACCGACTTTGGTCTTATTTTGACCCCCTTTACACATTTCATGAAGAAAATTTTGTCATTTGGTGCTTGCTTTGCATGACTCTTGTTATAGCCTCTTTTGAGCTCCATTTTTGCATGGAATTGTTAGCATGATTTTATTCTGATTTTGAGGATGTCATATTCTGCAATTGTGCTTATTTTTAGCTCATCTTCAATGTTGTAGAAGAAAGTTTGTCCATTTGGGGTTTGCATATGTCACTTGTCTCAATACTCCTCTTTTGGCCACTAACTTTGCATGCTATTGTTGATCTATCTATGCTTGCATTTTGGCCATGTTTGTTACTGAAAAATGCCATATTTGGGACTGGCTTTCTACTGTTCTTGCTTCCATGATCATATTTTGCATGTATGGCATGGCTATAGGCCATTTCGGGGCTTAATTTCACACTTTCGGGATGAATGCATGCTTCGAGTGTCATTTCGAATTGTTTCGGGGCTGTTTTCCCCTTTATTTAGGTGCTGAAATTCCATTGCCATGCTTGCATATCATTTCCCATGCCATTTGTATCATTTTTGCATTGCCTTGGTTTGCGTGCCAATGGGCACGCACTTCGAGGCACCTCATTCTTATCATTAAATGACCTATCATGCGGCGTGGCTGAGGCTACCTCATGTTGGCATAAGCCCAATTTGCATTTTCACGCTTCTACATCATTGCCCCGATTTGCGTGTCCGCGGACACGCGTTTCGAGGCGGCTTTGTTTTTTATCCGACGGCCTCCTATGTGAGTGAGCTGAGGCTCTCCCATGTTGGTGTAAGCCCATCGTTGCATTCCGTACGCCATCTCGTCTCATTTATCATCGCCGGTTTATGCGTGTCCGCGCACGCATTTCGAGGCACTTCCGATTTATCCGATTTTCATTCTTTCATCATCGCCTCGATTTGCGGCGCTTTGCCAGGCACGCGTTTGAGGCACTTCAATTTTATCCGATTTTCATTCTTTCATCATCGCTGACGGCGCGCTGTAGGCACGCGTTTGAGGCACTTCAATTTTATCCGATTTTCATTCTTTCATCATCGCCTCGATTTGCGGCGCTACCAGGTACGCTGCGTTTGAGGCACTTCGGTTTATCCGATTTTCATTCTTTCATCATCGCCTCGACGGCGCGCCAGGCACGCGCGTTTGAGGCACTTCGTTTACCGATTTTCATTCTTTCATCATCGCCTCGATTTGCGCTTGGCACGCTGCTTCGAGGCACTTTTGCCCATTTATCCGATTTTTCATTCTTTTATCATCGCCTCGGTTTGCGTGCCCGTGTGCACGCATTTCGAGGCACTTCGATTTTCCCCGATTTGCATTTCATATCATCGCCTCGATTTGCGTGCCCGTGTGCACGCTTTTCGAGGCGTCTCATTTTCATCTCATTTTCATAGCATTGAGCATGCTAGGTTGTATATTAGTTGCATTTCATACATATCTTGCATTTTGCACGGGAAACGAGGCACGTTTCATACTCCGAGTAACGGAACGAGTCTCAATTCCCAAGTCACCGACACTCCGGATTACCCATGATGGAGTTAGGTTTTGTTGTAGCATTCATATGCATTCATCCCATATTGAGTTGTGCAATTCGATTCCTCGGCCATCATGCATCGATGTGCGTGATTGGTGGCACGAGGATCGAGGCATGCATATATTTGTGAAATACATTGCTATGCCCTTTTCTGCTCTGTAAAGCAAAATCAACAATCAACAACTTTTGAGGTCGCACGCATTTAGAAAATTGCAAACAGAGGCTAATCGGGGCATCGGTGGATTTCTGCGTAAGCGCCAAGATATACCATTCATCAGGAGCAAGGCAGTCCCTGGCTTGCATGCCAGTTTTACTTTTCTGTAATTAATTTGTTAATTAATTAGAAATCTGTATATTTATTCGGACTGTATATTCTTTTATTCGGACTGTATTATTATTTTATTCGGACCCTCTGCGCGAGGGCAAAATTGTAATAAGGGTGTGTGAGTGTGATGTATGTCTTCCAACCCCCATTTCTTTCTCCCTTTTATTTATCCGCTTTGGATGGTTAGATATAGGGCATATTTCAATTAGCATACAGTATGACAGCATGTTTGCATCATTCATCTGTTTTGCACGCACCGGGCTCGGCGCATCATACAAACTGCATCTGTATTTCAATTCCAAGTTGAGTACTTGATAGCTGTTGCATCTCATATGCCATATTTAGAATAGCCGAGCCTGCTATAGTTGCATTTTTTGCATGTGTTGCATTAGGCATTTCAGTATACTTAGGATTCATGCATGATTTCTAATCGTTTTCCTGTTTTGGCTTGGAGTACTCGGTAAGTGGTTATGCTTTAGCATCCTTGCATGCGTGTGAGTGTTGCCATGATAGCATGCTTGCCATGAGGCTAAATGCTTATGTGATATAACTGCCTTGAATGCCTGTGGGTGGAGGTTGAGTTATTTGAATTGGGACAATACATTGACTGTTTGTTTTAAGCCCACTAGATAGTGGCAAAATCATGTTTTCTAAGCCCACCCGAGGGTGGCAAATCCGCATTTTAGCCTACCTGCGGGTAGCACCTTCACACCATTTTCAAACAAACAAACATGAAATGTTTTGTTCCAATTCAGACGGCCCAGTCTATACTTGTTTGCTGCGAGCATCACATAGTAACCTAGGCTAATAACCGGAATAAGAACTCACAAAGTTTTCAAAAACAGATATCATGGTTAGTAGAGGCCGGTCTTTGACCGGGCGAGAGGGGGTGCTCACGATGTGACCTTCCCTAATCGTACCCAAGTTCCCGAGCCAACTTTGGTGATGACGGACACGTGGCCTTTCGGCACCGAGTCAGGGTTTCCTAAATTTCCCATTTTAAAATATTTAGGTGGCGACTCATATCCGCAAAGCAGTCCATGTTTGGCACTTCTTTCAAAAAAATCTGTTTTCTCAAAACGATTTGCCGGATTTGGACTCTTTGGTTCGAGATTTAGAACCGCAACAAAAATCGAGTCCGAGCTGTAGCGAGGTCCCCCGCGGGCGTTGTTACAATTAGTTGTGTTGAAATGATGGAAATATTTTCTTAAAATTGATTTTTATAAATAAAGGGGGTTTTGCCCTAATTTTGGATATTTGAAATTGTGAAAAGAAAATGGAAAATGATGTTGGTTATTGGGAAATTGGAATAATGGTTATGTTAATAGAGATGGTGGAGTTGGATATGTAATATTACTCCCATTATAAATGATGAAATTGTATCTTTGATTGGAAATTATCTGATGTATAGAGATATCTATTTTGGGCCATTGGTGGAGGATAGTCTTGATTGTTGTAGACATTGCATGGGGATTATGTTAAATTGAAACTAATTTCTCATCTATTGTGCATTGAGGATCATTAAACATTGAACTTTGTAAATGTATTGATTTTTGAAGATTGGAAATTAGGATTCCTTTTTGGCTTCTTTATGTAATTATTTTTGATTAAGCCTCAGGCTTTACATGTATTGAGTTTAAACTCATTTTGTTGTAACTAAGTATCGTCTTGGAAAGTTGTAGCCATTAGGGCATTTCATTATTTGGTTTTATTTTCCTTTTTACTCTTGTATCCATGCTATATGCGATAGATTCAGAATCTAGGATTTGTGAATATATATTGCATATGTCATATGTTGTAATCATCAAAGGTAAAATGAATGGAAGGTATCGGATTATTGGTTAATTATAGCACTGTTAACAAATGGGTTAATGTTATTTATTTCGGAGCGTTACAACTTGGTATCAGAGCTACCGGGTTAGAACACTTTAGGATCATGGGACGCGATTTTTACCACAATGGGTTCTCTTGCTAGATAATATTAGAAATAGACATGGTATGTTATGTGATAACATGCTTATGTTACTAAATGAATATGGGATTTAATTTCTTAGATATTGATTGGGTCTATGAGTTTCTAGTAGTCCTGTTAGAAGAGCACTTGATCACTACTATTTCTAACTGGAACTCTAGCAATGTTGCGGGATAGTCACTATCTAGAAAGGAAATTCGTTTGTGTTTATGTGATTAAGTGCTTAAGTGGAGTGAATTAATTGTTATCCATGACATTAGGGCATGAGTGAATTAGCTTAAGCACATTTGTAAATGTGCTAATCTGTTGTGTTATCTTTATTAGGATGTTAGGACGTGGACATGGTGGTGGTAGGCCTAGGCGGAAGGAGGTGCCGTTACCGGATGATATTCCGGTGCAAGAGGAATGAGTTGGTTAGGCCAACGTGGCCGAACCGGTAGGTCAGCAAGCCATGGGCTCTTTGGCCCAATAAATGGCTGGTGCTTTCAGGGAATCCATGGACATTCTTAGGGCTTAGAATCAAGTACAGGTGCATGTTGTTAAAGCAGGGCCATCTTTTCTAAAGAGGGAGTTTTTCTGGTCAAATTTGAATGAGTTTTTGGGGAATCCTACGGAGCCACTGAAGGCAAATGGGTGGCTAGAGTAGATGGTGAAGACGTTCTAGATGCTTGGCATCGAGGACAATGGCTTGAGAGTGACCTTGGCATCTTTCCAACTGAAGGGAGATGCAAGTCAGTGATGGAAATATGCGCATAGGCTCATTGGAGTGACTTGGGAGGCCTGTCAATGCCTTCCAGGACAAGTTCTTGCCTCTCATTGCTAGGGAGAAGTTGAGGGATCAGTTCTTGCAGCTCAAGCAGCTGAACACACCTATAACAAAGTTTGAGGCAATTTTTTCTAGCCTCTGTAGGTTTGCATTGGAGCTTGTGGCGACGGAAGAATGCTGTTGTGTTGAATTTGAGAAGCAACTGAGCATTGGACTCCTTTTCATGGTGGCCACGTCCATGATTAGGGATTATGGTAGTTTTATAGAGGCGGCAGTTTAATTAAAGACCATAATTTAGATAGAGGAGGAGAGGATGGGATGCTCTAGGCAAAGGAGTCAGAAGGTTTAGGGAGATGCGAGGGACAACAAGAGGCAGAGGGGTTCTACCCCGTAACAGTCCCATGCATTACAGTTCAGATCCACCTTTCCTATACCAAGTTCTGGTTTAGGGAGGAGTAGTAAGGGTGGGATCACTTGTTTTAAGTGTGGTCAGCCGGACCACAAGTCTCTTGTTTGACTGCAGAGGGGAGGAGGGTAGCAGTTTGTGTCGTCAATGGCTTGTTTTCAGAGCTAGAGTTAGCGAAGAGAGTAGCCACCAACCTATTATTTGTGTGGGCGGTCAGGGCATTTAAGAAGGTTTTGGCCTCAGACAGGTGGCACACCTGGTGCATTTGGTTCAAGGTAGACATAGAGCCATTTGCTTACTCAATCAGTACAAGCCTCGAAGGTGACTTAGGGAACCTCTTTGGTTTAGTTAGCTTATTAGTCTTATGTTCCGAGGGGTGATCAGGTGGAGTAGAGATCTACGAGGTATGTATATACTATTACAATGCGAGATCAGTTGGCAGAACCCTCTATTTTGAAAGGTAACTTCTTGTTGTTTAATTCTATTACTAATGTGTTGATTGATACTGGTGCATCTGATTCCTTCATTTTGTTTACATCGGCATTAGTTTTGGGGTTAGAGGTGGCTTAGTTAGCATCTCTACTTAGGGTAAAGTCTCCAATTGAGGGTAAGGTTAACTTAGACCGGGGATGTCGAGGTTGTGAGATAGAGGTTGCCAGGCATTGACTTTCTTTTCCATTTATATCATTAGACATGTCAAGATTCAATGTCATTTTGGATATGGATTGGTTATCCTTGTACCCAGCTGTTATAGATTGTTACCATCAAAGAGTTATAGTGTGCACTTTGAGCGGTGACTATTTTTATTTTTTGGGGGACCAAGCTAATAGGGTCTTATCACTAGTCTATGACCCTCATGATAGGGGTGAGCTTAGTTTCCTTCTTGCAACCTTCCTAGGTAGTGAGAGTGATGTGGATCGAGTTGAGTTGCCGAGGGTAGTTTGTGAATACTTGGACGTCTTTCCTAAGGATCTTACTAGTTTGCCACCCCACCGGGAGATCGAGTTCTCCATTGACTTAGTGCCTGGCAAGACACCGATTTCCATGGCATTGTATAGATTTGCGCCTGTCGAGTTGTATGAATTGAAGATTTCACTCTAGAAGCTGTTAGATAAGAGCTTTATTCACTCTAGTACATCACCTTGGAGAGCACCGACTCTCTTTGCTAAGAAGAAGGATGACACTTTGCGACTGTGTATTGATTACAGGAAGTTGAACATGGTAACTATTAAGAACAAGTACCCACTACCTCATACAGATGATTTGTTTGACCAGTTGAAAGGGTCTTACTGTCTTTCTATGATTGATTTGAGATCAGGTTATCACCAGTTTAGGGTGAAGGAGGAGGATACTTAGAAAACGACATTCTATATGCGGTAACTAACTCATCGACTTCGTTTATGGATTTGATGAATTGAATTTTCTGTGAGTTCTTAGACCGTTTTGTGGGTATCTTTGTTGACGACATCTTGATCTACTCACCCTTCGAGGAGAAACTCGAGGAACACTTGCGGGTTGTACTTGAGTTGCTTAGAGCCCACGGTTCATATGCTAAGTTCGGGAAGTGCACGTTCTGGTTGAAAGAAGTTAAGTTCCTAGGCCATGTGGTAGCTGGAGAAGGAGTGACGGTAGACTCTTCTAAGATAGAATCAGTACAAGATTGGGAACAACCTAAGAATGCCTTTGAGATTTGGAGTTTCTTCAACATAGCCGGGTATTACTGACGTTTTGTGAAACTTTTTTAGATTGGCCTTACCATTGACTAGATTGACAAGGAAGGGGGTGAAATTTATGTGGAGTGAGACTTGTGAAAGTCATTTCAAGAGCTTAAGGTTAGACTTACTACTACCCAGTGTTGATTATTCTAGAGAGAGATTTGGGCTATTCAGTTTATTGTGATGTGTCTCGAGAAGGGTTAGGCTGTGTGTTGATATAAGAGGGAAATGTGGTAACCTACAGTTCGAGGCAGTTGAAAACCCATGAGAGAAACTATTTTACTCATAACTTAGAGCTTACGATAGTGATTTTTTCCTTAAAACACCACTAAAAATCAGAACTTTTACGACGGTCTTAAATGTCGCAAAAGGTTTCCATATCACCTCAAAAGACTTTTTGCGATGGAGTAGTGACGAGAAATGGAGGGTGGCGGAAGGGGGCGTGCCAAAAAGTATTTGTAACTGGTACAAACCGTCACTTTCTTATAGTGATGTCTAATCAATGATTTTTGCTACGGTTTAACCTAACACAAAAAAAGGGGGGAAAAACTTCATTTCTAGAGATGATGTTGGTTGCCATCGCCAAATTTTTTTTTAGCGACGGTATTTGATGTCATGAAAAGTATTGGTACCCCTAGTAAATGGCCTTTTTGCAAGTTCGCTTGTCCTCTGAATGATCCTCTTTTTAAATGCACTCTTAATTTAAACCCCTAATTCATGTAAAGCGGCGAAAGTGGACAATGGAGCGACTATCATCTTTTGCAACATGTCCTGTTCAAGATTCTGAACCACCAACCAGACTTGCTCCTTCTCTGAAGGCTTGTTCATCATTCGGGCATCCTTTTCCCTCTATATGGCAACAAAGTCGATAAAGGGTTCTTTGGGATTCTGAGAAGTTGCCTTTAGCTCGCTAATTGTCACCTCTATCTGAGTGTTGTAGGAATACTGATCAACAAATCCCTCAATTAATTCTTCCCAATTCTGTTTGGTCGATCGAATCCTCTGGTTTGGCAGCCCGAACAAAGACAATTTTTGAGCCCATGTCAGGCTCATTGGTTTTAAGACATCTAAGAAGAGACGGATGTGGACGATCGGATCTCCACTTCTATCGAATTTCTCAATATGCGACATCTTAAACTTCTTTGGCAACCTTATAGAAGCCTTCGTGTAACCATCCTCGATGTATAGGATAGAGTTAAAGCCTTGAGACTTTTTGAGAATTTTCTCAAGCTTGGAGATTTTTATTATGGAAAGATCAAAATCATTAATGTCAAACGAGAGAGGTCCTCTGTGGGGCAATGCTAGAGGCCTGAAAGCTTGAGCTCGAGCTAACACCTCTTAGAGATACAAAGCCTGGAGATTTTTAGCTAGCGGAGGTGGATCGAGGTTCGGCTGGGTAGTCGGGACTGGATGTGTGGTAGATGCCCCAAATGAGCAATTCAATGATGGTTTCATTCTAAGCAACAATCTTATTGTTTAGCGTATCCATGGCCTTTTGAATGGCCGTCATCATGGCCACAAATTCTTTTGGACTCTATGCCATTATAGATATGGGAGAGTCAACTATTAGAGAGCTTGGTAAGTAGGAACTAGGAGAGGACTAGTGAGTGCTCTGTACTGGTGGCAACTATCTTGTTTTTCGGACTATTGACGAGAAAGAGACTAACATTGGCTGGCCTTCAACCAGATCTCTGATCTTGCAAAGCCTACCAATGTGAGTCCACAAAACTTGGGAGATATCAGGTCTTTCTAAAGCTATGGTGCCATAACAACCTAGCAAAAGAAATAAAAGAAAAACAAAATAAAGAAACGGACAGCACCTTGGCCCAATTTCACTAGAACAGATATGATCACAGTTGAATGACTGTACTCTCCATTGAATTCTGCCCCACAAACTGATACAACTGCACCACTGATATGAATTCAGGAACCCCTGTATAGATCCACTACATAGCACATAGTAGGTAAAGAGAGCAAAAACACCCCTATAAGGGGGTAGGGTTTCCTTGTCCTAGCTTTGAAATGATCTAGAGTTTCATTAATTCAAACAACCGATATCACAACATCCTGAAAATGGGAAAGTATCCTATCTTAGTTTGAAAGGTCACTAGAGCTCACTGTATGGATTAGGTTGATTGGTCAAAAGGGTACCTCAGGAAGATTAGCTAATTTACCTCTCACACCTAACATTGAAAAGTCAAAGAAACATCAAGTGGTACGGCGGTAACCCAAATCCAAGGGTTGTGTTTCCAACGTGACATTGCCTACATCCATCTAGCCTTTTGGCAAGCTTTTGGCAAGTCGTCTAGGATATCAGATGGTAAACACATTGATTTAACAGCACCATACAAATGCAATGCAAAGAATATATATATATATATGTAGATAAAAGTTTACATCATGAAGTTCAAGTCAAGTTCTCTAATATTCCCTAGCGGAGTTGCCAGAAACTATAGCTGGTTTTTCGCGCTCCTCGGAGGGGTTTAGTCTCCTCAGAAGTGATTCCTTACAGCTCGAAATCTCATGGTTTTGAGTCTAGCTTCACAAGTGGAATGTAAAATAGAAAAACTAATAAAAGTCTAGATCTGACAAATCTTAGAAAAATCCATTAATTACCAAAGAAAATAGACTGCATTGCCAAATTTTAGAATCGCCACCTAATATTTTTGGGCGAATTAGGAAACCCATGACTCGTGCCAAATTCCACTTGTCCGTCATATCCAAAGTTGTTTAGGCTTGGGAACTTAGGTATGAGAGAAAAAGGTCATGAATTGAGCACCCCACTCACCCGATCAAAGATTGGCCTCTACTAAATCATGATGTGAATCTTATACACATTATATGCTCATATTTTGATCATTAATGTGCTAACATTACTATGTGAGGAAAACGAGTATAGACCACGTCACTTACTTTGGAATGCTTTGATTTCATGCTTTTTTGAAAGAGTTTTGAATATGTACAACTCAAAGAAAAAATGAGCTTATATATACGACAACCAAAGTCATTCCAATTTAATCAAAATAGCCTCCATCCACAAGCATTTAGAGATTTATTTCAAATAAGCACATATGCTCATGGTAGTATGCTCATCATGGAAAAAACACACACATATGAGATGCTAATGCAAAATTGCTCACCTAGTACTCAACCATGGCAAGCCAAAGAAAAGAAGATAGTTAGAAAAAATGCATGATTCTAATACGCAAAATGGCTAATACAACGCATACAAAAATGCAACTACTAGATTCGGCTACTAACATGACATGTGAATCAACTCAAAGCATGAGGTAGCGCGCATAATGAAGTAGGAAATGATAATGACATCAAGTATGATGAGCCGAACCTTAATGCAGGCAAAAATGGATACGAAGCATGGGAATGATAAAAGAAAACATGATGCTCTATACAACCACGATAAGCATATAAATAAAAAGAAGAAAGAAATGGAGGTTGGAAGATATATACATCAAGTGTTACAAATTTACCCTTTTTACAAGAGGGTCTGAATGTCCTAATTAACTAATTATTACAGACACAAACAAAAACAAGAACAACATGCGCACAAGTGAGAACATCCCTTAGAAACTACTCTATCTGCCCTCTGGAGAACTGCCCTGTTTTACCCTTAGAGTATTTCTAAAGGGTGTTCATCCTTCTTGTTCCCTCTTCTCATAGAGATATTCAATGAGGAAATAGGTTTGTTCCACAAATCATCGAATATCTCAAAGTTGTTGCATGATGATCATAGAAGCAATAGGATGCAAGATCTAACAAATAATGAGAATTAAAGTTTGAAACTTCAAATGAAGAAATGGCTAAAACCTACTACCTCCCATAGTGAATAAGAGTAAATGAGTACTCAAATTAGAGAGAATAATTTAATGAGAACCATTTTTGAAAGGGAAGCTTGTAAATAAGAGATCACATCATTGAAGAAAGAAATTAGAGACTCTTCTCCCTACTCATGGAACATGGATTGACATCCATTTCTATGCTTCAAAATGATACTAGGAGAGAGTTTCTAATACTTTCGATAAAAGAGCTCTCATTTGGCTTCAAAGAAAAATAAAAGCAAAACTAAGCAAATATACGAAAGTTATAAAAAGTTGTTAAATGCTCATCTTCCTAGTCATGGAATAAGGATTAGACATCTATTTCCCAACTTCAAAAATGGAACTAGAAGAGAGCTCATGACACTTCGAAGAAGAAAATAGAGAAAATCAAAAATCAAGCTAACTATTTAAAGTTTTAAACACACAACTTGTCAAAAATTGTTGATAACTCCTCTTTTATTCATGGAACAAGGATGAGATATCCATTTTCGTGTTTTGAAAATGATCGAGAAGAGAGTTTCTCAACACTTTTGACACGGAAGCTACTACCGAGCTTCAAGGTGAACAACGATAGTATGAAAGTAAGAAATTTATAGTTAATTAATCAAACTTATAGTGAGATGGCTAAGCTCTAAACATCCCATGACCACAAGGTTCCGATATACATATGGAAAGCTATAAGAACAAAAGTAAAGCGATCAACTCAAACGGATTGGCGGCTGCGTCCTAAACACACCAAATCGGCAAGGACTATTACGCTATTACAATAGTACAACTATAATATTCAAAGCATAATTAAATAACACACTACAAAACCCATTAAAATAAAAATTAAAAAAAAAAAAAACAATACTACAACTAAGAGAAAGCTATAGTTAACAATTAGTAATCAAGCCTGAGGAAGAGTGGCCAACCCCTTCACTTTTTGTAACCTTAATCACATATTTTAGCCCCACAAAGCAACTCAAGAACAGTATACAAAACAAGAAAAAGAGAGGAAGAGAGTAGAAGAGAAGTAGATGAAAAGAAAGTAAAGCTCTACCTCTTGAAAATAGAGAAGTAATTTTTTAGTTATCAAACTTCAATCCTAACACCGTCAAGTATCTAAAATATAGTTTGAAACCTTAGCAAAAAGCTTCAAGAAGCAGCTCTAATTGTGTATGCATTGTGTATGTTTAGATAAAAGGTGATATAAGGTCAAGAAAAAAGCTTCAAAGTTCAAGTGTAGTTTTAAACTCTCAACAATCTCTTAAGCCTTTGGAAAATATCTCTAAACCTACATTCTGAAGGGAGAGGGTCTATTTATAGAATTTGAGATCTTTTGGTTGAAAATATCTCCAAAAAAGGCCAGCTGGCGAAATCCTGTCAGATATTTTGTCTATCGCTAATGAGACACGACCATATCACAAAACCCACGACTGGGCCAAAAACCACACGATTGGGTCCTAAATTTGAAAACATCATTTTTAAGGTCTAAAACATTTTGGTCAAAATGGGGTATAAGGATAGGATTAGAGGTCGAATCTAAATTCCTTTGCTGAAGATTCAAAAGATTGCACTGCATAATGTTTCATCATTGGGTGTTCGGAATGAAGCACCCAAGTCTTAAGGGCGGTCAAAATAGGGTGTCTATAGGTAGGGATTTCTATTACTCTTTTATATGATTTTTAGGTTAGTTATTTGCTCTTTGAAAAATGTTATTTATTTGGGAATTTTTGGTAAAAACCTAGGGTTTGGTTTAGAATCAAAAGAGGGGCTTTCTAAATTGACTCTTGAAAATGGGTATGGGAATATGGTTATGGATTAGTTGTGTTGAAATGATGGAAATCGTTTCTTAAAATTGATTTTTATAAATAAAGGGGGTTTTGCAGGATATTTGAAATTGTGAAAGGGAAATGGAAGAATGATGTTGGTTATTAGGAAATTGGAATAATTGTTATGTTGATGAAGATGTTGGAGTTGGATATGTAATATCACTCCCATTGTAAATGATGAAATTGTAACTTTAATTGGAAATTATCTAATGCATAGAGATATCTATTTTGGGCTATTGGTGAAGGATAATGTGGACACCATATTTTTGATTGCCCGCAAGGCTCGAGCGCTTTGTCCAGTACACTCGATGATGAAAGTAGTGGTATGTGTAGTTCGAGGTCTCAATGAAAGGGCTATATTTAAGCTCTAAAACAATCCCAAACCTTCTATATTCCCACTAAATATACCCCAGAAATACATTTTTACACATTGTGCCACCTTATGCTGAGTCTGAAGCAGAAAAACAGAGGAACACGTTGAGGCTCGGCCGTGGCTATTGAAGGCTGGCCGTGCCTTAGTAGCGAGAAACACTGTTCTGGGCAGAAGTGCACAAACTGTCTATTTTTGAAGATATTTATGACCCCCCTTGCTCAAATTCTATAAAAACGAAGTTCTATCTTTGTTTTAAGGGTTGAAGAATTTCTAAAAAGCCTCGACACCTTCTTGAGAGCTCCTTCTTCTCCTCCTTCTTGTGCAAGCAACCCTTTAAGCAAGCCTATCACCTTGAACCTATATCCATACATCATATACACCTTTACACATGAGCCTAGGAACCTTGGTTGAGCCTTAAACACCATAATTCAAGCTTGAGAGTGTGTTGGGACTTAGTTTGTTTCATAAACAAAAGCTCACTTCTTTGAGAGGTATAAGCTTGTCATCCTCTCTTTTACTCTTTGTTCTATCTATTGTTATCTAGTTCTTGTAGTTTTGTGTTGTTTTGATTCTCTTCCAAGTGTTTAAGTTTGGGCTTGGAGAGCTACCAAAAGGGTAGAGAGAGTTAACACTCTTTCTTACACCTTTACCTATAGCTCAAACCCTTACTTTTACACTCTTTTCCTTTGCTCTCTAAATTGATTTTCAGAGTTGAAAAGAGGCTAAAAATCATGCTTTGAGGTTTCAAAAGTGGAGGGGTTAGCCACCCCTTCTTGTTCTTGCTTACTAGCCTTGTTTTCTCTCTTTGTTGATTAGCTTTTTAGGCTCTTTTCAAGCACTTTGAGCCACTATTTTTCATCTATTACGGGCTATTTTAGGGATGTTCTAGGTTGTTTAAATAGTTCATGCTTTGATTAGCTTGATTGTTGTCTCATAAGTTTGCATACATAGCTTGTTGAGTATTGTTATAAGCTTTTCCTTGTCTAATTTCCATGTTTACAAACTTCATTTTAATAAATCAACTTGCTATTCGTTTCTTTCATTTGAGAGTTGTTTCCATCGGTTGACAGTTATTCAAAACATGAACTAGTGATTTATGCTTAATGGCTTAATCTCTACAGAGGTTCATTGTCAATGGCATAGTCTCTTTTTCATGTTGAGAATCACCTCCTGTTTGACATATTTCTCACTTAGTGGACATAACAATCATCTTGGACTTAATGGATTAAAGGATGGAAAAGACTAATGAATTTGGCTTAAAATGAACCAACCCACATAAAGAAAATGAGTTATATTGCTTGGGTTCGGCTGGGCGTTATGCCGCATCTATTGTGTCAAGGGTTGTCTTACATCAATTCATGATGTTTTGATGAACTTTGAAGCGTCTCTACCTCCCTCTTTGAGTTCACTCTATGATAGGAGGGAGGGGTGGTTGTAGTTCCTTTCATTTATTGATTTTTGTCCAAATTGTATCAGAAATCATCAAGCAATCAACTTGCTCATTGATGGTTTTGGGAAACAATTCCGACCTTATCTCGAGGCTTTCCCATGACAGAGAAGTGTGAGAGGGACAAACAGAGTCTAGGACAACTCTGCCTGCACTGTTTTCACTTCAGAGCACAAAATAGGATTTTGCATGTAATTAAGGCACGACCGGCCCTTTTGGGGCTTTGCCGAGCCTCTTTGAGGCATGGCCGGTCATCAATGTTTGGTTGGCAGTGTATTTTGAAGAAAATAGAGAGTAGTGGCTAAAGATGAAATAGAACAGGCCTAGGCAGACAGAGTTGTTCTTGGCCATTGTGCATACTACCCTTGTGCATCCTTGCTTACATCATTATTGTAAATTCATGCTCCGAGTATTGTTGTAATTAATTTATTTGTTATTGTTATAATTGGTCTTGTTAATTATTAGTGTTGTAATTATTACTAATGTTTATTTGTAATTGTTATAGCTAGTTAGATTAAATAGCTAGTTTGTTTCTCATTCTCATTATTATCCTTGTTGTAATAAAGTAGCTAGCTAGTTAATTCTTTCCTTATTCATTCATTTGGTTTTGTAATAATTAGTTTAATTCAGACTTTCGGACTTTGATTCGCACCCTCTTGCACAAGGGTAAATGTGTAATAAGTTGTATGTCTTCCAACCCCACGTCTTTCTCCTTTTTACTTACTTGCTTACGATGGTTAGTATAGGAACATCATTTTTTAAATTATCATTCCTATGCTTTGCATTCCTTATCTTGTATGCCTTTAAGGTTCGGCTCATCATACTAACCCAATATCAATGTTCAAATTCATTACTTGAATATGTGCTTTATTGCATGTCTTGAATGAAATTATATGCCATGTTCATAGTCGAGCCTATTAAATACATAATGTGTGCATTGAATTTAGTCATGTTGTATTAATTAGGAGCATGCATATTTTTCTAATTATTTTGCTTTGTTTTGGCTTGAAGCACTAGGTGAGTAATTTTGTGTTTTAGCACCTTGCATCGAATGTTTGTGTTATCATGTCAAAAGCATACTTCCATAAAGCTAATTGCTTAAATGATATAACTGTTTGAATGCTTGTGGATGAAGTTTAGTTGCTTGAATTGGGATAGTTTGATATGTCCATTTTAAGCCCACTTTTTCAAGTGGCAAATTCACAAAACAATTTCAAATAAAACATGAAATCAAATGTTTCAATTCTTGCAAATTAGTCTATATTTGTGTATGCGTCACATAGTAAAAATAACTAATAATCAAACCAAAAGCATATAATGTAAATCGAATCATGATTAGAAGAGACCAATCTTTGATCGGGTGAGTGGGGTGCTCAATTCATGACCTAAGTTCCCGAGCTGAGACACTTTGGTGATGACGAACTAATGGCCTTTGGCACGAGTCTTGGGTTTCTTAAATTTTCCTAAAAAAATATTTAGGTGGCGATTCTGAAATCTGGAAAAGCAGTCCATTTTTGCTCTTTGATTCAAGCGTCGATTTTCCAAAAGAATTGTTGGATTTGGACTCTTTTGTGTTTTCATTATTTTACATTGCACTTTGTGAAATTAGATTCAAAACCACAGGAGTCCGAATTGTGGGGCTTATTTGTCTTCTGAAAGGAGCACGAAAAGTCGAGCCACAGATAATCTTAATTGTTAGACATTGCATGAGGATTAGGTTGAATTGAAACTAATTTCTCATCCATTGTGCATTGAGCCTAATTAAACGTTGAACATTGTAGATGTATTTATTTTTGAGAAAAAAAGGGTGAATATCGTGGTGAATCTGGTTAGGGGGTGTGGTAATGGTTTTTATTATGTTGGCATGTGTGTCTTTGGTGAAAGTCCAGAAATTCGCGTGGTTAAGTGCCGATCCTTCCAGTTAGTACCGGTAAAATGGCTTTGGTAGTGCTTGTATAGCCTATTGGCAGACACGTATCTAGAGATTCCTAGTGTGTTGTATTTACTGTCCTATTTTCTGGCATTGCACTGTTTTGAGATGGAAAACGAGGAATATTTGACAAATGGCATGCACATGCATTTACCTTATGATTTTGCTAAGATTCATATACTGTGTTAGAGTATCTCTACTAGGCTTTGGCTCACTCTATGTGGGAAACAACTTTCAGGTGCTGATGATATGCTTCCGCCAAGGGCATAGCTTAGGAGGACTTGGAGCTTAAGGCTTCCTTTTTGGCTTCTTTATATAATTATTTTTGATTAAGCCTCGGGCTTTACATGTATTGAGTTTAAACTCATTTTATTGTAACCAAGTATCATCTTGGAAAGTTGTAGCCATTAGGGCATTTCATTATTTGGTTTTATTTTCTTTTTTACTCTTGTATCCATGTCATATGCTATAGATTTAGAATCTAATATTTGTGAATATATATCACATATGTCATCTTTTGTAATCATCAAAGGTAAAATGAATGGAAGGTATGAGATTGTTAGTTAATTGTAACTGTAACACCTCAATATACATACCACAAAATATATAATTAGTCTATCATTATCATCTAATAACTTATCCTCAATATATACACAGAATAAAAATCACAACTCTATAACAAAAATCCAACACATACGCATAGAAATACACTTGCAAACACTTTGAATATAAATTTATACATTTTCATTTGCCATAAGGGCTTACACCTTTCAAAGAAGGGTCTTAGCTTCAATGATAAATTCCTGCTTCATACATAAACTTAATAGCAACAGGTAATAACTTCTAGGAAGCTTCAACACCTCGCACTGGCTCCAATTCACTTTCAACTAAGTCTTGGTTCATCTTCATCACCTAGAATTTGAGAATATCTAGCCCATAAAAAGGGAGTGAGCTTTGACGCCCAGTAGGAGATAAACTTAATCACTTTAAATATTTATGTTCAGTATGATTTATGTTCATGCAATGTCATGCCATGCCATGCATATAACTTAACATGTTTGGAACTCAGTTTATGAAATGCTTAATTTATAACCCATGTTAACCCAAGACAATCATAGTTGTTGAAATCAACACCTTTCGTTTATTTGTGTTAAACTCCACCTACTTATCTTAACACCTCCACAATTACTAGCCTCTAAGCACAGTAGGGCAAGTGGACATCTCTTACTTTTTAAAAACCTCCACATTTAACGGCCACCAAGCACGAAGGGGCAATTGGACACCCGTTTCTATTAAAGACTTCTCCACATTTTTGGGCCATCGAGCACGGACGAACAAGTGGACACCCATCAATCATTTCAACGTTTCCTCCACATTTACCGACCATTGCGAAAAGGCAATTGGGCACCTTTACCAAAATACCATTAACACCCCACATTTTTCGGCCTCTAAGCATGGAAGGGCAATTGGGCACTTCAATGCATGCGAAGCACTTTGACAACCACACACACATCCTCTTTTTAAATTCCATTATATTTGATCAAGAATTATCTGGATGCAATACGATGTGCAAGTTCTCAAGTGCTCACATTTAACCCAAAGCATAGTCTAATTTTACAAGTAATCGATACACAAAATTGGGGAAGTAATCTCCATCATCACAAATCACAATTCATTCTGCATATTTATTCATGAGGAATATCAAATGACATCTCAACATAAAACATGAATTAGTTCAACCCTCCTTTGATTAAAACCCCTTCCAACCCTTTGTACACATTAATATTACTATAAGATGATTTGCCCTTACAACAACTCTATAATTCACATTTCAACTGCAAGTCAAATAATTAGCCCAATTTCATGTTTTTAAAATCAATTGAGCAAAACCTCTCTTTATTGAATAAATTTCAAAACTAGGGTTTCAATAAAAATTGGGGATTTTCCTCATTTCTTTGTTAAATCCTCAAATCACCCCTCATAACTCATCAATGTACCCAAACAATTTACCATTAAAGATTTCTAACTCAAAATCAACTCAAAACCCCAAAATAAAACAAAATCACATCAAAACATAAATATTTATAGTTAAGAAAACCTCCTACCGCAAGTATGAAAGCCAACAAGGAAGACTCAAACAAGAACTCCAACCAATTCACAGTCCAACTGGTAAAGAGAAAGATCTTCAATCCTCCTTCACTAATCTTGCATGATCTAAGGTGGATCTTTGGTGTAATGAGATGAAATCAAAGGTTTTGTAGTTAGGGCTTTCAGACAAGAAGAGAGGAGTGAGAGAAAAGAGAGAAAAGTTAGAGAAAATGAGCAAAAAGTTGGTTTTAAACTTGCTAATCCCAAACGGACTGCTCGAGCGCAAGAAGTGCTGCTTGAGCAACCAGAAACAAAAGATATTACCGCTCAAGCGCAGAAATTGACACTCGAGCAAAGAAGACCAACTCCCAGAAGTTTTGCAGAGCTACAGTGAAAATACTTCACCACTCGAACGGTCCTGCCTACAAAACACCCAATTGCTGGGAACCATGATTTTACTCTTGAGCGACAAAGTCTTCGCTCAAGCGGCCCACCAATACAAGCTGTTACAGTAGCACTATTAACAAATGGGTTAATATTATTTATTTCGGGATGTTACAACCCAACCTTCATCACTACACGCATAGGTGGCACCCATTCATTGCTTTGTCAATTTAGGTACAAACACAATCTATATTGCTCGTATAAAGAGAGAACAAATTAATATAAATTTTATGAATCTAAATAAGTGATTATTAATGAAACTCACGTATATAGCAAAAAAAAAAAAAAAATCTCATAACTAAGTGATTACCAATTAATTAAGTTAAGCCTCACATAAACAATTTACAAAAAGAATAAATTCATCTTTAATATCAACATTTTCTTTTCTTTTCTTTTGATTAAAAAATCAATGAAGTTGTATGAGTTTTCAAAAATATATATATATATATATATCTAAGTTTATGATTCAATTTGTTTTGTTTGAGTTTTCAAAAAAAAAAAAAAAAAGAAATCTAAAAAATTTCAGAAATTAGTTTGGTGAAAAAAAACAAAAAAACTCATTCTTTTTATTTGATTTTCCCTTTTTTGGTAAATAAGTTTTTGAAAATGTGTTTTTTAGTATTTATTTTGTCAAACTAATTTCTAATTTTTTGAAAAAAAAAAAGTTAGAGCACAAATTCTAAAAACTTAACCAAACAGAATATATATATATTTGGAGCATGTATTTATTTCATTTTATTTTGTTTTTGTTTTTTTTTTTTGTTTTTTTTTTTCGTTTTGTGTATCATGGTGCTATAACCCTAAAACATATTCTAAGGAGAAAAAAGAAAAAGAAATGCATACCTATTTTCTATACTTGTCTCTATATAGTAATAACAAATCGATAACCTAATTAATTGGAACACTATTTTTTCCTTAAAAGCCTTCACTTTGAGGTGGGTTATCATGTAGGCAGTTGGTAAATTTTCAGGTAAATATGGGAGGGTCACTAGTCTTATTTTTTTTAGTACTCCTTCCGTCCTAAAATATTAGTCCCTTATTGTATTTTTTATTGCCCCAAAACATTAGTCCCTTCTCAAAAATCAAGAACTAAAATAATTTGAATTTCTCATTTCGCCCTTCTTTTAAATTCATTAACATTAATATACAAAAAAAGAAAAAGCATAATTATGATAATTGAATATTCCCCAAAGAATTTATTATTTTAATTTTAAATCAAATGGTAGTTTTAGAAAGTTAATATTTTTGAAGTATAATAATTGTACCATGAAAAAAAAGTTAGATTCCCTAAACTGGACCAATATTTTGGGACAAAGGGATTATAAGTTTTGATTCTAATTCTTAAAAATAGCAAATTATACATTAAACTTCGTTTGATTAGAACCAAAATTTAATTAAAAAAAATTAAGAAAATAAAGTGAAAGAACAGAAATAGAAAATAAAATATATTTTCTTGCAAGCATTTGATTTAAATGAAAATTTTGTACGAAAAAAATTTTAAATTTTAAAAGTTTAGTTACAAAATAACTCACACATTCAATTTTTATTGTATTTTCTTATGTTTTGTGCAAGAAACTAAAAATTAATTACAATGCTAGTATTGGATTGTACAATAAAATTAATTTTCTTCTACTTTACACCACTTTCAAACTAAACAAACTTGTAAAACTTCATTTTTTTTTTCTCCTTTCCTCACTTTCTACATACTTCATCCTAAACAAAATGATCCTTATAGTTTCGGTAAGTAATTTTATAGTTATGATTTTAATCTGGACGTCAATCAAACTGTTTAGATATATATATATATAATTTGTTATTTAACGTAAGTACTCAAGTATTTTATTAGTACCTGATATATATTCACAAGTTGTTAACTCTTTACTTTAAGTGTACTATTTTATAATTGTAAAAATATTCAAAACAATTATTTAAATAATTCTTATCTGTAAAATGATGGAATATTATTTGATATTTGAGTATATTTTGATCATATTGTAAATGATGAGAAGATTTACAAAAATTGTGATTTTGAACTGAACAGGAATGTGTTTTCATGATTCAATTTGGTTTGGTTATAAGATTTTTATGATTCAATTTGGTTATGAATTTATATAATCGTAATAGTGGTTTGTACTTGATTTACTTCAAAATCTAACCAAACCAAAATTTTCACCCCTAGTTGTAATCAGTTGTGCACAATCTTTTTCTTCTAAATTACATTAATCTCCTTTGACATTTGAAAAGTTGTCGACGCCAGAAAAGTTGCCAAAATAAAAAAAGTCATCGGAAAATTGGTCAGAAAAGTTATTGGCGATGGCGACTGGTGGCCATAAGTAGTGATCGGTGACAATAGGTAGTGGTGGTGAGGTGGAGAAATGTGTGATATGTAACAGATAGGTTGTTGAATGAGTAATATGAGTCACATTTTAACAGATAGTTAGTTTGGTCAATTTTAATAGATAGACAAATAATTGTCCTTTTGGATAAATTGTGTCATTTTGGCCTAAAGATATTAGAGTTTGGTTCTAATAGCTCAAAAGATTCCAAAATAGACTTATGACCTAAGCGCCCTAAAAAGAATGACACATTTAAAAAACGTTTAATAAGATAATAGTACATACATTATAATTGTAACGTCCCAAAGAAATTAACCCAACAAGACTCATATCTTCCATTTTTAAAAATATACGAATATAGAGCCTCATCATTAACATCATCAATCTCTAACATTTATATTCATTAAATTCTAGAGATTACAAAAAAAAAAAAATAATACTCCACATGCGATTATACGTTCAATATTCCTAAAATATGAATTTATAGCATGTGACACAATAAGTCAAGTGCCATTCAATGCCCTAAAGGGCTACAAATTTCAATGCTTAAACCTAATTTCACAAAAATAGTTTTTTGAACCCATACATGTAAAACCCTTGGATTGTCAAAATAATTATAACATAAGAAAAGAGTTTTGTGCTCTCAAAATGCATTCCACGCCTTTAACTCGGTGGGATTACCACATTCTTTCCTGTACAAAATTTCATAGGGTAAGCACAAAGTCCAGTAGGAAGATTTTAACAAAGTATATACATTTCATATAGTCTCTTGAGATAAATACATATGCCATGTCATGCTCAAAACATATATCACTATCTTTTGAAAATCTTATGCTCAACACAATTTTAGAACACAATAATTCAGTAACTTCAATGTAGTTCAAGGGGTGGTAAATATGACTCAGGTAATTCATAGGTTGGTGTCCACAAGTAGGCTTAACAAGCATTACCAATCTCCACTTTACCAGTTGCTAACTAGAAGGCACGCAGTACCTCATCCGCGTGTGTTGTCAGTCTTTCACCATGGATACTCAGACCAACTTAACCAATACCAACTACACCCCATATCTGGACTTACCAACGTATTTACCTCAAAACAAATCAAAATGATCTTATTTCACAAAACAATTCCTTTCTAAAAGCAATAATTTTCCAATGCAAGATTCAAAATCAATTGCAACAATGATTAAATGGAATGGCAATGCAAGACTTAACAATGCATTAATATAGTTTCATTTTCAATTTCCATCACACAATCTCCTATTGTGATCAACTTCCACATCTCTTATCAATGTAACATCATAATACATTTTTCAAGAGATAATATAACAATATCAGTAATACATATTCCATATATTAATAATCATCATTCTTAAAATTTGGTCTTTCCAAGACAAACAACAATAAGCTATTCCTCAAGCTTCCCAAATCCACAATTCTCATTTTTTTCTCATGATGGAATTTCATCATTTGATACAATTATAGAAATTTCTTCCATCATTTAATCACATAACAATTTAACAAGCATAAATTTCACAATATCACAACTTTTTTCCAAAATCCCCAACTAGGGTTTTCACCTATAAACTAGGTTTTTGCTCCATTTTTGAAAAGATTTTTCTAAAACAACACCCACACCTTAGAACATAGCTCATACTGTCAAAAAAAAAAAAAAGAAGAGAAAATCAACTTTTAATAACATCTAAGGTTCATCAACCCAAAATTATAATCCAAACATGTATGAAATACTTCAAACAAGCATAGACTTGCAAAACATATATATAACTCAAAGATTATCCTTAGTTCAAGCTTGGAAGAGGAAGGAGACAAAAACCCTAGAACTTAACGACGGTGAAAACTCGATTCAATCGGTCTAAACGTAGCCTTCGTCGCCCTCTTTGATTTGGTGTAAAAAGCCCTCCCAAATTCTTGAAGATTTGAGCTAAATCTTAGAGAAAAGTTTGGATTTAAGTGTGTTTGTAGAGAGAAGGAAGAGAAAAGATGAGTATATATATATAGAGAGAGAGGGAAAGAAGTGAAAAGGTGTCCAAAACATGTTTTTGGCATTAATTTTGAGAAAAAGAGCTCGAAATTTGAGACAGATGTGCCGAAATCTACATGAGCGGTTTAAATTTCACACGAACGGAATACCAATCTGCACGAGTGGATTTTGATGCCTCCACGAGCGAATTGCTCCAGAGAAATCCCATAATTTTCACAAAAAATCCGCATGAGTGGAACCCAAATTCGCATGAGCGATTTTGCCCATAAATTTCCCAGCACACTCTGTGTGATTCCGCTCGAGCGGTCGCCCAATTCGCACGAGTGGTTTTGCCCAGAAAACCCATAATTTGATTTCACATCCCAAAACAAGTTCTAATGCTCAAAACTCAAAATTTTTAACCCGAAAAAGTTAAGAGATGTTAAGTAAGAGTAGAAAAGAAATCTCAATGACTTAAAACGATAAACAAAACACCGAAAGTAATGTGCACTATCTTACTACTCAATATTAGTCAAGTCTAAGACCTGGGACATCACAATAATAATGTCACATTGTCACAATTTGAGAATGACATATTTGCGAAAAGTTTAACAAGACGACAATGCACTAATATCCCATTGTCACATTTTAAAAAGAATGATACATTTGATCAAAGTTTAAAAAAAATAATAGTGCATACATTAGAATGATGTCTCATTGTCACATTTAAAAATGACATATTTGACAAAAATTTAATAAAACAATAGTGCACACATTAGAATGATATGTCATTAAGAACAACACACATTTGGTAAAAATTTAATAAGACGATAGTGCACAAATAAAGTATATCCACATTTGGAATTTCCAAAAAATATAATAAAGTGACCTCACGGTGTACTTTTTCAATTTCAATGGGACTTAATTGTCTACGATAAAATTCATGGAACTTTTGAATATATATATTTTTTTAAGATAGGACTGCTGATAAACTTCTCAAAAAGACAAATATTATTAATTTTTTTTATAGGTACCTGAAACCTCTCTAGCTTTGTACTCCAAATGAGTGTGCCGAATTTTAAAGTGATCGTGATCCTCTCCATTTTAAAATTGTAATGAAGAATTTTCATTGTATTATCTAAGGATTTGCAATGATTTTTTATAAATATAAAATATTAATAAATTTTTATGATTAATTTACAATTCTTAAATGATATAATGGATATCCTCTATTATAACCATGAAACAGAGAGGACATCAATCCCAAAATTATAGCAAACAATAGATATATCTAAATGTTATATAAATTTATTAATAAATTATGTAATAATGAAATTTTAGTATTTAAAATGAGATTCAATTATATGATAGGTATCACATTAATAAGTAATAAATATGTATTAATTTGTATATCAACTCATTGCAACTTATGGAAGATTACCTGTCCCATGTTTATGAGGCACATTGATTATTATCCAATCCAATGAGATGTTAATTTTCTTCATGGAAGAGAAGGTCTAGCATGAAAGATAAAAGCCAGCTAGGTTGCCAAGAATGACTTGCTTAGAAACCACACAAGCAGTGCTCTCTCTCTCTCTCTCTCTCTCTCTCTCTCTCTCTATATATATATATATAGCAGTACCTTGTATCCAGTCCAATAACTCTAGTCTAGTTATTGGACTGGATGCGTTGTTTGAGTTCATGGAGCCTATTACTAATCCCATTTTAATCTAAGCAATTCATTTTTTAGGTCATTTTATATAGATTTTACGCTCAAAGAGGAAGGTCGATCTGATATTGTAGCCATATAATTTTATCACATTTGTCTTTAAAAATGAACGATAGAAATTATTTTGAAAATAGATCGTACATTTTTTCGGAAACAAATGTGATAAAATTATGTATTTATGTATATCGGATCGACTTAATCTTTTGTGTACGCAATCTACATAAAGCGACCTAAAAAATAAACAACTTGAATGACCAAATAGGACCCGTGATGAGTTCCATGAGCCCAAACATCGGCCCAAACATTGCCGTCCAGTTCACTAACTAGATTGAAGATAAGCCATATATATATATATTGTGGGAGCCTGAAATAGGTTTGTCCCACATCGGTCTGAGAGACATCTACAACCTATTTTATAAGTTGACCAACTCCTTCTAACTAGCATGAGGTCTTTTCTAAAGAAGAACAAAACTGTGAGGCTCCGGCCAAAGCGAACAATATATCAAGTCTTGTTAATGAAAACCCTTGGATGGATTAGGCAAGCCATCCTTGGCTACCAACAAAGACTTTTTATCCTCATACAAAACCTCTCTTCCTCACCACCACTCTTTGTACTCTTCATTGCACTACACCAATTATCAGTTACAACATCCATATATATAGGCAATAAGTATGAAGAGATTAGATTCCCTTTGCCACTTACATTTATCAACCTTTTCACATTTACAGCATTATTTTAACATTTGTAATTTATCTTTGGTTATTTCTTCCACAGAAGATTTTTCAGTTATCATTAAACCCTGTAAGGGAATATATTCATGCATTGAGCATATTGATTGATGAACTTGCACTGAATCATTTGTCTGGCTTTTCAAGTAGGAATATGGTCAGAGGTAGCTCAATCATTAGGCTGCCATGCGCATAACTTAAGGTTCCTATTATTATTATTATTATTTTTCAATTCTTATTATTAAATGCTCTAAGTTTTCTAAGATTCAATAAGGATTTCATTTTAATATTTAGGTTAAGATCTCTAAGAACCTTGGACCGGTACTATGGGTGGTAAGTAGCGATATCTGCCTTGAGAACTTTTGATCCGCACGAACCTAACCATTTCCCACCAATAAATATCAAATATAAGTCAAACAAGGAGAGTTCTCGCATTGTGAGAGTGAAAACTACATCGCTCGGTTTAGAGACAAAGATTGTCTAACTAATTTTATTTATGGCTTTTTTATTGACCATGATGCTATTATGATTTCAAATAGTGGTATGAGACGATGTAGTAGTGTTGATCATGACATAATAGTATCAAGAATATCGATCAATACATATAAAAATTGAATGTCACAATCGTGAATTTTTTTATTTAATTTTTTTTTATCGACAAATTTTTTTTTTTAATAAATTATTAACCACAAAAACAATAGTTTTATAGCTTTTTGTAGATAACAAATCAACTTTATTAGTTGTGAACTGGTTGATATAGTAGTGAATAGACTATGAATTGATACCTGTCGGATGCTGAAGAATTTTTTTTATTTATTTTTATTTTTTTCAATATTTGAAGTTATATCAGTTAAAATTGACCAAAATTCAATTTTCGGTACAAATGAATTGACCGAAATATTATATTTAAATACTTTGAGCATTAGAGGATAAGTGTTTAAAAAAAAACACATTTTGTAAAAAAAATAAAATAAAATAAAATAAATTAGGAAGGTAGTCATTTATTGAACTACTTTCACCATTTTTTAATTTATTCTCAATATGGGATTCTACAAATTTTTATAAAATTTGTTAAAATCTCTTGTGAATCACCATTTATACCAAACTGACAAAATAGAACCCTAACATATGATTTATTTTAGTTCCTCAACTTACAAAATTGAAATGCTAGGTTCAGTGCAGTGCCATATTTTTCCTCAACTTGACCGAACCTAACCGGTTACACCCTTACAGAATATTTATTCATTTAGCACCTTACAACAATAAGAGTTTACCAACCAAACGTTTTTGTTCATAAAAGTAAAAAAAATTGTTGCAAAAGAATATTTGAGAATCAATTTTTGTCGTCACAAGGATATTTTAAAAAACAAAATTAACGACAAAATTAAAAAAATGTCACTAAAAATATAACAATGATTCTTTTGGAAACAAAAATATTTAGTTCCTAAAAAAAAATTTTATTCCAAAATTTTATTTCTAAAATCTAAAGTTTTATAGTGACACGAGCTTTGACATTCTGCATACTAGAAGTGGGAGGTTATCACTTCAACATGGGAGAAGAACCAAAGGAAAAGCTATTTTATGAATAAATTCAAGAATTGGAAGATATGATCTTGAAAACCTCAAAGAGATGGATTGAGTTGAGACACATCTTCCAGTTAACTTTATGAGCTCATTATATTCCAGTGCTACTATCATCCAAAGTTGATGTATGCCCCCCTCGATGACTCTGAGCTTTTTTTTTTGACTTTGTTCTATTTTGACTTCATATATTCAACTCTCTTCTGTGAAAATCTTCTGTGGGAAACTTGTTGCTCTGCAACTTTTCTGCTTATTATTCCAAACTTCTTCAGTTAAAAAGTAACCAAACAAGGCCTTACATTCTGTAGCATCTACTTTTTATCCTCTTGAATGGCAAGTGTACCATGCTTATCAGAAAGGGTATGAGTGCGTGAACAGTGCTTGACCACCTCACCATCCCTCTTATTTCTTTTTGTTAAGAATGTTTGTTTCAATGTATAAGATTTATCTCAAAAATATTTTAGGTATTTTTCATTATTTGGTTGAATATAAAGCAGGTCAAATGATTTATCAATAAAAATTTCGTAAATCAATTTTTATGAAGTTCACTCTTAGTGACGATTCATTCTAGCATATTTGACATTTTCAAATAGGTAATCATACTGCAATAATTGTTTGATAGCCTATTGAATTAGAGTTATGCTTCTAGACAATAGAAATTTGTGTTTCATGTGTCAATCAAACGCGGGAAAATATATATTTTTTTTCTTTTTGCAAAATCAGTTTACATGAAGAAAAAAAAAATTGTGTACAAAAGTTAGTTTATTAATTAAAAGTAAATCTACAAAGAAGGTCAATTTTTTTTAAAAAAAAAATTGATTGGCACACTATTTATTTTTTACTTTTTTCATGGTTTTTTTTTTAACGTGAGTAAAGTTTGTTTTTTTTTTTTTTTTTTTTGGCAAGAAATAAATTTGCTAAATGACTAAATTCTTTTTTAGCAAAATGAACATATTTAGACGTTAAGGTATTTTTTTAGTCACAATCAAATGAAACATAATGGCAAATTCTGCTCTAACTTAAATTAATGTATTTGGTTTAGTGGTTATGTAATATCACCTTGTGATATGAGGTTGTAGACGTCACATGTGATGAATTCCTTCGTAATAACAATGTTCATTCTTCAAAATATTACTTATGCACCTCAAATATATTTTAAACATTTCTCAGATAAATACATAATGTATATTACAATATTTTATAATCATTTTGCACTTTTTATAATATAATTATTACATGAATAATATTTTAATGTTTAAGTTATAAATTATATAACCTTTTAATATAATTAATGTTATGTTACATATTTTTCATTATCTTCTAATAACTTATTCATATATATGATATATGATAAACTTGTAAGAATATAAAATTTTTAATATGTTTCAAGCTTGTTGTGTCTTGAATTTTTTTCAATTAACATATTAACGTATTCGTATCATATCTGTATCGTGTCGCGTATTTTTGTCTATGCTACTTACAAAATCACCCTTCTGAAAACCGTTATGCTCTACATTATTAATTAGTGAGCCTACTTTGGGGACAATTTCAGTGATTCAAACTGTTTATTTTGTAGGATTCATTGAATAAAATATTCATATAAAAAATTAAGATAATCAGACATTAATAATTATATGTTTGAATCACATTTGTTTTTTAAAAAAAAATTGATGACAAATATAATTTAAAAAATAACCATCCATTTTTTGTAGAATAAATTTGATTCAAACATATAGCTACTGATATTCGATCATTTTGATTTTTTTTCATGAATATTCTACTCAATGAATCTTCAAAGTGAACAGTTTTGATTACTAAGGTTGGTACCCAAAACGGACCCACCAAAACTAAACGCTCTCTCAAGTTGAAATGGTCAACTTGAGAGAAGCCACACTCATTCCTTAGGTTCTTCTATGGAATGATCATTCCCTTATAATGGTAAGTAATGATTCTATTTGAAAAATAATTTCTTTTAGTCAATCAAATATTAGAATGAATATTTTGATAGAATAATAATTTCATATAGTTTTTCTGGTTTAAACCCGACCCATTTGACTTTTGGATTCAACTCTCTTCTCCTTATATAGTTGCTCTTGCCTTGTTTTCCACTATTTCTCCTTGAATTTGGTTATTGGATTGTATTGGTTGCGTTTGGAACAAGCTGATAGCTTGGTTTTCAAACTTTTGTTGTCCAAAATTTTGCTCTTATGCTCGAGCATCACTTCTTGCGTTCGAGCTATTTTGTGAACTCTCAATACTTTTGTAGGTCTGTAAAAGTACTGGGAAGTGTTATTCTCCGTTCGAGCGAAACTTCTTGCGTTCAAGCGGTCTTAGCTCAAGCGGCCCTTATTGAGCTCGAACGTTGGTCTTCTATCTGTAAAAGTACTACGAGTTTATATTTCACGTTCGAGTGTCAACTTTTTGCACTCGAGCGGTCACATCTTCTATGTCTTACGCTTGAGCATCACTTCTTGCGCTCGAGCGAACTGCGCGTATATCAGTTCGTAAAAGTCACTTTTTAAATGACTTTTTCATTTCACTCTCTCTCTCTAAATTTTCCCTAGGTCCGCTCGCTCTCTAAAACTCACATTCTCTCTTCTAAAACACCTAGATCCATTGATTTCTTTACCCTATCCCTTTGAGAAGAAGGTAGAGCTCACTTACAGCTTCATTTTCATCCGAACAAAGTTAGGTTTTGATGGTATTGAGGTCTCTTCTCTCTCTCTCTCTCTCTCTCTCTCTCTCTCATCTTATAAGCTTGAGGTAGGGATTCTCCACTCTTGTACAAGTTTTACCTTAGTTATTTGCTATTTCAAAGGATTATAGTGGTTTGTGTTGTTTTGGTAAAACCTAGGGTTTGAAATCAAAATGATAAAGAAGGGTTTTCAAATGGTCTCTTGAAAAAGCTTGTGGGTATGAAATTGGGATTGATATATGTTGAAATGAGGCATTTCCCACATTGAAATTGATTTTCAAAGAAGAAGTGGTTTTTGCCTAAAAATGTGAATGTTTGATATTGTAAAGAGAAAATTAAATTGATATGGAAATTGTGAAATTGAAATGATGATAATGATGAGAGTGGAGTTGGATATGTATTATCACTCCCATTTTGAGATTGTGGGAAAGGGTATCTTTAATGAAATTTATTTATCTGTTTAGAGATATCAGTTTTGGGAAAACGGTGGAGAATAGCTATGAGTGATGTAAAAATTGCATGAGAATTAGGTGAACTAAAACTAATTTCTCATCCATGTGTATTGAACATTATTGCTTATTTACTACATTGAAAATGTATATGATATTGAGAAAAATGGGTGAATGTTGAAAAGAGGTATGTATCGCCAAATCAAGTTGGCCTATGTGTTCAAGGTGTAAATATAAAAAAAAAACCCCATGTACATAGGTGCCGGTTCCGCGGACAAAATATTTGTAAAATAGCAATATTAATGCTTGTATGGGCTACATTTACATGGGTGCCGTTTGATGGTTTCCCGTGGACGAAATATCTGTGAAAGGTTGTACTGGTTTGAGATTTCCCTATGTTTTCTATTGTAGAAGGCATGATTTTGAGAATTGTGATATAAACTTGGCATGGCATGGTTTTTGGAAAGAAATGTGAAATATTTTGGCATGGGCATTGCATATGCATAAAGCCTTATGGCTTTATTAAGATTGATACATTGTGTTGTAGCATTTATATTGGGCTTTGGCTCACCCTATGTGGGAAAAACATTTTCAGGTGCTGATGATATGTCTCCACCAAGGACTTAGCTTGAGAGGACTATGGAGCTGAAGGCTCATTGTCATATTTTTGTAGTTAATTTTATACAAGCCTAGGGCTTTATCTGTATCAATCTTAAGACTCACTTTTGATGTATCCAAGCATTGACTTCGAAAGATATAAGCCTTTAAGGCATATGATTATTTGTTTAGCTTTTATTTCTTTTCACTATCTTGTAACACATGCTATAGATTCAAAATATATTGTTTATGAATTTATATTGCATATGTCACCTTTTGTATATCAAACTCTGATTAATGAAAGCTTATCAATTCAATTATTTTGCTATTTATTAGTTGTTATGAGATGGGTATAGTGTAATTATTTCGGCATGTTACAACTTGGTATCAGAGCGTACCGGGTTTGAATACTTTGGGTATGTGTGAAGTGGTTCTTACCATAATGGGTTTATCTCACTTGATAGAGATGTTTGTATGTTTGTAATGCTATGTGATAACATTCTTATGTGATTATATGAGTATGAGATTTAATTCCTAAGATACTGAATGGGTCTATCGGTTTCGAAAAGTCCTATTAGAAGAGCACTTGATCACTGATGTTTCTAATTGAAACTCTGGCAATGCCACAGGACGACCATTATCTAGGAAGGGTATTCGTAT
This sequence comes from Camellia lanceoleosa, assembly GCA_025200525.1. Taxonomy (NCBI): domain Eukaryota; kingdom Viridiplantae; phylum Streptophyta; class Magnoliopsida; order Ericales; family Theaceae; genus Camellia; species Camellia lanceoleosa. The sequence goes on along the minus strand of CM045772.1, from coordinate 83,653,220 downwards.
GTGTTTCTGTGATTATGTGCTCATATGAAGTGAATTACTGTTGTCCACCGCATTAGGACGCGAGTGAGTTAGCTTTGACACATTTGTAAATGTGCTAATATCTTTTGTTACCTTCATTAGGATGTCAGGATGTGGTCGCGGTAGTAGCCATGGTAGGCCTAGATGGTAGGAGGTATCGATACCTGATAATATTCCGACACAAAATGAGGGAGTTGGTCAGGCCAATGTGGCCGAACCAACAGGTCAGCAGCCTATGGGCGCCTTAGCCCGTGAGATGGCTGGAGCATTGCGGGAATCCATGGACATTCTCAGAGCTGAGAATCAAGTCCAGGCCTATGTTGCTGAGATGGGGCTGTTTTTTCTTAAGCGAAAGTTTTTTTGATCGAATTTGGATGAGTTTTGATGATCCTACGGAGCCACTGAAGGTAGATGAATGGCTAGAGCAGATAGTGAAGACGTTTGAGATGCTTGGCATTGAGGACAACGGACTGAAAGTGACCTTGGCATCCTTCTAGCTAAAGGGAGATATGGGTTAATGGTGGAAATATGTGCATGGGCGCATTGGAGTGACTTAGGAGGCTTTTTTCAATGCCTTCCAAGACAAGTTCTTACCTTCCATGGTTAGAGAGAAGTTGAGGGAACAGTTCTTATAGCTTAAGTAGCTCAACATGCCTATCGTTGAGTTTGAGGCAGCCTTTACCAGCCTCTCTAGGTTTGGACCAGAGTTAGTTACGACAAAGGAGTGTCGTTGTGTGAAGTTCGAGAAAAGGTTAAGGACTGGGCTTCTTTCCAAGGTAACCGGTTCAATGATTAGAGATTACAGGTGACTTGTAGAGTCGGCGGCTCATCTTGAGACCATGATGCAAATGGAGGAGGAGCAGATGAGGGGCTCTAAGAGGAGTCAAGATGTTCAGGGGGACAGTAAGAGGCAGAGGGGTTTTAACCCACAATAGTCCCAAGGAGCTCAGTTGAGGTCCACTTTTCCACTACCAAGTTTGGGTTCTGAGAGAGGTGGTCAGAGAGATTTCACTTACTTTAAATGTGGTCAGTTAGGCCACAAGTCTCCAACTTGCCTGCTGAGGGGATGAGGGTAGCGGTCTACATCATCTTCGACTCGTTCTCAGAGCCAAAGTCAAGGGAGAGGGCAGCCCCCTACTTGTTATCAATGCGGGTAGGCAGGGCACTTGAAAAGGTTTTGCCCTCAGTTGGATGGCACACCTAGCGCGTCTGGTTCAAAGCAGGCACAGAGTCACCAGCCTGCACAGTCAGTACAGGCCTTGAGGACCAATTAGGGAGCCTCTTCGGCTCAGTCAGTACACTAGATGTATGCTCCGAGGGATGAGCAAGTGAAGCAGAGACCTTCAAGGCGTATGTATGCTGTTACTACACCAGACTTAGTGCCAGTACCTTTAGTTGTGAGAGGTACTTTCTTATTATGCAATTCTATTGCCAATGTGTTAATTGATACGGGTGCATCCCATTCATTCATCTCGTTTGCATTTGCATTAGCATTGGGGTTAGAGTTGGCTCGATTAGAATCTCTACTCAGTGTAGAGTCACCTATTGATGGTGAGATTGTTTTGGAATAGGGGTGTCGGGGTTGTGAGATAGAGATTGCCGGTCGTCGACTTCCTTTTGCTTTTGTAGTGATTGACATGTCGAGTTTTGATACTATTTTGGATATGGACTAGTTGTCATCGTATTGGGCTGTCATAGATTGTTACCGTCAGAGGGCTACTGTATGTACCTTGAGCGGTGACTATGTTTATTTCATGGGGGATAGAGTCGATAGAGCTTTATCACCAGTGTATGATTTGTGGTTGGAATGAGCTTAGTTGTCTTCTTACGACCTTCTTAGATAGTGAGTGTGACGAAACCCGGGTAGCATCGGCTCTCTTTGCCAAAAAAAAAAAAGGATGGTGCCTTACGACTTTGTATTGATTACCGAAAATTGAACTGGGTAATTGTTATGATCGAGTCCCCAATGCCTCATATAGATGATTTGTTTGATTCGTTAAAGGGGTCTTGTTGTTTCTCTAAAATAGACCTGAGATCGGGTTATCACCAGTTGAGGGTAATGGAGGAAGATATTTAGAAGATGACATTCCATACGCGGTATGAGCATTATGAGTTTCTAGTGATGCCTTTTGGGCTAACCAATGCACCCGCCATATTTATGGATTTGATGAATCGGATCTTTTGCGAGTTCCTAGACCATTTTGTAGTGGTCTTTGTTGATGATATTCTGATTTACTCACCCTCCGAGGAGAAACATGAGGAACACTTACATGTTGTGCTTGAGTTTCTTAGGGCCCATAAACTATAATGCTAAGTTTGGAAAATGTGAATTCTGGTTGAGTGAAGTAAGGTTCTTAAGCCATGTGGTATCCGAGGAAGGAGTGACTCTAGATTTATCCAAGATAGAAGTTGTACAAGATTGGGAACAACCTAAGAATGCCTTTGAGATCTGTTGTTTACATAGAAAGACTTGAATTTGAAGTAAATGAGGTAGATGGAGTTTATAGAAGATTATGACTTTGAGTTACATTATCATCTAGAGAAGGCTAATGTTGTGGCTGATGTCTTGAAAAGGAAATCCATTGGTAGTGTAGCAAGTATTGCCATTCGGGAATGGAAGATGTTGGGTGCTATTGGTGAGTTTGACCTATATCTTGGTGAGTCCGTTAAGTCTGCAGCCTTGTTTTCAGTAGTTGCACAACGTATCCTTGTGATCCAAGTTATAGAAGCACAGACGGGTGACCTTGAGGTAGAATCACTCCGGGAGAAGATCTCTAGTGGAAAGGTAGAGAAGGGCTTGAACGTGTATTCTGACTCAAGTGTTAGATACCTTGACCATTTTTTAGTACTGGAGTCTTGTTGAGAGGAAGTACTCCAAGAGTTTCACCATTCACACCTTACGGTGCATCCGGGAGGCACAAAGATATATCATGATCTTAGTCGTCAGTTTTGGTGGAAGGGGATGAAAAATGATGTAGCCGTGTTTGTGTCGAAGTGTATTACTTGTCAATAAGTGAAGGCTGAACACCAGAGACCAACAGGTTTGTTACAACCTTTGCCTATAGCCGAGTGGAAGTGGGAGCATGTCACGATGAATTTTGTGGTGGGTCTTCCAAGGACTCAACGGGGTAATGACGCCATTTGGGTGGTAGTTAACCGATTAACCAAGTAAATGCACTTTGTACCTATGTGCACAAATGACTCGATAGATTTTCTAGCCGACCTTTACATTAGGGACATTGTTCGACTTCATGGGTTCCTTGTGACTATCGTTTCGGATAGAGATCTACGTTTTACGGCTCGGTTGTAGCAGAGCCTACAGAATGCCTTGGGCACTAGGTTGACTTTTAGTACGGCCTATTATCCTTGGACTGACGGGCAGTCTGAGCGCACTATTCAAATCCTTGAGGATATGTTTCGGGGTTGTGTCCTTGAATTAAGGGGTCGTGGGAGAGGCACTTACCCTTAGTGGAGTTTGCTTATAACAACAGCTTTCAGTCGAGTATTGGTATGGCATCATTTGAGGCCTTGTATGGCCGATCGTGTAGATCTCCTATGTGTTGGGCTGAGGTGGGCAATGCACCTATGTTGGGTGCAAAGTTAGTCCAGAAAACAGTGGAGAAAGTTGCACTTATCGTTAAAAGGTTGGTCACGGCTTAGAGTCGTCAAAAGAGCTATGCTGACCGTAGGAAGAGACCATTATCCTTTGAAATAAAAGATCATGTCTTCTTGAAGATATCACCGAGATGGGGTTTAATGAAATTTGGGAAAGTAGGAAGTTATCTTCTAGATTTATTGGGCTTTTTGAGATCCTAGAGCGGATTGGAGAGGTAACTTATCGCTTGGTCTTGTCGCCATAACTTTTTGGGGTTCATGACGTGTTTCATATTTGTATGCTCTAGAAGTATGAGCCAGATCCATCACATGTGTTAGACTGGATCGAGTTAGAGGTAGATAAGGATACCTCTTATGAGGAGAGACTTGTGAGAGTCTTGGATACTCGAGATCAAGTCTTGCGAGCCAAAACAATTCCTTTGGTGAAAGTGTTATGGAAACACCACGGGGTTGAAGAAGCAACTTAGGAACGTGAGTTAGAAGTCCATGAGAAGTATCCACGGGCTTAAACTTGGTTTTAAATGTTTGGTTTAAATTTCAAGGATGAAATTCCTTAAAGGGGGAGGTTATAGCGTTTCTGGTTTAAACCCGACCCGTTTGACTTTTGGATTCAGGTCTCTTCTTCTTATATAATTGCTTTTGCCTTATTTTCCACTATTTCTCCTTGAGTTAGGCTATTGGGTTGTATTGGTTGCGTTCGGAACAGGTTGGTAGCTTGGTTTTCAAACTTTTGTTGCCCAAAATTTTTCTCCTATGCTAGAGCATCACTTCTTGCGCACAAGCGGTCTTTGTGGACTTTCAGTACTTTTGCAGGTCTACAAAAGTACTAGGAAGTGGTATTCTACACTCGAGCAGTCTTGGCTCGAGCGACCCTTATTGTGCTCGAGCATTGGTCTTCTGTCTGTAAAAGTATTGGGAGTTTGTATTTCATGCTCGAGCGTCAACCTTTTGCGCTTGAGTGGTACATTTTTTTGTGTCTTACGCTCAAGCGTCACTTTTTGCGCTTTAGCGGACTGCGCGTATATCAGTTCGTAAAAGTCACTTTTTACGTCACTTTTTCATTTCACTCTCTCTCTAAACTTTCTAAAAACCGTAGATCTATACTCTCTCTCTAAAACTCACATTCTCTCTTCTAAAACACCTAGATCTATTGACTTCTCTACCTTATTCCCTTTGAGAATAAAGTAGAGCTCACTTAGAGCTTCATTTTCATCCGAACAAAGTTGGGTTTCGGCAGTGTTGAAGTCTCTTCTCTCTCTCTCTCTCTCGTCTTATAAGCTTGAGGCAGGGATTCTCCACACTTTTGTATAAGTTTTACCTTAGTTATTTGCTACTTCAAAGGATTATAATGGTTTGGGTTGTTTTGGTAAAGCCTAAGGTTGGAAATCAAAATGATAAAGAGGGCTTTCAAATGGTCTCTTGGAAAAGCTTGTGGGTATAAAATTGGGATTGATATATGTTGAAATGAGGTATTTCCAACATTGAAATTGATTTTCAAAGAAAAATGGGTTTTTGCCCAAAAATGTGAATGTTTGAGATTGTAAAGAAAAAATGGAATTGATATGGAAATTGTGAAATTGAAATGATGATAATGATGAGGGTGGAGTTGGATATGTATTATCACTCCCATCTTGAGATTGTGAAAAAGGGTATTGTAGCTGGTTTTTCGTGCTCTTCGAAGGGGTTTAGTCTCCTCAGATACGACAGCCCTACAGTTTAGACTCCTATGCTTTTGAATCTAGTTTTACAAGTGCAATGTGAAATAGAAAAATGAATGGGAGTCCAAATATGGCAAATATTTAGAAAATCCATTTATCATCAAAGATGCTAGAAATGGACCGCATTGCAAGATTTCAAAGTTGCCACCTAAATATTTTTAGAAAATTTAGGAAACCTGTGACTCGTGCCAAAGGCTACTTGTCCGTCATAACCAAAGTGTCTTGGCTCATGAACTTAGATATGAGAGGGGAAGGTCATGAATTGAGCACCCTCCTTACCCGATCAAAGATCGGCCTCCACTAACCATGATGTGATTTTTATGGACTGTATATGCTTATGTTTTGATTATTATGCTAACTTACTATATGAGGCACACAAGTATAGACTACGTCACCCACTTTGGAATGCTTTGATTTCTTGTTTGTTTGAAAAGAGATTTGAATATGTGCAACTTGAAAAAGTGAGCTCACATGTACACTAATCAAAGTCATTCCAACTTAAGCGAAATAGCTTTCATCCACAGGCATTCAAAGATGTATTTCAAATAAGCACATAGCCTCAGGGTGGTATGCTTGACATGACAACACAAACACATGTAATATGGTAAAGCAAAAATGCTCACTTAGTACTCAATCGAGGCGAGCCACAGAAAAGAATATAGTTAGAAAAATATATGATCCTAATATGCAAAGTGACTAATGCAACACATACAAAATGCAACAACTAGGTTTAGCTTTATTTATCATGTCATATGAATCAACTCAAAGCATGCAACAACGCACGTATTCAAGTAAGTAGGAAATGACAATGACAGTAGAATGATGAACCGAACTCAATGCATGCAAAAATAAATACAACGCATGGCAATGATATGAAACGAAAAATATGATACTATATGCAACCACAGTAAGCATGTAAATAAAAGGGAGAAAGAAATAGGGATGGAAAACATACAAAATAGTACAAATTTTCCATCGCACAAGAGGGTCCGAATGAATGTCCTAATTAACTAATTTTTACAACATAAGTGAATGAATTAATTAACTAATTATTACATGTTCGAATGAAACCAAAGCAATTAATTAGTTACAACATATGAATCTAAAAGTTGTTAATCTAATGGATTCGAATGGGAGGTGAGAAACCGCATGCGCACCAACAAAGAATGTCCTTCGGAGCCTCTCTTTTTGCTGCCAAGAACAACTTTGTTTGCAGTAAAAAAATTGTTCTGTTTTGGCCTCAGATTCTGCTCTGTTCTACTGTAAAAATGCCATTGCCTGTACAAAATAGGTGGTTGGCGGCCCTCAGAAGTGGTCAGCCATACTTTTGAGGAATACCCTCCTGCAATAGAGCTGAAACAGAGTGTTTCCAAGAGATGTTTATCCTCTCTGACCTTCTCTATCATGAAGATGATCAAGGGAGAAGTAGATTCGATTCTCAAATCATCAATCATTGTAAATTTGTTGCATGATGATCTTAGAAGTAATTGCACAAGAGCTCAATAAAATGAAACAAAAGACAAACAACACCTCCTCTATATCATGGAGTTATCTCAAGGGAGGGGGTAGACTTGCTTCATGAATCATCAAACATCATTGAAATAATATGCAATGATTCAAGATGCAATAGGTTCAGCATAACGTCTGACTAAACCTAACGAAAATTTATTATCTTTTTACCTCTTTTACTCCTATTTTATTAGCCTTTTTACTTTCCCTTTTCCATTTTCTTATCTTTTTTTTCTTTTTTGTCCAAAGGTGATGATTATGTCCACAAAGTCCAAAAGCAATAAAGAGTAGCAAGCATGACTTGACCTGAGAAATGAGCTTTTCAAGCCTTTTCTACGGGGGGAAATTACAAAGGAAGAATCAACCCCGTTTACAAGCGATAATGAGTTCAGAGTCCAAACTCGAAATGAGCGATAATGGCTCTAAATCCAAACTCAATAATGAGCTATAATGACTCTTTCCTTTATGATTTCCATGGGTCTAACTAGAAAATTAGTCCTTTAGAAGTAAATACATCGACGATAAAGGGAAGTGTCAAACAAAAGATCATACTTAGCATATGAGAGATGTAATGCCCTGGTAATGAACATCAGAAGAGATTAAACCATTTAGCATGAGGGGTCTCTTTCTTATGCCTTGAGTAGTGATCTATTGTTTTATACACCTCTTAATCAAAAGAAACAAAGAAATGAGGGAGGTTGTAGATTATGAATGAACAAGTAGGTGGTTACAATGGTGCGAATATGTACATGAAAGCCAAAAAAAAAAAAAAAAAAAAAAAGGACAGAAAAAAGGCTATTTACTCAAATGGATTGGAAGTTATGGCCTATACACCAAATCCATGAGAACTTACAATAACACGAGTATAATACTCAAAGCATAATTTAACACATTAACAAGCACTGAAACAACAGAAAAACAGTGCTGAAAATCAAGTTTTAGAGGTGGAAAAAGTGAGCAAAGATGGAATAAAACCAAGGGATTTCAAACAACCAACAAACCTAAGGAAGAGTGGCTAACCCCTCCTCTTTTTTGTGACTTTAAATAACATATTTTAAGCCTCAAGATACTTTGAAAATAGCAAGTAAACACAAGGAAAAGAGAGAGGGAAAAGATGGTGAAAGAGCTCAAAGATTCCCCTTTAAAGAGAGGAACAGCTTCTTAGTTCACAAACCACAAGTTAAGCACTCTTAAGTAGCTGAAATTGTGTTCAAGAATCTCAGCAAAAGCCTCAAGTTTTAAGCTTAGAAGGTGCATGTATAGTGTATGTATATTGCAAGAAAAGAGGGAAGTGTGTTGGACACGTTATAGCTCTTAGCCAAAATTTTCTAACCCTAAACCATGAAAGGGGGCTTGTATTTATAGAAAAATGCCATCTCATGTCAAAAATATCTATAAAGAGACAGTTGGTGCAAGGCATGCACATGAGGACAATTGGTTGCTGCAAATTATCTGCCTACGCTAAACATGGTCACCCGACCATGAAGGGGTACGGCCGGCTACCTGAAAATGGCCTGCTCGCCACTTATTGGCCACCTCTTCTTTGAGTGGTTAGGCTAGAAAAAATAAGGATTTGGTTCAAACAGGGTGCAAGGTTTAGGTTTTAAAGCTTGAAACTGAAACCTTTCGCTGAAGAAATTGAATGAATGTACAGCGTAATATTTCATCATCGAGTGTTCAGCGTGAGGTGCCCAAGTCTTAAGGGCGGTCAAAATGGAGTGTCTACAGTTGATCCTCTTTGACAGAGCTTGATGTCATAAAATGACTTGAGTGAATGTCAAAACCCAAAGATGACCCATTTGACAAGGCCATAAGACTTGGGCAAGCAATCAAAATGTAAATGCAATTGATTAAGCTCGAAAGTTGCCTATGGATCCCTTTGTAAGAAATCAAACCAGCGTAGTTCAAGGGAAAAATGAAAATGAAATGCACAAGACTACACTTAGAAGTCAGACTCATACATTTCACGAAGCTGGTTGTTTTGAAAATCCATGATTGTGCAAGATAATGCAATGAGTAATGACAAGATGACAACATATGGAAACAAGCCTCAAGCTTAAATCAAAAAAAGTCCAACCGGGTTTCACATGAAAATGAGTAAGCAAACAGTAATTCAAAACACGTTTCATGTGAAAGGAGGAAAGACGGTGTAACCAACAAGCGTATCTCACCATATTTCATACAGAGAGAGAGAAGGTTGTAACCAGGTAAAACAACATCCTAATGCGTTTCACATGAAAGGGTAGAAAGGGTGGAGGGTTCAAACCAAACCACACTCATGTGACAAGGGTGAATACAATAAAATGAAAAGCACGATGCACATGGATACAACATACATAATGTGATATGATTGCTATAGTTGATGTGGAATATGATGCGATGCATGCTCCATAATAGGCAACATAATTGAAAAGATAAACAGAAAGTGATGGTTTTGACAACACCTTATAAAGATCTCCGACTTACGATTCAGAGGTCCTCAAATGCTCAAAAAAGGATACAACTTGCTCAAGCTTGAGATCGGGGAACTTTCCCACTTTAGAGAAATGACGTGACCCAAGACGGTGCATTCATAATGACATTTCAGAATTCTCTGTAACCAAAACACATCCAAATTCTTCAATTTTCCACTTTGAAGATGAATACAGGACCCTCCATGCACAGAATAAGCAAGATCTCAGCAAAATAGGTTAGGACCCACTTAATAGGCACAAATGGCCAAAAGATGGGTCGACTGGCCAATTCTTTGTACGGTTGGCCACCTGTGCTGCTTTCAAGGGCAGTCTCGAGTTTTCACACCCGAGACTTTTTAAAAACAAATTTTGGCCCACTTTTTCATACACATACCATCCGAAATCACACTTCCTCTCTCTCTAGCCACTCTCTCTCTCTAGATTTTCATTATACTCACTTTACCCAATGACCCACACAAACTTTATTCGTAAAACCCATTTGGCCCTTTACATTTTGAACCAATTGAATTTTTTTTTTTGGTCGAGTTTTTGGGTTTTCATTGTTTTTGGCTCATTCTCACTGGTTTTCCTTCGTTTTCTGTACTCTTTTCTGAGATTTCACTTGTTCCTCTCTTTTTCTCTCTCCTAGGGCTTGGTTTTGGGGTTTTTACCTATTTTCCTCATTTTCCTTGTTTTTCTTTCACCACCCACCATATTCTCCATGGCTGATGATGTTCCACATGATGGTGCCCTTCTTGAGGTACCCATGCTCCCACCTACTACGAGAGTAGAGGAGACGATGATAAACAAGGCTGGTGGGGCAGCAAAGGACATTGTCGCTGACATTGCTGTGGAGGAGATCTACCCTCCGGAGTCTGAGCTTGAGCCTGAGCCTGAGCCTGAGCCTGAGCCTGAGCCTGAGCCTGAGTTATTGCCACTAAGGGTGAGGCCTTTTGATCCAGCCACCTATTACCCTTGTACACATGCGATGGCTCTTGGCGGCATGTTGCGGTTTGAGGACTTTGCTCGGGGTGCGCTTGAGGACTTTCTTTTGAGGGACTGTGCATCACACCTCTCCCACAACCCCTCTGAGGTAAGAACCTTTGCTCCTTTTTATGCACCTTGCTTGCTCTGACACTCGACACAATTTTTCATCTATCATGCATTTTACGAATTTCTCTTTCAATAAAGGGTGATGCTCTTGCCTGGAGAGGCTTTGGGGTAGTGACTGTGAGAGATTGGTACCAGGAGCTCCCTACTCGAGTCAGATAGTTGATTGATAAGGCAAGCTTTGGCTTATTCTGCTCGGGGCTCACATGACTAAAAGCTAGTCGGTCCCTGCACGGTGCTTTGGTGAAGAGGTGGTGGGACACCATGAACTTCTTCCACTTCTCCTCCACAGGAGACATGAGGATGACCCCTTATGATTTTTCTATGATCACAGGGCTATGATTAGGGGGTGATCCGATCCCCTTTGATCTCGACATGGGCCAGTGGGAGGCTGCTTGGATCTATCTGCTTGGAGCGTATCCTCCCTTAGACAGGCAAGCTATGGTGAGGTACAACTAGTTCTATGACCACTTCTATGGGAGTTAGCTAGAGACTCAGGAGTAGTTCGAGCAGTACACTCGGGGTTTCCCAGTCTATCTTCTCGGCACCACTTTGTTTGCGAACAAGTGGAACACTGTAGGCCTGTATCTGCTCCACGCCTTAGTTGTGTCGCCTTGGGTGCACTTCTATGATTGGGGTGGTGCTGGCCTTGCCACCCTGTATGACTACATGAGCTCCGGTTCCTACAAGAAGGGGAACAAGGTCGGAGGCTACTAGAGAGCTTGAGAGGTACATACTGCACTTTTTCTTTCCATTTCTGTTATAAACAATGCTTTTTGCTCTGCATTTTCTGTCTTTATTTCTGTTTCTTCCTGTATTTCTGTCTCTACCTGTTAACTCACAAACTGATCTTTTCTTGTAACTCTGGGTATATGCCTACTTCTCTACCCTTGCCCTGGTGCTGAGAGACGAAATAGATGCAGGTGTGCCTCACTCCAGCCAATATGACGACAGGTGCCACCCTCAGCGCCGTAATGTCACCACCTTCGCCTATTACCATTGATTCTTCAACATAGTGATGGCACGAGAGGTAATTTGAAACTCATGCCCATTCCATTCCATTTGTATTGCTTCCATTCCATTCTCTAACAACTGACAACTGTGAATTCTCTATCTGCAGGTTACATGGCAACCATGGGTGGCCATGCCGGCGGGGATGACGACGAGTATGCTAGGTCTTGGGATACCTCCAGGCTACGGATCTTGCTGGAGGGTCCTTTCTACCGAACCTAGTACTTGGGGGAAAGGTTCGTGCACCAGACCTAGGGTCTACCAGACCCCATTGTTCCTATTCTTCCCTCTACATCCATGAGGATTGCTGATAGCCAACCAGTCGAGGCTATTGCACAGTTTATGAAAGGGCAAGATACCAATCTTTTTTGTGGGGATAGGGACTACACTAAGTTCATCTGGACCCACCTCATGTCGTCTCTAACCAAAGCTCACGTAGGAGGTGCTGCAGATGTTCCTGGTGCTGGAGGTGCTATTCCTATGGTTGAGCCTTACACTGAAGAGATTGCCCCCGCTGTACATGTAGCTAGTCTGCCTATGATCCAGGCCACGATCACATACTGGCGGCCAAGTTGGACGGCCTACTAGATTCCAATTGAGTACCCAAAGGAGTGCAAGTACGTCAGGGATCCCAACATGCAGCAAGTATGTACTTTGTCTTGCATTTTATGTTTCATATTTCCTTTTCTGCATACTGATGTTCAAATTGACTTGTAGGTGCCGGTGGAGTACGTAGAGGGCCTCCTTCAGTTTGTCTATATTTCTTGCTTTCAGCTTCCGCCTGTACCTGTAGCATCGACGGCACCAATGGCACCTCCTTCAGCTATGAGGAGGAGAGGTGGACAAGCTCCAGCATGCAGCAGGGGCGAGGGTAGAGGTCAGGGCAGAGGTAGAGGTGCTTAGAGTCAGAGTGGACAGTCTCAGACATAGGAGACTTCCTGATCTTCAGAACCCAGTTTGAGTGGAGATGATGCCGAGACCAGCAGCACTGAGGGGATGATAACCAAGCACTCTGGGTCTGAAAGCGAAGAGGATGATACCAGCTCTAAGACACACTCCTCTAACGACAGCAGTGTTGACGGTGAAAGTGACCCTGAGTCCCCTCCTTAGAAGAGAACAAAGAGGGCCTCTCAACGTACCTAATGTGACTGACACTGATTTTTACCCTCTTTTTACTCTTTTCTTTTGTTTTGGTAGTTCAAAACTTTGTATAGCTTCAAATAGGTCTTTACTTTTCTGTTTTGAAAACTTGTTTTTTCTCTTTTGTAAAAACTGTGATCAGGGTCGAACCTTGCAGTTTTATGAAAGAAAAGATTTTGTTTTGCATAACATCTCGAGCATGGCATAACACTTGCATAAAAAATGACGGTATTTGAATTGAAATTGAGAACGATCATATTTGAACAAGTACGTAACTGGATATTGAGCCTATAGCTGACCAAAATACAAAATATAACTCAATAAAGGAAAAACAAAGTAAAAACAACTTAAACACATGCATTTACACTTGTTAGAAACAAAAGACTCAAAACAAGACTCAAAAACAAAAGGGCCCAACCTAACACTGCCGCCTAACTGTCTGGCCAACATAATGGACGTCTGGTTGGTGAAGTGGCGAGCTGGCCAAGACTTACGGCTAGACAGCTAGCAACAGTTGTCAGCCACACACATACCTTTATCTTCTATAAAGGTCTTCTCTTGATATTTCTTCGAAAGAACCTCATCTTTTCTACTGTTTTCTCTGAAAATTGAGATTTTCCCTGTGGAGAAGATCAAAGATTGGACGGCCACTTTGGACGACACAGAAAAGGAGAATTTCAATGGTTTTAGCATAAACACTATTTTTAATTTGAGTCGCACTTCACTTTGTTTTCCATTCCTCCATGCCGCCGCTCGTTGTCAGGACCCGATTACTCATGTATTTCACTTTGGATCACAAGAGATGTGTCCTACTCTCGAAGAGTTTCAGGCGTTAATGGAGTCCTGGCACGACGAGGAAATTGTGCCTCAAACCCTTTTTGGCCATGCATGGGCTCTTCAACAAATGTGTGGCCTCTTTTTCAAGTAGGTTAAATCTATGGCTCATGATGAAGAGTTAGACATTTGTGGCCTGATTCGCCGTTTCTCCGACATTGGGAATATGCGTGATCTTCTTTGGTGAGGTTATCACCAACATGCCCTCTGCATATGCTTGTTCACCCATTATCTTCTTGTCCCTAGTGGTAGCAGAGTTAGCATCTAACTGATTGAAGTTGCTCAACGCCTCAAGAAGGGCCGAAGTTGTATAGGCCTAGCACTGTCCGAAACCATAATGGGTTTAGACGCTTTCCATCGACGAGAGACTTCTCGTTTTGAGGGGAGTCCACTACTTCTTTAGGCATTGTTTCCCACCCTTTCTCATTTATGATTTCTCACATCACTCTGGCACTCACTCTCTATTTTCTCTCAAAGCCCTTTTCTTGTTTTTTCACTCAACGTACGTCTCTCTATTCTTTAATCTCTTTTCTTTTTATCCCTTCCCAGGTGTGGTTGATGGATTACCTGAAGGTCGTGGACCCTTGCCCTAAGTATTCGGCCAAATCCAACTTCTTTCAGTCACAACTAGTGAACTTCCCTACAAAAGGGTTGTGGTGCAAATAGATGTGTAGCAGATCCATGACCGATATCCCTTGGCGTTGCCCCTGGCTTAATTTGTTCGAGATGAGCTACAGCATGTCCCGCTAGCCGGGTATACAATTGTTTGGCCTCACACACTGTGTGTTCTACTTTCCATTCCGGTTTAGACGTCAGTTTAGGCATAATCAAACTTGCCCAAATGAGGGGGTTGAATACCCTATTTCTTTTCCAATCCATGCTTCGCACTTGGCTCAATACCTCGCTGCTTGGAGGATGAGAGAGCTTTTGGTCTCTGTTACCAGCTTTAGTTACACCATTTTTGGTGAGTGCTTGGCTTGGCTTGGCTTGGCTTTGCTTGAGGATGAGACACAGGTTGGGCCATCCTTGGCGACAGAGACTTCTGCGAATACGGACAAGTAGCAGAGGACCATCACCTAACTTATCTGTGCCCCTAGTTTATTGCTTTGACTTTTCTTTTCAAGTTTTATGATGCAAAAACAATTTTGATTTAACCTGAGAGTTGGAGGGTATACTTGTGATGAAATCATGTAATTAAAGTTGTGAGTACTAGAAATTTTCCTTTTTGATCCAAAGAGTGGTCTGTGTTATAAAAAGTGAAATTTTGAGAAAATCAGCTTCATTAAAACTGTTCAAAACAATTTTCGCAAATGGTCATCACCTGACACACATAGAATTAATCCTCAAGACATACATCCCCGAATCAAAAAGATCATAATTGCCCACAACAGCATTACATTCGCTATTGTTCTGCCCCTTGCTTCATCTTGTTACTGGCCCCTTTTGCCAAATGGAGGTAAAACAACTAAATCAATTGATGGTGAGATAGGTCGAGCAATAATGGATAAGACAGTTGAGTTGAAAATGGCTATGGTTGAACTTCAGGAATCAGGCTTTACGTAGTTCGGTTAAGGTTCACTCGAGTATTAACTTTCTCCTTTTGCACTCTAACTTTTACCAAGGCCACCATTTTGGGTTTTCAACCTTATGAGCTCTATTTTTCTTTATTTCTAATTTTTTCATGCTGTAACTTTTATCTAGGTCTCCCTTTTGGGTTTTCGGCCTAGCAAGCCTCTTAGGGATAGTATTTCTTCAACTTGTCCATATTTATCGGTTACAAGAACTCCAAGCGATCTAAATCTATAAGGATGATTGCTTCCCCTGACCAGACAGATTTGATAATGTAGGGACCAATCTAATTAGGTCTAAACTAGCCCTTAGGGTCATGGATGGGAGCTCGGTTGTCTTTGAGCTCCATATCTCATTCTTTGAGGTTTCGGGACTTGACTTTCTTATTGAAGGCCCTGGCAATTCTACGCTAATATCCCTGGATGTGATACAATGCCTTCAACCTCCTCTTGTTAAATAACATCAATTCTTTGAACCTGATCTGCTGCCAATCCACCTCTGCTATCTAACACTCGGCCATAATTCTCAATGATAGTACTTCGATCTCGATCAGCAAAACAACTTCCATCACATATACCAGAGAGTAGGGGGTTGCCCTTGTAGATGTCCGATTTGACGTTCTATAACCCAGAGTGCAAAATGTCGTTTATCTGGCCAGTCCTTGTAAGTTTCCACAATCTTTCTTAGGTTGTTCTTGACATTCTTGTGTACGGCCTCAACAGCTCTATTGGTTTGTGGTTTGTATGTTGATGACTTTTGAAAAGCCACGTTTTATTTCTCGAGTAAATCCACCACCTCCTTCTTAAAGTGTGAGCTGTTGTCCGATATGATTTCATTTGGCACCCCGTACCTGCAGATGATGTTATTCCTGATGAACTTGGCTACATGTGATGCTTTCAACCCAAAATACGACTCTGCCTCCAGCCACTTAGTAAAATAGTCGATCGCCATCAAAATGAACTCATGTCCATCAGAACCCTTTGGCGAGATTGCTCCTGTAACACTCTAGAATTTTTCCCTCTGCTCGAGCACAAGAGTTGACACTCGAGTGGTCTTGTGAGGCTCCCAATACTTTTGCAGTTTGTTTGAGATTTTGAGAGTTATGAATTTTCATTCGAGCGTAGGAGTGGTCGCTTGAGTAGTTGGCTTTGTTGGTCTGTTCACTCGAGTGCAAGATTGGACACTTGAGCGGTCTGCCTAGTTGTGTTTGAATTTTTGGGACTAGTGGGATTGCTCTTGACATTTTTATTATTGTGTTTGGAGCCTCCTTGTTTTATTTTGGGATATTGATCGAAGTGGTAACATAATGGTAAAGTAAGAGTGAACCAAAAACTTTGATTCGGATAATTTTCCTATGAACAACCATCACTCTTTTTCCTTTTCTTTTTCCATACTTTGAATTTGGATGTGAGGCAAGAAGCATTGGAAATCTTGTTTATGGGGCTTCAATTTGGACACAAGAATGACATAAAACGGAGTCTGGACGAGAGAGTTATGCCCGTTTGAAGTTTTAGTATCTGTGCTGGAAGTAAGTGCGCTCGAGTGCAAGAAGTGGCACTCGAGTAGACTGCACGAATTCAGCAGTTTAAAAAGTGTCTTTCTTGATCATTCTCTCCACTTTTCTTTTCTCTTTTCCTTCCTCCCATCCTAAGTCTGAAAACCCTTGATTTTTCAAAGATTTGGCTAAGATCTCTGAAATCTTTGAGTCGTGTTGGGTGGTGTTGTGTTGGTACCCACGTGGAGAGTTAAAAATGTGCCCAATTGCCTTGTCTAGGCTTATCGTTGGACAAATATGGGAAAGATGTTTTTAAGTGTCCACTGGTCCTGCCGTATTAAAAACCGGCAAAAGTGGAAAAACATATGGTTTTCTTGGGTGCCCATGTCCTACCGTATTAATAGCCAACAAATGTGGGGGTTGGTTTTCAAAATAAAAAGGTGATTTTGGATGTCCACGTCCTTCCATATGACAGTCGATAAATGTGGAAAAATATGGTTTTTAGAAAAACATGGTTTTAAAAGTGTTTTACCAATAAAAATGTTTTTCTTAGGACTCCACCTCCCGCTGTACAAATTCAGCAAAAGGTGGAAGGTGTTATGAAATTAGGTGCTTGCTATCTCGTCATGTCACGTTGGCAAAAGATGGAAGGTGTTATGAATCGGGTGCCCACTATCCCGCCATATCAGGTCGGCAAAAGGTGGAACATGTTAAGAAATGTGTTGAGTCGGTGATAATATGTGTGACATGTGATAAACTTGTGAAATTACGAATTGATGTGTAATTTGGTATGAAAGGGAAATGAAAATAGAAATTATTTGAAGAGAATGGAAAATGAAATGGTAATTGGATTAAGGGTTAGTGATGATCAACTCACTGGATTAGTTGTGACTATAAAGGAAAATTATGAGTTTTGTTTTGTAAGTAATTGAGAAATTGAATTGAAAGGGTTTATTAATCTTGTGTTATGTTGAATTATAATTTGAGAATGAAAATGTTGATGTGATGTAGTTGTTAGACAAGTAGGAGTTGAGTGTAGGAGAATTGTTTTTGAATATAAAGGAGATTTGGATTTTTATGTTATGGAGTTATAATAATTGGGAATAATAAAAAGGAAAAATGGAAATAAAACAAGGAATATTTCGCAATTGGGTTAATAAATTTAAAATGATGTTGTTCTTTAAGCATATTTGTTTTCGAAGAAGATTTATGATTTTACTGTTGATGGGGGATAATTTTATGACTGAAAGTTTTCCTTAAATGTTTAAATAAATTTTGAGATAAAGGTACTCTACATGTAATATTTTGAAATTACAAACGTCACCTTACTGTATGGTATCACCCTGCAAGCATTATCATTTCTATCTATGTGTTAGTTATTGTTGTAGAACTATGAGATTCCTATTGGGCAATTGTGCTCATCCCTTGTTTCATTTTTTCTTTTTTTTTTTTTACAGGAAGAGAATTTAGATTTATTGGTTGGAGAGTTAAGAAGTTTATGTGTATTTTATGTTTTATTTTTATCATAGATGTGAAAGAAATGAATATTGTACATTGACGTTTGTAATTATATATTTGTAGTTCCGCAGTGGAAGTTGGCAGGTATTATTATTATTGTTGTATTCATTACTAGAGAGAACATGTGTTATTATGTTTCTATAACTCAAAGGCAATAGAAATTTGTTTTTAAAAAAAAAAGAAAAGAAAAAAGATGGACCTAAATTAAAGGATTTTGGTAATGTTTCCGAGTAATTAAAAATTTGGGTCTGTCAGCTCCGATGACGTCAATTCCCCAGATTGAGAAAGGCCATGGTGAAGTCATATTGTCGAGCTTTGACAGTGGGATATTCATGCGATTAGCATGGATTTGACATTTGTGGCATCGCCGAACAAAGTTTATACAATCTTTCTCCACGGTTGACCAATAATAGCCCTGCTTAAGGATCTTCCTGGCCAGCATCACATCATTCATGTGTGCTCCACACTCTCCTCCGTGGATGGCCTCCATGAGATGTTTTGACTCTTCCACTTTGACACAGAGCTTGTGTATTCCCAGATGGCTTCTCTTGTACAACTTACTGCCTCATATGATGAACTAAATGGCCAAACATCGTATTCCCTGTTTATCTTTGGCATTTTCCCTTTGTGGATACATATCCTTCTCTAGAAAGTTCCAAATGTCATGATACCAGGGGTTCTTGTCCTGAACTTCGTCTATTGCGGCTATTGTCTCGTAAGCAGGCGCATACTTCTGTTCGATGATAATTGGACGCATCTTAACCCCGAGCAGTATGTCTACCATGGAGGATAAAGTTACTGGCACATCAGCAAACCGATTGTTCTCTCTTAGCAAATGTGTAAATGTCAATTTTTCAAACCTTGGAATCAGAATGTCCAGGGTCTGATGATAAACTTTCATTTTCTCTTCTTTGACCATCCAATCTCCGTTGGCTTGAGAAACAACTAGGTTTGAGTCACCGATGATGTCCAACCTTATTGCCCTTAGTTCTAGGGCAACTTCTACTCCAACGATACACGCCCCGTACTTTGCTTCATTATTGGATACTTTGAATCATATTTTGAAAGCTAGGGGTATGTGGTAATCATCGGGTGCTATAAGCAACACGCCTATCTCATAACCGTATTGATTAGCTGCTGTGTTAAAGTACATTGTCCACATCTGCTCTTCCACCTAAAAGATCTCCTCATCTGGGAATAGATACTCTATTGCTTTATCTCCTTCCACTGGGTGGTCCGCCAGAAATTTCGCTACTGCTCTTCCTTTGACCGACTTGCGAGTGACGTACTTGAGGTCAAACTCGGAGAGAAGAAGCAACCAATGAGCTAGCCTACTCGTGAGCGCCAATTTCTCAAAGAGATATTTGATGGGATCCAATCTCGAAACCAGAATTACGGAGTGGGCTAACAGATAGTGCCTCAACTTTCTAGTGGCCCAAACCAAAGCTAAGCAAGCTTTCTCCAGAGGAGTGTAGCGGGTCTCATAATACACATCTTCTTGCTCAGGTAGTAAATGGCCTTTTCCACCTTAGCTTCTGATTCTTGTGCTAGCATGCACCCCAAGGTTGACTCTGTCACCAATACATACATGATCAGTGGCTTCTCCAGTTCTAGTGGCACCAATATAGGTGGATTCTAAAGAAACTGCTTGATTTGTTTGAAAGGAAACTGACATCGATCATCTCATTAGAAAATTTTCCCCTTTTTCAAAAGACAAAATAGTGGTTCACAAGTCAAGTTAATTTGGAGATAAACGACATTATGAATTGCACTTTTCCCAGAAAGCCATGCACCTCATTTTCAGTCCTTGGTGGTGGCATTTCTAAAATGGCCTTGATCTTGGATGGATCTACTTCAATTCCTCTCTGCATAATTAGAAATCCCAACATTTTCCCTCCAGTCACCCTAAAAGTGCATTTCTGTGGGTTCAACCTTAGTCTGTACTCCATGATTCGTTCGAAGAACTTTCCAGCGCGATGTAGTGGTCTTTTTGCTCTTTGGATTTTACATTCATGTCACCCACATACACCTCGACTTCTTTATGGATCATGTCCTGCAAGATCGTGGGTTGTAGCTCTCTGATATGTAACCCCAACATTCTTCAACCCGAATGGCATGACCCTGTAGCAGTAGGTACCCCATGGCGTGGTGAATGCAGTATTCTCTCAATCCTCAGGTGCCATCAAGATCTGGTTGTACCCCCAAAATCCATCCATGAATGATAACAAGGCATGGCTGGTGGTGAAGTCTACCAACTCATCGATGTGCGACAATAGAAAGTCGTCCTTAGGACTAGCTTATTCAAATCCCAGAAAGTCGACGTAAACTCTGATTCTACCGTCCTTCTTCGAAACTGAAACAATGTTGGCCAACCAAGTCAGATATTGAGATACCATCAAAAATCCGACATTGATCTGCTTGGTGACTTCCTCTTTAATTTTCAATGCCCAATTTGGACGAATTCTACGAAGTTTCTGCTTGACTAGTTGGGCCTTGGGGCCAAGAGAGCTCTGGTGCTGTACAATCTAAGGATTAATTCCAGGCCTGTCTTCATAGGACCACATGAAAACATCTTTGAATTCTTTTAATAAAGCAATTAAACGATCGCGTTTCTCTAAAGATAACGTGGACCCGATCTGGACCAATCGTGGATTTTTCTCAATATTCACATTAATTGCAATGATTATATCTATGCAAGGATTAGTGTGCCTCTCCTCCTCTTAGTCAATCAAAATTTTCAAAGCCTGAGGAATTTCTTCCTTTTCATTTAAGTCAAAATTTTGAAAATCAATATTAGTGTAGCAAACTAAAGGCATAGAGAAGTAAGTGAAGTCTACCACATTCCCATTAATAAAATCCGAGTCCTCTATTATAGTTGACTCAAAAGAAAAACTAATAGAAGACCTCGACAGGACTTTGGCACCCAGATTACCACCCTTGAAAGTGCCAGACTCAAACTGCTCAGATTAACTTGAATCTGATTCTGACTTAACAGACTCGGTGGAATTAGACTCAGGCTTATCATTCGATTCAGAATTGGTAGTAAAGCCCTTCTCTAATTGCCAAGAGAGACTTGACACCCTTGACACATCCAGAATGCAACTGGTGGAGTCCACAACTGGTTCATCTTCGAGCATAGAAATAGTAGTGGTGTCATGACCCAAACCTGCCCCTATGGATTAAGGTCATAACCAGCCAGTAATCATGAGATTACCTACGGCCTCAAACGAGATGAAATGTATCTCCAAAGAAATAAACGTGCCAAAATGGAGGCAGACTTAAAAATTTTGTCCAAAGAGTTGTGCTTACATGGCATAGCAAAATCATTTCATAAGCACTCAATGCACTCCATGATAACTCACACATATATACAGAGTCAACATCTTGTAATATCTAGTATATCCAGGAACTTTCAGATATGCAGTTAGCCCAACAAAAAGTTTATATACATAGGTGGTCCAACATAATCACCAAGAGAGTAAAAAGGGTAAAAGAAAAGAACAAAAACAAAGTCTCGTGCGAGAGACATTCGGGCTGGCTTCACAAAAACGGGTTTCTCTCACATCCTTCACTGAGGCTGGGTTTGGACATCTCTTTGCTCACCTACATACATATAAATAAGAGTGAGCAAATGCCCAGTGAATAATACCTAAGAGGTTATATGAATGAAATTCTCTACTAGGTAATATCCCTGTCAAGCACATCAAACGGCCTTAGGCTCATTCATATTCTTATCAAATATATCAAACAGCCTTAGGTCCAAGCATATCAAACAGCCTCTAGCCCATCATATCAAATGGCTTCGGGCCTAATTCTTTCATATCAAATAGCCTCGGGCCTAATTCATTCATGTCAAATAGCCTCTGGCACAATATTTGTATTCAAACGGCCTCTGGCCTAATATTTGTATTCGAACGGCCTTAGGCCCATTCATATCCTTATCAAATATATCAAACAGCCTTAGGCCCAAGTATGACAAACAACCTCGGGCCCTCTTCATGTTCTTCACAGACTTTATACAAAAATTTAGCATATAGAATACTCATTCATAATTCAAACCAACAAATCCATAAAGCTTAGTCAGAAGTAGCAGTTGGAAAGTAACATACTTGAAAATATCTTTACTAAGATATTACTCATAGTGTTTTGTCGATGGATTTTCCCTTTCTCTTGACCCTACACATTTCATAACACATTGTGTCACAAGGAATTCAATTTGTTCTCAACTTGTTTATTTCTCTTAAACCTCTTTCTTAATCCTTTAGTTCATTTACAATGCTTAATGTGTGCCTAAGAGTGTTTAGAAATTAAAGAAAACGGAAAACGAAACATGAAATAACTCTTCAAAAATTTTGAAATAGGACCCTTTGCTCGAGCACAGCTTTGGTCGCTTAAGCGGTCTGCAAAACTTTACAAAAGTACTGATTGCCTAAATTTTACGATCGAGTGAGACTCTTGCCGCTCGCACGAAGATTCTTGCAAAACAAGGTTTGCTGAAAGCGCAAGATTTGTTGCTTGAGCTACTGTGTAAATCTCTGCAAAACTTCTAGGAGCTAGATTTTTATGCTCGAGCAAGGCTTTCTTCGCTCAAGCGAATAGGTCAATTTTTGGAATTTCCAGAATTCTATTTGAAGTTCAAAACTCACTCCCAAAGGTCCAAAGCTTACAAATTGGTACCAAAACATAGAAAAACTTTTTCTAACATGTGAACATAGTTAATTTGAAACCAATTGGCTAAATTTATGGTTCATGTTCCAAAGCATTCCAAATTCTTCTTGCCAATTTCAAATTTCGTGCAATCAAGCTTCGCACCTTCATGAATCATTCATGCATGTAAATTATTGACTCTAATTCCATTTCAAATGGTACAGATGATGCTCAAAATCATGAAGCTCAACAAATTTATGTATGCATGTGTGATTTGGTACTCAATTCTTCATGATTATGCATATTCATGGCAATTCTTTACATGCATGGATATATTGACTTTAATTCCATCATACACCACTCAAATCTTGTTCTTGATCACCAATTCTCTTGGAATTCATATAATTACAAGCTTAACTCGTGAATTAAGGGTTGGTTACTCACCTAAAGGCTCAAATTCTTCCAAATATAGCTAAGTCTTGAGCTAATCTACCTAGTTCTTGAATTCCTTTGCAAAATCTTCAAGGATGAGCCCTTCTCTCTCTAAATTCAGCTCACTCTCTCTCTAGAGTGTATATTTTAGATTTTTGAGCTCATTCAATGAGCCTAAGTGTGATTAGCACATTTATATACTTGTTGGTTAGCTTAGGTTAATCAAGCTTAAATTAAAGTTAACGAGTCTCACTTAATTAATCTAATTACTTCGATACGAATCAATTTTTAATCAAATTTCACCATAGGCTTTAAAAATCACATTAATCATAATGGTACAGACAATTTCAATTTTTGTAGCCTCTATGGCCTTCAATTTTCAAATTGTGGCAGTAAGTTGGACAAATTTTCCTACGGTGAACAGATATAGATTAAATAACATAGTTAATCACATAATTATTACCCAAAATCACATTAATCCCATAATTACAATCCTAATTCAGGTTAATTAACATAACACAGAATAGGGTTATCACAAGTGGTATCCTCTAAGTTCTCCGTACTGGCTTTAGAATGTATCAAGAGATCGGCTAGTGCTACCCCTATTCCAACCTCACTACTGTCTGAATCGTCATCTTTACTCTAGCTAGCATTGACACTTGGATTAGCCCCCTCTACATCACTGTCTTGAAGTTAGTGGTCGAAAAAGATTTTGAAACCCAGGAAATGCTTTTTCATTGAGGAATCGACTTAAGGCTCAAGAAAACTGAAGAAGGAGAAATCCTCTCATTTTCTGACAAAGCGCCCATTCAACGTTCCCCAGATTAGCATATGAACCAGCTCATAATGTTTCCTGGCTCTTTTGGCCTTGGCCCTTTCTCTCATCTCTTCTCCCTTCCTTCTCCAGTCTTCTTTGGTGGGCACATAGTCCAACCCAAAAGCATGTAGATTGTGTAGCACCTCAATTAGCATCACAACACCTTTTCTTCCATTTCTTCCAAGCCTCATTCCAAGAATGTGTCGCAATTTGTTCATGAAATAAATGGACTGAACACTAACATACATGTCTTCGTCCTTAGCTAGGATCGTCTATACCACTTAGGCTTCTGCTAGAGTGAAACCCGAAAGAAACACATCCTCATCACTGTGATTGATTTCCAGAAAAAGACATAGTAACCTCTGGCGATGGATGAATAGATGAGTTCCTAAAAATGGTAGCCATCCTTCCCTCATGAGGATATTTCAGCATTTGATGGAGGGTAGAGGACACAACCTTCATGTAATGCAACCAGGGCCTTCCTAGAAGTAGGTCAAAGGTAGCCGGCACATCAAGCACATGGAACTCAATCTCATGCTTGGAAGGGCCCACTTGGATTTGTATTTTCACCGTCTCCATAACTTCTCTGCTCGTATTGTCATACACCCTGATCACTTGGGTTGTGGGAGCGAAATCTATCAGCTTTAGGCCTATTGTATAGGCGATACGAGAAGGACAGACATGGATAGCAAAGCCGATGTCCACTAGAACCACTAGAACCCACTTTCCTCTGCACTCGACAGATACGTATAGTGGTTTGTTGTGAGTCGATCCTTCTAGTGGCAGCTCCTTGTCAGAAAAGGTCAAGATAGGATTGGAGCTACCTAGGAAGATCAAGCCGATATGCTGCTCTAGTGTAGTATTGATGGATAACTTAGCTTTATCCATCATCTGCAAAACTACTTATTGGTGTAGTCATGAAGTCATGAGAAGGCCCCAAATGAAAATATTAGCCTACATCTTTTTGAGTTGTTTCAGAACTTGCTCTTCCTCCAGCTTCTTCTCCTTTTCCTTCTCAATCTCTCTGTCCTTTCCTGAGGGTTCAACCTGATCCAAATGTGGAGGTTTGAAATATCGTCCTCTCCTGGTTAGGTGGTCTATTTCTTCTGCATTCTAAGTATATTCCAGGATAACATCTCCCTAGTTTTTATCTGTATGGGCAAGATACAAATCGTTGTCTTCCCACTATTCACCTTTATTCGACGACAGACAGTTGTCTGGCTTAACTTGAATCACTCCCAAAGGACAATTATCTCTCTCAGGGTGACAAGGTGTTGTGATCTTCCGACTATCTTCGATCCTCTCCTATTCAAACTGCCCCAGCACAGCTTCTCATTTTGCGTCTGTGATTTATCATCACCCAATTCTTGGGTTTGTTTTTCTGTACTACTACTCTTAGGCAATTTTCCTTTCTCTTCGACTTCTCCAGCTACCACAGTTGCTGCAGTCTTCTTTCCCTCGAGTTTATCTCCTATTTCTTCTTCTTTGTCAGATTCATCACTCAACCATCCCCGATTATCAGCGGACAGGCTCAGATCAAACCAACCGATATGCACATTGCCCTGGTCCTGTTCTTTGAAGAATTGAAAGTTGTCCAAATCTTCCTCAAGGTTTGCAAGATCATCCAGCCCTTGGCTTGGGCCTTCTTCTCTGACCACATTAACATTAACTAAGCTCGGCAGTACTACCTTAGGCTTGGGTTAAGCAATAGGAACAATGGATTGATGCGGGTCATATTCCTCTTTAGATAATTCCCTTAGAATCTCCATTGACAAACTGGCACTTCATTCTAAGGTCAAAACCTCTTCTTCTTCGGGCGTTGTCACCATAGATTTATGAGGTTCGGATTGTGGATTGGATATGTTCATCATGCAAAAGTCTATGCCATTAGGGATGAACAACACTAGCTTTGGTAAATGGGATGGGGTGATATATACGCTCGTGTCATAGGACAGGGGTAGTGTATGGATGAGGTTGGTACGTGGTGGGGGTGGTACCTGGTTATGGTTAGGGAGTGGGTTGGTTATGGTGTTTGGCTTTTGGGATGGGGCTGTAACTTTCTTGTCAATGAGATCTTGGATCTCATGACGTAGGTACAAGCATTTGTCAGTTTTGTGGCCATGTTGTTGATAGAAAGCACAATACTTGGTGGGATCGTGCTTTAGCAGAATAGGGTTTGGAAATGGTCGAGGATCTAGGGATTTCAGATGTCCTTTTTTTATTAACACTTGTATGGATCGAGATAGAGTCATGGGAAGCTGGTTGAAAGTCCTACCTGGAGGCCAGGTAGGATTGGAAGTTTGTGGGCTCATATTAGTAAAGGGGTCGGCGGTTTTGGTAGTGGTGACAACACTTACCTCGGAAGGCCTCGCAGTTGTGCTACCCCCTGCAGCATTGGAGCTGCGAATAAAAGGCCTTTTGGCTGGCTCTTTATCATCTATGATGATACCCTATTTCATTGCGTCCTTAATCTGAACTCCTATTTTATGAAGTTCCTTGAACGTGAACAAGCAGAGAACGATCATCTTTTGCAGTAGCTTACTGTGAAGATTATGGGCAACCATTTGGATTTGGTTTTTTTTGAAGGTCGGGTGGTCATCATTGATGCCTTGGCCCTCCACTTAGTTACAAACTCTAAGAAACCCTTATTTTCCTTCTAACGCGTTGCCTCAAGATCACGAGTTGTGACCTCAATCTGCGTATTGTATGAGTATTGAGCAATGAAAGATTTGGTCAATTCCTCCCAGCTGTGTTTCACAGAGTACTCTAATTTAGCATACTAGATGGAAGTCATACCTGACATGGTTTGGTCAAAAAATGATAACTTCTAAATTCTAGTCAAATCCATTGGTCGCAGGATATCAACAAACAGACGTAGATGTACCATTGGATCCCAAGTGCAATCGAAGTGGTCAATATGTGGCATTTTGAACCGCTCTAGCAAAGTAACAGCAGATTCAACATACCCATCCTCTATATCTGGAATAGAGTTAACCCATTGTGCCTTCTTGAATAGTTTTTCCAGTTTGTTAACTTTAAGCATGGTTGGGTCAACCTCGAATACAAAAGGCACCTCAGTTTGGTAAATTGGGGCTCTAGATATTTGTACTAGAATTGGATCTGTATGGATGGAAAAAACCAGAACACCCTTGGCTTGTGGATCTTGAGTTGTAATAGCATTGCCAATGGCACCGGGCACAGGGATAGCTGCGTTAGGTGTATGCAAAGCAGAAGCCCCAGTTGGCTACTATTGTTATTATTATAACCTATTTGTGACCTTGGCTTGACAGGCCATGTAGTATTGAAGTAAGTCGACTGACTGCTGCAAATGGATCAGTAATTCGTCTAAATTTGATGATGGATATTGAGCCATTCTAAGAGTAGGTGACTATGCTTGAGGTGAATTAAGTATAGGTGAGCTGAGATATGATTGTTGAAATGACTGAATTGGTGAACCCTGTCTGACCTTTCTTCGCCTTGCAACTGGTGACAGTGAGGCAAACACTGGTTGTCCCCGAACAAGATCTCCGACCTTACAAAGTCTTCCAACATGGGTCTAGAGCACTTGGGGGATATCAGAATTTTTGTAAGCTTTGATTTTAGACTACCTAGCAAAAGAAATAAAAAAAAAGAGCAACAATAAGAAATCGGACAGCATCTCAACCAAGATTTTATTAGAACAGATGTTATCATAGCTATTGGATTGTACTCCCCACTAAATTCTCCCCCACAAACTGATACCAATTGTGTCACTGATATGAAGCACCCCTGTACAGTTTCATTGTAGAGCACATACCAGGTAAAGAGAGCCAAAACACCTCTATGAGGGGGTAGGGTTACCCTGCTCTAGCTTTGGCATGAGCTAGGGTTTCACTACTTTAAGCAAATAGTTTCACGAAATCCTGCATACAGGTGAGCATCCTATCCTATGTTGGAACAATCACTAGAGCTTTACTATATGCACTAGGCCAATTGGTCGAAGGGGTACCTCAACAAGGTTACCTAATATACCTCTCACACCTAACACTGAAAAGTGAAAGGAGGATCAAGCGGTACAGTGGTAACCCAGATCCAAGGGTTGTGTTCCCAACATAACATTGCATATGTCCGACCAGCCTTTTGGCAAGCTCTTGTCAAGCCTCCGGCAAGTCATCCAGGCTATCAAATGGTAAACACAATGACTTACGAGCACTATGCAAATGCAATGCAATGAACATATATCTGTAAATAAAATGTCACATCATGAAGGCCAAGTCAAGTTCTCTAAATATCCTCAACAGAGTCACCAGAAACTATAGCTGGTTTTTTGTCCTCCTTGAAGGGGTTTAGTCTCCTTGGATACGAAAGTCCTACAGTTCGGATTCCCATGGTTCTGAATCCGGTTTCATATATGCAATGTGAAACAAAAAAATGAATTAGAGTCCAAATTCGATAAATCTTTTGAAAATCCATTTATCATCAGAGATGCTAGAAATGGACCACATTGTTAGATTTCAGAGTCGTCACCTAAATATTTTTGGAAAATTTAGGAAATTCGTGACTCGTACCAAAGGCCACTTGTCCATCATAACCAAAGTGTCTTGGCTCGGGAACTTAGGTATAAGAGAGGAAGGTCATGAATTGATCAACCCCCTCACCCGATCAAAGATTGACCTCTACTAATCATAACGTGATTTTTATGGACAATATATGCTCATTTTTTATTATTATGCTAACTTACTATATGAGCCACACAAGTATAAACTATGTCACCCACTTTGGAACGCTTTGATTTCTTATTTGTTTGAAAAGAGTTTTGAATATGTGCTACTTAAAAAAGTGAACTCACATGTACACTAATCAAAATCATTCCAACTTAAGCGAAATAGCCTTCATTCACAGGCATTCAAAGAGGTATTTCAAATAAGCACATAGCCTCAGGGTGGTATGCTTGACATGGCAACAAAAACAAACGTGCAATATGCTAAAGCAAAAATGCTCACCTAGTACTCAATCGAGGCAAGCCAAATAAAATAATATAGTTAGAAAAATGCATGCTCCTAATATGCAAAGTGACTAATGCAACATATACAAAATGCAACTACTAGGTTCGACTTTATTTATCATGTCATATGAATCAACTCAAAGCATGTGACAACGCGTGTATTCAAGTAAGTAGGAAATGACAATGACAATAGAATGATGAACCGAACTCAATGCATGCAAAAATGGATACAACGCATGGTAATGATATGAAACGAAAACATGATACTATATGCAACCACGGTAAGCATATAAATAAAATGGAGAAAGAAATGGGGATTGGAAGACATACAAAATAGTACAAATTTGTCCTCGTACAAGAGGGTCCGAATGAATGTCCTAATTAACTAATTATTACAATACAATTGAATGAATGAATTAACTAATTATTACAAGTCCAAATGAAACCAAAGCAATTAATTAGTTACAACATATGAATCTAAAAGCTGTTAATCTAATGGATTCGAATGGGAGGTAAGGAACCGCATGCGCACCAATCGAGAACATCATCCGGAAACCTCTCTGTTTGCTGCCAGGATTAGCTTTATTTGCAATCAGAAAATTGTTCTGTTTTGGCCTCAAATTCTACTCTGTTCTACTGTAAAAATGCCACTGCCTGTACAAAATAGGTGGCCAGTCAGCCCTGAGAAGTAGTCGACCGTATAGAATGATGGCTGGTCAGCCGGCCACTGCTTTTGGGGAATACCCTACTGCAATAGACCTAAAATAGAGCAAAAAATAGAGTATTTTCAGGAGATGTTTATTCTCTCCGCCCTTCCCTATCATGAAGATGATCAAGGGAGGAGTAGATTCTATTCTCAAATCATCAATCATTGCAAATTTATTGCATGATGATCTTAGAAGTAATAGGACAAGAGCTCAATAAATTGAAACAAAAGACAAATAACACCTCTTCTCTATCATGGAGTTACCTCAAGGAAGGGGGTAGACTTGCTTCATGAATCATCAAACATCATTGAAATAGTATTCGATGATTCAAAACGCAATAGGTTTAGTATAATGTCCGACTGAACCTAACCAAATTTTATTATCTTTTTATCTCTTTTACTCCAATTTTGTTAGCCCTTTTTACTTTACCTTTCCATTTTCTTATATTTTCTTCATTTTTTGTCCAAAAGTGATGATTACGTCCACTAATTCCAAAAGCAATAAAGAGTAGCAAGCATGACTTGACCCAAGAAATGAGTTTTTCAAGCCCTTTTCTATGCGGAAAATTACAAAGAAACAATCAAACCCATTTACAAGCAATAATGGATTCGGAATCAAAACTCGAAATGAGCAATAATGGCTCTAAATCCAAACTCGATAATGAACTATAATGACTCTTTCCTTTATGATTTCCAAGGGTCTAACTAGAAAATTAGTCCTTTAGAAGTAAATGCATCGGCGATAAAGGGAAGTGTCCAATAAAATATCATACTTTGCATAAGAGAGATGTAATGCCCTGGTAATGAACCTCCAAAGAGATTAAACCATTTAGCATGAGGGGTCTCTTTCTCATGCCTTGAGTGGTGATCTATTGTTTGATACAACTTTTAATCAAAAGAAACAAAGAAATGAGGGAGGTTGCAAATTATGAATGAACAAGTAGATGGTCAGAATGGTGTGAATATGTACATGAAAGCTATAAATAAATAAATAAAAACAACAACAACAACAACAACAAAAAACCAAAAAAAAGAAAAGAAAAGAAAAAAAAGAGAGAGAAAATCAACTCAAATGGATTGGAAGCTATGGCCTATACACCAAATCCATGAGGACTTACAACAATACAAGTGTAATATTCAAAGCATAATTTAACACATTAAAAAGCACTGAAACAACACAAAAAAAGTGCTGAAAATCAAGTTTCAGATGTGGAAAAAGTGAGCAAAGATGGAATAAAACCAAAGGATTTCAACCAACCAACAAATCTAAGAAAGTGTGGCTAACCCCTCCTTTTTTTGTGTGTGTGTGGCTTTAAATCACATATTTCAGGCCTCAAAACACTCTAAAAATAGCAAGGAAACACAAGGAAAAGAGAGAGAAAATATGGTGAAAGAGCTCAAAGATTACCCCTTGAAAGAGGAGGAAGAGCTTCCTAGTTCACAAACCACAAGTTGAGCACTCTCAAGTAGCTAAAATTATGTTCAAGAATCTCAATAAAAGCCTCAGGTTTTAAGCTTAGAAGGTGTATGTATAGTGTATGTATATCGCAAGAGAAGAGAGAAGTGTGTTGGACAAGTTATAGCTCTTGGCCAAAATTTTCTAACCCCAAACCATGAAGGGGGGTTTGTATTTATAGAAAAACACCATCTCACGTTGAAAATATCTATAAAGAGACAGCTAGTGTAGGGGATACACATGTCGACATCTGGTTGTTGCAAAATATCTGCTTGCGCTAAATATGGCCGATCGACCATTAAGGGGTACGACCGGCCACCTGAAAATGGCCTGCCGGCCACTTGTGGCCAGCTCTTCTCTGAATGGCTAGGCTAGAAAAAATAAGGTTTTGGTTCAAAGGGGGTGCAAGGTATAGGTTTTAAAGCTTGAAACGAAAGCCTTTCGCTAAAAAAATTAAACGATTGTACAGCGTAACATTTCATCATCGAGTGTTCAGCGTGAGGCGCCCAAGTCTTAAGGGTAGTCAAAATGGGGTGTCTACAGGTATCTTTAATGAAATTTATTTATCTGTTTAGAGATATCTATTTTGGGCTATCAGTGGAGGATAACAATGAGTGTTGTTGTAACAACCCCGACCTCTGATTAGCTTATAATCTTTGATTAAGAATGCCTAATAAGTAATTAAGAGAAAAATTTTAGTTAATTGCATGTGAATTGTGTTATTTTCATTTATATATGTTCATGGTAGGACTGCATTTCCGAATCGGTATACGAATTGAAAGTCTTATCGACATCTAATCACGAAATTGATTTGGTTTATGTGTTATTTGAAATTTTTAGAACATTATGGTAGGTTTAATTGAATTTGATTCGAAACTGAATAATTAGACTAATAATGTCAATTGATTAGTTATTAATTAATCTAGCTTAACCAAGCCTAAATAAGGCTAACTTGATTGCTAGACTTTTCCATTATATTCTCATTTCATTATCGTTGAGACTAAACTCTGTGTGTGTATGTGTGTATGTGTGTGTGTGTGTGTATGTGTGTGTGTGTGTGTGTGTGAGAGAGAGAGAGAGAGAGAGAGAGAGAGAGAAGGAAGAAAATTGTATTCAAGCTTGGAATTGTACAGAATTGGAGGATTCAACTTGGAAGCTCAAATAACTAACAACTTAGAACAAAATAGAACACCTAAGGTAAGAATTCAAGCTTTTAGTTTTGTATTTGAGTTGGTTAAGGCATGAATTCAAGAGAATTAAGCTAAGAGATGCAAGAATTAAGCTAAAGAAGTAGAGAGGAAGATCAATTCATACATGCATATGCATTTCATTGCATTTGGAGCATGTTTTCTAAGAAATTCTCTCATGCAAGTAATAAGTTGAGCTTAGTTGTGGGAATTCATCATGTTTTACATTCTTTTGTCTCATTTGATCATGTTTTGGAAGGTTGAATTTCAAATCAACTCATGCATGTTATGTTTTCCAATTTTCAAGTTTGAGTTTGAACAATTGACTTACTTTTGGGCCTTGATTTTGCGAAATGATCTTCAATTCATAATGTTTTACAAGTTTGCAAGTGTTTGCTCAAGTTTTGGCCCAAAAGGATGTGTTTTGAAACTTTGAAAATGGATTTTGAACTTGAATTAGCAATCTGGAAATTACAGATTTTGCACCCTTCGCTTGAGCGGTGGAGTATGCGCTTGAGCAAAGAATGCGAGCTCCTAATACTTTTGCAGAGTTTAGGGGTTGTCTTGAGTGGCAGAACCTATGCTTGAGTGACCATCCTTATTTTTGACCCTTCGTTCAAGCGTATGAAGTTGCGCTCGAGCATAAATTGAGATCTCCCAAAAGTTTTACAGAGTTTTGTAGACTGCTTGAGCGACCGAAGTTCCGGTCAAGCGGATTGCCCTGTTTTTGAAATTTTGACTAGGTGTTTTAACTCATATTTTGGCATCCTCATTTTATCTTAGGCATTCCTAAGCCTTAATTAAGACACAATAATGAGAATAAAGATTATAAACACACCAAGATAGAAAAGAAATAAGTTAAGTGTTTTCCGAGCGTGCATTTCAATGTCTATCTGTTATGTGTTTGTGTAGGTCACGTACCATAGATTGTTGATTCGACTGTTTTGACCTTTTTACTATTGGAGCTATCAGTGAGTAAGAACTCTATAAAGCTATGTTTGATTATAAGTTTTTTCTGACTAAAATGATATGATCTATTTTCTGAAATGTTTTTTTATGTATCATGAATAAATGTCCATTTTTTTGAAATGTATTTGTGGCATCCTTAGTTCATGTGGCCCTCACCCAAGGGTAACAATACTATGACTTATGTTTATATAGCCCTTGCCCGGAGGTAACAATATTGTGGCCTATGTTCACGTGGCCCTCACCTGGGGGTAACAATACTATGGCTATTTGCGCACAAAGATGTTGACCTTTATGGTCATCGATACTGACTATACATGTGGGTCTTATGACCAATCTGATCTATTAGCTAATGGATGTACCACATATAACTGCTCATGAATTCTAATTTCTGAATCTGTTTTGGACATCATCATTCATAACCCTTTACCCTGTTATTATTCACTGGGCTCCAACTCATGCTATTATTTATGTATATAGGTGATTAGGTGCAGGACCAAGCTCAGTGAGGTTTTCCGGGAGATATGTCAGTGTTAGCCAACCAATGTGCCACCCAAGCAGGTTCCGAAATGTTTTGTGGTCGAGTTTTGTGGGCATGATGCAAGTTTATGTTTTTCTTTTTTTTTTTTTTTGGTCAACCTTTTGGTTTATCTGTATCTACAATGATGTAAGGCTGACATTCTGATGACATCATATATGTATAAAAATATAAGTTTTAAATTTTCTGTCCCATGTATGTCTACACAGCTCTATGGACATTGTATGTTTGTAATTGCTTCCGCTAGCCTCTTTAATTTTGCTTAATCTATTTAGAGGCCTTAGGTAATCCCAGGATTACTGGCCGGTTATGACGCTAAACCTATAGGGCCGAGTTTGGGTCACGACAAAGTGGTATCAGAGCAAGTGTTCTACTGCATACACGAGTCCATAAAAGCTATAGGATGTTCTAGAAAGAATTTGGGACATTACATCTGCATGTGCAAGTGAGTGACATCATGTGAACATATCTGAACCAATTGACATTAACACTGAAATAAAATGAACTGAAATTGAACGCTATGAGAAGATTAGTTTTGTGTTTATTAGTGCCTTGTTTACCTATAGCAAACAGAAAATCCTAGAAGTGATGGTAATGCTGAATCTTCCGAGGCTCGAATGAACCGCATAGAACGAATGTTAGTAGATCTAATAGAATCAATGCAACAACAACAGAGGCAACAACCCCTGCCTTCTCCACCTCCTTCGGTCCAAGTAGAGTTGGTCAACAATGACATTCTTAGTCTGACTTAGAAATTTAATAAGATGATGCCACCAACTTTCTTGGGTGCAATTCAACCTTTAAAGGCTAAAACGTAGATGCTAGACACTGAAAAAATTATTTGAAGTCTTTCTATGTACCGAGACTCAAAAAGTTTTGTTGGCCACCTACACTCTGAAGGACGAAGCTCGACTTTGGGGGATGCTTATCCAAGACACTAATGGGGCTTTAACTTGGAATCAATTTAAAGAGATCTTTTATGAAAAATATTTTCCACAGTGTTTCCAAGACCGAAAGGTGTCCGAATTCCAAGAACTTAAGCAAGGTAATATGTCAATAAAAGAGTATGAAGCCAAGTTTACCGAATTGGCCCGGTTTGCTCCACACATGGTGGATATCGATTACAAAAAGGCTCAAAAATTTGAAGGAGGCTTGAACCTAGATGTATTTGATCGGGTTGGTGTGTTGAAATTACCCAAATATGTGGATGTTCTTGATAGAGCCCTAATAGCTGAAGCCAACCTAGTTGCTATGAAACAAGCCAAAGCTCCAACAACTGAATGTAGAGGTAAGAGATCAAGATTTAATTTCAAAAAGGGTCAGTCATTTTCAAATAAGCAAAACTCAAGATCCTCTAATAGTTTAAGTCAAAGTAGTGGTACAACCCCTACTTGTTCAGAATGTTGAAGAAAACACAAGGCTGCTTGCTACCGATCAACAGCTGCTTGCTTTAGGTGCTTGCTTTCAATTCATGAAGTTCAATGATTTCTACATGTTTTCTCAAGTTTTAAGTTTTGCATCTTGAACAACAATCTGGAAATTCCAAAATTTGATCGCATCGCTCGAGCGTAAAATTCGAGCTCTCAGAAGTTTTACAGAGTTTAGGGGTTGGCTCGAGCGACCAAAGTTACTCTCGAGCAACCACCCTTTGTTTTGAACCTTGGCTCGAGTGACCAAAAGTTGGCTTGAGCGTGAAATGAGAGCTCATAGTAGTTTTGAAGACAATTGCACGGTGGCTCGAGGGGCCGCCCTTTATTTTCAGTACTTGGCTCAAGAGACCATCGAGCGTAAAAATCAAGCATCCAGTACTTTTGCAGACTTTGTAGACCGCTCAAACGACCAAAGCTTCGCTCGAGCGACCTATCCTGTTTTAAAAAATTTGGCTAAGTGTTTCAAAGCATTTTTGTATCCTCATTGCATCTAAGGCATTCCTAGGCTATCTTTAAGCTACAATAATAAGGATATGAGATAGAAACACAACTAGAAAGAAAAATGATAAGTTAAGCACCTTTGGGGCGTGTGTTCAAGTGTATCTGTCACATATTTTTGTAAGCCTTGTGTTATCACCTAAGTGCTCTGTTCAGCTTCTGGAGCTATCTATGAGTAACAACTCTGTAAAGCTATGTTTGACTATAAGCATTTTCTGAATAAAATGATATGATATGCTCTGGTTTTTGAAATGATATTTTCTATATAGATAAATTATTGTCCTATTTTTTAAATGTATTTGTGGCATCCTTAGTTCATGTGGCCCTTGCCCATGAGAAACAATACCATGGCCAATATGCACATGGCCCTTGCTCGGGGAAAACAATACCGCGGTCTATGTTTATATGGCCCTTGCTTGGGAATAACAATATCGAGGCCTATATTCACGTGGCCCTCGCCTGGGGGATACAATACCATGGCTATATGTGCACAAAGATGCTTACCTTATGGTCGTCGATACCAACTATCCATGTGGGTCATATGACCAATCTGATCTATTAGCTAATAGATGCTTATGAATTCTGTATAAGTATGTGAATCTATATCTAATATGAACTTTGATTTTTGAATCTGTGATGGACATCATTCATAAACCTTTTACTCCGTTGTTATTCACTTGGCTCCAGCTCATCGTATTATTGTGTATGTAGGTGATCAAGTGCGGGATCAAGCATAAGTTGCTAGCCTGGAGTTCTATTTTGGTAAGCCAACCATCGTGCCTCCCGAGGAGGTTCCTGAATTAAGAAGTGGTCAAGTTTGGTGAATCATGTTTAAGACTTTTGTTTTCTTTTGTTTTGTCTGAACAAGTTTCTATATATGAGATAAATAAGGCTAAGACCTATTTTGTTTTATTTGTGTAAGGGTGAGGTAAGACGGATGCATTTATGATGTCACATGTATATGTAAATTAATTTTAAATTTTCTATCCCATATATGTCTACACAACTCTATGGACATTGTATTTTCATATTTGCTTCCACTAGCCCCTTAATTTTGTTAATCTGTTTCAAAGGCCTTTGGTAATCTTAGGATTACAGGCCGGTTATGATGCTAAACGTATAGGGGCGGGTTCGGGTCGTGATAAAAATACTTGTTTTCATTTATGGTTTGGAATTGGTAATCTCGTGGTTGTTGTATTATGTATTTTTGAAGAAAATATTTGGTTTTAATGGATTTTCAAAGATTAATCAAAAACATGTTTTCATTACTGGGCAGTTACAATGCTAAACCTACCGGGGCAGGTTGGGGTCGTGACAAAAATACTTGTTTTCATTTATGGTTTGGGATTGATAACCTTGCGATTGTTGTGTTATGTTTTTTTGAAGAAAAGATTTTGTTTTAATGGATTTTCAAAGGTTAATAAAAAACTAGGGTTTTGGATGCTTTTATGGGAAAATGATGGAATTAGAATGGTTGTAGAATTTTGGTTGAAATAAGGTTTGGTTGAGAAAATTTTTGGAATTATTAGAAAATACTGAGTACTATTTACTCTTTTGAAATGGTGGTTTTGTTGGAAATGATATCAATGGTTTTGAGAAAATTGTGTATTTTCAATGGAGATTCACAAGACTCGTGAGGAGTGTGAATGTTGTTTTGGGAATCAGGAGATTTTGTATAAATCATCAGGATTCTAATTTTGTTATGATTTTGGAATATTATCATTGTTGTTGTCTTTTAATTAGAAATAATTGTTGTTGGCAACCAATGGAGGGTTGTATTTATTGTTGTAGAAACTGCATGTGGATTAGGGAATGGAAACATTTGCAAATTGCATTGTGCATATCATGGATTTGTAACTGGAGATTTCAATGTTTTAGGAAATGTATTATTATTTTGAGATGCATGTATTGTATTATTCAAAGGGTAAATAAAATGGTGAAACCATGTGGGGGTGTTAAAGTAGAATTAAGTTGGCCTGCGTGTCTTTGGTGTAAGACCTAAAACCCACGCGGTAGGTGCCGAGCCTTCCGATTAATGCCGGCAAAAACAGTATAGTGACTTGTATAGTTACTATTATGAACACTAGCCGTGGGGATTTATTCATTATATCTACCACTTGTATGTTTTGAAAAAATATTGTTGATTTGGAAAGATCTTTTGGAAATCTCGCATTGTATTGTTTCACAGAGGAAAAAAAGCATTTTATCATGACATTTCATGTGCATACATCTTATGACATTGTTAAGCTTCATACATGCCATTAAGTTTAATTCTACTGGGCTTTATACTCACCCTACGAGGGAAACCACTTTCAGGTGAACCGGTGTGCCTCCGCCAAGGTGATGACTAGGGATGATCTTGGAGCTTGAGGCTCATATGTTTTGTTTCTTTGGTTATTTGTTTGTAATTTAAGCCACGGGCTTCTTTGTATTGAGTAGTGACTCATTTGTTGTAACCAGGCAAGGCCCTGGAAACTTGTAGCTTTTAAGGCATTAAACTGTAATAGTTTAATTTTATTCATTTTGTAGGACTAAAAGAATGTACTAAGGCACGTGTTGGAAATGATGTTGTATAATCATATTGTTGTTGTGTTCCGTTTGTTAGCAATATTATAATAGAGTAGAACGTTTATTTATTTTGGGGCGTTACAACTTGATATCAAAGCGTACCGGTTTTGAATACTTTGGGTATGTGGGAAGTGGTGCTTACCACAATGGGTTTGTCTCGCTCGATAGAGATGTTGTACGCTCAATATGCTAAATGATAACATGTTTA
This sequence comes from Camellia lanceoleosa, assembly GCA_025200525.1. NCBI lineage: Eukaryota > Viridiplantae > Streptophyta > Magnoliopsida > Ericales > Theaceae > Camellia > Camellia lanceoleosa. Next base: position 83,614,793 of record CM045772.1, on the reverse strand, counting down.
TCTGGCTAAGTGGGTATGAAATTGAATCCTTAGGATGTGATTTGTGTCTGTTAAACACTTGGAGGTCTTATTAGAAGGACACTTAATCAATGTTCGTTCTAATAGGAATTCTTTGGGTTTCGTGGAACAAATTTTTATCTTATGGATATAATTCATGTGTGACTATGCGACTAAGTGCTTATGTGGAATGCATTTGGTGTTGTAATGCTGTAGAGTGTATGAGATTTTGTTAGGGGCACCTTTCGATGTGTGCTAAATTGTTATGCTTTCCTTTGATTAGGATGTCTAGGCAAGGATGTGACGACATTCCTCCTTCCATACAGGAAGAATTGAGGAAGCAATTTTTAGAGTTATGCCAAGGTACTACATCTTTGGCACAATTTGAGGCGTGGTTTACCAACCTATTGAGTTTCGCTCAAAAGTTGGAAGAGATTGAGGAGCTCCATTGTATGGAGTTTGAGAGTAAGTTATGTGAGGATGTTCGAGGAAGGATTGTCGTGTCCTGGCATAGGAATTATCGTGTGCTTGTGGAAATGGCGACTTACGTAGAGGCTACAGTATTAGTCATGGGGTAGAGTGGAGAGAAGGCCACTTCGGTAACTTTTGCAGCTTGGGGTCGTGGTAGACCTAGTAGGAACCAAAGGAGAAAAGCAAGGTTGTTGCCCTAACCAATAGTTACATCAACAAGATCATCTAGCCAACCAGGACTTTGGGCGATTGAGTGCTCATAGGAGGAGCAATCATTAGGATCCTTACCGATTCAGACTTCGAACCAGTCGTGTATTTAGGGACCGCCTAATTGCTATGCGTGTAATCAACCAAGTCATACTAGGTATTTTTGTATGCAACCGGGGAGTTCTTTAGGAGTTCCACAATCTAGTCGGGTTCAACCTTATCTGTTTGGGCATAGGGCGATACCAATACCAGAACCGAGTAGGCCAGACTTCAAGGACCTTTGGAGGGTCAAACTTTTATCCTCAGAGTGGGGAGATGCATGTTTGTTTCAAGTGTGGCCAGCTAGGTCATGTCTGTCGCTCTTGTCCTTGGCGTCAGAATTCTGGGGGTGTTCCAAGGGTTAAGAATGACCAGTTTCGGTAGTCTAGTTAGAAAGGTGATAGTGGTGTTGGCGGAGGGATGGTTGTTTTGGGTACTTAGTTTTGGTTACCTTGTTTTGTGACTGAAGGATAGACGGATGCAATAATTATGTGATCATTTTGTTTTGTAACCGGTATGGTGTGGAACGTTGTAATATTACGATTTTTGTTCATGCACGTATCTATGGTGGGTTTTTTTATTTTTTTGAGTTGGATATGTTGTGATTTTGAGTTTTCCCTAATGTGATGAGTTGTTGTGGAATTTGGAAATATTCATATTGATGGGTATGAACTATTACGTTTTGACTTGGGAATGTAATGGCCGGAGAGCTTTATTTTGATTTGGGATTGTTTGCTATGTTAAATAATTTATGTTTGGTTGAAATTGATTTAGAATAGGTGGACAGTAGAGTTGGTTGTGGAAGATGGGTATTTTAAGGGTCATTATGACTAGTTAGAATATTGTGAGGGTGGAGTTATACCAGTCAGTATATTCAATTTGGTTGATATTGGCTTATGTTAGAGGTATGAGTCTTAATTTGTTGCAGTGAAGGCTTCTTGGGAGAATAAGAGGATTGTGTATTGTAATGACCGGAGCAATGTTGTGATTGTTGTCAGATGCATGTGGATTGGTGTGGGTAGTGAACCTATTATGGACCTTATCGGTCTTTGGTGTAGTGTGGTTGGTGGGTGTATATTGTTTGCAATGGGAATTGTGGGTTTTGGCCTCTAGAAGTCCACTTTGGACTTCAGGGAGGTATGGGAGAAGTTGTAGAATCCTATGTAGGAATGTTTGGTGTTGGAATATTGTAGGTTTGGCGCTAAATGGGGAGAGTGGTTGAATAGACGAAATGTTTGATTCTAATGGGTCGGTGTAGGGTAACATGTTGTTGTTATCATACCAAGAAGTTAGTTAGATGAATCGGTGTCCTTAGTACACCTTTAAGAATTCCTTATCAGGTTATTAGGAATTGATAGTATTGGTGTTTGGGGTAGTTAAGAGTGGTTGGCGTGGAGTGACTTGAGTTTCGTATATAGAAAATTATTCCTAGTCTACTGAGGACAGTTAGTTTCATTTTATGGTGGTTATCATAATAATAGATTCACATTTCATTTTGGGTTGGCGGTATGCGAGAGTGTGTTACTGTGGTTTGTGATGTGTTTCTTGTACTAAAGGTAAAGCCTCTTTGCAAGCTTTGTCCGAGGAATAGGAGTGAGGGTTGTGAACCTGAGATGTTGATCTCTTGTTTGATTAGAATTGGGAGATATGGTAGTGGTACTAGGGCGGCTCATTTCATAGGTATATTCTAAGATTGGGTGGCAATGAGGCATTAAGAGAGTTAAGGGGAAGCTTTGGAAGTAATTATAGAGTCGAATATGTGTTAGGGTGACCTTTTGTCTTGGGTTGACAAGATCCTTTGTAAGTTCGAGATTTAGTGCAAATTGCTTTCTTTGGCTTGGTTGAGTTATCCTTTCTTTATAAGAGCGTATGGATAGTTTGTTAGTATTTGAGTTGTTTAGACCCCTTCATGATTAGTTGAGTTTGGGAAGTGTGAATTTTGGGCTCACGAGGTGAAATTCTGAGAGGCATTGGATTCGAGGAAAGGTGGTGAGCTGAGGTAGTGGATATCAAGGGGTTCAAGTGTGTTGTTAACGAGGAAAGTTAAGGTAGTGACCGATATCTTGGGTAGGAAATCGGCACGAGGTGTAGTGAACCTAGTCCTTTATTGGTATTCTCTTGAAATGGGGCGAGTTAATCCTTAAATTTATTTATTTTTATTTATTTATTTATTTTTTATCTTATGCATATCTTAAGATCTTTTGTTCAGAGTGTTGTTATTCGGGCATGCGTTTTGATCAGTATTGTTATTCCCTACATGGGAGCGAATGTGGTAGTTTGTTTTACTAGAAAGGATGTAGTAACAGGTGGTCAGTGGGTGTCATAGTTGTGGTAATGGAATGTAATTTTCAGGTGATTTTCTATTATTGTTTAACCTCTTGATGTCATGTTTGACGTGTTCTATTTATATGTCGTAACAGGATTACCATTCTATTCTTGAAATGATTATGTCGTTGGTCGAGTGACAGTTGGGAGTGTTATAAATTAAAGTGTTTTGTAAGGGAAATAGGGAACTAAACCTTTTTCTTGTTGGGAATTGGATTGTTTCAAAATGGCGGTGAGTATTTAATAATGGTCAAGGTTGGTTTTGGGAATTGTCTTGTAGGTGTTATGGTTTGGGTCATGGCATAATAATAGTGTACAGTTTTTTTATGGCAAACAAAACTAACAAGAATAAAAGTTCATGATGGGTTTTGGTTGTTTTCAATTCCGGAATTTCGGTGTCTATTGTAGCAAGTTTTGTTTATACAGAGAAAGTTGTACCTTAGAATTCGTGATGGGTGCTAGGCAAGGTTTTATTCTCTTTTGTGTGTGGTTGTGTTCCTCGGCATAGTTGGGTTATTGTGGATTAGAATTTCACTTTTTGAGAGGTTTTGCTTTGGGAATGTCTATGTCGTCTTGTGAAGGGAAGGATGAAAATTTTGGGTGAATAGAGCATTCAGGGTGGTTTTATAAGTTGAGGTGCCTTTGGATTCAAAGTAACCGAGTGTGACACGTGTTTGGATTTCCTTGCTTGAAGTGTTATTGGTACCTTATTATATTGTTATTTGTAAACATTGTATATGTTTTGGAAGAAGTATATGGTAATATTCAGTATTGAACGCTTTGTTTATCATTGTTATAAGAATGGATAACCAGATGGGTCATGGTTCTGAATTGAATTAGTTCACATTGTAATGATTTATTTAAATACTGTGTTGTTGTATTGATTTTTTAAATTTTGGGAACGAAATTTCTTAGGGGGGGAGGCTATGACGATTCTAGTTTATATCTGACCCGTTTATTGTTTTGGACCAAGAATTCCTATTCTTGAATGGTTGTTCATATCCCTATTCATCTTATTCCTTATTGAGTTTGGTTGTTTGTGTTAGCCCCAAGGTTATTCAAATTGATATTGATTATTGACAAATTTCTTTATTTAATTTATTACGTATACAAATTGTGCTAAAAGATGTATGATTCTAGAAGTGTTATTTTTCAATGATTTTTGGCCCTTCAAAGCATAAGCTTAGCACCTGTTTGCAAAACTCTATCCATGCTTACAACAGGTCTAAGAGTCAACACCAAGATAGCAAGGGTCGACACCAGAGTGAAGATTAAAATGCCTAAGCGTTCCAGCTGTAAGGGTCGACACCAAAATTCAGTGTGCAATCCAGCAGCAAGGGTCGACACCAAGAACAGTAAGGGTCGACACCAAAATTCAGCGTGCAATCCAGCAGCAAGGGTCGACACCAAATTTCATAATGCAATCTAGCAGCAAGGGTCGACACCAAGAATGATAAGGGTCGACACCTGGAATACTTGGAACTCAACTCCAAGAAGAAAAGAACGTAAGGGGTTGATACCCAATCTGCAGAGGTCGACACCTGTAAACCTGGGTTTAAAAAATTCCACCTGCCAAATCAGATCTAGACTGTTGCAAATCATTTCTCAGCCACTTTTTCAGATTTGGGTGCAGAATACATCATATCTTCTGACCACATAACTGATCCTTTGGCACCATATCTTCTCCAAGAAGTTGACTTATGATGTTGAGCATTAAATAAAAAGCTTATGCATTTAATGAAACCTCTCTTTTCAAGACCTACCTACAGTTTGCCTTTTTTCTTTTCTGATCAAACACAGCTAGAGCAAATCCTTCATGATCTTCTCCAACAGATATGAGATTCAAATCTTCTCTCTCTCTAACAGCTAGAAGCCATCAATATTATAAATATGGAGGTCTCTTTGTTCATTTAATGCACTTCTTCAATACAACAAGCCTAGAGCATTCAAGAGCAATCAAGAGCTTTTAACATACTCCATTTGTACTTCCATTTTCATATCTGAGTGAGTCTTAAATTACTTGAGAGCTTACACTTTCATATCCATTTTTTGTGAGAGAACATTTGTGAAAGAGGAAAGTTGCACCTCTTATTCTTATTTTCTGAGTGACACACTTGTAAAGTGAGGCATTTAGTTGAATGGTTCTCAACAGATTGAAGTAAGTCCTTGTAAAAATCCACAAGCTAGGTGAAGCTTCAGGAGTGGACGTAGGCCGGTGAGCCGAACTGCTATAAATCCTTGTGTCAAGCTCTCCTTTCATTTCCTTTTATTTTTCTGTGCATTCATTTATTGTCATCTGCCTTTAAACACTTAGTCTTTGCAAATTTATTTTTGGACCAAATTTTTAATTACCCAATTCACGCCCCCTCTTGGATTTCCTTCCTAAATAACAGTTGGTATCGAAGCCTCGTCTCTAGTATTGTGACTTAACCGTCTTAGAGTGATCTATAGCAACCCCTAACTCCTCTCTTCCTAAAGGTCAAGCCTCAAATAGACCACCCTTCTTCAATGGCACAAATTTCAACTATTGAAAAACCCGCATGACTATGCATATTCAATCTATCGACTATGAGGTTTGGAAAATCATATGTGATGGTCCTAAAGTCCCCACCAAAACCATAGATGGTCTATTAGTCCCCAAACTTGAAAGTGAGTGGACTAGTGCTGGTTATAAAGATATTTAATCCAATGCCAAAGCTGTTAACATGTTATATTGTGCACTTGATGCTACTGAGGTTAACAGAATATGCACTTATACAACTGCGAAAGAAATTTAGGATAAACTTGTTGTAACTCATGAGGGAACTACTCAAGTCAAAGAGTCTAGAGTAAGTTTGTTTGCTCACAATTATGAGCTCTTCAAGATAAAACCTGATGAGAACATATCCCAAATGTTCACTCACTTTACAGACATTATAAACAGTCTTAAATCTCTTAGGAAGACTTATACTAATGCAGAGATTGTCAAAAAAGTTCTCCAATCATTGCCAAAAAGTTGGGAGAACAAAATTATTGCAGTAATAGAAGCAAGAGACTTGTCAACATTGAGTCTTGATGAGCTAATGGGATCTCTCCTAACCCATGAGATCATCATGCAAGAGGGAAAGGGAAAAAAAGATGCTTCAAAGGAAGATGAAGAAATGGCTTTCATTACTAAAAGATTCAAAAGGTTTGTGAAGAAGAAACAAGGTGTAAGAAAGTTCTTCAGAAAAGACTTCAACAAAGATCTTCAAAAAGGAGAAAGTCATAAAAAATCTGAAGTTACTTGTTATAAATGTAACAAGCCGGGACACTACAAATCGGAATGTCCAGAGCTCAAAAAACAATTCAAGAAGGATAAGAAGAAGCCCATGATCGCATCATATGGAGAAGACAGTGATAACAGTGACTTGAAGATGGATCTTTGCAAAAATGAAGTCGCAAATCTATGCTTGATGGTACTTGAAGATGAGGTAAATGATGACTCATTTACTTTTGATGAATTACAAACTGCTTTTGATGAATTGCATGCTGAATTTAAAAAATTAAGTATGAAAAGTAGTTGTCAAAAGAAAATGATCTCAAGAAAAGAAATCCTTGACTTCTAAGATCAATACTTTGGAAAATGAAGTATTAACAATGAAAAAGGAGAAAGAATTTTCAAAGGAAAAAGAATTCTTCATTTTTGAAAAGCAAGTAGATGATTTGCAAAAGGAAAATGAAATTTTGAAAAAGGAGAAAATTATCTTAAATGAAAACATAGAAGATTTAAAAAAATGTTCTTTCAAAATTTACTCAAGGTAGAATTACCTTAGATAAAATTCTCAAAAGTCAAAATCAAACATTTGGAAAAATGGGAATTGCTTTTAAACCTTTTTCAAAAAATTCCAAAAAGACTTTTGTTCATGCATCGTCCAACCATTCTCATCTCACATGCCATTATTGTGGAAGAAAATGTCACATCTCTCATTCATGTCCTGCTAAGAGAAACTCATTTGATAGAATGAAAAAGAAGAGGGTTCCCAAAAACACTTCAACTCCTAACTCTCATGGACCCAAGAAAGAATGGGTAGCAAAAGATCAACAAAAATCTGATTTTTGCAGGTGTGCTTTAGGTCAAAATCCAGCAATAACTGGTGGTACCTTGATAGTGCGTGTTCAAGGCACATGACCGGGGATAAAGCAATGTTCTCAACCCTTAAATCCAAAGAAGGAGGTCACGTGACCTTCGGAGACAATAGTAAGGGAAAAATCATCGGCGAAGGTAGTATTGGTAAAACTTCTTCACCCATCATCGAAAATGTGTTGCTTGTTGAAGGATTGAAACATAACTTGCTTAGTATTAGTCAAATGTGTGATAAACATAATCATGTCACTTTTGAAAAATCCCACTGCACCATTAAAAATTCTGCTGAAAACAAAATGCTTTTTGTTGGTCATAGGCATGAAAATGTGTATATATTTGATTTGCACATTTTATCTCCTAAGCATGATGTTAAGTGCTTATCTACTATAAATGAATTCGGATGGCTATGGCATAGAAGGCTAGGGCATGCTCATATGGATTTGCTTTCAAAACTCTCAAAACTTGATTTGGTTGTAGGTTTACCAAAAATTGATTTTGAAAAAGATAGACTTTGTGATGCTTGTCAACAAGGAAAATAAACAAGAGTTTCTTTCAAATCTAAAAATATTATTTCTACTTCTAGACCTCTTCAATTGTTGCACATTGACTTGTTTAGACCTTCTAGAACTTTAAGTCTTAGTAGTAAATCTTATTGTGTTGTTTGTGTGGATGACTATACTAGATTCACTTGGGTGATTTTCTTGGCATGCAAAAGTGATACTTTTTCTGCATTTACAGCTCTTTGTAAACGTATTCAAAACATGATTAGTCTTACTATTTGTAGAATTAGAAGTGATCATGGTAAAGAATTTGATAATGACGTGTTTATTTTATTTTGTAATGAGCATGTTATTAATGATAATTTTTCCACTCCTCAACAAAATGGTGTGATAGAAAGAAAAAATAGAGTTCTTGAGGAAATGGCTCAGACTATGCTTTGTGAAAATAATTTGCCAAGATATTTTTGGGCAGAAGCTATCAATACAACTTTTTATGTTATTAATCGTGCCATGATTAGACCCATACTTAAGAAAATGCCGTATTAATTATGGAAAGGTAGAAAACCCAATATTGGTCATTTTCGTGCATTTGGTTGTAAATGTTTTGTACTTAATAATAATAAAGATAATCTTGGGAAGTTTGATGCAAAATATGATGAAGCAGTGTTTCTTCGCTATGCAAATTCTAGTAAAGCTTATTGTGTCTTTAATAAAAGAACTTTACTTGTTGAAGAATCTATACACGCTGCTTTTGATGAATCTAACTTCTTTGCTTCCAAGAATATCGTTAGTGATGATGTTGCAAATTCTAATACAAGCATTGAAGTTATTTACTTATCGAAAAATGACGAACTTCATTCTTCGGAACCCAATGTTGAAGTCTCTATGGAAGATCTTCAAAAAGAGTATACCCTTCCAACAAAGGAAAATGATCTACCCAAAAAATGTAAGTATGCTCATAGACATCCCAAAGACCTCATAATAGGAGACGCCACACAAGGAGTAAGAACTCGTTTTTCTATTCATAATGTCTGTGGCAATTTAGCTTTTGTTTCTCAAATTGAGCCAAAAACCTTTTTCTGAGGCTGAACATGATGAAAACTGGACTTTTGCTATGCAAGAAAAGTTAAATCAGTTTGAAAGAAACGAAGTTTGGTTTTTGACTATTTGTCCTATGGATCATTCCGTTATTGGAACTAAATGGGTTTTTTGAAACAAAATGGATGAATCTGGGTTTGTTATCCGAAACAAAGCTAGACTTGTAGCCCAAGGTTATAACCAAGAAAAAGGCATTGATTTTGATGAAACATTTGCACCCGTTGCACGCCTTGAAGCCATTCGTATGTTGCTTGCATTTGCTTGTTTTAGAAATTTTAAACTTTACCAAATGGATGTGAAAAGTTCCTTTTCAAATGGGTATATTTCGGAGGAAGTGTATGTTGAACAATCTCCCGAGCTTGAAAACCACAAACACCCGGACCACATCTATAAACTTTCAAAAGCCTTGTATGGTTCAAACAAGCCCCTAGAGCTTGGTATGAACGCTTAAGCAATTTTCTTATTGAAAAAGGTTTTTCCCGTGGGAAAATTGATACAACTCTTTTCATAAAAATAAAAAATGAAGATATGCTTATTATTAAAATTTATGTTAATGATATCATATTCGGAGCTACTAATGAATCTTTATGCGAGGAATTTGCTAAAGATATGCAGGGCAAATTTGAAATGAGTATGATGAGAGAATTGACATACTTTCTCGGATTGCAAATAAACCAAACCCAAGATGGCATTCATCTATCTCAAGCCAAATATATCAAAGATCTCCTCAAAAGGTTTGAAATGGATTTGTCCAAACCTGCGGCAACTCCTATGAGCACATCGATTAAAATCGACAACGATAAGCAAAGTAAACTGGTAAACGAAAAGAAATATCGAGGTATGATTGGTTCATTACTCTATCTAATAGCTAGTAGACCCAATATCATGTTTAATGTTTGTATGTGTGCTTGTTTTCAATCATCTCCAAAAGCATTACACATCACTGCAGTAAAACGTATTTTCAGATATCTCGTTGGCACTCTACTTTTGGGGCTTTGGTGCCCTAAAACAAATGTTTTTGATCTTTATGGTTATTTGGATGCCAACTTTGTGGGATGTAGACTTGACCGTAAAAGCACTAGTGGTACTTGTCATTTTCTTAGGAATTCACTCACATCTTAGTTTTGTAAAAAACAAAATTATGTGGCTTTGTCTACAGCTGAAGCAGAATATATTGCCACCGCTAGTTGTTATGCTCTAATGTTTTGGATGAAACAACAACTTCTTGACTTTGGACTTCACTTTGATCACATACCTATTAAATGTGATAACACTAGTGCCATTAATCTTTCAAAAAATCCCATACAAAACTCAGGCACTAAACACATTGAAATAAGGCATCACTTTCTACGAGATCATGTACTAAAAGGTGACATTGAACTCAAATTTGTGCCTACAAGTCAATAATTGGCCGATATCATTACAAAGCCTCTCAATGAGGAACATTTCTACTTTATACGAACTGAGCTTGGTATGTTAAATGTTCCCATGTGATGTTAAACTATGTGTTATTATGCTTCTTTGAGAAATTTGATGAGAAAAACACTAGCTTTTTACCTTCTAGGACCCTTAAGGGTCGACCCCCTACTCCATAGGTTGACACCTAGTTAAACCAGGCTTGTGCCTTTTGTTGCTTAGGGTTGACACCTCTCTTCGAAAGTGTCGACACCTGATGAATCTGAGGTCACTACTTTTTAGTGTCGACCCCTTTTTTCCTAAGGGTCGACACCCGCCTTTTGAGTAAGGTTTTTGTTGCGCAGTCTTTTCAAATTCGCAGGGTCAACACCTCTCTTCCCAAGGGTCGACACCTTCTTAGGAGTATTAATATACCACGCGACCCTTCCTTCTCTCTTGCGACATCCATTAAATCCCTAGCCCTAGCCCCTTTTCCTATTCTGACATCTCTCTCCGACGATTCTCATTCCGATCTTCTCTCTTCCTCCTCGCAACGTCTCCTTCTTCATCTCCATGGATTCTTAAGCCCCTCCTCCTATTGCAACACGAAAGCGACCACAAAGCTCCTCCACTTCCACTGCCGTCACTGCTTTTCCTCCCGTTCTTCGATTCAAGAACCCAAAGTGCCGATCTACTTTTAACAAGGACTTCAATCTTCGATCTCACATTTTTTGAAAAACATTCTATTCCCGTAAAAGCCTAGTTCGATAACCAAAAGTGGTCATCTCTTTTGAAACTCGACTGTGATATTTACCCCACACTAATCAAAGAGTTTTTTGCAAATATATCTTATGATGAGGACATTTCTCCTCATACCCTTGACTATTTTGTAAAAGGGGTCCCTTTTACCTTGACATCATTTGTCATTAACTCCATTCTGAAAATTTCAAATGATGGACACAGGGTCAATCCATTTGTAACTCTTAAACCACCTCAATACTCTTATCTCACTGGTCTTCGTCTCCTCACAAACAACCTTGATTTAAATCATCTAGCCACAATTTCTGGGAAAGATCTCTCCCTAGAACTGAGACTGTTACATCACATCATCACTCAAAATATCATTCAACGTTCCGGCCACTTTGATACTGTCACATACGGCCATACTTTTCTCATTTGGGCCTTATCCACTGGTTTCCCCACTGATTTTGGTTTTTTGGTCATCCACTGCATAAAAAATGTCTACAAACAAAATAATCAAACCCTTCCCTATGGAATGATTTTCACTAAAATTTTCAATCATTTCAAAATCGATATGAAGGGTGAAGAAAAAGTCCCTCGTGACCCCTCTTGTTATGGGGCTGAAACTCTTAGAAACATGGGATATTCACTTGTCAACCGCATTTGGACCAAGACCAAGAAAACTATGTCTTCCCCTAGTCTCTCTACCCCTAGATCTTCTCTTCCCAGTCCTACACTTCCTTTCTCCACCCCTGGTCCTTTTTCTCCACCACCCTCTTCTGACCTATCCTCTCTCTCTTAAAAAATCGAACATCTTGACTTTATGGTTCAAGGTCCCCTGGTGGATGGGATTGCTCTATCAATTCTAGGCTTAACAATCTAAACCTAGATTCCCAATCCATCCCTGCCTCTGACATTCCCTCATCCTCCCACACTATCTCTGCTTTATCATCCCCTACCTTGGAAGAAAAGATAGATGAGTTGAGCGCCTAGGTTCTCCAACTTGTCTCTCAGCAGACTGAAATGCAGAAAGACATTGATCGAATGAAGTTGCAACAAACTCAAGTCATTGCAGCTGCTAAAGAGAGTATCGAAAGTATGGTGATTGCCGTCTACGAGATCAAGGACTCCAACGAAGAATTTCAGAAAATATTCCAACAATGCTAGGACGATGATTTGGGGAAAAAATTAGGAAATTTACGCTGTGATTTGCCCAAGGCTAGCGCGAAACTGCTCCTCACTGGCCGCGGTCTCCTACACCTTTCCGCTAGATGCTACCCCTCTTTTTGATAATGAAAAAGGGGGAGAAAGTTGTAGTTGTTGTAGTTATTTTACTTTGTCGTCTTACTTGTACTTGAGATGTGGATGCTTACTTTAGATGTGGATGCTTAGGAACAATTATTTTAGAAACACTTAGATGTGGATGCTTAGATATGGATGCTTAGGAACAATTATCTTTTGGACACACAAACATTTGAGAAACACTTACTTGTTGAGGAACTGAAGTTCTTGATATTTTGGAAACACAAATATATTATGATATGCAAACATTCTGTTATTAATTGTGATTGGTTATGAATGGTTGTGATGTGTTGTAAATATCTATACTTGAAGCATTATGGAATTTGTTTTTAAATGCTTGTGATTTCATTCAATGAAAATAAATTGAAGAAATTGATTTCACTAATGATTGTTTCAGTGCATATTGATAAGGGGAGCTTGATCTATATCAAGTTGTCTTATTATCTTGACATATATCATTATTTTTGTTATGGTCTTGAAGACCTTTTTATAGGGGAAGTTTTTGATTTTTTTCAAAACTTTTATTCACAAAACTCCTTGAAAAACACTTCTTGATGCCTTCTTTTTGAAGCTCATACTTTGAAAACTTTAAATATTTGTCATCATCAAAAAGGGGGAGATTGTTAGCCCCAAGGTTATTCAAATTGATTTTGATTATTGACAAATTTCTTTATTTAATTTATTATTAAAAAATTTCAAAATAATAGTATACAAATTGTGCTAGAAGATATATGATTCTAGAAGTGTTATTTTTCAATGATTTTTGGCCCTTCAAAGCATAAGATTAGCACCTATTTGCAAAACTATATCCATGCTTAAAAAAGGCCTAAGGGTCGACACCAAGATAGCAAAGGTCGATACCAGAGTGAATATCAAAATGTCTAAGTGTTCCAGCTGCAAGGGTCGACACCCAAATTCAGTGTGCAATCCAGCAGCAAGGGTCAACACCAAGAACAGCAAAGGTCGACACCAAATTTCATAATACAATCTAGCAGCAAGGGTCGACACCAAGAATGATATGGGTCGACACCTGGAATACCTGGAACTCAACTCAGAGAAGAAAACAAAGCAAAGGGTCGACATCCAATCTGCAGGGGTCGACACATGTAAATCTGGGATTAAAAAATTCCACCTGCCAAAACAGATCCAGACTGTTGCAGATCATTTCTCAGCCACTTTTTTAGATTTGTGTGCAGAATATGTCATATCTTCTTACCACAGAACAGATCCTCTGGCACCCTCTCTTCTCCAAGAAGTTGACATATGAGGTTGAGCATTAAATAAAAAGCTTATATATTTAATGAAACCTTTCTTTCCAAGACCTGCCTACAGTCTGCCTTCTCTCTTTTCTGATCAAACACAGCTAGAGCAAATCCTTAATGATCTTCTCCAATGGATAAGAGATTCAAATCTTCTCTCTCTCTCTAACAGCTAGAAGCCATCAATATTATAAATATAGAGGTCTCCTTGTACATTTAATACACTTCTTCAATACAACAAGCCTAGAGCATTCAAGAGCAACCAAGAGCTTTTAATATACTCCATTTGTACTTTCATTTTCATATTTGAGTGAGTCTTAAATTACTTTAGAGCTTACACTTTCATATCCATTTTTTGTGAGAGAACATTTGTAAAAGAGGAAAGTTGTGCCTCTTATTCTTATTCCTTATTTTCTGAGTGACACACTTGTAAAGTGAGGCATTTAGTTGAGAGGTTCTCAACAGATTGAAGTAAGTCCCTTTAAAAATCCACAAGCTAGGTGAAGCTTGGTGGTGCATCTATTCATAGTGAAGAAATTCTTAAGAAGGTGTCTTGAGGAGTGAACGTAGGCCGGTGAGTCGAACCACTATAAATCCTTTTGTCAAGCTCTTCTTTCCTTTCCTTTTATTTTCTATGTATTCATTTATTGCCATCTGCCTTTAAACACTTAGTATTTGCAAATTTATTTTCGGACCAAATTTTTAATTACCCAATTCACCCCCCTCTTGGGTTGCCTTCCTAAATAACAGTTTGGTTGTTGTAGTTGCGTTTAGAACAGGTTAGGAGTTTGTTTTTCAGTAAAAATGCTGCCTAGATTTTGGCTTGTTCACTCGAGCAAACTTTCTTGTGCTTAAGCGAACTTTAAGAACTTCTACTACTATTTTAGATCTGCAAAATTACTAGGAGTATGGCATTCTTATGCTCGAGCAGTATTTCTTGTGCTCGAGTGGTCTTCGCTCAAGCAATCCTTCTTATGCTCGAGCAGTCTTTTGAAACTCTCAGTACTTTTGCAGGTTTGCAAAAGTACTAAGAGAGTGGTATTCTTCACTCGAAACGATACTTTGTTCACTAAAGTAGTCTCTCTTTTTGTGTTTGGTCACTCGAGTGGTGTTTTTGTCGCTCGAGCAGTCTGCCCATATACCAATCCATACAAGTCACTTTTTGGATCACTTTTTCAATTCTCTCTCTCTCTCTCTCTCTCTCTCTCTCTCTCTCTCTCTCTCTTTGAAACTTGTCTTTGAACCTTAAATACACCATTATCCGTCGATTTCTTTGCCATTGTCCTTTGGAGAAAAATGTAGAGCACACCAAGAGCTTCGTTTTAATCTGAAAAGTTTGTGTTTTTGTCGACATTGAGTTTTGGGGCTTTTGGGCTTTCTCCTCTTCCAAAGTTAAGGTAGGGATTTTCTTAACAGTGTGCATGTTGTTTAGCTTCGTTTAATGTTATTTTGTTAGTTATGGGTTTTCAAAAAAAAAAAAAAAAGGATTTGGATATATATTTATTAATGCACAAATTTGGGAAAAAATACTTGCTTTCATTTATGGTTTGGGATTGGTAACCTCGTGGTTATTGTGTTATGTATTTTTGAAGAAAATATTTGGTTTTAATGGATTTTCAAATGTTAATCAAAAACTAGGGTTTTGGGTGCTTTTATGAGAAAAGGATGGAGTTAGAATGGTTGTGGGATTTTGGTCGAAATGAGGATCAGTTGAGAAAAGTTTTGGAATTATTAGAAAATACTGAGTATTATTTACTCTTTTGAAATGGTGGTTTTGTTGGAAACGATATAAATGATTGTGAGAAAATTGTGTATTTTCGGTGGAGATTCACAAAACTTGTGAGGAGTGTGAATGTTGTTTTGGAAATCATGAGATTTTGTATAAATTATTGGGATTCCGATTTCGTTATGATTTTGGAATATTATTATTGTTTTTGTCTTTTAATTAGAGATAATTGTTGTTGGCAACTGGTGGAGAGTTGTATTTATCGTTGTAGAAACTGCATGTGGATTAAGGAACGGAAACATTTGCAAATCATACATTGCATTATGCATATCATAGATTTGTAATTGGAGATATCAATGTTTTAGCAAATGTATTATTGTTTGGAGATGCATGTATTGTATTATAGAAAGGGTAAATAAAATGGCGAAACCATGAGGGGGCGTTAAAGAAAAATTAAGTTGGCATGTGTGTCCTTGGTGTAAGACCTAAAACCCACGCGGTAGGTGCCGAGCCTTCCGATTAATGCCGCAAAAAAAGATAGTGACTTGTATAGTTACTATTATGAACACTAGTGGGGATTTATTTATCATATTTACCACTTGTATGTTTTGTAAGGATATTGTTGATTTGGAAAGATCTTTTGGAAATCTCGCATTACATTGTTTCCAATAGGGAAATATCCATGTTTTATCATGACATTTCATGTGCATATCTTATGACATTGTTAAACTTCATACATGTCATTAAATTTATTTCTAATGGGCTTTTTGCTCACCCTACAAGGGAAACCACTTTCAGGTGAACCGGTGTGCCTCCGCCAAGGTGATGACTTAGGAGGATTTGGGAGCTTGAGGCTCGTATGTATTGTTTTCTTTGGTTATTTGTTTGTAATTTAAGCCACGGGCTTCTTTTATTGAGTAGTGACTCATTTGTTGTAACCGGGTAAGGCCCTGGAAACTTGTAGCCTTTAAGGCATTAGGCTGTAATAGTTTAATTTTATTCATTCTAATAAAAACTCATGTTGTAGGATTAAAAGGATGTACTAAGGGACGTGTTAGAAATGATGTTGTATAATCATATTGTTGTTGTGTTTCGCTTGTTAGAAATATTATAATGGAGTAGAATGTCTATTTATTTTGGGGTGCTACATGGTGAATTTGGTTAGGGAGTGCGGTTGTGGTTATTATGTTGGCCTGTGTGTCGTTAGTGATAGTCCAGAAACCTACACAGTTAGATACTAATCTTTTCGGTTAGTACCGGTAAAATGGTTTTGGTAGTACTTGTATAGCCCACTGGTAGACACGTACCTAAAGATTCTTAGTGCTTTGTATCCACTACCCTGTTTTCTGATATAAAAGGACAGTTTTTCATACATTGATATATAATCATAGCATTGCATTGTTTTGAGATGGAAATATAAAATGTTTGACAAATGACATGTATATACATTCACCATATGACTTTGTTAAGATTTATACATTGTGTTAAAGTATTTCTATTGAGCTTTAGCTTATCCTATGTGGAAAAACAACTTTCAAGTGATGATGATATGCCTCCACCAAGGACATAGTTTGGGAGAACTTAGAGCCAAGAGTTTCTTTTCCTTTATTTTGATGTAATTATTTTTGTACAAGCCCTAGGTTTTAACTGTATTGAGTTGAACTCGTTTTGTTGTATCCTAATATTGACTTGGAAAGATGTAGCCATTGGGGCATGAACTTAAATAATTCTCCTTTTATTTCAATTCATGTACACATGTCATATGCTATTGATTCAGGATTTAGGATTTATGAATGTATACACACATATCATCTTTTGTATGTTCAAGGAGTATAAATGGAATGTTAAATATAATGTTAATGATTAATTCTACCGAATATTAATGCGGGTTGTTATTATTTCGGGGTGTCCCAGTAAGAGTTATTCAGATTGATGCATAAAAAATTACAGATTCAAATCATAAATAGTGTCTTCAAAGGGAATCAAACACAAAATCCCTATAACCTTAAAAATTTTAGTTCTCAAAGGGGTTCTGATTAATTATCATATATATATATAGTGTTTTTCCTTTCATTAGGTGGTGCATTCTAAATTCTAAATTTTAAATTTTTATTTAAAAATTATTCAAGAAACATCAATATGTGCCTTAAATATAAACAATCATTTTCAATGAATCATTATTGTTTAAAATAATACTCCACATTATTTATTATTTGACATTTGTTAATTTCTCTTCTAAAAACTTAACAAAAAAAGTATTGAGTTCTATAATTTTATACAATCAATATCAAATTGGACGCTACATGTGTATGTAAATCATTTCTAGAAATATGATGTTTGATATAAAATCATAATGGAGTTAACTTTTGATGATGCAGTTTTAGATGGTAGGACGGGTTGGACTGATCCACGCTCCTCAAACCTAACGTCCGAATGACCAAGCCCACCAGAGAACCTGTACAAGAGTCCAACGGGGAACAGGGAGTCCCCCAGCGAACCCTCCGATGAACAAGTTAGAGAGAGAGAGTGGAATATGTAGATGGATTAGAGATAGAAAAACTTAACCTTCTTCTTGTCTTCAACATTTGCTTATATCATTTGGTAATCATTTCGTTGTCCCTTCCGACCTGTCACCTTGGCCAAAAGTCTATGCTGTAGCTTACCTTGTTCAAGGTGAGGGCGTGCCGTCCCGATAGAGAGGTGTTGTCGTAATAAATGCTGTGAGGGACTGCATTAATGACGATATGTAGTGGCAATAGCTTTGCAGATCTTTGTCTGCTAATGTGGCTTGGCCTTTACCTACCACGTGTCTGAATAATATTGGTCCTTCAAGTCATGTTGACTTCTAGCTGTGCTGGGCCTTATTAGTTGGGTTATGTGTTGGGCCCTAAGTGGTAGGCTTGGGTTGTTCACAGTGGGTTATGGCCTTTATAGGCCTACCCACATCAGTAGTCCTCCATTCCCAAGTGCAGCTTTAGTCCAACGAAGGGAATAATGAGGAAGATGGGGGTTGAAGGTCGGCTGAAAGCCGAGTGGAGGGACCGACCGTGAGAAGGGCCGACCACGAAAGGTGACCGAGTGGAGGGGCCGACCATGAGGAGTGGAGGGACCGACCATGAGGAGGGCCGACCGTGAAGGGTAACCGAGTGAAGGGACCGACCGTGAGGAGGGCCAACCGCGACGGGTAACCGAGTGGAGGGACCGACCGTGAGGAGGGCCAACCGCAAAAGGTAACTGAGTGAAAGGACCGACCGTAAGGAGGGCCGACCGCGAAAGGTAACAGAGTGGAGGGACCAACCGTGAGGAGGGCCGATCGCAAAGGATAATCGAGTGAAGGGACCGACCATGAGAAGGGCCGACCGCGAAGGGTGAGGTGGCGGGGTGCGGGGCTCGAGAGGCGGTGAGTCACGTGATGACTTGAAGTGGAAAAGACGGGGTAGGGGAAGGGGGCAGTGAATCGTGGTCGTACACGTGGCAGCATCTCGTGGTAGGGGAGGTTAGGCGTTGACCAGAAGTGAAACGATAGGTCATAATGGGTGTTGAAAAGACAGTTTTAGCGGATGGTTGAAAATTTTTCAAACTGGCGAAAATTAATTGTGACCCCTGGAATACAGGCAAGCCTTAATTAATTGTGACCCCTGGAATACAGGCAAGCCTTAGGCTTTTGGTATTATACGGTTTACCTACCTTTTTTCGAAAAATCAAAACACTCCAAGTATAGACTCCTTTGTTGCAAATGATACACCCTTGCGACATTTTTTGAATTTTCTTGCGCCCGCATCCGAAGCTATTCGTAGATACACCATAGAAATGACCCAAGAAGAAACTGCAAACACTAGGGTTGATCCACTAAGGGACGACGACGCGGTGGATTTGGCAGAGCAATATAGGACGGAGAGGCGAGTGGGGAGCAGAGAGGAGCCGTTGGGGCAACCTCGTTCGTCCACAATGATGGCAGCGCCCACGCCAATCAGCCAGGTGGATCTAGATCACTGGCATACAAAGGCCGATAAGTCAATTATCACCACGAGGGAGTTGGTGAGTATACGCGAGAGGTACCAAATTCCTACCAAAATAGAGTTGAAGCTGCCGTCCACGAAGGAGACGCCATCCGATGCCCGACTGGAGGAGTTTGCCCTTTACGAGGAGGCGTTGAAGGAAGGGTTGAGGTTGCCGATTCCGGAGGTAGTAGTTGGCGTCCTAAACCAGTTGGAAGTGGCGTCAGGTTAGTTGATGCCCAACGCGTGGAAGATTGTACTAGCCTGTGCGAGCGCATGGCCAAAGGCGAACGAGAGGGCGACTATGACAGTGGACGAGTTTTTTGCGTGCTACAAGGCGTCAGAGCAGCAAGAGACTTGGGTCACTTTGCAGGTGGCGGCAGGGAGGGGGTTGGTAGCGGGGTTGCCGTCGTCGATAAAGGGGTAGAGGCCGCGGTGGTTTTATGTGTCCGCCAACGGGGGGGTTGGGGTGTGCACGGTTTGGAAAGTGCCCACCAAGTCTGTGGATCCAAAACTAGGGGCAGCGGCAGAGGCGAGAGTGAAGAGGGTGAAAGAATGGAGGAAGAAGGAGGGTGCCCGATGGAACGAGCTTGTTCAGCCGTCTGCCTTATTTGCGGCAAGGTTGGGCCCTCAGTCGATCGGTCAAGACCTGGGACCAGCGGAGTTAGAGGCGAGAAGAAAAGCGCAAGAGGCTGAGGATATGACCATCCTCGCCAAAGCCAGTAAATTCAAAGAGTCCCAGGCAGACCGACCGCCGAAGCCGATCGCTAGGGAGAGGATCCGACCGCGTCCCAAACCCCTAGGGAAAAAGGACTTAGGTGGATTTGAGCCACGACCGCCCCCAGTTGATCCATTGAAGGAGAGAGCATACGAGGAGATGGGAGGTGTAGTAAAAAAGAAGAAGAGATTGAAGAGTGGGGGGGAGCCTGCCTTGAAGAGGAGGAGGAGGCGACGACGAAGCAGATTCCCTTGGGGGAGGAGATAGAGGGGACCCCTGAAATGGGGTTGGAGGGGGAGACCAAAGAGGGGGAGGGTGGGACGACAGGCCTTGGTGAGCAAACGCAGAGTGATGGCGTCGGCGCTGAGACAAGGGTAGAGCTAAGGGAAGAGCCACAACCGCAGGAGGGTCTGGCACCCCAAGGGGAGGGAGAGAGGCCTGTGTTGAAGACCGCCTTCTACCACGTCCCTACGGTGTCTGGGTGAGTGAAAGGGGAAGGGAAAGAGGCCAGGATGGCTGCAGACCTCCTCTTAGGAGTGGTGGAAGACACAGCCGTCCGCTCGGTGGCGGGTTATACTGAGGCTAAGCTGATGAAGGGGTTGTGCTCAGCCCAGATGGAGGCGGCTGCTTTGGCGGGGTCCCTGTTGAGTAAGGCGGCAGCAGCGAAGGGCGAATGGAGGAGGGAGAGGGAGAAGTTGGGGTAGGTGGAGGCCCAACTTGAAAATTTCAAGAGGGAGAGCGTGGGTTGGCAGAGGGCTGCGCGGAGTGCGTGTGCCAGGGGGTTGGAGGAGGCTCAAAAGGCAAAGAAGATGGAAGTGTTGGCGATCATGCAGCGCAATGTGGCAGCGCGAGCCCATGCTAAGCTGCTCACGACCAAGTTGGAGGTAGAAGACGAACGCCGCAAGGTAGTGTCGCTCGAATTCCAATTGGCTGGCTAGCAGAAGAAGCTGGAAGAGGCTAAAAATGCCTGCACGGTCGCCAACGATCATTTTGAAGAGGCGATGGCGAACAATGAAGAGTTGTGCGCCCAGCAGATCAAAGAGAATGATGAAGTAGATGTGAAGATTGCTGGGCTACAGAAGGAACTGGAGGATGAGCGCGCTAGGGCAATGGAGGAGAAGGCAAGATTGCAGAAGGAGTTGGAGGAAGAAAAAATCAAGACAGCCTCTGAAAGGGCAGCATACCCCGATCTGTGTGTTGCAGCAGTAGAGCAATTCAAGGGGTCTGCTGAATTTCAGATGGCAGTCGATGCCGCGGTCGCCAGCAACTTGGCAAGGGAGGTGTCTGGGGGGGTGGGCCCATCGGGAACGATCGCTGGAGACAGGACTGAAGCAGAAGTTATTGAGAGCTTCCAGCGGTCGAACTTCTACAAACACGAAATGGCTGAGTTCTGGAACAGTGGCTGGAAAATGTTTAAGTGGAAGGCAGAAGAACTGTTCCCAGACTTGGACCTTAGCGGTGTAAGGATTGATGAAGACGACATGGCCCAGACCCCCCCAAATGAGGGCATTAAAGAAGAAGACCTTGTGTCAAGTGAGAAGGTGTGACTGGTGTGAATAAAACCTGTACTTAGGTTTTTTTTTTTCTTTTTTTTTTTTTTTTGAATTTTTGCTTTTGCTTTTGAATGACTGTAAGAAACTTATGTATAAGTTTGTGAATAAATAAAATTTTGAGCCTTGTTTTCATGCCATTGCTTTTGTTTGCGCATCTGAAATGAATGAGAATGGCGACCTATATAAGGCTTATGTATAAATCATTGTGAAGTGTAAAATGTAAGGAAAACTCAATGTAAAGTGAAGTCTAACTTGTAAGAAAAATTCAATGCAGAATGACTTTTAACTTGTAAAAATTCAATGCAGAGTGAATGTAGGAAAAACTCAATGCATAGTGAATTTTAACTTGTAAAAATTCAATACAGAGTGGTTGGGGCTTGAAGTAACTCAGTCTAACGGGGTTCTGCATGCTCGGTCTAGCTGAGGCTTTTTGCACTCAGTCTAGTTGAGGCTTTAAGTGACTCGGTCTGGCCGAGCTCTTCATGCCCAGTCTGGCTGAGGCTTTTCGTGCTCAGCCTAGCTGAGGCTTTAAGTGACTCGGTCTGGCCGAGCTCTTCATGCTCAGTCTGGCTGAAGCTTTTTATGCTCAGTCTGGCTGAAGCTTTGAGTGACTCAATCTGGCCGAGCTCTTCATGTTCAGTCTGGCTGAGGCTTTTTATGCTCAGTCTGGCTAAGGCTTTGAGTGACTCGGTCTAGCTGAGGCTTTTTATGCTCATTCTGGCTGAGGCTTTGAGTGACTCGGTCTGGCCGAGCTCTTCATGCTCAGTCTGGCTGAGGCTTTTTACGACTCGGTCTGGCCGAGCTCTTCATGCTCAATCTGGCTGAGGCTTTTTGCGACTCGGTCTGGACGAGGCTGCAATCAAAGCGTTATTGGAATACCACAGATAACTGAGATATAAGCTTGCTATTATACAAAGTGTAGCCCATGGGGTCATAAATTTACACTATATGAGGAGAAAATGAGAACATAGATTGTCAAAAAGAACATAAAACAATTTGGACAACAATACAACAATATAACTTTTATTGAAAATAGCACTTCAAATGTTTAGCGTTCCAAGAATAGGGGAGGTCTCGACCTTCTATGTCCTGAAGTCGGTAAGTGCCTGGACGTGGTCTGGCTTTCACAACGTAAGGTCCCTCCCATTTAGCTGCCAGTTTGCCCTCAGTCGGATTTTTGGTGGCAAGAGTTACTTCTCGCAAAACAAGGTCCCCCACGGCAAACTCCTTTGGTCGGACTCTGCGGTTGTAATGTGTTCTCATTTTTTGTTGGTATGAGGCCCGTCTTACTGCAGTTGTTTCTTGGAGCTCTTCAATCAGGTCTAGGTCTGCCCGACGCAGCTCTTCAGTTAGTTCTGGATTCGGATGTAGAACCCTTGGGGTAGGAAAACTGATCTCCACTGGGATGACCGCCTCTGCGCCGTATCTTAAGCAAAAAGGGGTCTCCCTAGTGGGAGTCCGAGCGGTAGTGCGGTAAGCCCAGAGCACATTCGGCAACTCCTCAGCCCAGAGTCCCTTAGCAGCTTCCAGCTTAGTTTTGATAATCTTGAGAAGAGAACGGTTGGTAACCTCAATTTGGCCATTGACTTGGGGGTGGCCTAGGGAGGAGAAACATGGCTGGATTTGGAGCTTTGCATAGAATTTTTTGAATTTGGCATTGTCAAATTGTTTGCCGTTGTCAGAGACGATGGCTTAAGGGATGCCAAATCTGCAGACGATCGACTGCCAGATGAATCTGGTTGTGTTCCGCTCGGTAATGGTGGCAAGGGGTTCTACTTCAACCCATTTGGTGAAATAATCAATAGCGACAATGGCGAATTTGGTTTGGCCTTGTCTAGTAGGCAGTGGGCCAACTAGGTCGACACTCCATTTGGCGAAGAGGTAGGGACTGCAGAGTGTGATCAATTCTATAGGAGGGGCGTGGGGGATGTTTGCAAAACGTTGGCACTTGTCACATTTGAGCACAAAATCTGTCGCATCTTGATTGAGAGTAGGCAAAAAATAACCAGTGCGAAGTATTTTGTGGGCTAGGGACCTGCCGCCCGAATGATTGCCACATATGCCCTCATGGACTTCTCTCATTACGTAGGTCGCCTGAGCAGGATTGAGGCATCTCAAGTATGGGCATGAGAAGCCCCTTTTGTACAAGAGTCCGCTGACAAGAGTGTAGTTAGCTGACCGGGCCCTGATTTTGGCAGCCTGCTGTTTGTCGTCTGGAAGTCCCCCTGTTGTTAGATACAGGAAGATGTCTGCGGCCCAAGGGATGGGTTCGTTTTGGAGGAACTGGACTTCATGCTGGTTAGGTGAAATGGCAGGGTGGGCTAGGTAGTCGAAGCGGATACCATGGCAGAGGTCGGACTGGTCTGCAGAAGCCAACTGAGCCATCTCATCCGCCTTAGAGTTTTCCACCCAAGGGATGTGCTTGATGTGGAAGGTATTGAAGAGGCGAACAAGGGGGAGTGCTATATCCCTGTAAGCCCGTATTGTGTCCTCATTGGCATTGAATTCCCCGTAATTTGTACGACAATGAGCTGGGAGTCGCTGAACACCCGGATGTGGCTGACACCAATATCCCGAGCTAGGCAGAGACCTGCTATCAATGCCTCATATTCGGCCTCATTGTTATTGGCCTCGAACAAGAAACGGAGAGCACATTTGAAATAACCACCCTCAGGGGCGGTGAGGATGAGACCAGCCCCACTACCTTCCATGCGGGATGATTCGTCGACGTTGAGAGTCCAAGAGTGAGGGTCTTCTGGGTCGGTAGGTGTTGGTGGGAGTGGAGGGGCCGTGGTTAGGGTAGGATTAGTGAATTCCAGGATGAAATCGGCGATAGCCTGCCCCTTAATCGTTGTTCGAGGCCGGTAGGAGATGTCAAACTGGCTGAGTTCCACTGACCACTGCATGAGTCTGCTGGAGAGTTCTGGTTGTTGCATTACCTTCTTCAAGGGTTGGTCGGTGAGGACCACTATGGAATGGGCTTGAAAGTAAGGACGGAGTCGTCTAGAGGCGGTGACCAGGGCCAAGGACAAGTTTTCTAACAGTGGGTAATTCTGCTCCGCTCCCCTGAGAGTCCGATTGATGTAGTAGACCAGCCATTGGACAGAGCCGTCTTCCCTGATAAGAGCGGCACTGATTGTGGTGCTTGACACGGCTAAGTAGAAGAAGAGGGTTACTTTGTGATTACTGTGAAAGGAGAGGTTAGCCATGCCTTTGTTTCAAGCTAGCTGAAAAGCCTCTTCGGATTCGGTCGTCCATTCAAAAGTTTGCCGAAGAACTTTGAAGAAGGGAAGGCACTTATCCGTTGCGCGGGAAATGAAGCGGTTGAGGGCGACAACTTGGCCAGTGAGTCTTTGAACCTCCTTAACCATTCTAGGTGACTGCATTTCAATCAAGGCCTTGATCTTTTTAGGGTTGGCTTCAATGCCCCGCTGACTGACCATGAAACCCAAAAACTTCCCAGATCCTACGCCGAAGGCGCACTTCTCCGGGTTGAGCTTCATTTGGTACCATCGTAGGGTAGTGAAGGTCTCTCGCAGGTCGGTTAGATGATCAGCGGAGAGTTTGCTCTTGACTAGCATGTCGTCGACATATACTTCCATATTCCGACCTATCTGATGATGGAAGACAGCATTGACCAGCTGTTGGTAGATGGCCCCAGCATTTTTCAGTCTGAACGGCATCACATGGTAATGGTAGGTACCTCGGTCGGTAATGAAGGAGGTGTGTTCACGATCAGATGGGTGCATCAGAATTTGGTTGTACCCAGAGAAGGCATCCATAAAGCTAAGCATTTGATGACCGGCCGTGGCGTCAACCAGCAGATCTAAGCAGGAGAGAGGATAGCTGTCTTTGGGGCAAGCTCGGTTGAGGTCAGAGTAGTCGACACAGAGTCGCCATTTACCATTATTCTTACAGACCAGGACGACGTTTGACAACCATCTAGGATAGTCCACATTTTTTATGAATTGTGCCTTAAGGAGCTTGTCAACCTTTGCGACAATGAGAGTGTTGCGCTTCGGATGAAAAATGCGCTGCTTCTGGCGGTAAAGTCGGAAATGGGGTTCAATGCTAAGGTGATGGGTTATGAATGAGCGGTCAATACCCGGCATGTCTGAGTGGGTCCAGGTGAATACATCGTTGTGCTCGATCAGGAGGGCAGTAAGGTCAGCCTTAGCTTGGAGGGATAGTTAGCTGCCGATTTTGGCAGTTTTCGTTGAGTTGGCAGGGTCGATGGGAACCTCAATGAGCTCCTCCACAGGCTCCCCTCTGACCAGCTCGTCCTCATCTCGGACGTCAAGCCCTTCAATGATCATTGCCTCCTTCAGCTTGACTTCTTTGAGTGAGGCGACATAACACTCCCTGGCAACTGTCTGCTCTCCCCTCACTGTCCTGACCCCCAGATCGGTGGGGAACTTAATGGCAAGGTGGTAAGTTGATGTGATAGCTTGAAAAGCATTTAGGGCGGTGCGGCCGAGGATGATGTTGTAGGCGGAGGGGCAGTCGACAACAAGGAAGGTGAGTAACTTTGTGGTCTGCCGCGGGTACTCGCCGATTGTGATAGGAAGATCAATGGAGCCGATGGAGGTCACCCGGTCACCAGTGAAACCAACCAAATGGGTTTGGAGAGGAGACAAACTTTACTCCCTAATCTTGAGCTGGCGAAAGCAGTTGAAGAAGATAATGTCTGAAGAACTGCTGTTGTCGATGAGAACTCGTCTGACCTTGTAGTTGGAGAGGAGAACAGAAATGACAAGAGGGTCATCAGGAGTCTAACAGATGCTTGTGCAGTCGGCGTCCGTGAAAGTGATAGGCTCAGTCCACTGCTTGGGCTGCTTGGAGGATCGGTCCACCGTGGCAATTGCTTTGTCTGAGCCCTGCCTTATCTTTCTAAGTTCTGCTTTCTGAGTCGAGCGGGACGGTCCCCCGCAAGCAAGGCCGCCCGAAATAACTCTGATTTCTCCAATAGGTGGGGGGGGATTACCTTGCGGCCAAGGCTATTGTGGAGGGCAATCATGGCCTTGGTTGGGTTGGGCGGGCTGCCGGGGAGGGGTACGTCGGCGGTTATTTCTGAGGGGCTCAATCCTTTGCCTCTGCTGAGGGCGGGTGTCCGTGAACCAGCTAAGATGTCCCTGACGTATTAAGGTCTCGACCTGATCTTTGAGGTTGACGCAATCATTGGTATTATGGCCGTGGTCCTAGTGGAAGCGGCAATATTTGGACTGGTCTTTCCGATTGGAAGGGGTTTATGATGGTTGGGGCCATTTGAGGGGGTAGTCCTATTGGATCTGATTGAGGACTTGTTCTATGAGGGAATTGAGTGGTGTGTATCGTTCAAACCGACCGGGTGGTCGGGCTGGTGCCGTCCGGTCAGCTTCTGAGGGGTCGGTTGGTATAGTGGGTTGTTGGGTTATTGTATTGGGTGTTTTTGGTTTCTGAGTCTTTTCGCTTTTCTCGGGGGGTCGGTTTTTTTGTTGTAGGGTCTTGGCGAGCGGCTAGGGAATCTTCTGTGTTCATGTATTTTTGAGCTTTGGAGAGTAGGGCTGCCATGGAGGTGGAGGGGTTTTTAGAGAGGGAGAAGAGGAAGTCAGACGACCGTAGTCCGGCCATGAAAGCTGTAAGGATGACCTTATCATCATTTTCCGCCACCTGCAAAGCTTCGGTGTTGAAGCGGGTAACGAAACTGCGCAGGGACTCTCCCTTGGTCTGGCGGATGTTGAGGAGTTGGGTTGCCGGATGGCGTTGGCGCTAGGCTCCAATAAAATGACTGAGGAAAGAGTCACTGAAATGCTGAAAAGTGGAGACGGAGTCTGCTGGCAACTGGCTGAACCACAGCCGAGCTGACCCTTTCAGTGTCACGGGGAAAGCCCGACACATGATCTCGTCAGGGAATGCATGAAGGATCATGAGGGTTCGGTAGGTCTCCAGATGGTCGACTAGGTCCGTCGTACCGTCAAAAGAGTCGATGGTGGGCATTTTGAACTTAGGGGGTAGAGGTTTATCCCGGATGGAGGCAACAAATGGTGAATATGCTGTGGTAGAGGGTTTATGCTGGATGTTCTGCATGACCCCTTGGAGTTGGAGCTTCATGGCTCGAAGTTCGGCATCCTAGAGAGGGATGTTATCACCTCCGGAAGGCAACGGGGATTGAACGCTACTGGCTTCCCCTTTAGGGGTTGGTGTCAGGACCGATGAATGCGGGGGTCAGGGCGGTGGATGTATATTAGGAGGAGGAGGTTGCAAGCCTTCCAAGTTGGGTGGGTAGGAATATCGGGAAGTGGTGGAGGAGGCATAGGATGGTTTCTTTGGAGTAGAGCATTTATCAGGGCTTGGTTTTGCTCGGCCATGCGGTTAATGTTGTTGGTAAGCTCGATGAAATACTGTGGTGGGTTGTTTGAATTGGGGGGGTCGGCTTGGTGGTCGGCAGCATTTTGATGAGAAGCCATGGATCTAGTCGTGACCATACACTTTGATGGGTAGCAGGAAAGGGTTATTGGAACAGGATCTCCGGCGACAATGAGCACAACTGGCGCCCGGAGCAAAGTTGTTCCCACAGACGGTACCAACTGATGATGCATTTTTAGATGGTAGGACGGGTTGGACTAATCCGCGCTCTTCAAACCTAACGTCCGAATGACCAAGCCCACCAGAGAGCCTGCACAAGAGTCCAACGGGAAACAGGGAGTCCCCCAGCAAACCTTCCGACGAGCAAGTTAGAGAGAGAGTGGAATATGTAGATGGATCAGAGATAGAAAAACTTAACATTCTTCTTGTCTTCAACGTCTGCTTATATTATTTGATAATCATTTCGTTGTCCCTTCCAACCTGTCACCTTGGCCAAAAGTCTATGCTGTAGCTTACCTTGTTCAGGGTGAAGGCGTGTCGTCCCGATGGAGAGGTGTTGTCGTAATAAATGCTGTGAGGGGCTGCATTAATGACAATGTGTAGTGACAATAACTTTGCAGATCTTTGTCTGCTGATGTGGCTTGGCCTTTATCTGCCACGTATCTGAATATCATTAGTCCTTCAAGTCATGTTGACTTCCAGCTGTGCTGGGCCTTATCAATTGGGTTATGTGTTGGGTCCTAAGTAGTAGGCTTGGGTTATTCACAGTGGGTTATGGCTTTTATGGACCTACCCATGTCAACTTTAATCAATGTAATGGTATTTTATGTTATGATATGTGTCATAAAAGAATAATTTTAATTTTAATTTTAATTATTTATTTTAATAATCATAGTCGTTCTATAACAGTGTTAGTTGGATACTTATATATAATAAACTTAGTTAAATTATTTGCTTATTTTGATCATTTTAGTTCTATTATGTTACAAAAATGTAATTATCATATAATGATTTTATATGATGTATATTAAATTATAAGATAATAAAATAAACACTCATTTTGATATTAAATTAGAAAGAAAATCAGTAATATAAATTAAAAACCATTCTAATTAATTATTTTTATTTGGAAAATAAAAATATGTATAAATAGAATTACACAAAATTTATTTAAAAGATTAAATATAAATATATTGTGATTGGATTAAAAAGAAAATACATAAATTAATAACGTACAGTATTTATTTTTTCTTTAATATTCTTTTTGAATTATTCATACATATTGTATATAGGTATATAAAATTTAAATTAAATATAAATGTTTTGTAATAAATAATTTCATGTTAAATAAAAAATGAAATGTAAATTAATATTAAGATATCAATAAGATAGACAAAAAAAATATATATATATATAAAAGAAAATTAATTTGATCCCTGTGATATACATAATTAAGCACATTGTGTCTTATTTATTTATTTTTATAACAGAACAATTTTTTTTTCAAATATCATAATAATTAAATTAAAATGTCAACTATATAAAATATATGAAAATTAAGTATTTCTCAAATAGAGTCCATATAAAATTGGTTATTGTAATTGAAATTGAATTTGTGTTATATGTAAATAAAAAAAGATATGCTGATGTGATTTTTTTTAAAAAAATAAGCTTAAAATAAGCCACCTAAACAAAAGAAAAATATTACTTTTAATAATATATATGATGATGAGTTTGGTCAATAAGATCCCTCATATGTGTCCAGATATTTATTCCAAGGATCGCTTCACAGGCCATGGTGGGCCAACCTGGTTAAGACCAATTTGTGTGCACCCACCGATAACGAGCTAGGCTTCATTTGTTAGTTCTCACATTTCATAGAGCCCATTGGATCTGATCTTCAGCCGAGTCACTAAAAAGCCCACTTCACATGCCCGAGATAGTAGTTACAACATTTCTAGCCTTGTATTGTAGGTCCAAGAAAATTACTCTCTTAAAATATTAATCATTTATTTTATTTTTTATTATCTCAAAATATTAATCTCTTTTTAAAAATTAAAAACTAAAATAATATGAATTTTCTATTATGTCCTTTTAAATTCATTAACAACACAAAAAGTACAATTATGACAATTGATATTTCAAAAAAAATTTACTATCAAAAGATAATTTTAAAATATTAATATTTTTAAAGTACAATAATTGTACTATTAAAAAGTTAGATTCTTCAAAAAAGACTATTATTTTGGGACAAAGGGAGTAAAAAATTTAGGATAAATTACACTGACACCTCCTGAGGTTTCTATTTAATTCAGATTACTCCCTCACATTTGAAAAATTACACTTACCCCCCTGTTAGATTAAAATGACACATTTGCCCTTTAGTCTTTATACATATAAAATAATATTTTGTTCATGTTATCTTACGAAAAATAACAATCATCTTCTTTAATTTTACTCACAAAAAAAATTAAAATTTTTTATTTTTCATATTTTTTATTTTTATTGAATTTTTTTTAATATTTTAAGATTTTTTTTTAAATTTTTTAAATGCACCTAATCTAGATATACTTAAGAAGTATAATATTTTGTAATTTTTTTTAAAAATTCACCATGTATAAAAAAATATATATAAAAAAAATTAGTAATACTGTAATAAATGTGAATGACGGTATTTGGTAATACTATAATAAATGTAAGTGAATAGACGAGAAAGAAAAATGCTGGTGAAACAAAAATGAAAAATTCTATTCATATATAAGAATTTATACAAAAAATATCATAAAAATATTGTGATAGTGATAATGTTGTAAATATAAATCATATTTATAGGTGTTTAGTTTTTAAGTAAAGGTCGCCATTAAGTTATATCATTGTGTTTAAAAATTTTATATAAAATTTCTGTTTGTATTTCATCACTCAATAAGAATAAATTCAAACAGAATTTAATGATGAAAAATTTTAGAATGTAGTCATGATGATAAGAAGAAGAAATGATAAGAAAAATGATAAAATATTCATTTAGAAAATTTTAGGGTATCACATCAATAATCTAGGGGACAATTTATAATGAGATTACAAATCTCAAGGAGGATAATGTGAATTTTCAAATGTGAGAGGGTGATCTGTATTAAATAGAAATCTAAAGAGATGTCAATGTAATTTATCCAAAAATTTAAAAAACAAAAAATGTTGAAATGAGTAAACTAGACTAGATGACATCCAGTCATATGATTGAGGGGGTGTTTGATTTTTGAGTTAGGCTAAAAAATCACAAAAGGATAAAAAAAAGTCAAAAAATACAAAAAGCCAAAAATCACAAAAGGACAAAAAAAAAAAAATCCACAATTCCAAAGCTAAAAATCCAAAAAAGCAAATCAAGAATATTAAATGAACAAAAAAATCTCAGGTTAAAAAAGTTAAAAATGTCAAAAAGCCAGCTAAGAAAGCTATTGCCAAACGAAGGCTAAATAGTTCGGTTGCAATTCTGGTTTTGAAATGAATTGATTTGAACGGTTCAATATAAGTATAGTTCTTTTTTGAACTGATATAGGTATAGTTTGAGATTATGTAAGGTTATGTAACTCGAGGGGTTGTGGCAACTTGGTAAGACTTTGAGGCATCAATCTTGACATCTCAGGTTCCATTCTCTCTAGGGCCAGCTATTCGGGAGACAGCATATACGGTTAGTAGGACAAACCTTACAGGCTTAGGCGAACCATAGCCAATGTTAGGAGTGTGAGTTCGCGATTTACCGCTATATAGTTGAGTAGTCCTACTATATAACACCACCTAAGGATGACCTTTGGGGTCTCAACTCCTTAGAATCTATCCCCAGGGATCATCTCTATGTAGTTAGGACTTTTTATATAGGGTTATATTAATGACAATTTTATGGACATTTGATAAAATAAAAAAAATTATCAAAATAATTAGAATTTTAATGCACTTTACATATTTTCATACATGCTTTACTCGTATATGAAGTCAAATGACTACCCATTAAACCGTCATTAGAATTTTTTATATATGCGTGTCTTTATGAACCTTTCAATTGAGTGGTTAATTGTTGTAGGTGTTTCATTGTATTTTGTGTCGGAATTAATAACTTCATATTTATTTCTATCATATTGAATAGCTAAAATTGATAATTCTTTGAGATTGAGATTTCAAAATCAATTAATTTGAATTACTTAGAGTCATAGAAGTACACTGGAAGTTTAGTTCGATGCGATTCCATAGCTTCCTGTTGTTAGGTTTTTTGTAATTGACAATTTTGTTAGATAAAACTCTTTTTAGTTGTATTTTTATTTGCTCTATTGTATTTGTGGATTATGAGAGTTTAAATGTGAATCCAACTCGAGTTATGCCTGTGTAGAGAGTTTGTGCTGACATTTCGTATTTTAATTTGAGTATTCTTATTTGCTACTTCGTTGACTAAGCACGAGTTGTCTTTCGTACGCTCAAGCAGCAAAATGGTTCATCTAGTATCTCTACCTACATTCTAAACTTATGGGAGATGAGTTTTACCGCATGAGTGGTAGATTTTGCGCTCGAGCGGTTGGCCTATATGGAAGCACTGCGGCTCAAGCAGTTTTCGCGACTCTATTGGAGAGTGTTTTGTATAAAGTGTGCCGTTTGCTCATTTTAGGGTTGAGCTCGTCCAAATTCTCTGGGAGAAGTAAAATACAAATGTTCTATATTGGAGGGTGTTTGTATGAATTTTCTTTATGCATAAAAGGTTATTGATTGATCAATGAATTGCATATCAACAAACATTAAGGGTTGTTTTTGTTTTTCATTCACAAAAAAAGAGATGTGTTTATTGGTGGATTCTAAGAAACTTGGGTCTAAAGTTTTGGTAGATTTCAGAGTAGCTCATCATCATGAATTTGACATTAGCATTTTAGATTCAACGTTGGGCAAAGCAATTACGAGATAAAGACAGTGGTGGAAGAGGCACATCAGGTTTGGTCTAATTCGAATATGGATTCATTAGGTAATTTAAGGTTTTTGTTTGCAATTCATTTGTCTTCATAGTAGATTCTTTTATAACTTCGGCTTGTAATTTTTTTCATCTCAATCGGAAGTGTTTTAATTGTGATTTTTTTCACGTGTTAAATCGTTGTACCAATTTATTATTGATTATTTGATTGAGATTGCTATCTTTTTGTTTAAAATAAAATTATAATCACAAATTAATATGTTCGAGAGTTTTTATTTTATTCACCTGTATTTGAAAGCGAGTTACACAGTTTTAAATGACAAAGGGAAGTGACTTGGGTCTAGTGAAGTAGGAAAAATAAGATTCTGCCTTCAAATTTATTTATTTAGGCTTCACATGTAAAGAAGATGCACACGAGTTCTTCAGTAATATTTGCTCAATACTTGTACTTGCAAAATGTGAATGTGTAGCCTAAAATTTTGGGGATCACACCCAAAGTAAATATATTAATTTTCTGCACATAAGAGCATCTTAAATGTTTATAGCAGTTTAAAATTACACTACCTCCTATGAGATTTGAACAAATAATAATAATAATAATAATAATAATAATAATAATAATAGTAATAAATTTTTTAAGTTAAGTAATAATTATACTGAGCTCCTTTAAAATTTTAATTCATATAACATTTGATTTTATTTTTATCAAAAATTCGTTAGTTGTATATATGAATAAAAAATGATATTCTCATCTCTTTTACATTGAAATATACATTTTACCTTGTATATCTTTGTATCTTTATATCATTTATATTAGTTTTGATCTTTTTAACTTTATTAAAAGAAAAGTCAATATAATTATACCAAAATTATAAAAATTTTATATATTTTTTTAAATATAAGGGAGGTTAATATAATGAATAATGCTTGGGACCCCCTTTTGGAGGTCACTCCCTCACCCCCCTTTGCCACGTGGCGGGGGGTGATTGAAGGAGCAGGAAAAAAAAGAAAAAGAAAAAGAAAAAGTAACCAATGAGAGAGAGAGGGAGTCAAAGAGGGTGGAGAAAAAATGAGGGATGAATCATTGTTGTAATATAATTTTGCCTTCCTATAATATGACATAAGATTTGACATATTGTCAAATTTCACCCAGTGTCATCATTTTATCTCTCTTTTGATGTGGCCACAAATAACAAAACGAAAAGT
Source organism: Camellia lanceoleosa (assembly GCA_025200525.1). Lineage (NCBI taxonomy): Eukaryota > Viridiplantae > Streptophyta > Magnoliopsida > Ericales > Theaceae > Camellia > Camellia lanceoleosa. Next base: position 83,580,863 of record CM045772.1, on the reverse strand, counting down.
AACCATCTTATATCCCTTTTGATGTGGCCCACAAATACCATTTAGTTTATTTAGTTTCAATTTTTTAAAAATTAAATTTTTTATTTTTTGTTTTTTTTTTATTTATTTTTGAGTGAATATTTTTAAAATTTTAAGTAATTTTTTATATTTTTTTAAATACACTTTACTTTGATGTATCTAAATAGTAAAATGAATAAATATTAAGAGTTCTAATTTTGGAGCTTTAAAGAGAGCTCTAGTGATGTGGCAAGGAGTGAGACCCATATTTAATGTGATATGCGTACCTATGTTTTATTTTATTTTTTCTCTTACCACATCATTAGAGCTCTCTATTGTAGTAAAATATTTGTGAAAAATATTTTTAAAATTTAATAAATACACAAAAATATGAAAAATGTTCAGAATTTTCATGTTTTTTTGGTATTTAGTAAATTTTTTTAAAAAAAATTTCACAAATATTATACTTTTTAAGTGAATTTATGTTAAGTTTGTCTAAAAATTAAAAAAATATTAAAATATTACAAAAATTTATTGAAAATAAAAAATAAAAAATAAAAAAATAATTTTTTTTGAAAAGTATTTTTTAAAGACCAAAACCTAACAAGTTGATCTATTTGGCTTTTGTTAACAAAACAAAAGAAATAACATTGAGTAACGAATTTATCGCCCTTTTGATGTAGCCCACAAATACCATTTGTATTGGCTTTTGTGAACAAAAACAGAAGAAATAACATTGCTCCATTGGAGTAGTGTTATTTACTTTGATATTTTTATATTGTAACATGCTTAAAAATTAGTTTTAGCACAACATTTTGACAATTTAGCATGGAGCAAATTTCTTTTGTTCCAAGAATAGAGAATTGTGTTTGTTGTAAAAGATGTGCATCTGCCTCTCCAATGAATTTCTTGAGTGTTCGAGTTTATTTATGACATGAAACAATTTATAGCATGAGTCTAACTTATTGATACGTTCTAGAAAATTCCTCTTGAATTCATTTAATTTTTTTTATCGGCAAAAACCAATGCTAAAAATGACATATTTTGATTTTTTTTTTTTTCGAGTACTGATTTTTCTGGTCTATGTGTATCTGGTCTTTACTACCAATTTTTACGAATATTGATATTTGCTCAATTAAATTCAACAATGAAATTTAAAAAGTTATTTAATGGTCCACACCATTCATGTTGGGACATGTAACGCCACGAAACAAATAACAATAACCCATTTATTAACAGTGTTACAATTAATTGACAATCTCATATCTTTCATATATTTTATCTTTGATGATTACAAAAGATAACATATATAATATATTCACAAATCCTAAATTCTGAATCTATAACATATGGCATGAATACAAGAGTAAAAAGGAAAATAAAACCCAAATAATGAAATGCCCTAATTGCTACAACTTTCCAAAACAATACTTGGTTGCAACAAAATGAGTTTAAACTCAATACATGTAAAGCTCGAGACTTAATCAAAAATAGTTACATAAAGAAAACAAAAAAGAAGCCTTAAGCTCCAAGTCCTCCCAAACTATGTCCCTAGCGGAGGCATATCATCAGCATCTGAAAGTTGTTTTCTATATAGGATGAGCCAAATCCTAATAGAGATACTCTAACAATCTTAACAAAATTATAAGGTAATGCACATGCATGCCGTTTATTAAACATTCCTCATTTTCCATCTCAAAATAATGCAATACCAAATTATAAATCAATTCATGAATATAATTCTTTCATACAAAAAACAGGGTGGTAGATACAATATACTAATGCTGTGTTTGGTTGAGGGATTTGAGGAGGAATTTGGAAAGGGAAATGAAAATGGAAATGGTAGGTGAAATGTAAAAAAAATATACCTACATTTCACATAGTTTTACACACCTTTTTCCTTTCTTTTTCCAAATCCCTTCCCAAATCCCCCAACCAAACACAGCGTAAGAATCTCTATGTACGTGTTTGCAAATAGGTTATACGAGCACTACCAAAACCATTTTACCAATACTAATAAGAAGGATCAATACCTAACCACGCAGGTTTCTAAACTTTTACCAAGGACACACAAGCCAACATAATAAAACCACAATCACATCCCTAACCAGATTCACCACGGTATTCACTCTTTTTTTTTTTTTTTAATCTCAAAAAGCAAGATATTTATAATGTTCAATGTATAATGATGCTCAATGCACAATGGATGAGAAATCAGTTTTAATTCAACCTAATCCTTATGTAATGTCTATAACAATCAAGACTATCATCTACCGATAACCCAAAATAGATATTTTTATTCCATAGATAAATTCAATTCAAAATATACAATTTCATCAATTACAAAGGGAGTGATAATACATACCCAACTCCACCATCATTATTAACATGAACCTTGTTCCAATTTCACAATATCCAACATCATTTCCCATTTTCTTTCACAATTTCCTAATATTCAAAATTAGGACAAAACCTCATTTTCTCACAAAATCAATTTTAAGAAAAGATTTCTATCATCTCAACTCAAATCATCCATAACCATTCTCCCCTAACCAATTTCAAGAATCAATATTGAAAAACCTTTCTTTTGATTTCAAACCAAACTCCAGATTTTACCAAAATTTCCCAAATAAGTAACCCTTTAAAAAAAATAAATAACTAAGCTAAAAATCATATAAAGAGTCAAAGAAATCCCTATCTCCAAGTAGAAGACAAGAAGAAACAATGGGTAGAACTCGATGGAGTAAAAAACACTAACTTCTCCGATTAGAACGAAACCCTCGATATGCTTTATCTTTTACTCCAAAGGGCGAGGGTTAGAAAATCCATGGATTGAGAGTATTTGGAGTAAGAGTTTAGGAGCTAGAGAGAGAGAGAGAAAAAGAGAGAGACAGAGACAGAGACAAAGATAGAGTAGATCTAGGGTTTTGGGAACGTTTAGAAAGAGGAAGAGGTGAAAAAGTGATTGAAAAATACTGTATCTCGAACTGATATACTCACTGACCGCTTGAGCGACCAAAACACTGCTCGAGCGAATAGACATGGTAAGTGACACTGCTCAAGCGGCGAAAACTACCGCTCGAGCGCACAATGACCCCCTCCCAGTAGTTCAGACCTGTAAAAGTTTGTTCGAACGCAGATATCAAACTCTCCGTAGTTTTATAGACTGCAAAAGGCTGCTTGAGTGCAAGAAGTATCGCTTAAGTGAACAAGCAAAAATCTGGATAACTTATTGAAAAACTGACTTTTCAACTTGTTTCGAATACAACCAAAACTCCCAATAGCCAAACCCAACAAACAATAAGATAAAAATGAACTAAACAACAGCTAAATACATGGGTTCAAGAATCCAAAAATAACAAATGGGTCGAATCTGAATCGCTATAGGACATTTGTCATGTTGTCTCTTAAAAGGAAACACAAAATGATGAATCTCAGTGTTAAAGCCAAATAAAATTCAAATTGAAGCACCACGTGCATTTGCCCTTTGATCCCGAAGCATTATATAAATTTCAATGAAATTTGCAATCCTAAAAAGTTGTATAGATAATGTATTATTACTACATATGCACACATTGTTTTGTCTTTGATTTAGGCTAACCATAGTAGTTGCATCACTTTGTACCATATTGGCAATAAGAGCCTAAGAATGCAAAAAAGAGGCTTTATCACGAACTACTCTTTATTTATTTATTTATTTATATTTTTTCCTATAAGAAAGTACAGAAAGTCTCACTGACATGTTTACAAGATATGCCCATTTCATCATATATTCACCACCACCATTGCCAAGATCCTCTCTCCCTCTCTCTCAAAGCTTCAAACTTGAATTTTTCTGGACTTGTTGGCAGAGATGATAGTGAGAAATAGATAGAAGAGGAAAGAGAAATAAGAGAGAATCAGAGAAATGGTGACTCTGTCACAAAATCTGACAAAATTGTCACAAATGGGCATCCAACCAGCATGATTATTCCCATATCGACCCACAAATCCAATCGATGTTGCAGCCCCACATGCAGCTATTACCAATGTCATCAAAACCTGTACAAATTCACATCCCCCCATCAAAAAAACATCTAAATTATCATTTTGTGCCAGTAGTAATTTTATAATTTATCTGTTGTATTGAGACATAGTGTTTTATGTAACGGGTGCATTGGATTGGTGCACTTTCTTCTTTCACAATAAGTGCATTAATGCAGCGTACTCGTTATATAAAAAAACTTTTGTAATGCTAAATATTAGAGATTGATATCACTATTAATTTTTGACTATTGTATAATAGAAAAAAGGTCAAAATTTAATAACTTTGTTCCAATTCTTTTGTCATTTTTTTGACGTAGTTATCATTTTATCTTTCAACTATTGTGGAATCTTTATAAAATACATCTAGTAGTTGATAGCAATGTAAAAATTGACAAAATGTCAAAATTTGTGTCAAATTTTGCACCAAAGATAATAATGCCAAAATTGGGCAAGTTCAGTTATAACAACTTAAGTAACTTCATGCTATGCACTTAAAAAAATGGTATTTTGAAAAGTGTCAAACAAATAAAATATGTGAATTAAAGTCATTCTGAAGTCCTCGTTTGATAACTCAATATTTTAGTCTAAAAGTCAAAAATTCACTAAAAATTCTAAAAAGCCAATAATTTATACAAAAAAGTCAAAGGTTTTATTCTCTCTCTACTTTTTGTATATCTTTTCATAAAAAAATTAAAAAGGCTTTCCATACATACTAATTTTTTTTACATCATATTTTAACTAAAAAATCAAAAAGTTACTAAAATAGCATGTATCCAAACAAGGCCTTAATGTGACTTATACTGTAATAAACAAGATTTCAAAAAGCGGCCGTAATCGTTATGTAAAGCCGTTACATAACGGTTGTGGTGGTTACTGTCACTAGTTATGGCCGCTATAGCAGTGTGACGGAAATTCACTTATGTAACAGTCGTTTCAGTATTACATAATAGCCATAGTGTTACACACTGTAACTATTCGTTACACATCGTTACATCTTTTTTCAATATTCTAAATAGCTTCCTTTCAAAAAACAAAAGCTTACAAAAAAACAAAAAAAAACAAAAAAAAAAAAACAAAACAAAAACAAAATACTCAAGTGATCTAAGCCAAAAGAAAAATCTTAAATGAATTTTTTTTTTTTACTTTATAATTTTTTTAAAAATTTTTATTCCATTATATTAGTATGTAAAATAAAAAATATATAAACAGTGATTGTATTCATTTTATTTAATATTTAATTGTAAATATTTTTTATTTTGTTACTACAATGTGTTGTCTAAAAAAGGTTTTTAAAAAAATAAATAAAATCAGTAGTTCAAAAATACTTTTTGTTTATGTCACAATTTTTATTTTTATAATAATTTCATTTAATACTTAATTGTAAATAATTTTATTTAGTTAGCTGTAAAGCATTGTCTAAAAAAATGCATCAAAAATAATTTTCGTTTATGGCATAATTTTTATTTTTATAATCATTTTATTTAATAATTGTGAATATTTTTTATTCAGTTAGTTCAGGTATTGCTCAAAAACAATTTATAGACATTTAAAATCAATTATTCTTAAAATCATTAACTATTAAAATAAAATGTAAAAAGCTTCATTTATCGTGATTTGAAAATATGAAATACATTGGATCATACTTAAAAATTAACAAAAATTGATCAAAATATAATTTAAATCCTAATAAATATGATTCTAAAAAAAAATATATGCGTATCGGTAAGATTTCATTAAATTGTGCAAAAAAAAAAAAAAAATCACGATCTCGGTTATCGCAACCGTTACGCTACGATCTTTACACCTTGCAACTACAACCGCACCACCGCAACCATTACGGCGACCGCAACTCCTTTCTGAAACCTTGGTAATAAATTTAAATTTACATCATAAATTTCATTTTTTGAACACTTAAATGGGAATAATTGTTTTTTTTTTTTTTTTTTTTTTTTTTTTTTTTTTTTTTTTGTGGGTACCTTGTTTTCAGATTATAAGATTTACAAGAATGTTTACCAAATCATGCAGGAACATGTAGAAGTAGTTGTTGAGGTGAGGCCAATTTCGAGCAAGGATAACAGCAACAAACAAGGATCCCACAGAGAATACACTTGTAATAAGATTTGCAACAGCAAAGAACCTACAACAAAATTTGTGAATCTTGAGCAATCTTAACAACACTAACACAAGGAAATGAAAAAGGTCTCCAAACAGAGCTAATTCTGAAATTAAAACATATATACCTAAATGCATAAGTATATATACATGTCTTACTTGAAAGCAGAGGAGTAGCTGTTTCGGGCATCGACCACAAGGCCATATAAAATGATGGATTGCTTATTGGTGAACATAATCCAGGCAGCAGCTAATGAAGCCACAGTTGCCAAAATTCTGAGGCAAATTTGGGCTGCTAAGGAATATTTGTGGGTTTTGAAAGTTGGATTTTGCATAATTTTGGGTTCAACACCATCCATGGTGTACTAAGAGCTCTTGAAGGGTATGAATTGAATAAAACAGAGCAAAAACAAGGGAGATGGGAGAGAAGAATGCGAAAGGTGTAGTATTAGTAACTAGAAAAGTGGGAAGTCGTCGTGGCATTTATAGAGAGAGAAAAGTGAGGAATGGACCAAGAGGGGAGAGCATTGATGTGACCATTGAATCGTGATTCTCTTTACATATTCAACTGATATAAAATAAACATATAAATTTATTACTATTTTAAATTAAGAAGAAGTCATTACATTCACTAAGGTAGTTTTTTCACAACATTTTGATGATATTATATTACAACAATGTAATTGAAAGGATCCTAATGATCGCTCGAAAGTCCAGGAAAAAAAAAGAAAAAGAAAAAGAAAAGTGGGTTTCAACTTTCAACTATCAAATTTTTAGCACTAACTGTCACAAGAAAAAGAAAAAGAAGAAGTCTAATTTTCGTGGTTCAAGATTCTGATATTCTTATTAATTATAATTAGATAGCTTGGTAAAAATGGGGTTTGATGTATCACTTGACCTATCATCTCAGGAAAGAAAGAAAAAAAGGTTCCATCTCGTGTTGTAGTTTTTCTATTTAACTGACGATAATTAATAAGAATGACTAATAACATAGTGGCCTCAATTCTTTGAATAGTTTCTCAAGAAAAAGAGATGTTTGATATCTATATAAAAGGTTCCATCCCTGTACGATATCTATATCCCATTTTATATTTGATCTTTTGTGTACTTAGACTTAGTGTAATTTGACTGTTGGATTGACATGGTGATAATTTGAACCATTAAATTGTAAACTCATAAGTTGGTCATCTTGAAAATGGGCTTAACATTTAGGGGAGCATAGACTGAGTTCTCTGCCGAGGCTCTTGTGGTCGAGTGGCATGTAATTGCGCCTTATAGTGCAATGAGTGAAAGGTCTGGAGTTCAAGCTGATGGATCAGTGGCGGCCCTTTTAAATTATAACCTAACTTTACTAATTTACCAACATTCTATTTTTGACATAAAAAAATAAAAAAAATAAAAATAAAAATAAAAATAAAAATAAAAAAAAAGACTGAGTTCTCACCACAGCTTAGGAGAAATTAAAATTGATGCCATGTCATCGTTTTAATATAGTCACTCCATTAAATGTTAAGCCCTTTCTCTGTTATTCCTTTATGTTTTTCCCCTCAAATTCAGAAATTAATCACAACTAGATAGGGAAAAAAATTGATACAAGGATTGTTGTTTTACTATTAGTTCAATTATTTATTTATTTATTTGAAGTTAACCAAGATTACCAGAGTCTTCATATTTTTTAAGAGGTGGCAAGTTTGACGCCTCTTCTCCGATGTATAAAAAAAATCTTTAATTGAAGTTGGTTGAAACAATAAAAATGAAAAGTAGAATAGGTACTATGTATATGGAGTACAACGTTAGCGGTTTGCTCAAGCAATACCACAAGCCCTAATAATTACATTACTTACATAGCCCTAAATACAAGGAAATGGTGAAAGAATGACAATATTCCATTAGATTGTGTACGACCACACATAATCTTCATGACTTGTGTAATAATTTTTTATGGCACGTGATTCTTTATTATTGAATTATGTCTCAAAATTCTTATATGATTATATGCAATGGCGAAATCAGGATTTTGATTCATGCAAGGCACTATTCAATTAAATCATTACCGATATCAATTACAAAGCCTAACCAGATCTAATTTTCATTTGGCGATAGAATGGCCAAAAATCAACATGATGTCAAAATTATATGCCTTAGTTATGTTTTAATTAACCGATAATTTTTTTTTTATTTGCTATTTTAGTTACTAAATATGATGATAATCACAATTTAAAATGTAATCACATGCATACCCCTCCAAAAAACAAAGAAAGAAAGAAAGAAGAAGAAGATAGATATGGAGAAAAATAAGAGAGAAATGAGAGAGATAGAAATAATTATAGCAGAATATTTTATAGTGGCAAATTGTAAGAAATGTATTAAAAAGAAAGAGAAAAGAAAGGTGAGATAAAAAGATTTAGGAACATATTTAAAAATTAAAAAGGAGATAAATTATAAATAAATAAAAAAAATCTAATTGGAGGTAAAAGTATAATTTCCAAAAAATGAGAGGGGACATGTGTCCTCCCTACCTAGTCCCCATATGGAGCTCTGTCTATGATTCTATGGTTTAGAGTGCAATGAAACATAGAACAGAAATTTTAAGACAAAAAATCTTTAGCCAGATTTGATATATGGTCTAGTTTCAAGACCATAATAATCAAAGACAATGTTATATAATTCTTTACAAGTAACTAGTTACAGGGTTTGTGATAATTTCAGCTAGGAAACTTGGTCACAACTCTCTCTTAAATTGGCCACACTACACATTCAGAAAGATTAAAAAAGAGATGTAGATGTTGCATAGAATGCAAGCAAAGAGAGGTTGAGACGGCAAGCTTTTATCCATCTATTCTATAATCCATACTGATTGTTACGGTTGCTCGTGTGAATCTCTTTGTTTCCTTCTTTGATGCATCCATCTACTTCGCTTATTTCTTACAATTTCTTTTTTTGCATTTTCTACTCCTGCTTTTTCTCATTTATTTCAAGTACTCACTTCTTTATGTTAAGCACTTTCAGTGTTTACATTTATTTCAACATGGAAGCATGTGAGCTAGAACTTACTGTGATTTGGTTTGGTTGGAGCATGCAGCCAAGCCAAGAGCCTTAGTGGTTGTTATTTATTTATTTTTTTTGGAAAACGAGTTTTGGACTTTTAGTAGATAGTTCAATGAGAAATTCTATGGCAAATTCTATGATACATACTCCTTTTGAGATGTATATACTGCAGTTACGCGTTTGTAGTCTGTAGTATAAGTTATGACTTGGTTATGATTTTAGTATACATATTGTGGTATAGTTATGTTTTATTGCGATGTTAATTATGATAGTGTTTTAGTTACAATTCAAATTTTTTTTATTATACCTTATGTGTTATTCAATTATGACTCATTTTTTTAATTATGATTGTAAATAATTCAGTTATGACATTTGTAGTAATCAACCTCACAAATGTCATAATATACATATGATATACACTTTTTAAGGGTGTGTATCATAGGATGACCCCTATAACATATTAATAAATAAACTCATTAAATAAGATGATTATGAACTTTCAGTAGTAGTACTACTGATACATGGACCATTTAAAGTTGAAAATCCAATGGTACAAACTTTTCAAGCCAAGGATCACTTCAAATACCGTTAGTGATATATACCAATCAAATTACAAACCTAACTCATTAAAAACACAATTAAAAACCCATCTCTGTATTTTTAACTCTAATCCCATTTCGGGAAGTAATAGCTGTTTACACACTTTTTCTCTCTGTATATACTAAGACAAGGGGTGAATTAGATGCCATAATAGAGTGGCTAACACTATTTTGTAGGTTTACAACTTCTTGAAGGTTCAACTTTAGTTTGAGTATTTGAATTTTCTTTCTGCCTATGGTGTGTGTGAATTCATGGAAAACTAGCATGGCAATTTGGTGATGAGAAAGTTTTAGGTACTACATACTGGATTTGGTATCAAGCTTAACAAATGGAGATTGACTGCTAACCAACCATATTGAGCTTGATTTTCTCCTAACAAGAAGTCTATAGATATTGTGGGTCCTAATTTTGTGTGTTGATCGAGTTGTGTCCAAAATCCTCATCTTGAATTAATTTAAGGGCAAATTATAGCGGTAGTCCCTATAATTTACCTTTTTTCATTTTGGTCCTTGTTGTTTCAATTTAATCAAATTTGCCCCTTAATTTTATAGATTGTGTCATATTAATCCAATAAATAACAGTTAAGTTTGATGGACGGATAATCATATGATGTATCAATTTGGTTCATGTAGTTTCTGAGATGTATCAATTTGATTCTTGTTTTTTTCAGGTTCCTATAAAGTATAGGCACCAAATTAACACATCCTATAAACTAGAAAGACCAAATTGAAATATCATGTAATTTTCCGCCCATCAAATTTACCCGCCGTTATTTATTGGACTAATATGACACATTTGTAAAATTAAGGGGCAAAATTGATCAAATTAAAGCAACGACAACCAAAATAAAAAGGGGTAAACTACAGGGACCATTTGCATAATTTACCCTTAATTTTATCTCTCATAGAATTGGTAGGCCAAAAAAATAAGGATTTGATTCAAATAATTTAAGTTCACAGTCTAAATTAAAGAGGCTTTATAAATCATAAATGTTTAATTAGTAATTTTGCATCTAAAAATACAATAAGAGTAATATTTAACTAATGTTTTATTGTAGTTGGTTCAATTTTTATTTGAGAAAATTGTTGAAAAGTTCAATCTAAGAAGGGTATAAGTCCTATGGATATCTTTCCTAGGTGAGAAGTCCATTCTTTGTAAAATATTGTGGTGAGAAGTCCATTTTATTTTTTTGGAGGATATTTTGTTTCTAATTTTCTCCCTTAATCTATAAGTCCTATATGTTCAAATATTTTATCAGTTTAATTTTTTTGACTATTATTTGTTCATTTTTTTTCCCCTATCTGCGTGAAATTATCTATTTGATTTTTTTAACTGTTCAAAAAAAATTTTTATCTATTAAAATAACAATTCAACAAGCAGTCACAATATTTTTTTATCTATTGAAACAAGAGATGATCTATTGAAAGTGGTGATTATCTGTTGAAATTCTCAACAGATCTAAGCCTTTCAAATCTCTCTCTCTCTCTCTCTCTCTCTCTCTCTCTCTCTAGATATAGACCTCCAACAGTAGAGTGTTCTCGATGAGCACCAGTTATTTGCTCAGATAACTGACGATTGACATGGCTGATGACGTGGTTCTAAGAACATTTCGAGCTCTGGTGGAAAGTACGGACCAAAAGTTTGCTAGGGGGAGAAAGAGAGAGAGATTCAAAAGGCTCAGATTTGTTGAGTATTTTGAATCTCTTTCTCTCTTTCTCACTCTTTGAATCTCTATATATAAATATATAAAGGTCTCCAGCATCATAGTGTTCTCAATTATCACCGGCCATTTGCTCGGATAACCGATGATTGGCATAACTAATGACGTGGTTCTAAGAACATTCTGAGCTCTAGTGGAGAGCACGGAACAGAAGTTCGCTAGGGTTCACGACATCCTTGCCTACGAGTGAGGACCAAATCACTACTTCACTAAGGTGTTCAAGGCCTACATGAGGCTCTAGAAGTACCAGCAAGAGAATCGCCAGAAGCTCATCGAGTTCGGACTTCAGGATTGGAAAGTCGGTGAGATCACGTCTCGGATTGGCGTGCTCTACTTTAACTAGTACATGAGGACCAACTCTACTTTAATATGAGCTTCAATCTAAGACAAGGGTTCGATCTGACCTTTATCGTCGTCAAGATAACGGCAACATCAAGGATGTTGGCCTCGTGGACCACCAGGCTGTCGGCTGTATTGGAGAGGTTGAGAAGGTTGGAGGAGGCGGAGCCAAGGAAGATGGAGGTCATCGTCATTCTGCGTTCGTCATCATCATCATCTCTAATCGAAAATATGAGAGAGAGAGAGAGAGAGAGAGAGAGAGAGAGAGAGAGAAATAAAATACGAGAGGGAGGTGGTGAAGAGATATTTTCATCATTTTGGAGAGCTTATCCTTGTGGACATAATATTGGGTAATTCTATTTAAACAACACTCATTTACTCAGTATCCATCATCTTTCAAAAAAAAATTTATTATAATTTTATCCCTTAATTAAATTACCCTTTTAGACACAATCAACCCTAATTTGTTTAGCATGCCAATACCAACCACCACAACACCTACTGCCTCTTCCGACTCTAGCGATGCCACCTGCTAACCCTCGACTCCGATGATGGTGGCCTACTTAGATCCCGACTTTAGCGACCATCGCCTCCCTAGCCCTCGACTTTGGCGATCATCGCCTCCTTTCTTCTTATTTTTCATGTTGCGTCTCTCTCTCTCTCTCTCTCTCACTCTCACACACTTACTCTTCTTTTTCTTTTTCTTCTTCTTTTTCTTTTTCTTCTTCTCTTTCTCTTTTTTTTTTTTTTTCATTTACAACTTGTGCCACCCCATCAGTTGTCGCTATAACTCAAGTTGCTTTCCCTTGTCACTGTCATTGTAACTCATACAAATCGTTTCCCCGTCATTGTAAATTGCGATCGACAACACCTCAAACCCTAGATCTATGGTTCAACATCATTTGTTTAGAAGAAGAAAGATGATGAGGGCTAGAGATGGTAGGGGAGGTGACAAGAGAAGCTAAGGTGGCAGAGAATAGAGGCTGAAGAAGGGCGGCGATCGGAGGGCGTGGTGGCCAACGTCGATAGTGGTTAGGGTTGGAATTAGGATTTTGGTGTGTTAGAGAAGATAAGGGTAATATAGTATTATATGAAAATTGGTGGTGTGTTTTGAGTCAAAATCAACATATTCAATTTGTGTGTGGTGTGAACTAAGTAAATGGTGTTTACTAAGATAAATGATGGTATGTAAATAAAATTTTCCCATAATGTTTCAGAGTGTGGACCTTTGGAAAAAAAAATCCACATTTAGATTTATGGACCGAGTGCCATTTTTATTTTTTATTATAAATTTATATTTTATTTAATTTTTTTTATATAATTGTTATTATTATTATTATTTTTTATTATCAAACTCCGTCGAGGTTGTTTAATAACTCCACCAGTTCCATGCTTGGGTAAAGTAGGAGGGTTACGTATTAGGTAGCCGACAGCCAACATGTATAAAATCCGCTTGAATCCCTTATGAAAATGAATCATACTTTGAATAGATTAAATGCTAGGCGTTTCTTAAGTGATGCATTGTACATGCCTCTGGGTATTTTCAAAAGTGAGTAAGGGGCGCCGCATTGACAACTAGGTGCGGTGAAAAATAGGCAAAGGTTTTTGCATTTTTCTAGACGAGCACGGATAAAAAAACTAGTCCAAGACTAAAGGTTTCGGATAGCCACATGGAATGTAAGAACTTTAACTAGTAAGACTATGGAATTAGTAGATGTCATGATTAGGAGAAGAGTTAGTATATCTTGCATACAAGAAATTAAGTGGACGGGTGAGAAAGCTATGGAAATAGAGGATACCGGTCTTAAAATATATTATAGTGGCAAGGATATACACAGGATTGGAGTAGGAATAATAGTTGCCAAGGGTCTTATAAAAAATGTAGTTGCGGTCATTAGGAAAGGTGATAGGATTATGTTACTTAAACTAGTTATTGAAGAGAATATAGTGAACGTTATTAGTGCATATGCCTCCTAAGTAGGATTTGATGATCAAACTAAGAGAGATTTTTGGGACTAAATGGATAAGTTATTACAAGAGATACCCATACGAGAGAACCTGGGTGTAGGTAGAGATTTCAACGGTCATGTAGGAATAGATAAACTAGGTTATGAGATGGTGCATGGTGGGTAGGTTTTTGTGATAGAAATGAGGTTGAAGAGAGTATTTTAGATTTTGCATTGGCTTTTAACCTGGTTGTGGCCAATACTATCGTCACTACCCAAATCTGCCCCTATACGTTAAGCATCATAACCAGCTAGTAATCCTAACATTATCGAAGCCCTCTGAGACATATTCACAATATAAAGGGCTAGCAAAAGCAAATAACAAACATAGAATGTCCATAGAGCTGTGTAAACTTATATGAGACAAAAATTTCAAAGTTAATATACATATATTATCGCATTATTCTTACATCACCCAAAAATAGATAAAACCAAAGGGACTTAGGCCTATTACAGATAACCAAAAACTTGTCCAAAAGAGTTACGAACATAAAAACTTAAAACTGTTCACTTGACATAACACTGAACACAAAGACTTCTGGGAACCTTCACATGAGGCGCATTGGTTGGCTTAACAGAAACATATCCAGACTGTAAGCCTTAAGCTTGGTCACGCACTTGATCACCTACATACATAATACAATAATGAGCCAAAGCCCAATGAATAACAATAGAGTAAAGTTTTATGAATGATATCCATAACAAATTTAGAAACCATAATTCAAATAAAAAACAGATTCATATACATATTCAGCTTTGTAAGAAGTCATATGTGGTAAATCCATTAGCGCTAACATATCAGATTGGTTGTGATGTTCTGAGTTTTGGGGATTGAATAATATGGTGTAGTAGGGTAGTATTCTTTTTCTTTCGATGTTTGGTTTACCGTAATGGGTCATTGAGATTCCTTTTCTATTCCAACTAAATCTCTCGTAACTTTTCTGGGTTGTAAACATTGAGTTTTGGGCATTGAAACTTACCTTGGTTTGCAAAATCACTTAATGAGTACTGGGCAAAACTGCTCGTGCGGAATTAAAAACTGCCCGAGCGGATCTTCACAAGGTTTTTCAAACTTTTCAAGGTTTTGGGCAGAAAACCGCTCGAGTGGATTTTGCGTTCCACTGAAGCAGAGTTTGGGTGATTTTTCTTGGCAACTCTCTGGAGCAATCCGCCCTTAAGGCAAAATTTTCTGCTCATACAGATTGGGAATTCTGCTTGTGCACAATTGAAACCACTCGGGTGGATTTCGAAGCATCTGTTTTGGTTTTCATGCTCTTTTCTCAAAACTAATGCCAAAAGTTATTTTGCACAGACTCTCTCTCTCTCTCTCTTTATATTCATCTTTTCTCTCTCTTCTCTATAAAAACACACCCAAATCCAACTTCTCACTAAGATTTAGCTCAAATCTTTAAGAGTTCAAGGGGGCTTTTTACGCCAAATCGAAGAGGGTAGCGAGGGCTACGTTTACAACTGATTAGATCAGGTTTTCGCCAACATTGATTTCTAGGGTTTTCATCATCTTCATCTCCCAAGCTTGAGGTAGCGATAATTTTTGAGTAATATATATTTTTGCAAGCTTACACATGTTTTGAGTATTTCATCATGTTATGAGTTATGATTTTGGATTGTTGAACCCTAAATGATCTTAGATGTGGATTTCATCTTATTTGTTTTTTCCCAAACTTTTTTGAAAATTGAGTATGTTCTAGGATATGAATGTTGTTTTGGAAAAATCTTTTCAAAAATGGAATAAAAACCTTGTTTTGGTGGAAACCTTAGAATTTGAAGATTTTGGAAAAAAGTTGTGATATTGTGAAATTGATACTTGATAATTTGCCACGCGAGTAAATGATGGAGGAAATTCTATAGTTATATCGAAGGAAGAGATTTCATGAGAAAATAAAAAATTGTAGAATTGAAAAGCTTGAACAATAGTTTGTTGTTGATATTGTTATATTGTCTCTTAGAAAAATATACTATGATGTTATATTGATAAGAGATGTGGAATTTGATCACAATGGAGGATTGTGTAGATGAGTTGAGAAATTAAGAAATTGCAAGGCATTGATGTAGAAATATATTGCATTGGCACTTGATTTAATTATCATCACCTTTCGAATTGTCATTGTTGAGATGTTCAAATGTAACTTTATTATTGCATTGGATATTGCATCATCATTCCATTTTATCATAAATGCAACTGATTTTAAATATTGCATGGAAAAAGTCTTGCTTTG
This sequence comes from Camellia lanceoleosa, assembly GCA_025200525.1. Taxonomy (NCBI): domain Eukaryota; kingdom Viridiplantae; phylum Streptophyta; class Magnoliopsida; order Ericales; family Theaceae; genus Camellia; species Camellia lanceoleosa. The sequence goes on along the minus strand of CM045772.1, from coordinate 83,564,778 downwards.
AGAAAGAGAATTGTTTTGTGAAACAAGATCATATTGATTTGTTTTTGTGGTAAATCCGGATAGGGGTGGTAGTTAGTATTGGTTATGTTACGCCTCGAAATAATTACAAAATCCAACTCCAAACAACTAATACAAGGTGACAAAATTGAAATGATAAGTTTTCATTAATCAAAATTAATATACAAAAGGTGATAAAGTATGAAGGCTAAACAAGTGTTCATATTGCCTAAAGGATAACATCTTCCAAGCCAAGGCTTGCGTACATCAAAAATGAGTCATAAGCTCAAAACACATAAAGCCCTAGGCTTGTACAAAAGTTAAATACAAGATAAACAAAACTAAGCCTTCAGCTCCACAATCCTCCCAGGTGGAGGCATATCATCAGCACCTGAAAATGATTTTCCAAAGTAGGGTGCGCCAAAGCCCAGTAGAAACAATCTAACACAATATATGAATCATAACAAAGACATAAATGAAATATACATCCACAATGCCCGTAATATAAACATTTACAATTCTTTTACAAAACCATGCTACATAAAGCTTTATATCTCAACCCATATTATCTTGATTCAAACAAGAAAAAAACGTTTTTCATTTCATTTGGACAACCAAACTGAGGGTATAACTTAGTGGGTCTCTAACCGATATAACTATTATACAAACTCTTTCGTCTGCCATTTTACGGATATATTGTCCGCGAAAATCGGCACCCATGTATATGCGCGATTTTCAGGACTTTCACACTGGATACACAGGCCAACTTAATTCAATGGAGTCTATCCCCTTTCTTCTCCTAAACATTGTATATATTCTTCTCCCAAACATCATACATTTACAATGTATTAAAGACATAGTTATATTCAATGACAATGAATAAGAGATTAGTTTTAATTCACTTAATCCTCATGCAATTTCTATAACAATCATAGTTATTCTTCACCGATAGCCCAAAACAGATATTTCTAAACAAATATACAATCTTCAAGACAGATAAATTATCCAAATTTTCATAGATGAGAGGTAACACATATCTAACTCCACTATTTATATAAACATTCATCCAGTTTCATATTCCCAATACCAATTTTATTTATTTATACAAAATAACTATTTGAGACATTTTAGGGCAAAACTTCATTTTCTTCCAAAATCCACCTTGGGTTTCAAAATCAACAAATTTATCACAACAAAACCTCACATCTACTCCCATAATCATTTTTAAGACATACATTTGAAAACCCCTTTTTTGATTTTAAACCAAAACCCTAGGTTTGTTCAAAATCATCCCAAATTCCAATATTCTTTATACATCAACAAACAACTAAGTTAAAACTCATAGAAGAGTGTAGAAAGTCCCTACCTCAAGTTTAGAAGACCAGCAAAGCAAGGAAGAATCTTCAAAGACGTTGAAACCAAGTTTTGTTTAGACCAAAGTGAAGCTCTTGAGACGCTCTACCTCTTTCCCAAAGACACTAGGGTAGAGAAACCAATGGATCTAGGTGAAAATAAAGAGAGAGAGAGAGAGAGAGAGAGAGAGAGAGGGGCTCTAGACCTAGGGTTTTGATAGAAAAAGTTATGAAAAAGTGATATAGAAAGGTGCTATTGTGAACTGATATACGCACAGTCTGCTTGAGCGCAATTGTAGCAAGCCCGCGGGGGACCTCGGCTACAGTTCGGACTCAATTTCTTGTGTCGGTTCTAAATCTGAACCAAAGAGTCCAACTCTGGCAAATCGTTTTGAGAAAACAGATTTTTGAAAAGTAGTGCCAAACATGGACTGCTTTGCCAGATTACAGAGTCGCCACCTAAATATTTTTAAAATGGGAAATTTAGGAAACCCTGACTCGGTGCCAAAGGCCACGTGTCCGTCATCACCAAAGTGACTTGGCTCGGGAGCTTGGGTACGATCGGGGAAGGTCAGCTATGAGCACTCCCTTTCGCCCGGTCCGAAGACCGGCCTCTACTAACCGTGATATCCGTTTTTGAAAACTTTATGCGTTCTTATTCCGATTATTAGCCTAGAATTTACTACGTGATGCGCACAACACAAAAGTATAGACTAGATTGCCTAATTTGGAAATAAGCATTGCATATCCGTTTTATCTCGAAAAACGTGTTAGTTTTTTGCTACTCGCAAGTAGGCTAAAATTTGGATTTCAACGAGTTGTTCCAACTCAGGCAATCCAACCTCCACCCACAGGCATTCAAATAGTTTATCACATAAGCACTTAGCCGCATGGCAGGCATACTGTCATGGTAAACACTCACACGCATGCGATATACTAAAGCCATAAAAACTTACATCGTACTCCGTGCCAAAACAGTAAACTAGTTAGTAAACATGCATGACCTAGTTCATGTTAAGTGGCTAATGTGACACATACAGGAGTGTAATCTAAACAGGCTCGGCTAACCCTAAACATGGCACATGAAATGCAACAACTATCACGTATTCAATTTGGAATTGAAAGTATGATGCGGTTTGCATGATGTGCCGAGCCCGATGTATGTAAACAAATGCATGAATGCACGCATGCATTGCATAAGGTATGCTAAAATAAGTATGCCCTAATCTAATACCGTAAGCGGGTAAATAAAAGGGATAGAAAGAAATGGGGGTTGGAAGACATACACCCACTCACTCACCCTTATTACAAATTTGCCCTCACTGAGGACCAAAATAATAATACATCAATAATCAATTAACTACACAAGCTAATTAAATATTACAAATCAACTAAATTAATTAAATAAATTAATTAATCTAATTAAACAATAAATCGCCTTGATGAGGGCCAAAAGCAATACGACTAGTTTGAATCAAGACTGCCGTGCAAGTGTGCCTCTGTTTCCTTTGCTCTCCTCTTCAGAAAATTACCAAAATCCCAGGAGTGCCTCTCAGAGCACTGGAGATCACCACCGGCTGGGGTAGAACACCACCGGCTGAAGGAGGAGGCTACCGGCACAGAATTGTTCCATCGGCTGGTAAAAAGTGCCGGTCGGCACTAAAAAGTGCCGGTCGGCACTAAAAAGTGCCGGTCGGCACAAAATGTTCTGCAGATCCTGCAACTCACAGCAGCAGAGGGAAACAACATGCAAGGCAATGCAATTCAAGCCATTTATGCACCAAACACACTCCCTATCATGTTATTGACTCAAGGGGGCATGTGCCTCGGTTCCCGGACCACCAATCGCGCATTTCCATGCATGATGGCCCTAAAAACCAAGAGTGCATCTTTGATGTCAAATGCATGCAATGCAATCAATCAAACAATGGTGCTAAAACCTCCATCATGACTTAGTCAAGAGGTAGAGCATGCATGCTCATATGATGCAATCCTAGACATGTCAAACTAGTATGCAATATGGGCAATGTGATGCACTCATGCAAGCATACAAGTAAGCATTCAAGACAAGCATGCAAACCAATGAAATGGTGGATTTAGACATGAATTAGGCATCTCAAATGGGCCCAAAATCAGTGGCCAAAGTGCCTAGAAATGGAGACTAAACAAACTCACACACATGCAAGTGTTAAGGTCCAAACCCAAGGCATAAACAAGCAATATCCAAGCACACTTAAAGAGGCCAAACATGGACTAATAGCATGCATTAAAAGCTCTGAAATTCATATTAAACATGATGCCAAATCATGCAATGAAGCATGCCAAACAAAGCACGCAAATGGTCTTAGGCTTAAGGCAAGCCAATAGGGGCATTGAACTACACCTATGCAAGGCAATTATGGCATGCACTTAACAACTCAAAACAGATTTTTAGCATGTCAAAATAGGCCTAAAGGACCACTTAGATGGCATCTAAGAAGCTTGGAATCAAAGGCATGCAACATGACCAAAACATGGAGCATTTAACACAAGCTTAAGAAGTCACAAAGAAGCATGCAATGTAAACATACAAGCACCTCTAGGGGACTGAAATAGCATGCTAGGTGGTTCCAAACCATCAAAACAATGCAAACAAAGGCATACTACACATTCATACTCTTAAGGCCAACAAGCCAAATGCAAAGGGGCTATATTAAACATGTCAAGATTGACCAAAATACTTATGGACAGACCTAAAACATGGAAATATAAGCACAAAATCTTCACAAACACAAGTCTAAAACATGCTAGAAATGAAGGCATACCACCTAAGCATGTTAGAGCATAAAAGGGCATTACAAGGCAACCATGCTAAGCATGCATAGGAGACCAAAACCAACTTAAAACCAAGTTAAAACATGGCATAATAAGCATGAAAAACAACTCAAACATGTTTAATACATACTCAAGCATGGTGCTCTCTGAAGAGGTAAAACTTGCCCTTTTCAAGGACATCAAGGAGAGGGGGTGGCCCTCCCCTTTCTAGGACTTTATGGCACCATCTCCACCACTGAAATCCCTCAAGATTTCAGTGGTGGAGAGGCCCAAACACACAAGTCTCGGATCTCTCCAAAATAGCACAAAAAGGGACCCTTTTCAAGGTCTAAAGGGGGTCAAACCTCCCCAAACCACAAAACACTCTTAATATACAATAAAGAGGGTCAAAAATCAGAACTTTTATGTGCCAAACACTAAGCCCAAAAACTGTTTTAAACTATGTAAAAACAAGGTACAAAAAAGGGGTAAAAAGAGGACTAGATCCTTACCCTTGTAGACCTCTTCACAAAGCTTGGTGTTGTGGCTTCTTTGAGCTCAAAATCAGCCAAGAATCACCAAAAACCAACCTCTAGAACCTCTGTCCCAAGAGAAAGGTGAAACACTAGGTGCTAGTGTGCAAAAGTAAGGCACAAAACACCTAGTTTAACAAGAGAAGGATAGATATGGGATAGATATATATTTTTTAACCTAAACCAGAGCTTCCTCTGCCTAAAAGTGGTCAAAACCTCTCAAGAAATCCAACCCTTGAGCCAAGAGAAGAGCCTTCCTCTTATAGAACTTGTAAGACTTACAAGCTAAGCAAACAGGGTTCATCCCTCCATACACGTATGGAGGGAAGCCACTGCACACGCCTATCTCAAAATATCTCGTAAAAGCAAGTGCACAAGGTTCTACCGCGAAAATGTCATTTTGACAAAATTGAGTGCCGACCGGCACCAAAGAGTGTCGACCGGCACAATAAAGTGCCGGTGGAAACTCTAGCCGCCGGTGGCCTCTAGCCCCAGTCGGTGGTGTGGGGGAATGCCTCACCAAGCATTCCTCGCCTCTAAGGCAAAACACAGTGTCCGTGCAAACCGGACACAAAACGGCCAAGTTCGGAGGTCCTGAGGCAAGGCGAGCGAGCCGAGAACTCCGGGAACTCTAAACGAACACACACATGGATGATCACCGAGTGTTCAAACGGTGACGTCCGAGTCTTGAGGACGGTCAAAAATGGGGTGTCTACAGCAATAAGTGACGCTTGAGTGTCAGACACAATAAGTTATTCCGCTCGAGCACAAGAAGTGACACTCGAGCACAGAATGCACACTCCTAGTAGTTTTACAAACAATGCATCAACGCCGAGCGCAAGAAAGACCGCCCAAGCTGAGCTCGTTCGAGGCGTAAAGCACCGCTCGCGTGAATACACCCTTCCAAAGAGTTTTGCGGACACTGCAAAAATCGAAAGTTCAAAGCCCGCTCGAGCAAGAAGTGTCGCTCGAGCGGAGGAGTAAAATTCTGGGCAACCAAAGTTTGGAAACCAAGAACCAATCTATTCCAAATGCAACCATTATAGTCCAATAACCAAACTCAATGAAGTATGAGAGGAAAAAGACATGAACAACACTATGAGACCACGAAACCCGAGTTCAAGATACAAAAGGGTCAGGTTAAAATTGGAATCGCTATAATCTCCTCTAAGGAGTTTTGTCCTCGAATTTCAAATCAAGTTTTAAAACTATGTTTAAACCGATCACAATTAAGATAATTAATCAATTCCCTCACCAGAACCCATCCTCCGGTCACCCATTCTCATCAACTTGATACACAAGTTCCAACATTAAAAGCACAATTCACATTTTTCCAAAGCATATACAATGTTTATATTAAATCTGTGTTTCCAAACACATACAACATATACAATGTTTTCTTGTTTCATTAACATAGACAAAATTTCAATACATGCTCAAACATTAACAAATAAGTCCGATACTTCTCATGGATTTCCAACTCATGTTCCCAAGTTGCTTCCTCAATCCCGTGATGTTTTCACCATACTTTAACTAAGGGAATTGCATTTTCACAAAACTTGGTCTCGAGTATCCAAGACTCTCACCGCTCTTCTTATATGAGGCATCCTCATCTACCTTTAAGTCACCTAATCTAACACATGTGATGGATCCGCTCATACTTCCAAAGCATGCTAATATGAAACATATCGTGAACCCTAAAAAGTTGTGGTGGCAAAGCCAAACGATAAGCCACCTCTCCAATTCGCTCAAGAATGTCAAAAGGCCCAATGAATCGAGGGGACAACTTCCCACTCTTTCCGAACCTCATCAAACCCCTCATAGATGATATCTTCAAGAAGACATGGTCTCCTACGTCAAAAGACAAGGGTCTCCTCCTATAGTCGGCATAACTTTTCTAGTGACTCTGGGTAGTAGCCAACCTCTTACGAATAAGAGCAACTTTCTTCGTCGTTTCTCAGATTAACTCTGGACCCGACATAGGTGCATCACCCACCTTGGCCCTACACACAGGGGATCTACATAGTCAACCATACAAGGCCTTAAACGATGTTATGCCAATACTCGATTGGAAGCTGTTATTATAAGTAAACTCCACTAAGGGCAAGTGTCTCTCCTATAACCTCTTAAGTCAAGAACACAATCCCGAAGCATATCCTCAAGGATCTGAACAGTACGCTTGGATTGCTTGTTGGTCTGAGGGCAATACGCAGTACTAAAAGTAAATATATGCCCAAGGCACTCTGTAGGCTCTACCATAACCGAGCCGTGAAACATGGATCTCTATCCGAGACAATAGTCACAAGGACCCTGTACAACCTCACTATGTCCCTAATATAAAGGTCGACAAGGTAATCTATCGAGTCACTCACACGTATAGGTGTAAAGTGCACCGACTTGGTCAACCGATCAACTACAACCCAAATGGCATCACTACCCTGTTGAGTCCTCGGAAGGCCCACAACAAAATCCATCGTGACATGCTCTCACTTCCATTCGGCTATAAGCAAGGATTGCAACAAACCCGGTGCCTTTGATGCTCGACCTTACTTGTTGACAAGTAAGGCACTTTGATACAAACACGCCCACATCCTTCTTCATTCCTCCACCAAAACCGATGGCCAAGGTTGTGATACATCTTTATGCCTCCGAATGCACCGCAAAGGCGTGAATGGTGAAACTCTTGGAGTACTTCCTCTCAGAAGACTTTGGAATGAAAAGATGGTCACGGTATCTAACACTCAAATCGATACACATTCAAGCCTTTCTCCACTTTCACCGGAGATCTTCTTCGAGGGATTCCACTTCAAGGTCACCCCTCAGGTTTCTATCACTCGGTTCACAAGTGTAGGTTGTGAAACTACCGAAAACAAGTCTGCAAACTCTACGGACTCGCTAAGATGCAAGTTAAACTCACCAATAGCACCCAACATCTCCCATTCCCGGATGGCAATACAAGTTACATTGCTAATAGATTTCCTACTCAAGGCATCAGCCACAACATTGGCCTTTCCCGGATGATAATGTAACTCAAAATCATATCTTCTATAAACTCCATCTACCTCCTCTGTCTCAGATTCAAGTCTTTCTGTGTAAATAGATATTTTAGACTTTTATGATCAGAATACACTTTAAACTTCTCGCCATACAAATAATGCCTTCAAATCTTTAAAGCAAAGATCACCGTCGTTAACTTTAGGTCATGAGTAGGGTAGTTCCTCTCATGTGTTTTCAACTGTCATGAGCCATAGGCTACTACCTTCCCTCTTGCATCAAAACAAAACCCAAACCTTCTCGTGAAGTATCATAATACACCGAATAGCCCAAACCCCTCCTAATAATCAATACGGAGTAATGGTAAGTCTAACCTTAAGCTCTTGAAAAGACTTCTCACAGTCTCACTCCACACGATTTTATCCCTTTCCTTGTCGGGCTTAGTCAATGGTGAGGCTAGCTTGGAGAAATCCTTTACAAATCTACGATAATACCCGGCCAACCCCAAGAAATTACGGATCTCAAAAGCATTCTTAGGTTGTCCCTAATCTTGCACTGCTTCTATCTTGGATGAATCTACAATTACTCCTTCCCCAGATACCACATGGCCTAAGAACTTAACTTCCCTCAGCCAGAATTCACACTTTCCAAACTTAGCATATAGTTTGTGGGCTCTAAGTAACTCAAGCACCACTTGCAAGTGTTTCTCGTGCTCCTTCTCAGACGGTGAGTAAATCAAGATGTCGCCCACAATGACGACCACAAAACGGTCTAGGAACTCATGGAAGATCTGGTTCATCAAATTCATAAACACAGCTGGTGCATTGGTTAGCCCAAAGGGCATCACTAGAAACTCGTAATGGCCATACCACGCATTAATGTCAGTTTTCTAGATATCCTCCTCCTTTACTCTCAACGGTGATAACCCAATCTTATGTCTATTTTGAAAAACAATAAGACCCTTCAACTAATCAAACAAATCATCTATACGAGGCATTATGACTTGTTCTTCACAGCTACCAGCTCAATTTCCAAGAATCAATACACAATCGTAGTGCCATTTTTCTTTTTGTCAAATGTAACCTGCTCCCCAAGGTAAAGTATTACGACAGATAAAACCCTTATCTAACAATTCTTGGAGTTGAATCTTTAACTGACTCAACTTAGCAGGTGCAAATCTATATGGTGCCATAGAAATTGATGTCATGCCAGACACTAAATCAATAGAGAACTTGATCTCTCGATGAGGTGGTAAACTAGTAAGCTCTTCGGGAAAAACATCAGGGTATTCACAAACCATCCTTGGCAACTCAACTTGGACTTCATCAAAGTCCCTACTTAAGAAGTTGGCAAGAAGGCAACTAAGTTAACTCCGTCCATGTGGATTATACACTAGTGATAAGAGTCTATCAACTCGGTCACCCAAGAAATAAAAGCAATCACCGCTCAAGGTATATACAGTAACCCTCTGACGGTGGCAATCTATGATAGCCCGATATGATGATAACCAGTCCATACCCAAAATAACATCAAAACTAGACATGTCAATCAACACAAATACAAAAGGAAGTCAACAACCGGCAATCTCTATGTCATAACCCCGACACCCCTACTTCAAAACAATCTTATCACCAATAGATGACTCCACACAGAGAGGAGATGTTAACTGAGCCAACTCTAACCCCAAAATCAATGCGAATACAAACGAGATAAATGAATGGGATGCACCCATATCAATCAACACATTAGCAACTGAATTGCAAAACAAGAAGGTACCTCTCACTACTAAAGGAGCTGGTACAAGATCTATCGTGGTAACAGTATACACACGCCCTATAAGTCTCTGCTCAACCTACTCACCCTGAGCATAAGCTCGATGCAATCGACAGGTCAAGAGGTTTCTCGATTGGCCCTCGAGGCCTGTGGCCGACAGGATTTACTAGTGGCTCTATGTTTGCCTCAACCATATGCACCAAGTATAGCGCCCAACTGACAATAAAACCTCTTCATGTGCCCTGCCTGTCCACACTAATAACAAGTGAGCGGCCAGCCTCTCTTCTGACTCTAACTCTGAGAATGAGCCGAAGACGATGTAGACTGCTGCCCTCCTTCTCTACGAGCAAGCTAGAGACTTGTGGCCTAACTGACCACACTTGAAAAAAGTGACATCTCCCTAACCACCTCTCCCAGAACCCGAACTCGATCGAAAAGTGGACCCGACTAAGTTCCTCGACTGCTGTGGGTTAGAACCCTTTGCAACTTATCGTCCTCCCGAACATCCTCGACTCAGAGAGCCCGTCATCCTCTCATCCTCCATCTACATTATGATCTCTAGGTGAGCCACTGCCTACATCTCTAATCATTGACGTGGCCACTTTAAACATGAGCCCAGTCCTCAATCTCTTCTCGAACTCTAAACAATAGTGCTCCTCAGTCGCCACGAGGTCTGGTGCAAACCTCGACAAGCTTGTAAATATGGCCTCAAACTCAGCAACCGGAGTGTTCAACTACACAAGCATGGAGAACTGATCTCTCAACTTCTCCCTAACAGTGGGAGGCAAAAATTTGTCCTAGAAGGCGCTGAGAAAAGCCTCCCAGGTCACCCCAATGTGCCCACTTGTATACTTCCACCATTGACCCGCATCTCCGTTCACTTGGAAGGATGCCAAGGTCACTCTCAATTGGTCGCCTCAATGCCAAGCATCTCAAACGCCTTCACTGCTTTCTAGCCACTCATCCTCCTTCAAGGGCTCCTTGGGATCACCCAAAATTTATTTATTCGATTCACTAAAACTTCTACTTCAAGAAAGACTGCCCTGCCTCAACTACTTGGGCCTGGACTTGATTATCAGCTCTCAAAATGTCCATAGACTCCGGCAATGCTCCAGCCATTTCGCGGGCTAAGGCGCCCATGGCTTGCTGACCCACTAGTTTAACCATATTAGCTCGACCAACCCTTTCTTCTTGCAATCAAATATCATCCCAAGAAAGGCACCTCATGCCTCCTAGGCCTACCACGCTTACCACCATGTCCACGTCCACGTCCTGACATCTTAATGAAGGTAACACAAGAGATTAGCACATTTACAAATGTGCCGAAGCTAACTCACTTGCGTCCCAATGCAGTGGACAACAGTAATTCACTCCACACAAGTACATTGTCATATAAACACATACGAATTTCATTTCTAGATAATGACCGTCCCACGGCATTGCCAGAGTTCCAAATAGAAACAGTAATGATCAAGTGCTCTTCTAATATAACTTCTAGAAACCGGAAGACTCAATCAACATCCTAGAAACTAAATCCCATACCCATATAACCACATAAACATGTTATCATGTAAGCACATCATACATACTAAAGTCTGTACCAAGCGAGACAAACCCATTGTGGCAATAACCACTTCGCACATACCTAAAATATTCAAACCCGATACGCACTAATACCAAGTTATGACGCCGTGAAATAATTACAAAATCCAACTCCAAACAACTAATACAAGGTGACCAAATTGAAATGATAAGCTTTCATCAATCAAAATTAATATACAAGGGGTGATAAGGAATGAAAGCTAAACAAGTGTTCATATGCCCTAAAGGCTTATATCTTTCCAAGCCTAGGCTTGGGTACATCAAAAATGAGTCATAAGCTCAATACAAATAAAGCCCTAGGCTTGTACAAAAGTTAAATACAAGATAAACAGAACTGAGCCTTCAGCTCCATAATCCTCCCAAGCTAAGTCCTTGGTCGAGGCATATCGTCAGCACCTGAAAATGATTTTCCCATATAGGGTGAGCCAAAGCCCAGTAAAAATAATCTAACACAATATATGAATCTTAACAAAGATATAAGTGAAATAGGGATCCACAATGCCTATAACATAAACATTTACAATTCCTCTACAAAACCATGCTACACCAAGCTCTATATCTCAATCCATATTGTCTTGGTTCAAAAGAAAAAAAATGTTTTCCATTTCATTCGAACAACCAAACTGATGGTAAAACTCAGTGGGTCTCTAACCGCAATTATTATACAAACACTTTCGCTTATGATTTTACTGATACTTCATTTGCAGGAATTAACACCCATGTATACATGCAGTTTTCAAGACTTTCACCCTGGACACACAAGCTAACTTAATTCAATGGAGTCCATTCCATTTCTTCTCCAAAAAATGGAGTACATCCCATTTTTTCTCCCAAACATCATACATTTACAATGTATTACAGACATAGTCATATTCAATGACAATGAATAAGAGATTAGCTTCAATTCACCTAATCCTCATTCAATTTCTACAAAAATCATAGCTATCATCCACTGATAGCCCAAAACAGATATTTCTAAATAGATATACAATCTCCAAGACAGATAAATTATCAAAATTTTCATAGGTGAGTGGTAACACATATCCCACTCCACAATTTATATAAGCATTCATCTAATTTCATATTCCCAATACCAATTTCATTTATTTATACAAAATAACTATGTGAGACATTTTAGGACAAAACTCTCTTTTCTTCCAAAATCCACCCCAGGTGTCAAAATCAACAAATTTATCATTACACAACCTCACATCTACTCCCATAACCATTTTTGATACATACATTTGAAAACCCCCCTTTGGATTTCAAACCAAAACCCTAGGTTTGCTCAAAATCTTCTCAAATTCCAATATTCTTTACACATCAACAAATAACTAAGTTAAAACTCATAAAAGAGTGTAGAAAGTCCTTACCTCAAGTTTAGAAGACGAGCAAAGTAAGGGGAAATTTTTAAAGACGCCGAAACCAAGTTTTTTTTAAACCAAAGTGAAGCTCTTAAGACACTTTACCTCTTTCCCAAAGACACTAGGGTAGAGAAACTAACGGATCTAGGTGAAAATGTATAGAGAGAGAGAGAGAGGCTCCAGATCTAGGGTTTTGAGAGAAAAAGTTATGAAAAAGTGATATAGAAACGTGCTACTGCAAACTGATATACGCACAGTCCACTCGAGTGCAAGAAGTGACGCTTGAGCGTCAGACACAATAAGTTATTCCGCTCGAGCACAAGAAATGACACTCGAGCGCTTAATGCACACTCCCAGTAGTTTTACAGACAACAGACCAACGCTCGAGCGCAAGAAAGGCCACTTGAGCTGAGCCCGCTCGAGCGTAGAATACACTCTTCCAGTTGCTTTGCAGACCTACAAAAGTACTAAGAGTTCACAAAGCCTGCTCGAGCGCAAGAAGTGTCGCTCAAGCAGAGGAGTAAAATTCTGGGCAACCAAAGTTTGAAAACCAAGTAACCAACCTATTCTAAATGTAACCATTACAATTCAATAACCAAACTCAATGAAGTATGAGGGTGAAAAAGACATAAACAACACTACGAGACCACAAAACCCAAGTCCAAGATACAAAAGGGTCGGGTTAAAATTGGAATCTCTATAGGTTAAGTTGGCCTAAGTGTCCATAGTGAAAGATTGAAAATGCGCGCGGAGGAGGTACCATGTGCCTTCCAATTAGCTATTAGTAAAGTAGGGATTGGTAGTGCTTGTTATATCTACTTACAAACATCAACCTAGGGATTACCTTAGTCTTATTTACCGCCCCTTTGAACTACATTAAAATTATTGAATTGTTAAATTCTCAAGTTTATGCAGTACAAAAGTTTCAAAAGATAGAGATACATGTTTTTGAACATAGCATGGCATATGCATTCATCCCATAAGATTTTTATAAAATGTATATACCTTTTGAAGATTTTCCTATTGGGTTTTGTGCTCACCCTATAGGATTTTGTGTAGGAAATGATATGGTGATCTCGCCGAGTTAGAGGCGTGGAATACATTTTGAGAGCACAAGGCTCGTTCTTTTATTGTAATTATTTTTGACAAGCCAAGGGTGTATGGGTTTAAAAAATCATTTTTTGTGTAACCGGGCTTGAGCCTTGGAAATTGTAGCCCTTGAGGGCATTAATTCGTACTTGACTTATCATGCTACATGCTATAGATTCAATTTCTAGGAATGTTGAATGTATAACCGCATGTGGGACATTCTTTTGTAAAATCTCAGGAGTTTAACGAATATCCATTGTAGGAATTGATGGTAATGCCCATGTTGAGATTTTATGTTCTATATATATGTTAAACATTGGAGAAGTTAATTGGAAATAAGATGACGTTAATGGAAATTGATAAATCCTATATTGTGTTAGATTTTGAGGGCATAACATTGGTCATAAAGACTCATATATAGAGCAGATGGTTATTAAGATCCTTGTTCATATTAGATAGATAATTGTCCATAATCGTAACAGATAACCATATAGGTTTCACAGATAGTTCCATGAATGGAACCCACAAAGATCCCTGGTAACAGATAACAGATAACAGATTCACATGATGCTAAGGATGTCACGATACATTTCAGAAATTGGACAACCATTCATCTATATAGAAAATATCATTTCAAAAAATAGAGCTTATCATATCCTTCAGAAAATACTTATACTTGAACATATCTTTACAAGGTTGTTACTCACAGATAGCACTAGAAATGTAATGTATAAATTAGATAAATCATTGGATATTGGTGCGTGACGACACAAGGACATGACATGAAGGTCTATTCTCAAATTCAAAGCACAAAAGTAAGTGAATTCTTCATTATCAAATCAAAACTTTGCTCTTCTGTACATGTTAGGAACATACATGTAATAATCTAAATTCTTTACTTTGAAAACATGATCAATTAAGACAAAATGACATAGAACATGATGAATTTCCAAAACCAAGTTGAAATAAATTAACTTCAAATTGTGATAAAATATGCATGCATGCAATGATATGAATTCAAAACTTCCAAAACATGGATTCATGAAGTGAAGAGTGTAAAAACATGTTCTCAAACTTGAGCATAAAGAATACCACGATGTGAGTATTTGGTGAAATTCAAACTCAAAACTTGGTGAATTATGCATGCATGCATGGAGTGATTCTCATCTCGCATTCTCGAGCTCAATTCCAAGATTTAATCTTTGAGTTCCTTGAATTCTTTCAATTGGTGATTCAAACACAAAAGTTAAAAGTTGAATTCCTTACCTTCACTCTCCAATTGTACTCTTAGTAGCTAATTCCTAAGCTAGCAAGTCAAATCTCCCAATTTTCTTCCAAATTCTTCTTCTCCTAGCTTGAATTCAATCTCTCTCTCTCTCTCTTTCTTCACATAGCTTTGAGGCTCAAAAGATGATGAAATGTGTGTATGAATGTATTTTGGAAGCCATATTAGCTTTATATCTACTCATTGCTTAAACTAATTAATTGTGATTAAAACTAGGTTAATTCAACTTAATAATTAACTTATTCTAATTATTTGGATCCGAATCAAAATTTAATTAAACTTGCCATAAATTTCTAAAAATCTCAAATAACATGTTGACCTAGTTGGTTTCATGTTTAGATGTTGTTAAGGCCTTCAATTAACAAAACGAAGCAGAATGCTAAATAGATATTCCTACGGCTAACAGATAGGAATGCAAAACACATAAAAAATGCACAATTAAAATATAATCTCATTCTGAAAACTTAATTAGCATTCTTAATTACGAATTAACATCTAATTATAGATTGGGATTGTTACAATTATGCATAAGAAGAGAGATGAGCATATAATAACCTTTAAGAGTGGGTCAATTAGGAGCCAAATAGATTACTTTCTAGTAAGAAAAGTGGACCGTTTAAAATGCAGCAACTACAAGGTGATTCCTAGAGAGAGCTTGACGTCTCAACATAGGATTTTGATACTAAATTTATGCTTTAAAGGGCAATACCAAGCTAGGAAGGACAGTGGGCGTCATAGAATGAGATGGTGGGATCTAAAAGGGGATAAACTATAAATATTTGAGAATAAAATAGATAAAGAAGGTACTTGGACTTGGAAGATGATCCTATCACTATGTGGAATTCAATGGTGAATTGTATGAGGAGAATCATAAGGGAAGTCCTTGGAAATTCGAAAGGAAAAGGACCTACCTCTAAGGAAACTTGGTGGTGGATAGATAAGGTTCAAGCAGTAGTAAAGAAAAAACAAAGAGTGCTTTAAAAAGTGGCAAAAGGATAGAATTGAAGAAAACCTTAAGAGATACAGATTGGCTAATAAAGAGGTCAAAAAGGTAATAAGAGAGGCTAAGTTGAAAGCCTAAGATGACCTATACACTAGATTAGATAGTAAAGAGAGAGATAAGAGAATATACAAACTTGCTAAGATAAGAGAGAAAAAAACAAGATATTTTAATCAGGTTAAGTACATAAAAAGTGAGGACTCTAAGGTGTTGGTGAAGGATGAAGAGATTACGAAAAGGTGGAAGAACTATTTTGAGAAGTTGTTAAATGAAGAACATGGAGGCAGGTCAAATAGAGAGGAAGCAGCCAGTAATAAGAAAAATTAAGATTACAGGTTCTATCTCATGATTAGGAACTTTGAAGTGGAGATTGCACTTAAGAAGATGAAATTGAATAAGGTTTTAGGACCTATTGAAGCTTGGAAATGTTTGGGTAAAAGGGGGTTTCTTGATTAACTAGGTCATTTAGCAAGATTTTATTGATTAGGAAAATGCTAGAGGAGTGGAAGAAGAATATTTTTGCGCCAATATATAAGAATAAATGAGATTTCTAGAATTATAATAACTATAGAAGAATCAAGATAATATGTTATATATTAAAAGTGTGGGAGAGAGTGATGAAACATTGATTGCGAGATATAACAGATGTAATGCCCAGGAAGAACACCTCCCAAATCCTATTCCCCTATCTCAATTCACATAGATACAAACAATAGATAAAGAAATAATAATCCAAATCCATAACACTTCTTCTCTATTAAACTATTCTAAAAAATTTCAATGCAGTTAGTTTACACACATGGCTAAAATAAAAACAGTTCAAAAACTAAGAAGTTATACAAAATAACCCCAAGGCTTCAACACAAAATCTCAAACAAGTGATCATTTATGCATTATTCAAATTGCTTTCCAATGTAAATCATTTAGGTGGCTTGTCAACTTCATTTCCTGAAAATGGTTAGTTTTTAGGGTAAGTGAATGCTCAGTAGGAAGTATATTTAACAAATTATATAATCAATTGAAATACACATGATCATGCAATGCAAACATTTGGTAAATTCTGTTATGTATGCATATAAATACCTTTATGCATGAGTACAAAATGAGCACATGTTAAATTTAAATTAGCATTTCCTGATTTTTACAGGGGCAGTAAATATACTATGACATTTCAAGTAAGAGCCATAATTTAAAATACGTACATAGATATAGATTTTGTATACTGAAAACAGTCTCACATTTGCCGGTTCCAAAAATGGCGGGGCGATGGGCATCCAAAAACATTTTTCCCTTCCGCATTTGCCAATTTCACCCAAAGCCATTTTCCAAAAATAATGTTTTTCCACATTTGTCGACTCTTGAAATTGTAGGGCTTGTGGACATCCAAAAACCATTTTTCCACATTTGCCGACTCTTGAAACGGCATGCTTGTGGACACCCAAAAACATTTTCCCACATTCGTCCAACAATATGTGCAGATAAGGCAATTGGGCACCGTGACTCCCTGCACAGGTACCAATACAATACACAACTCAAACCAAACCAAACTCATTACTTGGACTCATAGACTATTTACCCCCTTTCAATGTTCCACTATTCACACCATTATTGTATTATAAAAGAAATTCAATAATGCATATGATGCATAAATTTGCAAATTTTCATTTTTCCCTAAGATGATTTCAATGCACAACAATTCAATAGTTCACATGTCAACATTGAGAAGATTCTTCAATTCATAACCATCATCATCTCCAGTTTTGGTGTAAAAGTCTCAAAGTCCAACTTTTTAACATTAAAGTCAAGTACATACACTTAATTTTAGGTTCTAAAGGCCAATTGAGCAAAACTCCCTATTTACTCTTCCAACCATTCATACACATTAATATCATAACAACCCAATAATTCATATTTCAACCTCAAAGTTGAATAACCATGCTCAATTTCATGTTTTAAAAATCAATTGAGCAAAACCCCTTTTCATGGAACAAGTTTCAAAACTAGGGTTTGTAAAAAATTAGGAGTTTTCACTCATTCATGAATTAGACACTAATTTTTATCATCAACAACCATAATCCTCAGTAGCAGACATCATTCCATCCATAATCATGAATTATTGCCCACATCCTTCCAAATCATTTATTAGCAAACACAATCATACATATATACATATATATATATATACAAAGGTGAATATCTAATGAAATTACCATATGTGGTTCTCAAATTAAAGATATAATAAGTTAAAGATACCCCTACCTCAAGAATGGAAGCTTAAGATGGAAACCCATTTGAAATTTCAACGAAAATGTGAAACAATCAGTAGATATCTTGAACTAGCCTTGTTCTTCAATTTTCTTGAAGGATCTAGGGTAAATTTAAGGAAAAAATTAGGGAAATCAAGTGTTTAGAGCTCTAGGGTTTGGGTATGGAGAGGAGAGAGAGAGAGAGAGAGAGAGAGAGAGAGAAGATTAAGAATGAATAATGATTTTGGGCCAAAAACTCCCTTAAGAGTGCCTGGTCTTGTACAAATTGCTCAAGCGACCAAAGCTTGCCTCGAGCGGTGAAAAGAAGCTCCCAGAATCTCTGAAATTCATACAGACTGCTCAAGCGACCAAAAGTTCGCTCGAGCAAACTAGCTTCTAACATGGGTACTCAAATTTCAAATAGGTATAACTCCTTCGTCCAGACTCCGTTTTAGGTCGTTCTTGTATCCAAATCAAAGCCCCGGAAACAAGCTTTCCAATGGTTCTACCCTCACATCCAAATTCAAAGTGTGGAAAGAGAAAAGGGCAAAAGAGTAAAGGCTGCTCATGGGACAATTATCCAAATCAATGTTTTTGGTTTAGTCTTACTTTACCATTATGATACTAGCTCAATCAATATCCCAAAATGAACCAAAGAGGCTCCAAGTACAAATATAATAGTGTCAAAAACAATCCCACTTGTCTAAGAAATACAAAGTGTTACAACAGAGGTGTCGATAATCAATTTGGATTTATGCCCAATAGGTCAACAATGAAAGCGATCTATCTTTTGAGGAGAGTAATAGAAAAGTATAGAGAGAAGAAAATAGCCGCTCATATGAATTTTATTGATCTTGAGAAAGCATATGATAAAGTGCTTCGATATACTCGTGGGTGTTGGAGAAGAAAATGGTGGCAAAAGGCTACATTGATATGATTAGGGACATATATGAAGATGTGGTGATCACTATTAGATCACCAGTTGGAGAGACAAGTGAATTTCCAATTACTGTGGGGTTATACCAAAGATCGACCTTAAGTCCTTATCTTTTTTGCTTTAGCTATGAATGAGTTGACAAAAAATATTCAGATGATGTGCCATGGTGTATGCTTTTTACTTAATGATATCATGCTAGTAGATGAGACTAAAGAAGGAGTTAACACTAAGTTGGAGATTTGGAATGCAGCACTTGAATCTAAAGGATTTAAGATAAAAAGAACTAAGACAAAGTACATGGAGCGTAATTTTAGTAATAGTAACAATGGAAGCAGAGGAAGAGTGAAGATTGAGAACGAAAAACTACCAAAAAGTGGACATTTTCGTTATTTAAAATTAATTTTGTCAACGGCTTGGGAGATTAGAGCTAATGTGGTCTACAGAATTAAAGTGAGGTAGCTTAAGTAGAGGAGTGTGTCTGGGGTACTGTGTGATAAACGAGTGCCCACTAGACTAAAATGAAAATTCTATAGAACACCTATTGGACCAACAATGTTGTATGAAACGGAATGTTGGGCAACTAAGAAACAACATGTAAATAAGATGAGTGTTGTTGAGATGAAGATGCTAAGGTGGATGTGTGGCAAGACTTGAAAAGATAAAGTTTGGAATGAGTATATTCGTGAATGGGAAAAAGTAGTACCGATAGAAGATAAGTTGAGAGAGAATAGATTGAGATGGTTTGATCATATACAACGGAGACCAATAAAGGTAGTAATGAAGAGATGCAATACAGTGACAGTAGATAAAAGTGTTAAGGGAAAGGGCAGACCTAGATTGACGTGGGCTAGCGTAGTAAATAAAGATATGAATCTTCTTAATTTGACTAACCAAATGGCTGTTGATAGGGTTGAGTGGAAAAAAATGATTAATTTAACAGACCCCATTTGATGGAATTTAGGATTTAGTTTGATTTGGCTTGGTTATTATATTTTATTATCTAGATTTTGTTAAATGATAAAAGCAATACGACCCTATTTCTATGTTTTTGATTATTGTAATGATTTAACGTCTTGATCTATGTAAATAAATTTAGTACATAATTTTAGTGATTACATATTTGGTGGTATTTACTAATATATATATATATACTAGTGTATGCCCGTGCCTAAAGGCACGATGGAAACAATGTTGGGATTAATTTTCTCCTGTCCAATCTTTTATGTAGTACATGAAAAATTTATTCACAAAATAATTTCAGAAAAAATTTATTCCTTTCTTATAGTATCACTGTTATTCTTATCCAAGCTATTAGTCTTTCTTGTTCTAATTGAGGAGGTTGGTCTCATTTGAACTTCGGCTGAAATTCAAAAAGAATATAATCTCAGTGAGTGCAATATTAACAAACCATCTCTCTTATAATGTTTAAAAAGAAAAGGCATGGAAAGAAAAATCGTGCACTGCCACTCACTCCCATTGTGCAAAATTAAAGTATATGAAAGCCCAAAATGTAGCAAGAAAAATGTATCAATTAGTTAAATAAAATGTATGATTAGCAAACTCATGAACATATGACACTCAAGTCTCAGTGATATTGCAGTACTAATTAGTTACAACACTCATTCCACTTTCCTACGCTTAAGTCTCAAACTCTTCATATTACACTTCTCTCTTGGTAAAGCTTAGTTAATAAACTAATTACAGAGAAAAAGAAAAATAGAAAGTAAAAAAAAATAGAAACTAAACCTTAATTAACAAAACCACCCCTCTTTGGGCAATCAACTAACCCTCCAATCAAGCATATATGTCTATGGATTACACCAATCTCATAAAAACAAGCACTATCTATAATAGTTGCAATAGCAAAAATCATCAAGCACTAATTGAAAGTTCTAAACACATTATTAGATTTTATCAAACACTAATGTTTATAAATGACTCCCTCCATCATCAAGCATATTCAACAAATATATTTAATTTCTAAACTTAAGCATGTTAGTCTTTTAGAGACATGGAATTTAGCAATTAGGTAGATAACTTTTCAAGAAACAATTTGTCTCACACCATTTTATTCATTTATCTGCACTTTTTGCCTCCCTCTATCTCTACTCCCCATCATCCTACACCCACACACCCTCTCTGTTTTTTAATCTATGTAGCAAATATTTTATGCACCCAAACATGTGGGGTTCGCCCGGGAAACTACTATATATCAAAAAAATGTTTCAAAGACACATCCATATAGAGGGCAAAAAACAGAGAGATATACTGACCAAGAAAAATGCTCTTTCTTTGATAACCTTTATGGATATCTTTGGCACCACAATGCAAGGAGCATCCATTTCAAAAATCTTCAAACCATAATCTCAAAAGAAATATTTCATAGACTCACAACTAAGATCCAATTGAGAGCATTCAAAATATTTAGAAGCAATGCAAACAAAAAAGCAAAAAATTGCTAATTTTTTGTCTTTCCCAAATACCATAAATAACAATAAAAATAATTAGCAAAGAGTACATCATCCAAAAAATAGAAACTTAACCAACCAAGCAAGGGAACCTTTCCTCACCCCAATCAAAAGTTCAGCAAAGGGGAACTTTTTCCTCAACCAAAAGTTTGATCATTCAATTAATTTGCCCTCACCTACCATTCCCTATGAATTAACAAACACATCAAATAGAGAAACAATTTATCAAGCATTTGGTGAACATTGTAGTGACAGAAATTATATAGTGGTAAAACCAATTATTTTGAACTTTAATTATTGCAAAACTTCAATTATTCCAAGTGACATGAAGAAGTTGGTCTTTGAACTATAGAAATGAAGTAAAAGATTAAATCATCAACTTACAACATGAAGATGTATTTCGGGAAAAAATTACAACAGAAAGAGGTAGGAGGACAGGAATAAAGGTGGTCAATAGTTGCGATGGCAGTGGATGAGAGAGAAGGAGTGAGAGATAAAGGAAATGGAGAGACAAGTGGTTTTGTTCAAGAAGAAGAACAGAGAGGAAGAGAGATAAATAGGGAATGGGGAGGAGACGTGAGAACAGAGAGGAGAGAGAGATAAAGAGAGAATGGGGAGGAGATGTGGGTATGGGGGAAGGGTAAGGGAGAGACGTGTTTAGTCAGATGTGAGAGAGAGAGAGAGAGAGAGCAGAAAGTGTTTGGGCAGGAAAAAAATTGATGACAACCGTTGGATGTTGATTAGGGATGATCTCAGCCATTTAAATGAAATATATCTTTGGTACATTTTATATATTTTCAAAAACCGTTCTACCTTATTATATAGATATGTATATATTGTAAGTACTTATTGTCTAATTTAAATATATATATTGGTAATTACAAATAACAGACCCAATTTTAGTTGGCCTAAGGTCCTGAAAAATTTATGGTTGGCCCTGACACTAAGGCCCTGTTTAATTAATAAGATTAAGGGTAAATTACACTTTACCCTCTTTATATTTGGTCACTTTTCCACTTTGACCCTTAAAATTTGTTTCTTTGCACTTTGGCTCATGTTTTTAGTTTTTCAATTTATTTTAATGCTAATTTCTTAAAAAGTAGATAAAAAAGACACGTTAATAGTCACATGGCATAAAAATATTTTATTATATACAAGTCACATCTCTACCGTAAACTTAAACTCCAATATAATATATTATTTATGTTATGTAATAGTCATTATGGCATTTTCTATCTAATTTTGAATGTAAATTAGATTTAGGAGTAAATTAGGAAAAACTTGAAACATAAAGGGTCAAATTGGGAAAAAATAAATTTTAAGGGCCAAAGAGGAAAATGGGCAACATAAAAGGGTAAAGTGTAATTTACCCGAAGATTAATAGTGAGGGAATTAACAATGAGATTAATGTAGGATTAGTTATCCAACTTAATTAATGAGATAAATAATTTTCTCTTGTCTACTTTGTTTTACATTGAATTTGGAAATATATAAATCCTAATTATATTTTTGTTTTGTATTATTAGTTGTAAGATTAAAAAAAAATCCAATTTTGTTGGATATAATGTCCATTAAAATCTAATCCGAATAACAAAAATTACAACCAAACAACAAAATATGAACTCCATGGATTAATAATCACAATTCTATAATATAATTCGTCTAATCAAATAGACCCTAAGTGTATTTATGATATTCTACACTTATGACTCGTCATCTTATTTTCTATATATTTATAGTCAAGAAAGGGTGGCTATCTCTTGTCATCTCTATTGTAACATATTTTTTATCAATGAAAATCATGGCCAGTCTTAGTTTTGACATGAAACACATAAAACTTGTGTTATTTATGTGTATGTAATTTATATTTCTTGTATGTTTGTTTATTTTTATGTTTTACATTTCTCTAAATATAATTTAGGTGTTATGAATTTCTAATAACAGAGATGTGAGTACTTTTGTGGTTGGTTGTGCAACTCCTCAACTTTTATTACTCGGATAATGTTACATTTTTCCTTTAAATCAGTTCATTTCAATAATAATAAACATCAAAGGTATTTAGGAAGGAATAAATTACAATGTCCTCTCTCGTGTACTTGTAATGAAATACAATATATACCCATAGGTCTTACATCATCAATTACAAAATAACGAAATATATAAAAGGGATTAACCCTTTTTACAATACGTTAGCATTCTGCTTGCATTTAAAAGGCCCCATGGCCAACAATTAATAGACTTCAACTCTTGAGCAACTCTTCACTCCATACCTGAAAAATGATTAGCAATGTGGGATGAACACAAAAATCCAGTAGGAATACCAATAATCCTAAACAATAGCAACATATAAATAGCTATGATCATGAATGCTCCACGTATGTACATATAGGTAATGTGACATTTCATACTTCAAAATATACTTACATAGGTACAATTTTCCAAAAGATCCTCTTTAACATAACAAGAAACAAAGACCGGTTCTTACCTTTCAAAACTTTCCATTTGCATTTAAAGAAATCTCAATCATTCATCACATTACCATGATCTCCTAAGATCGATCTAAACAATATTTTCATCCTACATTCCAACTCATTATGGCTAGGACAATTACTATATAGTATGGCCTTAAGAAGTGTAAAATGAACATTCACAAATACATGTATACATAAGCAACAATAGATGCATCAACACACATTACCATATTTTACTTGTCACAAGCACGGAAAGCTAATAATGCATCTTTTTTTCATCACAACACAAGTATGAAGATAAACTACACATAATTAACACATAATGAAGCCCAGCTTTGTCAAGCCATAGCCACCACAACCCACTTTACTGGGCACGAGCCAGAGAAGAGAGGAACCCATTTCAAAACTGTAAACTTTACCGGTCCTCGAGCCAGAGGGGAGAGGAACCCATTCACATTTTACTGGGTGCGAACCGGAGATGAGAGGAACCCATGTCAAAGCGCCAAACTTTATTGGGCACAAATCCGAAGGGGAGAGGAACCCATATCAATGCGCACTTTCATTCAACTTAACAACTGGCACATTATTCCAAATTTCACAAATTATTCAACAACGTCAATACCATCCTCTATCGATAGCCAATGATATAGCCTCATAAACAACAAGTACCAAGTCCATGAATTCAAAATCATCCTCTTGATTTAGATTTTTTCAGCATTTATACATTGCATAACTTTCATCTTTCAACTTTGATTCACGCCGTTTTCAAAACTCATAATTGAAGTCCCTTTCATCACTACCATCCCTTCTTTATGATTCAATTCAAAATATTCAAATTTGATTCAATAAGTAGTAATTCCTGCATCACGAATATAATTATTCACTTGTTTTAAAATAAAAATAAAAAAAATCATTAGCTCCTCTTACTTCTCATTTTCATTTCTTATTTCACGAAAGTATATAAATGTTTTATTGAATTCCAAATTTATTTTTCTTTTTGCAAACTCCCAATACCCATAACAAATTGTCACATCTTTCTCATTAATTATCAAAACTCAAGTAGTAAATTTATTTTCATAATCTAACACATATATAACACAAATTAATCTCATCTCTCAAACAAATAAATAACCAAAGGATTTGGGAATTTTCATCACAATCCTCATAAACGAGATTCACCAATCCATAAATCTTTCAATACACATAACATTTACCAATACCCTTTTTATTTCTCCAAAATTTTGATTTGTCGACAATTATTACAACTTAACAATTATAAAACCATACATAACAATTAACACAAATTAAATTCATGATAACTTTTTTTTTATTTTCTTACATACCCATTTTCACATTTTTAATACACAATACCCTATATGGTTCAAATAAAATAAAATCATCAATTTTTCCCTCTTTCTCATAACCCCATAAACAATTAATTAGGACTTTTTACTCTAATCCTCTTAAACATTTTCCTCAAACATTACAATTCCATATATTCACAACAAAACAAAAGATTTAACTCTAAATCATAAAATCCTAACCCTCATCACATGCTTTTCAAAAATACCCAACAAATCAAGTTTTTAATGTAATAAAATCTACCACATGTCTATCAATAACGATGTATTGAAAGGAGCAAAGAAATTGCGATGTCCGAATCCTTTAAAGCTAATTGAGTACATTAATTCACTACAGGAAATCATACTTTTGCCGACTAAAAATTTAGTCAACAAAGTCTATTTTTAGTCGTAAAGTTATCCACGACTAATTTTTGGTTGCCAATTAAGGGTCGGCAAAAGTAATTAGTGACTAAAACTTTTGTTCGCCTAGAAAAGTTCTATTTGCCGACTAAATTTTTGGTCGCTAAATATATAATTATTATGACTAATCCATTTAATAGCCAAAACACTATAGTCACGAAAAGTGATATTTTTCCGACCTAACATGTTAGTCGCCAATTGGTAGATTCCACGACCAAACAAATTAGTCGCCAATTGTCACATTCCACGACCGCACATGTTAGTCAACAAAAGGAATGTTTGCACAACTAAAACTTTAGTCGAATAGACCTATTAGTGACCAAATCATTTGGTTTCCAAAATTAATAATTAAAGACTAATTATTTTGTCGTCACTTAGTCGCCAAATGTACCCTCTTGCCTACCAACATTTTGGTCGGCAAAACCACAATTTGGTCGCCAACATCCAACAATATAAACCTGTAATTTATAATAATCCATCAAATCCATTCAATATAATCTATAATTAAAAAGAATCATTCAAACCAACAAATCAACTGAATCATGAACATTCAACAAAATACATAAATCATCCAATCTTGAACCTATTTAATAAAAGGCAGCAACTATTATAAGTTTCCATCCACAAGTAATTCCAAAGTACATATTCCTCCAATTAAAAATCCGATTCACATCCATCTAGCATAAAAATTTAAAACATAACAAGTACTTGTTATTATGCTTTAAATTTTTATCCATGCACATCTATCAAAAAATATAACTACTAGTCTATCCAAATATTTTCCATACACACCCATCCAAGAATATAACTACTAGTCTACTGAAATATTTTCCATGCACATCTATCCAAAAATAAATAATCCTCCCAAAAATGCTTATAGTGCCAATTAGTCTCGCATAATTTAACTTTGTACACAAGTTCATCCATCTGCATTCAAAGAAAAAGAAAAATAATGTCAAGCAATTTTTTTTATGAAAATATTTGCACATCACATTATTGTAAAATTGGACAAAAAACAAAAAATGTCCATGGAAAGTAAAGGTAACATGAACAAATTAAATGACTATCATTACCATTTTGTAAATAAAACAACAACATTCATTTGTATGTATCCAATAAACATTACAATTTCGAGTTCTATTTGACTAAGTGGAGGAGCTAAGGGCAGCAGAAATTGAAGGGAGAAAGAAGGGCTTGAAATTTAGGATACTAGATACTATAGAAGCAATGGTGATGAGGCCAGATGGTCACCTAAACCAGCACAACTAATTTTTCATTGGCATAAAGTTATTCATTCCATGGAGCACCTGGATTTTTATTGGCATAAAGTTGAAAAAAGTTGCCAAGTATATGTTAAAGAAGAAAACAACATCCTAAGCAACACAAGTAATTACACTTGGAAGGAGAATAATAACTATTGAAAATAAAATGATTTAGGGCCTATGTTTGCACATTTGATATTTCAGGGCCCTTTTTTTTTTTTTTTTTTTTTTTTTGTAGTACAAGAATCTACACAGTTCACTTCAGCAAAGTCTTGAGGACCATGTTACGTGTTTGTAATATTCATGGGGAACACCAAGCTTCACCTTTGAAACATGGAATTTTTTGTTCAATAATTTCTGACCATACTAAAGTCCCATGTGCATTTCTTATGTCCATGTGTTAGAAATTACATCACAGCATGAAAAAAATTACAAGAAACAATTTGATTTTCCTAATGCAACCATATAGAATTCTTAGATTGATCTATCAGAAAACCCATATTTAATCTTCTCACCACAAATAAGATCGGTGCAAGAATTGAGCAATCATTAAACCTTGTATGTCTAACATGTGGTAAAACACTTAAAATTTTACTTTTAAACTAGAGGGATGGAGCTCCACCCCAAAAGACTACATAGATGGGATTTGAGAATTAGTCACTACAAAACATTTAAAGAGGTCAGGATTTTTTAAGACATTTAACCAAGGTTAGGATTATTTCAAAAATCTCAAGATGAAAACTTCTTACAATCACAAGTTATGATTCAACAATGAAAATTCATATGCGTTTGGAGTCCTATCGATGCACCGCTTGCTCACAAGTTTGTTTAATCTAGATTGAGGTGATCGTTATGATATCGAGGTCGCTTTTGAGGTCGCTTTCCAATTGTTGCCCCCAAACGCCCATTTTACTTTTTTTTCATCACATTTTTTTGTCTAAATATCTAATCGTGCATTCTATCAATGTGTCGCTTGCTCTCACAAGTTTCTTTAATCTAGCCGAGGTGACTGTTATGATCTTAAGGGTGTTTCGAGTTTATTTCCATTTTTTGGTCCCAAACGGCCCTTTTTGCCTTTTTTTATCACATTTTTGGTCTAAATATCTAACAATGCATCCTATCGATGTGTCCATTACTCACAAGTTTGTTTAATCTAGCCCAAGGTGACCGTTATGATCTCGTGGTTGTTTTGAGGTCGTTTCCAATTTTTCCCTCAAAATTTTTTGTTTTTGCCTTTTTATCACATTTTTTGTATAAATCTTTCTGTGTGTCCTATCGAGAAGCTAGTTGATTTTAGTGAACCCATTTTTCAAGTTTAGGTAGTCAACAAATAGTAAATTGTAAATTCCATCTTTGAAGTTTTGGTCACAATTAGTTTAGGTAGTCAACCATTTTTGTCTAATATTCTCATCACACGTTTATTTGCCTTTATTTTGAACATAAATATAATGAAATCTGGTTTAACACACTTACCCATTACCATGACTAGTGGGGAATTTGGTGGATTAAGATTTTCCAAAACTTGCGCCCAATATGCTCAACTCTAAAAATCTACCTCTACATCTTCTCACGTTGTCTTGTATTCTCTACCTCTTTTATTTGGTGCTGCTCATCATGGTTTCTCTACTGCTCCACATGCAGTATATCCAACTCGAATGTAAGCCTTTTCAATTGCTCCATACGTGCTTGTTATGCAGCATTCAATCTAGAACCACAAGAAAAGGGCTTTGGTTCGACCCCAAATCCTCATAAGTATCCTTTCTTCTTCCTAATAACCACTCTTGATATCTCCTCTTGCGTCATTGGCGTTCCAGACTCAATAGACTCATCTAGCACCATCATCATCTACTATTGTAAGTGCAAAATATAAATATCGTTAATATAAATCAAACACAATAGTGAAAAGAAGTGTCTAAATGATTGGAATACTTGCATGTAAATCATAGCATATAGGATCAATCCACTCTTTTGACTTTTTGTTCTGATGAGTATCCTTGTAGAAATCATAGATATCTGGCAATAATCCACCATTTTCCTTCACCTTTGAAATGCTAAACACTGAGATCAACACTCCTTCATTAATATGAAAACATATTAAATAAGTGTGGATAAAGTTAATAAAATCAATGAAATACATCTCACCGCGATGCTCATCGCTGCCAGAAAAGATTGTGACCCACTAGTGTGATTGTAGGGTAGCTTGGTCCTATTAAGTTTGTCGGCGTCGTAGCGATGCTACATAATTCACATTGTAAAGGTTTGTTACATGTATAGTTATTATTGATAAGAGTACTATGTAATATTGAAGGTGGTTAGTGTAGACAGCCCATTTTTGACCGCCTTAAGACTTGGGCACTCGATGGTTTACTTGGTGGAGAAAGGTGCAGGAAAAGGTTTAGTTTCTTCGCAAGAGAGAGTCAAATCTCAACTTCATACCCCTTTTGGACCAAAACAATCTTGGTCAAAATATTTTAGACCTTGAAACCCTCTCTTTCAAAATGTTTCAAAAATAAAGTTCCTACGATGTTCCGACACTCGCATTTCATTAAATGTTGCGCTTTTTGGTAAACCGAGCAAGGACGAAGTGGAAATGAATGAAAGAGAGTCAAAATCTTTGAAAAATCTTTCAAAACACCTTGTTTAGGGGGTTGGAGTTGAGGAAAATTGGAGAAGAGGGAAGAAACCAAGTTGAAGAAGAAGGTGGGTATGAATCGCTAAGAAAGAGAGCCGAGCGATCCTCGCTAAATCACGCTTATCTGTCTATACACTTGGATTTTAGCTATGAGGCCACCACCGTTGGAAAGATTACTTATGGGGCTTCATTTTTCACTCAAGAATCTCATAAAGCCCAGTCTGGATGGGAGAGATATGGTTGGTTGAAGTAGGGCATCAACCTGATTGGACCGAAATTGCGCGGCTTCACCAAAACAGGCATAACCGTTTACACAATTGGAATTTTGATGCAAGGCTGGTGCCATTGGAAAGCTAACTTTTGGAGCTTCAATTTGGACACTGGACGACCACTTTTTGGCCTTTCCAGCCATTGGCCGACCACTTTTTTTTTTTCCGGAAGACCACTTTTTGTCCTAAAAAACCAGAAAAAGTAGCTGGCCGACCAGAAAAAGTGGTTGGCCAACCAGTAAAAGTAGTCGGCCGACCACTTTAACTAGTTGGCGACCTTCCTGCATATTCTACAGGTGTTGTGGGTGCCACCCACCGAGGACACAGACTGTATCCTCCATACACGTGTATGGAGGGATTTATCCAAGCTTCTAGCTTCTCCAAGAAGCTTTGGCTTTGGTTTTTCTATAAGAGAGAGCCTCCCTCTCCATTCCAGAGGTTTTGAAAATTTGCTAAGAGTGATAGATACATCTCCCTCTCTATATTCTTCTCTCCCTCTATATTTTGTGCCTTAAAGAGTGTTATTCCTTTACTTTTGCACTACAACTCCTAGCCACACACCACCACATTTGAGCTGAGATCATTGGAGGTGGTTTTTGGGTCATAAGAGTTGGTTTTGGGCTGGAGGAATTGCTGTTGTTGCAGTGCTTCAAGGGTAACCCATTTTCTCCTCTTTAAGCTTTGTTTTTTTGGTTACTCTCCTAGCCATATTTTCATGCCAATTTGAGCTTAACTTTCTACTAGAAAAAGTTCTGTTTTTTAGTCCTTGTGATGTTTGTTTAAGGTCATTTTTGCATTGGGGGTGGTCCACCCCCTCGTAGGCCTTGTAAGGCCTTGTTTTGAGCCATTCCTTTTGTCCTTTGAGCTAGTCTTTGCTTGGCCTTTTAACCACTGAAATCTAGTGGATTTTTAGTGGTGTGGTTTTGAGGCCTCAAATCAGAGGGGGGTGATCCCCTCTCTTCTTGTTTTGTTTGCTTGCAATATTGGCCTATCAAAGGAGCATGTGTTTCTACCATTTTGAGGCTTAGTTCAGGCATTTTTTTGTGACTTCTAGGGCCTTCCTTGACTCTGTCCATGGTTGGTTTGGTCACCTTTTGCATGCTTCTTGTATGTGTAGTGTAATCCAATTTGCGGCTCATCAAAGTAGCATGTCTTTCTAGCATGTGTTGGCTCCATTTCAGTGGGTTTTCGGCCATCATTTGACATGTCATAACTCTGTTTTAGGTTGGTTTGATGGCCCCATGCATGCTCCATGCACTTGTACTGCATTTCCATAAAATAGCCTAACATGCATCATGCTTCGACATGTCATTTTAGCATGCTTTTGGCTTAGCTCTGAGAAGACTTTGTTCATGTTTTAGCATGCTTAAGGTCTGATTTATGTTGTTTTGGTCATGCATGCCATGCTTTGTATAGGCATAGTGCATTTTAGCTCACTAGCCTTGAGTTTCCAAGCCACTAGCATGCATTGCTTGGGCTATTTGCATGATTTAGCATCATTTGGAATGATATTTCAGAGCTCATATCTTTGCCATATTCTCATGTTTATCACTCCTTCAATGTGTTTGAGAGTTGCACCTTTATTCCTTGTTTGTGAGCCATTGCATGAGCCTCATTTTCTTGCCTTTCAAGCCATCATCTCAGTCCATTTTGGCTATTGTTTTGGCCTGCATAAGGTCTGTTTGGGGTTGGTTTGGCTATTTGAGCACCGCCTTGCATGCCTCTAGTGTAATATGCTTCACTAGCTTTCGATACTTGAGCCTTTCAACATGCATTGCGTGAGTTGTTTGTATGATTCAAAGTCATTTTGTATGCCATTTCAGTGCTGGAACACATGCCATTGTACTCCATGCTTCATCTTTTCAATGCTCTTGGAGAGTTGTATTTTGTGCCTTAGGCTTGGGCCATTGCATTATACATGTTTGTGCGTGTTTTGGTGCCTTGATTTCATCATCAATGGCCGTTGATTTGGACATGGCTGAGGCCTATTCATTTCGGTTTAAGTCCATTGCGCATTAAGTATGTCATGTAGTTCGTAGCATTGAGCATGCCATGTTGTTACATGATTGATCATTACACTTGTGCATGCCATTTTCATTGCATTATGTATGTTGGTTACCACGTGCATTGTGTATGTTAGTGTCATGAGCGTTGTGTATGCCATAGTTCATAGCATCATGTATGCTAGTTTGCATGTTTGCATGATCATCCCCTGCATGCTTGCATGTCCAAGTTGTGTTGCATTAAGTTGCATGATTGAGTCGCATTGTGCATGCCATGTTTGTTGCATTATGTTTGGAATAGGCGTTAGTCCAAACACGGGAAATGAAGGACGTTTCATACTCGAAGTAATGAAACGTACCTCGATTCCCAGCCACCGACACTCTTGACTCTACATGACGGAGTTCTAGGCTTTAGGTGTTTGTATGTGCATTCATTCCATATTGAGTTGCGCAATTCAGCCCCTCGGCCATCATGCATCGAGATGTGTGATTGGTGGCCCGAGGGTCGAGGCCTACACTCCCTTGAGCTTACGTAATGATAGGGAGGGTGGTCGCGCATACATGTATTGCAAATACTTTGCCATGCCCCTTTCTTGCCCTCTCACAGAAAACCGTAAACCAAAGAAGAAAAATCGGTCACCGACCAGATAAAGTGGTCGACCACTTTTTCGGTTTTCACCACAAAAGTGGTCTGGTGGTCTCCAAGGCCAATATCTGGTCAGCAGCATCCCTATAAATTCCCAAGGTGGAGTTTCATCTCTCTGGAGCTTGGTGCGAGTTTCTGAGATCAATTGCAAATAGAGGCAAATCGGGGTGTCGCAAGGGATTTCCAAACAAGACGACTCGAGCATGCATGCATCCTTCATTATCCAAGGTAGAGTTGAGGCAGCCCACTTCACATAGTTTGCATGCTTATTTAATTGCTAATTTAGTTGATTTGTTAACTAGTTAGTGTTGTGTAATAATTAGCTGTAGCTTGTTATTCATTTTGTTGTGTAATAACTAGTTTAATTAGAATAGTTGGTTAATTAGTTGGTTCTGTATTATTTATTCGGACCCTCCGTCGAGAGGGCACAACTGTTGTAATAAGTGTGCGTGTTTGTAATGCATGTCTTCTAACCCCCATTTCTTTCTCCCTTTTATTTACTAGCTTACGATGGTTAGTTTTAAGGCATGTTTCAATTAGCATCCTTATGCTCGCATGTTTGCATCCATTCATCTGTCTTGTATGCACCGGGCTCGGTGCATCATGCTAACTGCATTGTATTTTAATTCTTGTTTGAATACATGTATCAAATTGCATTTCACATGAGATTTTAGAATAGCCGAGCCTATCTTAGTTTTACTTTGTATGTGTTGCATTAGGCATTCTTGACATAGCTAGGATCATGCATTTATTTCTAACATAGCTTTTGTTTTGGCTCGGAGTACTCGGTAAGTGTTTATGCTTTAGCATCCTTGCATGTGTGTGAGTGACCGCCATGATAGCATGCTCACCATGAGGTTAACTGCTTAGGTGATATAACTGCCTGAATGCCTGTGGGTGAAGGTTGGGTTAATTGGATTGGAACAATTCATTGATTGCGAGTTTTAAGCCTACTTGAGAGTGGCAAATCACCATGTTTTCTAAGCCCACTTGAGGGTGGCAAAATCCGCATTTTAGCCTACTTGCGAGTAGCAAACTGCTTTTAAAAACAAACATGAGATGTTTTATTCCAACTTAGGCGATCCAGTCTATACTTGATGTGTTGTGTGCATCACATAGTAATTCTAGGTTAATAACTGGAATAAGAGCACATGTGTTTTCAAAAACAAGGTATCATGTTAGTAAAGGCCGATCTTTGATCGGGCAAGCGAGGGTGCTCATTGCATGACCTTCCCCTCTCGTACCCAAGTTCCCGAGCTGAGGCAACTTTGGTGATGACAGACACGTGGCCTTAGGCACGAGTCAGGGTTTCCTAAATTTTCCAAAAATAAAATATTTAGGTGGCGACTCTGTATCTAGCAAAGCAGTCCATGTTTGGCACTTCTTTCTAAAAATCAGTTTTTCAAAATGATTTTCCAGATTTGGACTCTTTGGTGAGTTATCAATCTCGCATTGCACTTTGCAAGATCAGATTAGAAACCGTGACATTGAGTCCGAACTGTTGTGAGCCCAATGAACAAACCGGGATTTTCCTGGGACGTTCGGGCGTGTCTACAATTTCTGGCGACTCTACTGGGGAGTTAGAAAAATTGGCTCGAACTCATGATATCTTGTTTTGATTACACTTATGTGTTTCTTTGCATTGTATTTGCATTGGTGCGCCTAAGACACCGTGTTTGCTATCTGCTATTCCTGAATGGTTTGCCGGAGGTTGCGTGCCATGAGGCTGACCGGTTACGGGCTCTGCCACGATGGGAACACAAACCCCAGTTTTTACCGGGGCACCCTTTTTGACCATTCGACCTAGTGCATATCGGAATCCATAGTGACCATTCCAAACTAGGACAGGTTGCTTACCCGATTGTAGGTTGTTTGAAACCGCTCTGTGCGTAGTGAAGCCCTAGTTCTTGACGAAACTAGGATAGGAAAACCCTACCCCCCCCCCCCATGAGGGTGTTTTGGCTCTCACTTGCTTGCTTTGTGCTTTTAGAGTGTGCCTCTATAGGAATGCATGTATTAGTTTGCAAGTTTGAGTATCCGCCTTAGGTTATCGCCACGTGCGAATTTTGGGCGTAATTCAAGAAGTGCGATCATTCACTATGCTTATATCTGTTTTGGTGAAATCAGTCTGAGATGATGTCTGTTTTCTCTTTTGCTAGGTAGTCTTGGAATCATAGCTTCAGAAGGCTCCAATATCCCCTGAGTACACCGGACTTGTGTTGATAGACTTTGTTAGGTCAAAGATTCAATTCAAGGGCAACCAAAGGTTCCTTCCGAGGAAGGCGAGAAAGGCGGTCGTGGCTCACCGGTTCATCTGATCTGATAGTCACCAGTTACATCACCTTTGTTCAAACTCAGTAGACCATGATGGCACAGGGTTCGGAAGAAGTTGTGGCCGTGATAGCAGCATTAAATCAGGGAACTGCCATGCAGGATGAGACCAATGCTGAAATGCAACGCCCATCTGGGGCATCTGCCACATATTCGGTTTTGGGACCCCAGTTGAACTTTGACCCACTTCCGCCAGCTGAAGATTTGCAGGGTCTGGATCCCCAAGAAGGGTTGGCTCAAGCCCGAGTTGTCAGACCCCTAGTGCAGCCTAATGAGAGGCTTTATCCCCTTGATGTTAATGAGCTCAATCTGACTGCAGCGAAAATTGCAAACCTTGAGACATAGTTTAAAAAGGCACAGGGCCTTAAATCCATTCCTGACATTGAGGATGGGTACACCGAGGCTGCCGTACGGCTCCCAGACAGATTCAAAATGCCATATATTGACCGTTTCGACGGGTCTGGAGATCCTATAGTACATATCCGGCTTTTCTTGGATGTCCTGAAGCCGATGGGTCTGACTAAGCCACAGAAACTCTCTCTATATGGAAGAACCCTATCGGGTGTAGCAGCCGCTTGCTATGCCAAGTTGGAGAATACAGTGAAGCAGAACTGGGAAGAGTTGGCTGAAGCCTTTGTCGATCAGTATTCTTACAATACCCAAGTTGAAATGACCATGCAAGAACTTGAAACAACCCGCCAGAACCCAACAGAGCCTTTTGTGGAATTTGTTGCAAGGTGGAGAGCAAAGGCAGCACAGATGACATATCACCCTTCTGAGAGGGATCAAGTGCGGATAGTGGTGCGAAACCTTGAGCCTGACATGTTGCAAAAGTTGATAGTCGTTCCACTATCCACTTTCAAAAGTTTGGACGAACTAGGGGTTCAGATCGAGAATGCGTTCAATACAGGGATTATTCCCAGAACAAGTGACCCAATAAGGAGGGTGATTTTTGGGAGTACCAATGCTGGAAGTAGCACTATTCCCGAACCCACTGAAATCAATACAGTCACCATAGCCAACCCTTTTGCCAAACCAAGCCTACAAATGGCCGGCCTGACCTGAGCTCAAGGTAGAACTTTCACTCCTCTCTATATGAGCCTAACCAGCGCATTAAAAGTCCTAATGGAAAGTGGGTATCTCAAACCCCTCGATCCTCAACTTCTGCCTGACCAACTCCCAGCTAGACATAACCCCTCCAAGTACGGTGTGCACCATCAGCAGTGCGGTCATGGCACTGACCGTTGCTACCGCCTTCGTCATGAGGTCCAAAATCTCATCGACAATCGGACGATAGCTCCACCTTCAAACCCCAATGACCAAGTACCTCATCCACATCTCAATCTAATCCACACACTGGCTGTCCCTTACGACCCCAGCGTATACATCACCCCAGTCCATTTACCCAAGCCTGAGGTGTTTATCCCAGAAAGCATGGACTTATGCATGATGGATGCACCTAGACCCCAATCATCTCAAACCCATGAGCCCACTACTTCTAAGCTGATGAGAATGATCGAAGATCTTTAGAGAACTGTGGCAGATTTAGCCTTCGGGATATTGGCTCCGTCATCGACCACACCACATACCGTGAATTTCATGTCAAAAGGCTCCCCAATCTTTGGGACGGGCTGCATTTGAAGAAAGCCAAACCCTTGGCAACGTGGAGGCAGGTGGTAAGAACAAGGTAGGGGCAGGCATTGGTCCCCATGAACACCTTTAGTGCGCTGTGGAGGCTTTGAGAGCCGAACGGCTGAACAAACAGCAAGTGATTGCAGTTGTCACAAAGATTGTGGAGGATACTTTCGTCGCTCAGAACGAGGGCAGTTCGAGCCAAGGGAAAAATTAGGATAAGGGCTATCGTACAAGAACCGTTCCTTCCAACCCTAAGTCTACACTCGGAAGAGATCAGCAAACCAGGCCAGCACCTACCAATCCCTTTGCTGGTGCGCCCAACAAAATCCACAAACCATGAAGTACCAACCCCGAGGTCGGAGGGTCTTCCATGCCCTCTATATGCCTTTGTCCAATGCTCTCCAAATCCTTGTTGGACAAGGCCATCTCAAACCCCTTGAGCCTCGGCCTCTCCCGAATAATCTTCCTGCTATGCATGATCTTTGCCAAGATCTTGTGCCTTCCATCAACAAACCGGTCATGGTACTGACATGTGTTTTCGTCTTAGCCACGAAATACAAGATCTGATTGACGACGGGGTCATCACTGTGCCAAGTCCTACAAAGTCTATCAACACCTGATAGTTGAACTTGGGGGATAATGTGATGTGATCAGGGGATGAACCACCGGGTGGTGCTCAATTTATTCGAGATATGGTGCATGGCACGCACCGTTTTGGAGCATTTTACGAATGTTAGTTTTTGTGCTTTCTGACTTGGGTATTGGGTCAATCTTGTCATTTTGTATTGAGTCAGTCTTTTCATAATGAGTCAGTCGGGTCTGTCTTGTTGTATCGAGTCAGTCTTGTTGTGTTGGAGTCGGATGATTTCGGGGGTGTTACCTCGAATATCACTCTCTTGTTTTGTGTTTGTCTTTTGCACTATTTCTTTTTCGTCTATTTCTGCCTGGAGCCAGTTACGCCAGAAGATCTGAATGAAACAGCAGTGATTTCCACACTTTTGAGTTTGTTTCTACCTTGAGCTAGTTGTGCCAACAAATTTGAATGGAACGGTAGTGCATTTTCGCCTACTTTTCTGTGCCTTGAAATCATTGCATTGACCTAAGTTCGTCAAAATTTTTTGAACATTGTGAGGAAAACAGAGAGGAAGGAATTCCTCAGGATTTGCAAAACTTCGATCAAACTGAGAGAAAGAGAGGCATGCTAAACCCTTAATGATTGAGATCATGCTTGTTAATGTGAGTACTGAAAAGGATCCGAGCTTGATCCAGATTGGTTCTACATTGTCTTCAACCTGAGCGATTAGTCGCTTTCTTAAAAGGTTTCAAAAAAAAATTTGCGCTGTCTTGCGAAGACCTGTGTGGAATCACTCTTGAGATTGTGCAGCCCAAGATCGATCTCAGCCTCAAGACTTGACCTCTTACTTTCAAACCTTGAACTTGGATTCAGAACATTCAAAGGTCAATCATGATGTGAGGCCTGTGTGGCCAGATTTGAAGCAACCCACAAACTAGGGGCAAGAAAGTCAGATCAAGAAGCTTGTGAAGCTAGATCAGGAGCACCCCTCGAGCTAGGGGCAGCAAAAATGTCAAATGCTCTCAAACAATCTAAAGTTTGGGCATTTCTCAAGCTAACGAAGATCGGCAAGAATGCCAAATCCCATAAGGGAGGAAAAGAAGGAAGTATCGCTGAAGGACAACTAAGTTCCTATCCACAACACTGGGGGCAATTCAGCCCCCCATTGGATAGACTCCTACATCATCAGCAAACAACAGCCGCTCTCCTGGATGCAGATGGCTTCGAGATCCTAAAACCATTCGACATGGACAAAGCTACACTTTTACCATTGAGAGGCTCGCTGGGTCGAAAACCTGGAAGGGCAACCCAGACAAAAGTTAGGGCAAGAAAAAAAAAAGAAGAAAAAGAAAAAAAAAGAAAGAAGAAAAATGAATGAAGAAAATAAAAGAAGAAAAGAAATGAAAAGGAATGAAAAGAAAAGAAGAACATGGCTCGCAAGGTTGAAAACCCGAAAGGGCGGCCTTGGCAAAAGTTAGAGCGCAAAAGGAGAGGTTAATACTCGAGTGTACCTTAATCCCGAACTACGTAAGGCTTGATTCCCATGTTTGGGATACGTAGGCAACTTCATTTTGAAGTCCAGCCACAAACACTTCCAAATCGACTATGTCTATATAATGGTTCTAATCATCGTTGTCTTCTTTGTATCCGAGAGTTCGGTTGTGATCATCACCTTGAAAACTGGTTACAGTGTGCTGCGATGCTATTCAAACAAGGGGCAACTTTCCCTTGCCATACAACAGATCAAAGTGCTATTCAAACAAGAGGCAACTTTCCGTTGGCGGGCAGTGCCGTTCGGGCAAGGGGCAATTTTCCATTGTTTTGGATCTAAAGTTGTGCACCTCAAGAGTAAGTTCCGTGTTGGTTGAGCAGTGGCCATTTGCAAAAATAGTTTTTGAGAATTTTTAATGAAGTTGACTAATTTTCTCAAAAATTATTCCATTTTTCCAAAAATTGTACCATATCTTGGACCCAAAAAGGAAACTTTTCAGTGATCATAGCCTGACTTGCATGATTTTAAATCGGAAAATCGAACAAGCATGTTAATCTAACTCTCATGTTGGTCAAAATTGTTTTAGTAGAAAACCAAAATAAAAAATTGGTCAAAATGATGAACTAGGGGCACAGTTGAGTCAGGATCCCTGTCTTTCCCCCATTGTCAATGCATTTGCCAGAAAGGGCTTCATACTTGTCGAAAAGGGCACCCTATTCGCCAAGAAGGGCACAGCGGAAGCTAACAAAAAATGGCTGAAAGCTCACATATCCTCCAAGCAAAGAAGGTATCAAGCCAAGTGCTAACCTGTTGGAATGGACCAAGGTATTCCACTCCTCATCCGACAGATCGATCACGCCCAAACTCCCCAAAGAGAGCATCACAACCGATGTCAGTTGTAGATTTTGTTGCGTGTCTGGTTGCATTACAACCCCTCTGTGGGAGAAACTCACTGTTGTGAACAAGAATGAGAATCTGGTAGAATACCAAGGACAAGAACCCACAACTTCCTGCTTATCCATCAACCACCCAGGGGAGGGATAAAAAAATGAGAAATTGAAGAATAGAGAAATGTGCGCTGAGAGAAAAAAGTGAGGAAAAGGGCTTTTTTAGAAAAAACAGAGCCTGAGGACCGAGTGATGTGAGAATCACAAATGAGAAAGGGTGGGAAACAATACTCGGGAAAACTGGCTCCTCGTGCACTGAGAGATCTCTTGCCATTGGAACACGTCTGTGTGTCGTGTCAGTCGTTTTGTTTGTCTCGATTCTTGTTTTGAGTCGTTTCGGGTGTCTATAGATGTGTTTAGGTTGTCTTACCCTATCTTTCTCTTTGTTGTTGAGTCGTGGTGTGCTGTGTTTAGTCGTAGGCTCAATACCGAGTTGAGAACTTATTCTCACTCTCAATTTAAAAAAATCGTTTTGTGCTCAAAGTGCCGTGACGTTCTCCACGTTTGTGCAAAACAAGATTTTGTTCTTTCAAAAACCACAAGGTTCAACCCAGGTCATGTGGGAACAGTAAAACCAGGACCTATTTGAAGTTATATAGGTTCCAAACTTTGAAGCAAAAGAAAAAAGGCAAAATGTCGGGCATCTGAGTTTGTTTCAACTTCTGCAAGTTCCGTCATCGTATCCTGTATGTTCAGAATGAGCTGTGTGTTCAAAATTGAAATGTGTGAGCTGCGTGTTCAAAGTGGAATGTGTGAGCTGCGTGTTCAAAATGAAGTGAATGAGCAGTGTGTTCAGAAATGAAAATTTATGAGCTGCGTGTTTAGAATTAAGAATGAGCTGCGTGCAAATGAAAATGCATAAGCTGCGTGTTCAAAATTGAAATGTGTGAGCTGCGTGTTCAAAATGAAGTGAATGAGCTCTGTGTTCAGAAATGAAAATTTATGAGCTGCGTGTTCAGAATTAACAGTGAGCTGCGTGCAAATGAAAATGTATGAGCTATGTGTTCAGAATTGAAATGTGTGAGCTGCGTGTTCACAATGAAGTGAATGAGTTGTGTGTTCATAAATGAAAATTTATGAGCTGCGTGTTCAGAATTAAGAATGAGCTGCGTGCAAATGAAAATGTATGAGCTGCGTGTTCAAAGTGAAATGAATGAGCTATGTGTTCAGAATGAAAAAAAGCTGAGCTGGGTGTTCAAAATTGAAAAATGAGCTGTGTGCCCAAAAAATGAGCTGTGCACCCGAAAATGAGCTATGTGCCCAAGAATGAGCTGCGTGCCCGAAGAATGAGCTGGGTGCCCGAAAATGAGCTATGTGCCCAAAGAATGAGCGGCGTGCCCAAAAATGAGTCAAGGTGCTGAAGAATGAGCTGCAGGTGCAAGAATGAGTCAAGCTGTGCCCGAAAATGAGTCAGGTGCCGAAGAATGAGTTGCGTACCTGAAAATGCCGTGTGCCCAAAAATAAGTTATGTGCTCGAAGAATGACCTGCGTGCTCGTAAATGAGCTGCGTGCTCGAAAATGAGCCACGTGTCCGAAGAAGGAGCCGTGTGCCTGAAAATGAGCTGTGTGCCCGAAAATAAGTATGCCCCAAATGAGCTGTGTGCCCAAATGTTCTGTGTGCCCAAATGTTCTGTGTGCCCAAGTGAGCTGTGTGCCAAATTAACAGAATATTGTGTTGTGAGCTGTGTGCCAAGTCAACATCGTATTCTAAATAAGCTGCTTGCCAAATCAGTATTGTCCTATGTGTGAGCTGTATGCCAGAATGAGCAGAAGTACTGTGCATATGAATGTGTTCAAAATGAGCAGATATAATACATAGCAAAAGCATGAA
This sequence comes from Camellia lanceoleosa, assembly GCA_025200525.1. Lineage (NCBI taxonomy): Eukaryota > Viridiplantae > Streptophyta > Magnoliopsida > Ericales > Theaceae > Camellia > Camellia lanceoleosa. The sequence continues at coordinate 83,523,489 of CM045772.1, read as the reverse complement.
GTGTGAAAGAAATGCAAAATGCATCATTATGCACACCTTTCTCGCACTGTTATGCACATTTTAAGCGCATTGTTATGCACACTACTTGTCGCATTATCACGCACGTCTACCTTGCATTGTTATGCATCTTACTTGCGTTGTGCATGCATTTTATCGTGCTATTTTGCACATCGCACTATTTTGTGCACCTTACTTGCATTATGCATGCATTTTATCGTGCTATTTTGCGCATCGCACTATTTTGTGCACCTTACTTGCATTGTGCATGCATTTTATCACGCTATTTCACGCATTGCACTATTTTGTGCAGTTTACACTCACGCTCTCTTGCGCATTGCACTGTTTTGTGCAGTTTACACTCGCGCTCTCTTGCGCATCGCACGATTTTGTGCAGTTCATACTTGCGCATCGCACTGTTTTGTGCAGTTCATACTCGCGCTTCCTTGCGCATCGCACTATCCTGTGCATTTCATTACATACTCTCATCTTGTATAAAAAAAAAAAAATGCTTGTATCTTTTACATTGAACTTGCATCGCGCTGTCTTGCGCACCTTACCTACACTTGTTAGTGCATTGCCTTGCATTGCGCTATCTTGCGCACCTTACTTGCACTAGTTAGTGCATTGCATTGTTTGCGCTTTCTTGCGCATCTTACCTACACTTGTTAGTGCATTGCATTGCTCACGCTGTCTTGTGCACCCATCTTCTTGGCACTGTTTTATGCATTCACTCTGCATCGCACTGTCTTATGCTCATTGTATTTTTGTATCATTCGCACTGTCTTGTGCACTCCCTGATCTAGGAGACCTTAAATCCTGTATCTTCATTCGCACTGTCTTGTGCACTCTCTGGTCTAGAAGACCTTAAATCTTCTAAAGGTGCAATTCCTTTCGTGTTTGTCGTGCCCGAACAACTTCCGGTGGTCTGGCATAGCCACCTGCCTGTGTTTGCGGTGAGTTCCTAGGAGACCAACTGAGATGGTGGAAACTAGAGTTCAAATGGCTCATGCCTAGAACGCAAAGGTTCGGGATTTCCGAGACTAAAGTCTGGTTTAAATACCCAGGGGTATATCCTCGGCTTGAAATCTGTATGGCAGCCCCATAGATTGAGATAGCATGTGTATGCACCTCAATTCTGGATACTGAACCAACCTAGTCTATCACCGTGTTGGAGAATAGGGAAAGCTGCGACCATAGTCAAGGAGAAAAGTAGTACCTGCGGTTCAACCGAGAAGAAGGGGAAGGTCCCCAACAGCATGAGGTAGGTCATTGCCAAGTGCCCTTGTGAGGTACCTTCATTTCCTAGCTATTACATTGCATTGCATTGCATAAATCCTGAATTATCAAACCCGGCCAAGACAACAGATAAGTCCAATTTTCAAACCGGCCAGATAGCGATAAGTCCAATTTTCAAACCAGACTGCGGCAGATAAGTCCCATTATCAAACCCGGCTTCACGCAACGATAAGTCCAATTATCAAACCGGCCAAGGCAAAGATAAGTCCAATTATCAAACCGGCCACGTGGCGTATAAGTCCAATTATCAAAACCGTAACAATAACAGTGCTGTCTGCTCAAGACCACTCCAAATCGGCCAGTGGCATATAAGTCCAATTATCAAAATCTTCCTGCATAACATTTTGCATCCTGCCCCTGAACTACGCTGGTTTGATTCCTTGCAAAGGGATACGTAGGCAGCCTGTGGGTTCAACCAACTGCATATGTATTTTGTTTGTTTGTCCAAGTCTTCGGCCTTGTCAAAAATGGCTCGTCTCTGGGCTTTGACATTCACTCCCGTCACTTCTTGACTTCGAAGTTCACAAAGAGGGCAACTGTCGACACCCATTTTGACGCCCTTAGGACTTGGGCACTACCGATGGTTTACTTGGTGGAGAAAGGTGTGCAGGCAAAGGTTCGCTTTCTTTGGCAAGGAGAGAGTCAAATCTCAACTTCATACCCTTTTGGACCAAAAACAATCTTGATCAAAAGATTTTAGACCTTGAAACCCTCTCTTTCAAAAATGTTTTGAAAATAAAGTTCCTCGATGTTCGATGCTCGATTTTCGTTAAATGTTATGCTTTTCGGAAAACGGAGCAAGGAGGAAGAGAAAAAGAATGAAAGAGAGTCGAAATCTTTGAAAAATCTTTCAAAACACCTTGTTTAGGGGTTTGGAGTTGAGGAAAACTGGAGAAGAGGGAAGAAACCAAGTTGAAAAAGAAGGTGGGTATGAATCGCTAAGAGAGAGAGCCGAGCGATCCTCGCTAAATCACGCCTATCTGTCTATACACTTGGATTTTAGCTATGAGGCCACAACCGTTGGAAAGCTTACTTCTGGGGCTTCATTTTTCACTCAAGAATCTCCTAAAGCCAAGTCCAGATGGGGGAGATATGGTTGGTTGAAATAGGGCATCAACCTGGTTGGACCGAAACTGCGCGGCTTCACCAAAATAGGCATAACCTTTTGCACAGTTGGAATTTTGATGCAAGTCTGGTGCCATTGGAAAGCTAACTTCTGGGGCTTCAATTTGGACACTGTACAACCACTTTTTGGCCTTTCCATCCATTGGCCGACCACTTTTCTTTCCAGGAGACCACTTTTTGTCATGAAAAACCAGAAAAAATAGTTGGCCGACTAGAAAAAGTGGTCGGCCGACCAGTAAAAGTAGTTGGCTGACCACTTTAACTGGTCAGCGGCCTTCCTGCATATTCTACAGGTGTTGTGGATGCCAGCTGTGCTAGCTGGAGGGCACAGACTATATCCTCCATACACGTGTATGGAGGGATTTATCCAAGCTTCTAGCTTCTCCAAGAAGCTTTGGCTTTGGTTTTTCTATAAGAGAGAGCCTCCCTCTCCATTCCAGAGGTTCTGAAAATTTGCTAAGAGTGATAGATACATCTCCCTCTCTATCCCTCTATATTTTGTGCCTTAAAGAGTGTTATTCCTTCACTTTTGCACTACAACTCCTAGCCACACACCACCACATTTGAGCTGAGATCATTGGAGGTGGTTTTTGGGTCATAAAAGTTGGTTTTGGGCTAGAGGAATTGCTATTGTTACAATGCTTCAAGGTTAACCCCTTTTCTCCTCTTTAAGCTTTGTTTTTTTGGTTACTCTCCTAGCTATATTTTCATGCTGATTTGAGCTTAACTTTTTACTAGAAAAAGTTCTGTTTTTCAGTCCTTGTGATGTTTGTTTAAGGTCATTTTTGCATTGGGGGTGGTCCACCCCCTCTTAGGCCTTGTTAGGGCTTGTTTTGAGCCATCCCTTTTGGCCTTTGAGCTAGTCCTTGCTTGGCCTTTTAACCACTGAAATTCAGTGGATTTTCAATGGTAGGCATGTGGTTTTGAGGCCTCAAATCAGAGAGGGGTGATCCCCTCTCTTCTTGTTTTGTTTGCTTGCATTATTGGTCTATCAAAGGAGCATGTGTTTTTACCATTTTGAGGCTTAGTTCAGGCACTTTTTTGTGACTTCTAGGGCCTGCCTCGACTCTATCCATGGCTAGTTTGGTCACCTTTTGCATGCTTCTTGTATATGTTGTGTAATCCCATTTGTGGCTCATCAAGTAGCATGTCTTTCTAGCATGTATTGGCTCCATTTTAGGGGGGTTTCGGCCATTATTTGACATGTCATAACTCTGTTTTAGGTTGGTTTGATGGCCCCATGCATGCTCCATGCACTTGTAGTGCATTTTTCATGAAATAGCCTAACATGCATCATGCTTCGACATGTCATTTTAGCATGCTTTTGGCTTAGCTCTGAGAAGACTTTGTTCATCTTTTAGCATGCTTAAGGTCTGATTTATGTTGTTTTGGTCATGCATGCCATGCTTTGTATAGGCATAGTGCATTTTAGCTCACTAGCCTTGAGTTTCCAAGCCACTAGCATGCATTGCTTGGGCTATTTGCATGATTTAGTATCATTTGGAATGATATTTCAGAGCTCATATCTTTGCCATATTCTCATGTTTATCACTCCTTCAATGTGTTTGAGAGTTGCACCTTTATGCCTTGTTTGTGAGCCATTGCATGAGCCTCATTTTCTTGCCTTTCAAGCCATCATCTCAGTCCATTTTGGCTACTGTTTTGGCCTGCATAAGGTCTGTTTGGGGCTGGTTTGGCTATTTGAGCATCGCCTTGCATGCCTCTAGTGTAATATGCTTCACTAGCTTTCGATACTTGAGCCTTTCAACATGCATTGCATGAGTTGTTTGCATGATTCAAAGTCATTTTGTATGCCATTTCAGTGCTGGAACACATGCCATTGTACTCCATGCTTCATCTTTTCAATGCTCTTGGAGAGTTGTATTTTGTGCCTTAGACTTGGGCCATTGCATTATACATGTTTGTGCGTGTTTTGGTGCCTTGATTTCATCATCAATGGCCGCTGATTTGGACATGGCTGAGGCCTATTCATTTTGGTTTAAGTCCATTGCGCAATGAGTATGTCATGTAGTTCATAGCATTGAGCATGCCATGTTGTTACATGATTGATCATTACACTTGTGCATGACATTTTCATTGCGTTATGTATGTTGGTTACCAAGTGCATTGTGTATGTTAGTGTCACAAGCGTTGTGTATGCCATATAGTTCATAGCATTGTGTATGCTAGTTTGCATGATCATCCCCTACATGCTTGCATGTCCAAGTTGTGTTGCATTAAGTTGCATGATTGAGTCGCATTGTGCATGCCATGTTTGTTGCATTATGTTTGGAATAGCCGTTAGTCCAAACACGGGAAACGAGGGACATTTCATACTTCAAGTAATGAAACGTACCTCGATTCCTAGCCGCCGACACTCTTGACTCTACATGACAGAGTTCTAGGCTTTAGGTGTTTGTATGTGCATTCATTCCATATTGAGTTGCACAATTCGGCCCCTCGGCCATCGTGCATCGAGATGCGTGATTGGTGGCCCGAGGGTCGAGGCCTACACTCCCTTGAGCTTACGTAATGATAGGGAGGGTGGTCGCGCATACATGTATTGCAAATACTTTGCCATGCCCCTTTCTTGCCCTCTGCGTAAAACCGTAAACCAAGAAGAAAACCTGCCTACCGACCAGATAGTGAGTGGCCGACCACTTTTTTTCTCGGTTTCACCACAAAAGTGGTTAAGGTGTGGTCTCCAAGGCCAATATCTGGTCGGCAACATCCCTACAGATTCCCAAGGTGGAGTTTCATCTCTCTGGAGCTTGGTGCAAGTTTCTGAGATCAATTGCAAACAAAGGCAAATCGGGGCGTCGCGAGGGATTTTTGAACAAGGCGACTCGAGCATGCATGCATCCTTCATCATCCAAGGCAGAGCTGAGGCAGCCCACTTCACATAGTTTGCATGCTTATTTAATTGCTAATTTAGTTGATTTGTTAACTAGTTAGTGTTGTGCAATAATTAGTTGTAGCTTGTTATTCATTTTGTTGTGTAATAACTAGTTTAATTAGAATAGTTGGTTAATTAGTTGGTTCTGTATTATTTATTCGGACCCTCCGTCGAGAGGGCACAACTGTTGTAATAAGTGTGCATGTGTGTGATGCATATCTTCCAACCCCCATTTCTTTCTCCCTTTTATTTACTAGCTTACGATGGTTAATTTTAGGGCATGTTTCAATTAGCATCCTTATGCTCACATGTTTGCATCCATTCATCTGTCTTGCATGCACCGTGCTCAAGATCATGCTAACTGCATTGTATTTCAATTCCTGTTTGAATACATGTATCAAATTGCATTTCACATGAGATTTTAGAATAGCCGAGCCTATCTTAGTTTTACTTTGTATGTGTTGCATTAGGCATTCTCGACATAGCTAGGATCATGCATTGATTTCTAACATAGCTTTTGTTTTGGCTCGGAGTACTCGGTAAGTGTTTATGCTTTAGCATCCTTGCATGTGTGTGAGTAACCGTCATGATAGCATGCTCGCCATGAGGCTAACTGCTTGTGTGATATAACTGCCTGAATGCCTGTGGGTGAAGGTTGGGTTACTTGAATTGGAACAATTCATTGATTGTGAGTTTTAAGCCCACTTGAGAGTGGCAAATCACCATTTTTTCTAAGCCCACTTGAGGGTGCAAAAATCCGCATTTTAGCCTACTTGCGAGTAGCAAACCGCTTTTAAAAACAAACATGAGATGTTTTGTTCCAACTTAGGTGATCCAGTCTATACTTGATGTGTTGTGCGCATCACATAGTAATTCTAGGTTAATAACCGGAATAAGAGCACATGTGTTTTCAAAAACAAGGTATCATGTTAGTAAAGGCCGATCTTTGATCGGGCGAGCGGGGGTGCTCATTGCATGACCTTCCCCTCTCGTACCCAAGTTCCCGAGCCGAGGAAACTTTGGTGATGACGGACACGTGGCCTTAGGCACGAGTCAGGGTTTCCTAAATTTCCCAGAAATAAAATATTTAGGTAGCAACTCAGATTCGCAAAGTACCATGTTTGGCACTTCTTTCTAAAAATCAGCTTTTTCAAAACAATTTTCCAGATGACTCGTTGGTGACTTATCAATCTCGCATTGCACTTTGCAAGATCGATTAAGAACCGCGGATATTGAGTTCGAATCAGTGAGCCCAATGAACAAAACGGATTTTCCGGGACGTCGGGCGCTGATAGCTACACTTTGCATGTGGATTAGAGTTGTTTATTGGTAGATATTTTGATCATTCATTCTATATGATTTCAATGCTCTTGTTAATAATACATTATTATTTTATAACTAAGTCATAATAGACCTTGTTTCTAGGATCTAGCCATATATGGCCAATCATATACTTCCAATCATCTAAACTCACTCCTTTGTATGGATGAGCATAGGGATCAGTTCCCGCATTCACAAGCTTCTCCCATTTCTTCTTCATTTTGCACTTCTAATCTTTATGTAACACGTAACACTTCTTTTCCACAACTTGCTGAGACAGTGAATTATCCTAAAAATTATCCCCAAGTTCAAATTTATCCTACAATCAATACAAACCAAATAAGTAACATCACTGCTATAATGTGAAAGTTGAAAATTGAAAGTTACAGTAAGAAAACCTTATAAGATTTTCGAGAGTTCACAAAGCGTTCAATATTTTAAATACTTTGCATAATCAATATACACTTTTTGAAGATTTCATAACCAACAATTAGCACTTACAAAGAAAACAAATTCCATCCTATATGCACATGAAAAGAGCACTTTTTCCATAATCTACACAGATTATGAAAGAAATTAAATCATACCTGGACAACTTGTACAACAGCCCATTTTGTTGCTGGATCAGCAATAGTCCAACTGTTAACGCCTTCAATGGGGCATATCCTCCTAATCTGAATGTCGGTCTTATTAGATCCTGGGGTCGCTAGCACACCTTCAAATGCATTGAATGTCTCAGTGATTGGAATGTATAGCTTGTTTCCATTATTGTTGGCAATTCTTTTTTCTGTTGTTGTTCCAACTGTTGGTCCCCGTACACAACTTGATCAAGATGCACCTACTAATTCATAATATTATTGGTGTATTTACAAATTTGAAAATATAAACAAATAGATAAATTTCAACCAGATGAAACATATTTAATTACGTGCGCCACTCGTTTGACTTTGAGGAGATGGTGAAGTTATTTTAGACGAAGATGCTTCACAAGTCTCAAATAAAACTGGTGCATTAGTTTGAGATGGATATGGTGCAATAGTCTTAGATCTATCTGCTGCAAGACCTTTAGGAGAAGGTGTAAGTGTATCAGTCAGGGATGATTAGGGTTCAATTAATGCCCTCTTTGGTGGTGCTAAACGGCACATCTTTTTTGTAGGAACCATTCTGTTAAATTTGAACATAATCAAAGGCAGAGAGCGCAATGAGCACATGGATAACCACAAATTTTTAATGTGTACAAATATATACATCAAGAGTGATAATTAACAAATATATAAGTAAGAAATGAACATCCATGAAATCCTTAATGAAATATATACATATATATATATATATATATTAATTCATCTATGTAAACTGGCAAGTGATATTGACGACATATAATTGGAACAATTAACTGACGACATATCCCTAGCCAGTTTTATTAATCAGAACAATTATGGAATCAAATCATAATTTGAAGTCACAAGTTTTTAAACCATGAAAATGATTGATAGTGTATGCACACAACTATAACTTGCAGAGTATGCAGTGGATGCAACTGCGACATTGGTTATGGAAACTATTTGGGATGCATGGGAACTTTTTTTTTTTTATCCGCATCGCTTCGTTGTCGTTTTGTGTTTTCCTAATCATCGAGCATGAGGTAGCTTGTTTTTTGGCCCTAAAGTATTCACAACCCCCACCCTTAGCACTACACGTAAAATAATAAAAATAGAAGATTATCCTATTTCTATTAATATAATAAAAATAAAAGATTATCCCATTTCTATTATTTTAAAGCAATTTTAGGACAAGAAATTCTCTTTGATCTTTGTTTGTCTCTAGCCTTATTGGGGTTTTTTTTTTTTTTTTTCTATTTATTCAAGTTTTCTTCGTCAGGGAGGTATGCATACTTTTTGTGTCTCCAAGTGAATGACTTCAATTATCCATATTTGACGAAAATGACTGAGGGCACAACCGACGATACGTCCACTTTCTGCTTTCATTCTTTTAAGTGAATATGTTAGATGCTTTTAAATGAATTGACACCAAAAAGAGAGTGAATTGACACCAAAAGAGATTGATATTTCAAGCTAGTAGTTATCTCATTAGAGTTAATGGTAAATTAAGGTTTGGAAGGGGCCAATCATGAAAACTAATGACATACAACTTCATACCTGCTAATATAGAATTAAGAATCATACTGATTAGTAGTGTATGCTGCACATTTAATTTTAAACAATATATAATTCAAAACTAAGAGATGCACTGTGCTTCATTCAAATTCACAGAATGAATTTGGGAGGTTTTGTGTAGATATATCTGTCTATATAAAACAGATAATTTTTTTTTCCCTTTCTTTCTTTCTATTGTCTAAAAAATCCAATCAACTTGTTACTTCTTTTTTTAATCAACAAATAAATGAATTTTATTAGAAAGAGAAGGAACAAAACAAAGCCATGGGAAAAGCATCATTGTCTATGCAATGCATCCCAACTATGTTGGCACCCAAAGTAAGACCAATTATGTGCACTTCCAAGGGCCACCCAATACAATGTTGGAGAGATTCAAACTGATATAGCTAGCCCCTAACACTGAGAGTAGAAGGCTTAACTCACACCTACAATGGCCAAATAACAATCAACCTCCACCAATACAAACTCTAATCTGCCTAATATTCAAGACAAAAGTCAGAAACAGAAAAATGCAACTCCTTAGTTGAGGACTTGAGCCGAAGCCCAATTCTAGTTTTGAAAATCTCACAAAGCTCCCAAGGATCAGACATCACACCCTTGAACACACATTCGTTTTGAAGTTTCCATATAGACCAAAGAACTGTTAAGGGAATAGCTCCCAAATATCTTCCTCTCCAATTTCTTGAACCTCCCTCTCTCCCACCAAATCAACTTGTTACTTGAGTAATACAATTTAGTTGAATCTCACAATTAGTATTTGGATGGTTCTCATTATTATCAAGTGAGATATATGGGATAAAAGGTGAAATATCAATTGAAAAGTGCTTGGGATGCCTATTATCAAAGCATAGAGGGGGATAAAATTCACAACTAACTAAAGAGGAGATATGAGAAAATTTTATTAATCTTCAAATGGGACCTTGTTTCAATTATAGTCTAGTCAGCAATCACTAATTACTAATCATGTCTTGTACTATACTCATAAAAAAATAAAAAATAAAATTGGGATATTTTATTAACCCTCTCATCCTCACCCACTGCCTCCAATGTCCCTTCACTCGGTTTATGATAAGGAAAGAAACACTAGCTAGTTGCTAAGGTTAATGGAGAATAATTGTCCACATTGCATGATTATGAAGCATACATTATGTATCTAAAAACTAGTTTGCATATAAGGATTTAGAGGGTAATACACAAACAATTAAAATCAAGTAAATCTATTGTTGTGTTGTATATGCTTCTGAGTTTTCCTTTTGTATCATTGATTAGTTGGTTGAGTGTAGATCCCTTGTTTTCCCTTCTACCAAATAGTGAATTGCCAACCAACCAAGAAAAAACTTTCAAAATTTTCCCCAAATCTGCTTGTATTTCACAAATAAATTACAAAAGCTTAGCCAAGTTGTTAATTCTCATTAAGTATATTTCCCAATATAAAATGGGATACTTAAAGAAAAAGAATAAATAAAACACTCCAAGGGAACATCACAAATCGGGGGACTTCACAAACAAAAGATTGAAATCCTATTATCGACATATCCCAGCAGCAAGCATCAACATCAACAACAACATCGAGAGTCAGAGGAAGAGACAGACAGAGACTGAGTAAGTGAGAATGAGAGAGAGGTTTTATACCTCAAATTGTTTTTAGGTAGAGTTGAAGATGCTTTGAAAAATCACAATAGTGAGGGCCCTGGTAGGTGAGACATTGTAGAACAAGAAGAGTATGAGAAAGAGAAGTAAGAGAAATCAAAAAGAAAAAGTGAAACAGAGAGATATAAACAGAGAGAAACAGAAGGTGGAAAAAATACATAGATGATTGGCGAAGACGAATCAGAAATGGCGAAAATGAACGGTGGTGCTGATGGTGGAGAGGTAAGAAAGGCGGATGGCAACGTTGATGGTAAGGCGATGTGATTGGTGCAATTGAGGTGTGATCGAATTCAACTGAGGTGTGAAGAGGCGCTTTTTTTTTTTTTTTTTTAAATATAAGGGTTTGAATTAGTTTATGTGGGAGCTGCATATCAGTACATGCAGGGAAGCCAAATAACATCTGATGATGGTCAGGATATAGATATTATATTTGGCTCCATCCTCAGTATGATCCGGTTTAATAGACTAATCGGCCATAGAACCAGTTGAACAAAAAGCCGAGTGGGAATTGGCATACGCCAGAAGGGGCTAAATGAGCAATCACGCGATGGATTAAGAGTGGGCCCCACCCTAGGGCCCAAAAGTGAATATAAATAGAGGAACATCAACCAAAGAAAGGAATGTGAGAACAGACCCAAGAAAATTAAGACTCAAGCAAACAAGAGACCTATACTAACTTGTCCATCAAAGTGCTAATTCTGGCACCACGACCGGAGTGTTAATCTCTTTTTTAGGTGCCGATCAGAGGATCAGGGACGTCTTTCAGGATCCAAGAGTATTTCCAAACCTGCTTCTCCACAATTGGCACTGTCTGTGGGAATACTCAAGCATATTCATGGCGAGCGTCATAGAAGATCCTCCGGTAGTCACTGATGAAATTACACCAAGAGATGACCTCACTCCAAGAAACATGCTGGGACCGGAGAATATCGCCGCGCGACGTGCCTTGAACTTTGATTCGGTAGCTCAAACCTCACCCTCAACTTCAGTGCATGAGACAATGCAGACGATTATAGATCAAGCAAAGCAAAATGAACAGTTGTTGGAAAACATGATGGCTGAAAATGAGTGCCTGAGCCAGGATTTGGCCTTGGAGGTGGCGAAATCCCAACAAGCCGAATGCCAAGACTGGGTTCGACCTTTGGGAAAGAAGGATGGTCGCCGACGTCAACTTCAAAAACGCAATAATGACAGTGATTTAGACTCACCATCCCTAGAGCCCAAAAAGAAAGGGTTCGTTGATATATCCAGCTCATTTGAAGAAAGTTCATATGCGCGGCATAAATGAGAAGAAGCGATGATTCGGATGAGGACGATAAACATGACCCATTCGTGCATTTAATTGCAAGGGATGTGCTACCCAAAAAGTTCAAGGCACTGTCGTTCACCCTCTACGATGGAAAATCAGACCCCACTAATCACATTCGTTATTACAAGCAAGCGATGATGCTCCATGCTAACGACGAAGCCCTCATGTGTTGAATATTTCCAAGCAGTCTGGGACCACTGGCCATGAGATGGTACTATAAACCGGAGACGGCATTGATTAAGAGCTTCCACAAACTCCAAAGTCATTCAGGGTGAGATTCATCACTAATGAGGTCCAGCCAAAGCAAGCCGATTCTCTCTGGGCCATGCAAATTAGACCGAAAGAAACTCTTCGTGAATACTCACCGCTATTGGGAGTGCTTTAATCTAGTAGATGATGCTTGCAATGACTCCATGGCTATCATCGCTTTTAAGATGGGATTACATCCTCGATAGCCCTCTCCACTTCATTAACCAGCGCCCCCAAAACCGTCTGGGCGTAATGAAGAAGGTCAAGAATACTACAAAGTGGAAGATGATGCCCTACGAGTCAAGGCCGGATGTAAAGTCGTTGAGACGGCCACGCCGGGAATTGTTTAGCCGATTAGCGTCATGCCATCAAGAAGCCCCGAGCGGCAGAGTCGGCCTAAACGAGACAAAAGGCGTCACTCGCGCCGATCAAATGACCAATGTTCACATCGAGCTAATGAATAGTATCAAGTGGATAGCAGGCGCACAAGGCGCTCAGGCAAGAAATACACGGAGTTAATAGAGCCGATCAGTAAGATTCTGTCAAAAGTACAATACCTTCCGTTCTTCAAATGGTTGCCCAAAATGACGAGACATCCCTATGTGAGAAGACAGGATAAACTGTGTGAGTATCATAAAGACCACGGTCACAACACCGATAGTTGTAATGCATTAAAAGATCACCTTGAAGAATTGGTGCAAGACGACCGTCTTACACAATACGTCTGAAAGAACAATTCAACAAATACAAGAGTTTCCAAATGAGTCACCTCCTCTTGGTGTAATTCATATGATATACAACTTGTTGGCGCCATTCGAAGTCGATACAATCCAGCTTGTCGCCTAGCCCTCATAGCCCAATAACGCCAAATAAGCGCCCCACCTATTAATCGAAGGATTAGTTTCAATGACAGTGATTTAGTTGGAGTGACCCACCCCCACGCTGATCCCCTCGTCATCGAACTACACGTAAATAGATTCACCATCGAGCGTGTTCTTGTTGACCAGGGCAGCATTTCAGAAATAATGTATTACAAAACTTTTGTCAAACTTGGCTTTACCGATTCAGACCTGTCTCTGGCTGATTACCCGTTATTCGGCTTCAATGCTAACCCAGAGTATCCTTTGGGCAAAATCACACTACCAGTATAGGCCAGCAACAGATCAGTAGATGTAGAATTTCTGGTTGTCAAGCTTCCTTCGCCGTATAATCTCATCATGGGCAAAACTTGGTTACATACGATGCCACCGTACAAGCACCTAGCACCAACTACTTTGTTTTTCAACTAAATATGGTATCGAACAAATTCGTGGCTCTCAAAAATCGGTGCAGGCATGCTATCTTCTAGCTGCAAAGAGACCAAGGGAACTGGAAGTGCATTCAATTGAGGCACCGGATAGGGAAAGCCTCGAAGACATTGGGAGGATCCCAAGTGAAAAAGCAACCGAAGCCATACATCGGGTCGAAATTGACGGAAGTCCTGACAAGTTCTTCATGATGGGCCCCCTTGGATAAAGTCAAAAAGCAGGAGTTGGTATCCTTCTTACTCAACAATATTGATGTATTTGCGTGGTCCCCATACGAGATGCCAGGAGTGGATCTATCAGTGGCCCAATACCGCTTGAACGTCGATCCGAAATGTAAGCCAATTATTCAGAGAAGTCGGCGGTCAGCCACAAAGCATACTTCGGCTGTTGTTGAAGAAGTAAATCAGTTACTTGACGCCGGGGCGGTTCTAAAAGTAACCTATCCTACATGATTGTCCAATACTGTGGTCGTAAAGAAGAAGAATGGCTCTTGGCATGTCTGTGTGGATTTCACGGACTTGAACAAAGCTTGTCCCAAGGACTGTTTTCCCCTGTCCAGAATAGACTAACTCGTGGATGCAACGGCACATCATCAACGCCTGAGCTTCTTGGATGCCTACAGGGGCTATCATCAAATTGCCATGGATCCGGAGGATCAAGAAAAAACTACATTCCTCACCCCAAGAGGAACCTATTGCTACAAGGTCATGCCTTTTGGGCTGAAGAATACGAGGGCAACTTATCAAAGACTAGTGATTGCCATGTTCAAGGAACAACTCAGCTGTACCATGGAAGTATACATCGATCATATGGTGGTCAAATCCAAGGAAAAGAACTCATATCTAGCCGATTTGTCAGAGACATTCGGCATCCTTTGAAAGTACAAGATGAAATTGAATGCTTCTAAGTGTGCATTCGGCATCGGATCCAGCAAATTCCTTGGCTACATTGTTAACCACCGTGGAATCGAAGCCAATTCAAGGCAAATCATGGCAATTTAGAGCTTGAATCCCTCTCGCTGAAAGAGGTTCGGTTAATGGGAATGGTCAATAACAAAGTTTATCATCCATTCCACAAATCACTACCGATAATTATTTCACACACTTCGGTAAGGCAGAGCATTTGATTGGACCCCGAAAGTGCCGCCGCTGATGGCTTGAAGTCTTATCTCGATCAAGACTAATCTTGGCAACACCTCGCAACCCATGATCCGCTTATTTTGTATCTGGAAGTATCCAACCGGCAAATAACGCCAGCATCGTTAAAGGAAGAACTTGGGGAGCAGCGACCAGTTTACTATGCGAGCAAAGCTATGGTCGACGCCGAAACACATTACCTTTCATTAGAAAAGCTTATCCTTACTCTCGTCATGGCTGCCAGAAAACTGATGCACTACTTTCAAGGGCATACCATTGGGGTACCAACCGAATATACCTCCTATTGCTCGCAAAGACGGAAGCATCAGGGTGCATTTTGAAATGGGCTCTTGAACTCGACGAGTATGATATCCAGTTTCTACCTAGAACTTTCATCAAAGGGCAAGTGCTTGTCAACTTTGTAGCCGAATTCACAGGACCCCTCGCCGACTTTAAGTATGATCAAGTGCAAATTAAGCCCAACTGGAGAATGTATGTTTGTGACGTTGGCAGATATATTGCAACGGGTCATCCAACTAGCGTGGCAGTGGGCTGGTGAAGTAATCATGACCCCCGAAGGGGCAATAATTGAACAGGCCGTCAAATTGGGCTTCGACGCATCGAACAATGAGGCCGAATACGAAACATTGTTAACCGGCCTGCAAAATGCACTTCACCTTGGTGCACGGCGTCTGTTTGTTTTCTGTGATTCAAAGCTAGTAATTAACCAGTTGAAAGGGGAATATGCAGCCAAAAATGACCGCATGGCAGCCTATATGAAAACGGCGAATTTTTTGCTCACGAAATTTGATCACCACGAACTGAATCAAATAACCCGGGATCAGAACACGCATGCAGACGCCTTGGCTTGCTTAGCCTCTGCCATCAACTCAGAAATTAAGGCATAATCGAAGTAGGGTTCGTCCCTAAGCCGAGCATTGCCTCTTCAGAATCAGTTCAGGTCAACGTTATCAAACCGGGTCCAAGTTGGATGGACCCTATCGCCTCATTCCTATCTTCAGAGCAACTCCTAATGGATAAGAAAGAAGCACACAAACTGTGAAACAAAGCCCTTTGATACTACTTGGATCCGCAGGGGAAGCTCTACAAAAAATCTCTCTCTGGGCCGTACTTAGAATGTGTTCACCCGGATAAAGTCGAGGAACTTTTGTCTAAAATACATGAAGGCAGTTGTGGTGCCCATTCGGGCGGACGTTCTTTGGCCCATTGCGCCATATCGCAGAGGTACTATTGGCCGACCATGTGAACTGATGCTGAGTGTTATGTCAAGAAATGTGAGCAATGCCAAAAGTTTTCCCCCTTAACTCATCTGCCTGCCGAGGAGTTAAATTCTATCACTAGTCCTTGGTCGTTCGCTCAATGGGGGCTTGATATCGTTGGACCATTACCACAGGCCCCAGGCAACAGGTGATTCCTAATTGTTGCGACGGATTATTTCACAAAATGGGTCGAAGCGGAGGCACTAACACATATTCAAGATTCCGACGTTAAGCATTTTGTATAGAAAAACATCATAACAAGGTTCAGCATACCACGAGCACTTGTTTCTGACAACGGTACCTAGTTTGATTGTGGCGTGTATCGAGAATTGTGTAACACTTATGGTATTCGGCCACACTTTTCTTCGCCGGCTTACCCCCAAAGCAATGGTCAAGCAGAGGCCACCAACAAGGTTATTTTGGATAGCATCAAGAAAAGGCATGAGAAAACTAAAGGCAGATGGGTCGAAGAGTTACCCAGCGTGCTATGGGCTCATCACACTACTCCAAGGCGATCCACTGGGGAAACGTCGTTTGCTCTGTGCTTCAGAACCCAGGCAATCATCCCCCTAGAGATCGGCCTCCCAACCTTGAAATCGAAGGTTTTTGACATGGGCCGAAATGACATGATGTTGGCCTTGGACTTGACTCTGATTGAAGAACACCGAGACCGTGCCCTTACTTCCATGGCACGGTACCAACAACAGGTCGCTTAATTTTATAATCAACATGTTCAGCTACGCCGTTATACACCAGGAGAATTGGTCCTCAAGAAAGTGCTTCTCGCTACTAGGAATCCCCGACGAAAAATTGGGTCCTAACTCGACTACCGCTATTAGATTGACTCAATTGCGTGACAAGTATATCGCTCAAAGACATAGATGGAAGAAGCTTTCTGCGTCTGTGGAATTCCACACACTTGTACAAATTTTATCATTAAGTTAACTTGTATGGCACGACGGCTTGTTTTGATTTTACGCCGTGTATATCTTCCTTTTTTTCAATACAATGTTCTCTCTTGCCCAAAGGAGTTCTCAAGTGTGAAAAGCCTCCGAATTCAGAGCGCCCTTCGTGGAAATCACAATTGGCCAACACAAAAAGCCTCTGAATTCGGAGCGCCCTTCGTGAATGACACAATTGGGCCGAGTAAGCCTCCGAATTTGGAGCACCCTTCATGAATGACATGTTTGGGCCGAATAAGCCTCCAAATTAGGAGCGCTCTTCGTGGAAATCACGACACAACATTAAAAGCTTCAATTTGGAGCACCTTCGTGAATGACACGTTTGGGCGAATAAGCCTCCGACTCGAGCGCCTTCATGGAAACCACGATTAGCCAACACAAAAGCCTCCGACCAGAGCCCCATCCGTGTATGACACGTTTGGGCCGAATAAGCCTCCGAATTCGGAGCTCCTGTCGAGAATATTGTGATTGACAAGTGCAAGCGCGATTGACGTAAAGTAGTAGACACAACTTAATCTACAAGCATTGATCAAAATAATATATGGACATTTAGAATAAGATGTTTTATTTAATAGATCATGAGTACATGCTTTACATAAAAAGGGAATAGTGTACATCAAAATTATTTGGCCCGCTTCGCCATCACCTTTCTCAAGATCGTAAGCCTTGAACGGAAAAGTATAACTCTGATACAAGGGTGACACTGGATCAACGCCCACGGCCTAGAGAGCCTTGATCCATCCATGCTTAAATCCACGATTTTCGCATTGACAGACTTCCTCAGCTAGTTTTTCCTTCATCTTCTCTATTCCAATTTTTTGGCCGTTATGAAAGCCTTTTTCATCGAACCTGGCCTTCGCAGCTTCTATTGTGAACATACTCTTCGTTTCTCGATCGACAATCGCGTGATCCAGAATTCAGCAGTTTACTCGCTCCGCAACAATCGGATTCGCTTGATTCGCCGAATGAGTCTTAGAGGTGTTAGCTTTCTTCAACTCATTTTCGCCTTCTCAGGCGGGCTTGCAAGCTCAATGTGAGCATCCTTTGCTCTATCTCTTCACGCTGCATGAAGACGCATGTCGATTTCATAGGAGGTACACAAACCCTTTATCGCCCATGAACACCCTCCGAAAACTTCATAATCACCTACCAACCATGGATCGCTAAACTTCAAAGGAAAACTATGTCGAGCGAACTCAATTGTTACATTTAGGTCGCGATAATGGAATCCGCTTCCATCATCGGTTTGTTCCTAACGAAAATCAAAAACTCAACAGTACTGTTGCAATCGTTTCTCCTCTCGAGCAAGGAGTTACCTCGCTCATGTTTTTCCTTTATGGGTGACCTACTGATGACGGGAATGGCGCTTCACGCCCCTTGACGCCCCACGCCTGCACGCCAGAGACTCGCCACCTCGGTTCATCTCGCCTAGTTCCGCCAAGAGTTTTACCTTCCCTCTACTATTAAAGAATAGTCTTCTTGCCATCCACAGTCATCCACACTACTTTTTTCCTCTCCCTATTTGTTGGATTTGAACACAACAATGGCACCTCCAGGCATGCAGGCCCCATCCCATTTATTCATTACGCGTGCAGCACTCCTGAGGCGCTCTCATCAATACTCGTTTTCAAGGCCTTGCACCGATAAGTTCATGTGCCTCAGTCAATCCATGAACCACCGATATTTGGTGTTCCAGTTCATTCATTAGCTGGGGCAAGGGCAGATTCGTTAATCTAATCGGCTGAATTTCGAGGCCTTGCGCCGATAAGTTCATTTGCCCCAGCCAATCCATGAATATAGATATTCAGCATTCCAGTTCATTCATTAGCTGGGCAAGGGCAGATTCGTCAATCTAATTGGCTAAATTTCGAGGCCTTGCGCCGATAAGTTCATGTGCCCCAGCCAATCCATGAACACCGATATTCGGCGTTCCAGTTCATTCATTAGTTGGGGCAAGGGCAGATTCGTTAATCTAATCGGCTAAATTTTGAGGCCTTGCACCAATAAGTTTATGTGCCTCAGCCAATCCATGAGCCATCGATATTCGGCATTCCAGTTCATTCATTAGCTGGGTCAAAGACAGATTCATCAATCTAATCGGTTAAATTTCGAGGCCTTGCGCCGATAAGTTCATATGCCCTAGCCAATCCATGAACACAGATATTCGATGTTCCAGTTCATTCATTAGCTAGGGCAAGGGCATATTCATTAATTTATTTGGCTAAATTGGAAATATACGCAGCTATTTAATCGGATGTTTAATTTACTCATCTCATGATCTTACATCCTACTAGATTGTTAACTAGCACATGCAATAGACAGAAAAGCAAAGGAAATTTTTATTAATAAATTGAGTACAGATAGTAGTCATTTTGCACATGAAAATTACCCTACATCTAACTTCTAACCGAAGTAAATAAACAAAAATCTACTAACAAAAATTTACAAAAACTGTGCATGGAAGATGCCTAACAAAAATCAAAGTATCACCCTAGTCAATCTTCAGGGTCAGACTCCAATAGCTCAACGTTCACTTGCTCATATGGAATCAGCTGCGCCAATGTCACATTAGCAGCAATAAGGACTTTGAGCCAGCTATGTTTGAAGCCCTGATTCTTGAACTTGGGTACTTCCTCGACGTAGTTCTCCAAGGCAGCATCCTTCCCTGCTTGGAACGCTTTGGAAATCTCGGAGTCGACCATTTCTTTTGCCTTCTTCGACTCTTCCAAATCGTCTTCCAATTTGGCGATCATCTCCTTGGCTAACTTGAGCGCGTCTTCACTCGCGTTTTCCCTCTCTTCGGCGGCCAACCTGAGTTGGTCAGAACTCTTCGCTTTTTCGCCTTTGGCCGTTTCTTAATGCTCTTCCGCCTTTCACCATAAGAGCCCATCATGGCCTTGTTCTTTTCATTTTAAATAGCATCATAGTGACAGCTGCTGATCACGGCTAACTTGCCGCTGTCTGCAAAACAAGGAATTAGAGTAACAAAATAAAAATAAAAAAATAATAAAGGCGGAAGATTGCAGATAAGGCTCAAGTCATGTACCAATATAGCCGATTGGGCTAATGCTATTGACAACAACTGCTCGCCGAAAAGTCGCTCACAACCGCAGGAAATTGAGGAAGCCATGCTCAAGGCCACAGCCAGATCTTTCAGAGGCGACATATCAGAAGCAATCGGCACATTCTTTTTTCCTTGGTTGAATGATGAAGGGCACAACCGAAGTCCGACTCTCTATGCGCGATCGCTTATCGGTAAGGTTTTTCTCAAGGTCGATTTCAAGACTAGGCAGACGCTTTTCCTCCTCTCGCCGGCCTCGATCCAACTGCTCGATTATTTGCTCTATCTCAGCCGTTTAACTGAGTCGCTTCTTCCACGATAACAAAGTGAGAAGACTTAGTCACGACAATAGGGGTTCAGATCGGTTAGTCTAGGCCCTCCTCCGGGCGGCCATCCTTTCGGCATTTTTTCCTCCTGCACAGCTGCGTGAGCGACTCCCCAGCCATGTTCTCAGGATACACGCCGGGAAAGTCTCCTAAGTCTATAAAAATATCTTCAAATGAGACATCCCCTTGGCCGGAAGTGGATTGAGGGTTGGAGGGATTAAGGCTGGCTTCTTCAAAAGCCAAGTTTAAAGCCTCCAACTTCTTCGACTTCCAAAGTGGATCGATTTACGACTTCTTCTGGCCATTTGTTCTTTTCGCCACTCCAATCAAGCTTCCAAACCAATTTGCCTAAGGTTTTTGAAGTTGGAGAAGATAAGGGCTGTGAGCTGTTGTTCGCTCCTTGGAATCAGAATGTTGTATGCGGCCGAAAAGGTTGATTAAGTCGGCTCGTATCTCAGAAGTATGTAGACCGCCCTCCCTTGCTTTTGGAGGTTTGAACGTCCAAGGAACTGGAGTGCAGTTTTGATTTTCACAAGCACAGCGTCGTCGGCCAAAACCAGAACTTTCTTTAAATCGTTGTCTGCATAAATAAAACGATAAGTGCATGGAAGGAAAACCAGGTAAATATATAGCAAATACACATAAGGAACTATACGGCCACCTGGTTCGCCTTTTCGTCTGGGCACAGGATCTAGGCGATCTTCACCCTCACCGAATTTCCAGTTACCTCAGACAACGACCATGACATCGTCAACTCGCTTACCAGAGCTAGCAAGCATAGTCACCAAATGATGGTCGGTGTCCTTAGCCCTGAGAAAGTAGCGCCCCTGCTTGCCAGAAGATTTGGCCAAGGCATAACAATGCCGAATAGCAGGGATACCAAGATTGATCCTAAGGCGTCGGTTCAACTCTACAATTCCCATTATGATTCTAAGAAAATTTACATTAGGTTAGGAAGGATTAAGACCCCAAGATGGCGAAGGACGCACTTAAAAATAGGTGAAAGGGAAACGGACTCTACCTCAACAATTGATAGGAGAGGAAAGATGATTGTACTCTCATCAGTCATCTCCATATCAATTGTGCTCCCTACCACCAGTGACAGGAGGACGTCGTTAGGAATGGAAAAATGGCATCGAAAACCAGAAATTCGATCCGCAGAAAGAAGGGCTTTCAAATGTTTGACCATCCTAGCGCTTTAGGGAGTATGCTAAACTAAAACAAACAAGGAAATGGAAATTGAAATGAAGGAGCACAGAACTTACAAGAATAGGAGAAGACAATGAGAATCACGAGGAAGTTGCAAAGGTCACTTAAATGAAGGAGGTATACTAAAAGGCAAATCGAAACTTTATGATTCAAAAACATACATTCGATGGGACAACATAGTTTCAAATCGCATTAAATGAAGGAAGTGTACAAGGGTGGGAAATTGTAATGATGCCTAAAAAGCGTAATGCTCGACACTTACGTTGGAATGAGGTTAACCGCTGAATTTTTTGACTTTTCAAGTTCAAAACCAAACATGCCAACTAACTTGTGTTAGTAGGATGTTTAGGGGGCAATTGTGGGAGCCGAATATCAGTACATACAGGAAAGCTGAATAACGTCTGATGATGGTCAGGATATATATTATATTCAACTCCGTCCTGTATGATCCCGAAGTCGAATAGACTAATCGGCCATAGTTACAGTTGAACAAAAAGCCGAGTGGGAATTGGCATACGCCCGAAGGGACCGAATGAGAAATCATGTGATGGATTAAGAGTGGGCCCCACCCTAGGGCCCAAAAGCAAATATAAATAGAGGAACATCAACCAAAGAAAGGGATGTAAGAACAGACCCAAGAAACTTAAGACTCAAGCAAACAAGAGACCTGTACTAACTTGTCCGCTTGAGTGCTAATTCCAAAGACCCCACCGTGAGTGTTAATCCTTTTTTCAGGTGGCGATCAGAGGATCAGAGATGTCCTTTAGATCCAAGAGTATTTCCAAACCTACTTCTCCACAGTTCAGTTATCCCATACAAACATGTTGGTCAGCCATTGTTTGAACCTCTATTTAGATATCAAAACGAACTAAATTGTATTAGTCGCTAAAAGATTATATTGCTCTTGCCCAATTTTCATCCTCCCGCCT
Source organism: Camellia lanceoleosa (assembly GCA_025200525.1). Taxonomy (NCBI): domain Eukaryota; kingdom Viridiplantae; phylum Streptophyta; class Magnoliopsida; order Ericales; family Theaceae; genus Camellia; species Camellia lanceoleosa. The sequence continues at coordinate 83,501,257 of CM045772.1, read as the reverse complement.
ATAATTTTGGCGACTAAAATTTTAAATTGGTCGCAAAAAATCACTTTTTTGCAACAAAATATTTTTACTCAGTAATAATATCAACTTTTAGCTACGAATTTTTTTTTTTTTGGGTCAACAAATGTCATTTTTTTGCGACCAAAATTTTTTTAGTTGGCAGAAGTGTAATTTCTTGTAGTGATTGATAATTTATGTCCCTTTATGTTGTCTCTATCATTCTTGAACCTTTTGAGTCTAGTGTTATTCTCTATTCCTCCTTGTGGTTGTTCTGGTTTGTTCTAGTAGGTATATCTTAGTGTGTTCCGAGATGTCATCTTGTGTTTTTGGGTGTTGGAGAGAAACCGGGAAGGTTGGCTAATGTTTTATGTTACCTTGTCTTGCCTTCAAGATGAGACTACTCGAGCCATGTTTTAGTCACTCAAGTACTGAAATCAACCTTCTAGTATCTTGGTTTGCAGTTTGAACTTCTAGGAGCATGCATTCTTCACTCAAGCAAAGCTTTCATCGCTCGAGCGGTCTCTCAAATTTGAATTGTTCGCTCAAGCACAGATTTGGTTGCTCGAGCGATCTTTTATGCTCAAGTACTGAAATCGACCTTCTAGTATCTTGGTTTGTAGTTTGAACTTCTAGGAGCATGCATTCTTCATTCGAGCAAAGCTTTCATCGCTCAAGTGGTCTTTTACAGAAGGGAGTGGAGATTCCAGGAGTTGGTATTTTTTGCTTGATTTATCGCTCGAGAGGTCTCTGAAATTTGAATTGTTCGCTTGAGCACAAGTTTGGTTGCTCGAGCAATCTATCCGTAGTCCGCTCCAAAAATTGTGTCAAATCACTTCAAAAGTTGATTCATACACACTTTTCTATCACTTTTCACTTTACACCGTCTCTACATTAACTCTCAATCTTTTTCTCTCATCTCTCTCTAGAAAACCCTCCACCCACATCATTTACTCCTTATCTCTCTTTATCTATTGAGATTTTGGCATTAGTGTCTTCTTTAATTTTGGAGAGCTTGTCAAGGGCTACGTTGTGTACAGTGAAGATCGAATTTTAACGCCATTGAGCTTTTCATCTTTTCTTCCCAAAGTCTTAAGGTAGGGATTTTCTTTGAGTTATATATATAGTTTTGGCATATCTTATTTTTTTCACTACAATTTCTAGTTTGGGTTTGGGTTTTGAGATGTTGAGCCTAGGAAATGTTAGAGAAATGATTTTTTTTTTCTCATGATTTGGTTCAAGATAAATCATTTTGTGAACCATGAACCCTTTGGAGATGTATTTTTGTAGTTATTTTGCAAATGAAGGAAAAATCCTCTTTTGATCAAACCCTAGGTTTTGGGTTAATTTGGGAAAAGGTGAAATTGATGTAATATTCATGAAATTAATGTTAAATCTCTTGTGAAATTGAAGAAACCTTCCTCAGGTTGTTATGTTGTTGAGGTACTCATGAAAGGAATAAGAATTTCAGTTGAAAATTTATGGTAATATGTGATATGTATGTTTGGATTTGGAAAAATTGAACAAAAATGGATGTTGATTATGAATATGAGGAAATGTCATATTTCACATGGATTCGTACCTTACCATGATTTTGAGAAATATTGAACCATGGAAGCTTTATTTGAACAAATGTGAGAATTATGGAGATATTGTGCAAAGGAGATATTTATATGCAATTATTTCTCATTGCATTCATTTGCATTATCTTGAATATTATTCACTCACGATCGAAAATTTATTTATTGTCTTGAGAAAACAATTGTTATTGTTGAAAATGTTTTGGGATAAATACGTTTAGTAAGTCTGGTTAGGGGGTGTAGATTGGGAATTTAGTTGGCCTAAGTATCCTTGATGTAAGACTAGAAACACGCACGTGTGGGTGCGTAAACCTTCCAGTTAGTAGCCGATAAGGTAGGATTTGGTAGTACTTGATACGCCTACTTGCAAACACTAGCCCTAGGGAATTACCTGGGTCGTATTTACCACCACATTGTTTAAATCTTAACTTTCATGAAGATAATGAACCTTGAATGAAATATTGCATGGATTTCGAAAGAAATGGAAAAACTTTGACATTCGAATATGTAATGCATTGCATATAATTATATGAGATTGCTTAAAACATATATACTTTGTTAAGATATCTATACTAGACATTGTGCTCACTCCTAATGGATTTGTACAAGAAAGGATGCAGTGATCCCGCCTAATTGAAGGTATGGGATGTATTGAGGGCAAGAGGCTTTCCCTTTTTGTATGATGTCATTGCAAGCCAAGGGTTTAATATGTTTGGGTTTTGATAACCTTTTTGTATAACCAGACTTAAGCCTTGGAACTTATAGCCTCAGGGCATCTATTTTGTTGTTTTTTCTTTCACTTTTTTATAGTTACTATGAATTCATCTTTTTAGAGTGAAATATGCATTGCATGTGAACACCTTTTTGTAAATTTCTTCTATGAAATGATGTACGAATCGAGGGAGTTGGTTGATCGAGATAGGATCGTGTGTTGGGTATATTCATCTTATTCAATTTATTGTTTATAATTTGGGGCCGTATAGAAATCCCTACATCAAAAAGAGAAGATGAGAAAATCCTAAAAATCAACTTTGTTGGAATTTGATTTCCACCAGTCAAAACATATCCCTCGAGATGCTCATCATTTTTGTATAAGGAACTAGTATCAAAATCTCATTTGATCTTTGTAGATCGAAAAAAAAATGTGAAATTTGGTGAGTGTTTAGAGAGAAGGGAGAGAAAAGAGAAGTTAGGGAGAGAGAGAGAGAGAGAGAGAGAGAGTGAGTGTGATGAGAAATGGTCAAAAGGAAAAAGTGGGATTTGATTTGAGTGAAAAAAAAAAAAAAAAAAAAAAACCATAGAAATCAATGTCTAGATGCACAAAATCCGCTCATCCAGATTTTAAAACAGCGTGTGGATCAATTCAAGAAAATGGCTTTCTTGCAAAATCCCCCCGTGTGGAATACGGATTCCGCCCGGGCGGATTTGACCTAGGCTGCTTTTGCTGGGTAACTTCAAACAAGCGTGTCTCGCTCGTCCGAAAACGAAATATGGTCAATTTTGTTTCTGAATTGAAGCCCCAGAAATAAGCTTTCCAACGGTTTTAGTCTCACATCAAGATTCAAAACATGGAGAAAGAAAAAAGAAAAAGAGTAAACACTACTCAAAACAAATATTCAAATTTGGCATTCTTGGTCTAATCTTGCCCAACCAACATGCTAACTCATCAATCAAAGCTCCAAACAATGAGAAGGAGGTCACAATTATAATAATTAAAAAGTCAAATGCAACTCATAACTTTTCAAAAGTCCAAAAAAAAAAAAAAAAAAAAAAAAAAAAAAAAAAATTGTAAGTATAATGTAATGGTTACCACTTAACATAAACAAGTCAAGTTTAAGACCTGGGACACTACAGATTGTGTTTAATTGTCTATAACAATTTTTTTTTTGTCTGATATCAATTCAGCTAGATATTTAAACGGGTTTTATGGAGGGCAGTGTATGGGTTTCCATTTCGAAAAATTAGACAATAGTCACGAAGTACCATGTAGTCAGACATTTCACCAATCACCATTCATTTTGTCCCCTCATATTTCTCAATTACCCAATACGATATCACACCAATTCACATTATCTACCAATCACAATATTAAGGAATATCACGTGTTCATATTCCGAAACTACTGAGTAATTTGGTCTTAGTCTGGTTGTGCAGTAGTATTGTCATCTAACATTGGTTTCGAACGGTACTGAAAATAGATTTGTAAGACCATACATGATATTTTTAATTTGAAAGTGTCATTTTGGTTGAAACCAAAAATACAAACCTTTTGAAGTGGTATGATGAAATTTACAAGACACTGTACACACTAATAATTAGGAGATATCTTTTGAATTGGAGCTCAAAGGAACAAATTGAATTAGTCCCTAGGGAAAAATGAAATGAATGGATGGATGATCATGACTTTAATCCAATCTTTATATGTAATTAAGTTATTGTTGGTACTAAATGGACAAACACTGTTAATTGAAAAATGACAGAATGACTATAATTAGAAATGTTTTTCTATAAAGCCAAAACGAAACAAAACCAACCTCAACCTGCTAATCCTTTGTTTCACTACCAAACTGAGCAGATAATGAGGATAAGGGGGGGGGATTTGGAAAACTGATCAGATAATGAGGATATGGATAATGCTAATAGATTATTAATTTTAGGATAAATATTTTTTCAGATTATTTAGCTGAAAATTATGAGAAGTAGATTCCATATTTTTTTATTATTATGAAATTAGATGTCTACAAATGATTATTCTAATTTATCACACATTTGGTTAGGAAATTACTAGCGGTAAGCCGTGCTATGCACAGGAAAATAACAAAAAATGGTAAATAATGTTGAACATGCTAAAAATTAACAATTAAATATTATGATATTAATTTAGAAGAGTATTTAAATAATTGAACTCACTATATTTATATAGGTATGCACCACTAATTCAATTTTTTGAAACACACTCAATCAAATAAACTCAACTGAAAATGAAGATCAATAATGGAATAAATATAGGTTTAAATTTGAAGATAAATTATAAGAATATATATAGAAAGTAAAATTAGATAAATTTTAGGAAAAAAATTAATTCAATTGAAAATCAAGAGTAAGAGTCGATTCTATAAATATAAGATAAAAATAAAAAAAAATTAAGTTCAAATTTGAAGATAAACTATAAAAATATTAAAAAAATAAAATTAGATAAATCCTAAAAAAAATGAGGTAGAGAGAAATTCAGTAAATATCAAATGAAGATTGAAAAAAAAAATCAAGTTGAAATTTAAAAATTCAAAAATAAGATAAGATAAACTTGAAAAAAATATATATAATATAACTCTAATAATAGAAGAATCGGAGAGAATAGTAGTTTAAAAATTAGATAAGATTGAAATGTCACCTATAATTTTTTTAAATTTTAAAATTTGTAAAAAAAAAAATTGTATATAAAAAAATACATAAAAAGAATTGAGGTAGTAGGTTAAAAATTAGATAAGATTTACGTGCCATTTATAATTTTTTAAAATTTAAATTGTGTATTTAAAAAATAATCAATTATGTTATCTTATTATACAAATTTTAACTCTATTTTGTGTCTACTACCTATAATTCTAAACAATTTTTGTATTCTAAAGCTACTTAATTAAAATTTAAAAAAATAAAATCAAAGGATTACCTTTTTTATTTTTTAATTTTGTTTTGTGTCTAGTTATAAATTTTAGTAACTTTTGTATTTTGAAACTACTAAATAAAAAATAAAATTAACATCATTCTTCTTTTTAAAATAATAATTAATTTTATTTTTACTTTGTATTATATAATAATATAATTATTCATTTTAAATAATATTGTCTTAAGCATAGAATGCGATGACTTGAATATTTTTCTCGACAGGACATATGTTATGCATATGAATATAACATTCAACAATCGTAGAAAAAAAAATTTGCCTACGTATTTTTTTAAAAATATATTTATTTAAATTAAGTGTTAAAATTTTGATTATGAATATGTAATTGTTTATAATTTTAACACAACGTAGTTGAATAATAATTTTATTTATTAGAAATGAACCAAACTTTTATTAAAGTATTCATATATTAAATTCAATCTGTTTAAAAATTACATGATATTCAATAATTGAAATTAACTATTAAATAATAATTAAGTAAAAACATTGATTTTTTGTTATCTATATGTAAAGACTATTATAAGTTGAAAATAAAATAGTTTATTTGCATATTTATTAAGGAATTTGAGATCCAATCTTGTGATTCAAATGTTCCTTTGTGGGAAGGATTTTTTACTACAAAAGAGAAACTCATAATTTAAAAATTCAATCTACTTAATTAGTGTACTTACTACATATATGTAAAGAAATAAATTCAAACCCATGAATATCTCAAATTATTAAAAAATAAAAATGTAAGCAAAATATTGTAGAATTACATAATTAAGTTTAGTTACATTTAAATTTAAATCGAATGTCCTCCTTATATATTACAACAAATAAATTAATATATAATTGAAGAAAAAATGTAATAAAAACTAAACGGAGTTGAACAAAAACTTCCTTTAAACTCATGAATGTGTTCCAAATGCTCTTCTCGATTGGTAATATTTTTCTAAAAAAATTGTGTGAGCTCCAACTGCATCGCAAAACATCACTCTTTTGTGTTGGTCTTTTAGCATTTCGTTGCCACTGTTATTTTTTTTATGTATGTTGTAGTAGTAAAATTTTTAAAAAATGAGTAATAATAGATTTTGGAGGCATACGCGCATTTACTACATTATTATAATTTTAACAACTAGCTTCAAGTGTGAAGCAAAATAAATAAATAAATACACAAAATAAACTAAAATTAAAACAGACAAAAAAATCTGCAAAAGAAAAAGAGAGCAAAAAATACAATATGAGATTTAAAATATGTGCTTCTTTTCACATAAAATGCCAAAATCTTGCATAATTGGTTAAATCACGTGTTTAACTTCTCTCAGTGTTATTTCTGTTCTCCAATCTTTTTGCCTAATTTCATATTGTCATGGAAATTGGGATTTGAGATTTATAAGTTTATTTATTTATTTATTTTTAAAATATCTTTGGGTAAGATATAAATCTGATAAAGAAATTTGAATTAGAGTCAAACACATCGTTTATCTTTAAATATTTTGAAAATTTCTTATCCATATGATATCATATATATCCATGGCCAAAGTAATTTAAAAGTGAAATAAAAAAATATATATAAAAAAGAGAAATAAAAATAGGAAAATAAGGCAAGAATTGATATATCACGTAAGAAAGAGTTTCATGAGATGTTAGAATTGAGGATTTGAAGTTTCTTAAGAGACCACTACATTTGCTTATATATATAGTATATAAATAAAATAAGATCGCTACTTTAAAGACAATTTTGTCATTTTGAATTGTTTATTGAGCAATGACAATGCTAAATCTGACCTTTTAATTTAGATGCATTTAAAATGTAATATATTTGTGAAAAGATATCAAAAGAGTTTCTTAAAAGTAAATAATAATAATATTTTTCCATTTTTTAAATTTTTTGGGATCTTTTTTTAAAAATTTCTTTACAAATATAAATATACATAAAAAATTATATATATATATATAATTAAAACGTGAAAAATCCGAAAATGACTGGTTCATTCATATCATTCTATGTATCATCAACACCATGAGAAATGAAATATTTCACCAAACTAGACCATTGTCATGAACAAGCTTTGGATTGTGTAAAGTCAGGGAAAACATAAGCCTTAGCAACTCCGATTCGTAGCTCGAATTTGGAGGCTCGAATTTGGAAAAGAAGAAGAAGAGAATAAGAAGAAGGAGGAAGAAGGAGAACTGGAGGGGAGAGGGTCATCAAAATCGGGCTGGAGGAGGCAGGGCCGAAAGCGGGACTGCGACGATCGGAGCTGCTGCGACGATCGGAGATGCTGCAACGTCGGCGGCAGTGGAGGCACAGGAGGGGCCCTTCTCTCCTCTCCTCTCTTTCTCCCTCTCTCCTCCTTTTCCCCTCTGTTCTTCTCTGTGTTCAACGAAGAAGAAGAAGAAAAGAAAGAAAGAAAAGGAAGAGAAAGAAAATGAAGAAAAAGAAAAAAAAAAAAAGAATCGCGATTCGAGCCGAAATCGAGCCACTTTTTTCGAGCTACCAGTCATTTTTCAAGCCTTAGACCAAACCATCCCAAAACACTAAGGGCATGTTTGATTGGGTGGATTAAAGTATGGGATTGAGATTATTAATCCGTGAGTCCAATTATTCTATATTTGTTTTAATATTTTGGTTTAGGATTATTAATACAATGGATAATTAATCCAACAAATTTGTAGGATTATTAGTAATGGGGTAGGGGTGGGATTATTAATCCAATGGATATTAATCCAATTGGATAGTGAATACCACACTAATTTAATAAGATTATTAATACTTCACTATTAATCTTATGAATCAAACATGACCTAAAGTCACAATTTTCTTGGAGGGAAAAAATTTCAAATTTTTTGTTTTTTTACATCCATTTATATTTGTTAATAAATTTGAAAGAAATTAACAAAAGATTAAGAAAATATATTATTATAATAATTATTATCATTATCTGTTTTATATATTTTGTGAAAAAAATTAAAGAAAATATATATTATATACTTAGGGTTTGTTTTATCTGACAAATTATAGATATGATTGATATTATTAATTCATGGGACCTACATTTTAGTGTTTGGTTGCAATTTTTGTTATGAAAGATGCTATGAACCCCAAATAATTTACTAAATATTTTACCAAATCTCTCACAGGTGTGTGGGTCCCACATCTACATGTGAGAGGTTTGGTAAAACATTTGATAGATTATTTGAGGTCCCTAACATTAGTGTTTTGTTATTTTAATTAGATTTTGATGGACATTATACCCAACAAAATTATAGGATTCTTTAATCCTACAACTAACAATGAAAACAAACTTATAATTAAGATTATATATTTTCATATCTATTAGAAAACAAATGTGAAAAATAGAAGATTATGTATCCTACTAATTCAACTGAATAATCAATCCTACACCAATCTCATAAATTATTAAATCTCTCATTATTAATTTTTCTAATCAAATAGTACCTCGGGGGTATTTGCATCATTTAAAAAGCTAATTTGGGGTCCAGCTCAATCCGGTTGTTTCTATCCCACACCCTCTCCCGAGATTAGTTATCCCAACATGGAGATCGTGGAAAGAACTACGACAGTTGCCAGACACCATGTGAAGGCTATAAATTGCTGGAGGCTAGAGCATTGAAGGGAGAAAAGATCGATAACAAATCAACAACCGCAGCACTCCATTTCTTTTACTTCCGGTTTTTGTTTTCTAGTAGGCAGCAATGTTAGGAACACAAAAGACCAAACACAGAGGGTGTGTGATTTGGTTTTGAGAGAGAAATTTTCAAAAAAAATTTTGTAGAAAAAATTTAGAAATTTTTTTGGTTTGTTTGGTTATATATTTTGGAAATAGTTTTAAAGTGTAGGGATGATTTGATATTTTGTTGTAGTTAAGTAGATGTATGTGAGAGAAAAAATGATTAAGAAGGAGAGAGGAGAGAGAAAAAGTGATTAATTGATGTGTAAGAGATAGAAAGTGATTTTGGAAAAAAAATTTCAAAAACACTAAACCGAACAAAATTTTAAAAAAATTTCTTCAAAATTTGTTTTTCAAAAACAAACCAAACAAGGCCAGAATATTTTCTTTTACTTCCATTATGTGTTTAGTCTTCTGTACATTTAAAATTTTTCTTCTAATTGGAGTAACATAGGCTCAAAGTTATTTTATGCTTAAGCATTTTCCTTTCGAAGTAGTAAGGAAATGTATGCTACAGTATAATTGTGTTATTTAATTAATCAGTTAGATCTTTCCGTCTTTATTTCTCCTGGACATTTTTTAAAAATCATTCATATTACATTGATTATCTTCCTTGCAAAACTTTGGTTCTTAAATTGACAATTGCAAAAAAATCCTCTTCATTAATACATAGAGAATCTTTCCACAATCGTCTGATAAATATTTGACTTATATTAAATTTGTAAGATTTATTTAATTATTGGTAGTACACACAATTACAATTTTAACCAATGAATTGCCAAAAAAAAGTAATAGTTTGATTTGGAGTGTTGGTATTAGTAGCTCATCAATTATTTTAAACATTTTATTTCTTTAGATCCCCACTTACAATTTCTAAATTCCTTAAAATTTATTTTCTCCCCCTAAATAATACCAAAATTATTGTTATAAAAATGTTTCAACCATTCACATGCACACCCCCACACTCTAAAAAGTCTCTTTCTCAAAACTCGAACAAAACCCACGACAGTAGAATCTCCCAAAATCAGTGAAAAAAATTTATAGTGATTAAGAAGTTTTTTCTATGCTTCATTATAAGATTTGTCATTCTGTTTGATTTTTTTTATTTTTATTATTTTTTTTATTTTTTTTTTCCTTCTATTATCTCTTTTCACACATACAACACAATCTACTTTCATGCTTCTCTAGTTGGTTTTCTGTAATTCATCCATAGCTTCACTGTACTTGTATGCTCTTTGTGTGAGCAAAACTATACAAGATTTCACCTCCCGGTTGACTACCCAAGAGTGGTCCAACCTCCTTTGTTTGCTTGTTTTTGCTACTGATTCGGTTATCTGTTTCCGAACAAATAAGGTTTAGTTACCTATTCCTAAACAAATAAATAATGTTCGGACCTGTGTTCTCGAATTTCGATCATATGCTCGAGAGTTCAATCTCGAAAAAATAACAAATAGCTTTTATTATTTTTGCCATATTTTTTAAGAAACTTAACTTTACAAGATCAATCTCCTCTGAGCTAAAAACACCATTACAGTTATGAACCTCTTCTAAATTTTTATTATTGTACTCCTCTCATCTCGTAGAGTTGTGGTTGTCAAAAAAACTTATACTCCTCGTTTGGCAACGGAATTTTTTAGCCAAAAAGCCAAAAAAAATACTAAATTAGTCAAAAAGCCAATAACCCATACCAAAAAGTCAAAGATTCTCTTTTTCTCTCTACTTTTTGCACATCTTTTCGTAAAAAGTCAAAAAGTCATTCCAAACATACTAGTTTTTTTTTAGCTCATATTTTAGCCAAATAGCCAAAAATTTACAAATTAACCTGTTTCCAAAAGAGGATTGTCATTGCTAGAGAAGTGTATGTAATTAAATGGTTGCCACCATTGTCGCCGGAATATTACCTCCAAAGGGTTTTCAAGATTTTAAGCACGGGTAGGTTTTAAATATGGGATTTGGGAAAGATGGAGATGGATGGTCTCATAAATCTTAACTCATGATGTAGTGGATGTGTTGACTTAATTGTGAGATGAGGTGTCTTAAAATTTTTTATATCATTTTTAGTAATTTCATTTGAAGTTATTATTGTAATAAAAATAAAATTAAAAATTAAAAATATATAATTCAAAATAATTGATAAAATACTAATAGCAACACTCTTTGTTTGACATCAAATCCAATCCTATAGCCTAATCCCACCAAACAGAATTATTTAAACACCTATGTTTGGTAACCATAATATTTATTGTTTTTTTAAGTATAAACGAAAAAAAATTTTGACAATTATTTCCGTTTGTAAAAAATATAAATAACTTTTAAAATTTATAAAATTTTAAGAAACCAAAAGAAATTAAAGTTGTGTTTGGTGGAGCTCTAGAAATATGATTTTAGTTCTTGATTTGAACGTTGTGTTTGGTTTGAGTTCTAGAAATGTGATTCTACACCCACTTTTGAAAACACATCTATCCAGTCATCCTCTCCGATGTCCGGCCATTTGATCAAAACAGTTTTTTTTTGTTTTTTTGGCAATTGGCATCCGTTATTTTTTTTATATTGTAAATAAAAAATATTTTCGAATTTTTTAAAATTTTTTATGAGCTTTAAATAAAATTTTAAGTTGTGTGTTTAGTTATAAGTTGTAAATCTTTTAATCAAATATCATACTCCCTTTGTCCCAAAATAATGGTCTCTTTTGGAGAATCTGACTTTTTTTGGTGATACAATTATTGCACTTTAAAAAAATTAATTTTTTTAAATTATCCTTTAATAGTACATTTTTATAAAATATCAATGTCATAATTATATTTTTTATGTTAATGAATTTAAAAAAAAAAAAGACAAAATAAGAAATTTATATTATTTTTGTACTTGATTTTTGAAAAGAAACTAATATTTTGAAGCAATAAAAAATAGAATAAAACACTAATATGTTGGAACGAAAGGAGTATGTCACATCAAAAATTTCGAACTCAATTCAAAACTCATAACCTCCTCCTATTGGCCACCCCTGCTCTCTAGGCATCCCATTTTTTCGTTTTTGTTTGTGTTTTGAAAGCAAGTGTATACCAAATATATTTCTTTCTTTTCTTTTTATGACAAAAATAAACATAAATATGTTTCTTGTTCTCTATAAACAAAAAACAACTGTAGGTTATGCACTACAATTTATTCAGGGTCGCGACAAGAAGTAAACAATTAACAAAATGAATTCCTTATTGAAAATGTGTTCTTTACAGGTGAAAATGGGGGTTCTTTGTCCCCCGTCTGAGAATTAAAATGACAAACGAAACTGCATGTACAAATGTATGTACACAAGAACTGGATACCGAATATGTACACAACCACCGGATTCTGCAAAGAGAGGAGAGGAGATGAGATGATAAGAACCCTTTAGTCGCTAATGTCAAAATATTTCGGATCTGATGGGAAATGGTATTCCACATTTAACTGCAAATCAAAGAGCATGTCATGTTAGACCAATATTTTAATTACAATCACAAGTCGAATGGCGAAAAAAGTCTATGGGAAAATCACAGCCTCACAGACTGTGTGATGCTCGAAAACATAAATAAAGTACTAAATCAGCTGTGTTATAAACATAAATGAAGCATACATATCATCAATTATTGTTTCTGATGAATATCATCTTTCAAGATTATAATATTTGATATTCTGACAATAAACGAGCATTTCGTACAAGACAACTTAGATCAAACTAGTATATCAGAATTTTAAAAAATGAAGCATATGATAAGTACTGCAATTTTTTGAAGGTTTTTGTTAGAATAAAGTGTACAATGCTTGTTCAATAGCATTTCCATAGTAAAACTATGTTTCCAATAGTAGCTCTCCAAAAGACACAAGTGAACAATTAATGATGCTCATGGTATATGACTCATTAATTTACTAAAAGCAAATACCCAAATTCCAAATTAATGCAAAGTGAGTTTTAAATGGAACAAAACGTATGCCAGGTCAAACGGTTAGAAATTCTTAACCAACAAATTAGGATTGCACAAAAGAAAATATATTGAACTCATAATAATCAAAGAAAAGTTGAGCTTGCTAGTAGGCCAAGAAAAACAACTTGTTGAAGCATTTTAAAGCATATGATTGCAGTATTACACTTACCTTGCCCTCATCAGCATCTGAGTGACGTTGAGGGAACACTACCCTCATATCATTATACAAATAGAAGCGCCGTTCACTTTCAGTCTCCATGTTAGTCGTTGATGGTGCAGAATGAGGATTAGATTTACACTTGCGCACTGTCCTTGAAGATTTCTTAGGGAAAGGGCATAAAAAACGGAGATGAAGTGCATAACGCAAAACTCCAGAACCCATAGTATTCTCATTGACCTTTGGCAGGCTATGTGCAAATTTGCTTTCAGAACTATGGGATGCATTCAATGTACTACAACCCGAGGGCAGCAACCCTATTCCTCCTATTTCAGATTGATTGGTATCTCCAGTATCGTCAGTTTCCATCATTGTATGTACAATATCAACTCCAATTGAGTTAGGAAAACCCCCGCTCTTGTTGAGGACATTGTTGAGATCATTTTTCATGTCAGGATTCTTATGTCTTCCATTACCCAGTACAGAAGCTGGAGTAGAAGCAGCTAGAGCAATTTTTTGCCGCAGGAATGTCTGTATCAAATTAAATGTAGAGTAAACAGTCATTATAAGAATCTTAAATTACAATAATGAGAAGAAGATTAACAAGAAGTAAACAACTTTGAAATCTCACATATGATTCATTATAAAGAAACTGAATTCTATGCACCGCTATGACTGTGCTTGGTAGTCCAGAGATTGACCGTCCAGCTACACAACTAAGCAGGCTGTACCATGCCAATTTTAGGCTACAGCAAGCTATAATTTTTCAGACCAAAATTTGAGTTGAAGCTGAGCCCAGAATGTGGAAATCATATATTCAGATTATTTATTTTGGCAAGTACAAATAAATCATTGAAAGATAGCAAAAATATTTATAGAAACAAATGTAATACCCCCAAACACGACACAACATCCTGAATACCTAGGCAACCCTCATTCTTAGGAGTCATTCTTACTCAACATACCCAAAGATGCCTAAGCATTGCAGCTTTATTCCAATCTTTCAATGATCTGATACCTAGGCCACCCTCATTCTTAAGAGCACAAACAGAAATCCAATTGACTTTTGCCACTGACTGTTTAGGCTCTGCCCCAGATCAGAGAAAGGCCCTTAAAATGCCTTCAGTCTCATTTAGAAAGCTTTATTACAGGTTATTTGTTCCTCCCATTACTGAAGTAGCATAGTGGGGATCTAAGTAGGGTGGCATTGTTGCCTCTATTTTTATTTATTGCCAAAGCAATAATGAAAGAGCAACTGGTTGAAACTGATCTAACTCCAAAAATTCAAGCACCCTTCTTCAGTGATGACCTCAGGGAGATTAATAATCCATTTGAATTAGCTTATCTTACAAGATTGATTGAGCAGGCTGGTTGGGAAGGGAACTAAACCTTCCAAGTGGCATCCAGCAGGAATTTAACCTATGAAGAGTGACCATCTTTGTTTTCTGCCCTTCCCAAGTTTATCATCACAAAAAGGTCTCAGTATCTGTTCATTATCTCGGTAAAAAATTCTGACTATCATTGTATACAAGCAAATCATGGATTTTCGATAGCAAGCCAGCTCAATTGGGGAGGTTCAGGCATGCATGACATTAGTAGTGTAAGAAAAACTAATGTAACCAAACCGCCTGCACAAGATTGACTGAATTTTGGTTTTTGGTCTATTTTTCATAACATACGGTCTATTTCGGTTTTGGAATTTTTGACACCGATACAAACCAAATCAAATGAAATATTATATTTAAATACATTTATATTTTAATTCTTTGAGGATTAGAAGATAAGTGGCTAATAATGTACTATTTGTAATAAAAATCAGAGAGGAAGACATTTATAGAACAACTTTCACTATTTTTCTTCATTTATTCCCAATGTGGATTCTACAAATTTTATAAAATCCTTTAAAACCATATGAACCCTCATGCATACTAGCATACAGTCTATTTGGGCTCATCAAACAATAAAACCAAAAGATTTCGTTCAGTGCTAAACTTTCCGTCAATCCCAACCAAACTGAACTGCTTACACCCCTACATGACACTTGGGCTCAAGCTGGTGCTCTTCATGCTAAGCAGATGATGACCTCAACTAAGTGTAGCAAGTTAGCAACAACAGTGACACCTCTTAACCCACTATGCTCCAAGCCAACATTCACTTCATTTACTTGCTTATATTTTCTCCATTCTTTTGTTCTAGTTTCGCTGTTGTAGTGTATGTGAGCTGAGGTTCCCAAAGCAGACCAAAGTTAACACAACATACAGAAAACAAGTTACATATTATGATATAAATCTATGAGAAAATTATGCAATTACCCATACCAAAATGCAGATATATTGTCACCATTTTAGATACTAACACAACTTGCTGTGACAAAAGGCTGAAGTTTCAGTCTGGGAAATTTTCTCTTGTTGATGAATTACTAATTTAAAAGATTTGGTACTGTTCCACAGCCACATACCTTGGTGCCAGCAGGCATGTCGCTCAAATCATATTTACAAAAGAAAGTGTGAATAGGCGTCTTCTCAGGATTACTGAGAACCTGTCAACAGCAATTCAGTCGGTTAGTATAACCTACTGGAAACAATTTAGTCTGTTAGTGTAAAAGAGCTATCTGCCAAGCAATATGGCCATACAGCATATTTGAAGGCACTCACAGACTCACCACAATAAAATGAAGGATTTGTTAACACGCAAGGGCACATGTTAAAAAGTTTAAAAGATTGTATGTTCTGCATCAAGTACGTGTAACAAAGAATGTACAAACTTTTTATGTCTTCTTAGGGAAAATGTTAACAAGACCCTAAAATGAATTAGGCGATATTCTTTCAATCAACGGTACACCTTTGTCTCAAGGTTTTGTCTTAAGACATTCCAATTCAAGACTAGAACCTTGGTCTCAAAGAAGATATCAATTTTGATATCCCAGCACAAAGCATTACCACAGTACCAGCGATTATAAGCGAGCCAGTCATCAATGGATATAATCATCTTCATTTAAAAGTTCATGCCTGCTCTCAGTCCTTTTTTTAGCATTTTTCACATCAGTGACCATTTTGAGCGTCAACTCCCATTTAATGGTTATATCAATTTGTAGTCACCATGGTTGGAAACCTCTATCCAGGTAGAAGTAGTGTCCTTTTGATTAGTTTTAGTAGATTAAAAAAAAAAGACGATGCAGACAAATAGAGCACAAAATTCAAAATGCCCACATGGTAAAACATCTTACAGTTATCCTAGATTTTGCAAAACAAATACCTTTCATTTATCCCTTGCAAAAAATAAAGACAAAAATACAAATCTCCAAATATTTCAGGTTTACCATGATGTCAATTTACTCAAGCCTTTGGCTTCAATTCACTCAGGTACTGGAGGCCAATGCAGCAATAAAGAAGCTCAAAAAGCGACCACAAAATCAGATAGCCCAAGCAATCCTTGAATTGGGAGGCAGTACATTGGCATATTTATCATCAAATAATCTCCAATTGTTCTTTAAATTTTTATGGCAAAATTAAAGCAGCTTTACGGAAATATATATCATGTAATGATTCACATGAAGTTGCAAGTTAAACAAAGATGTGGGTTTCAAACCATTGTCACCGGGTAATGATATCTCTTCTTCAATATTGGTGAGCCTCCATTATTCAGCACGTTCAATTTCATTCAGAATCCTTTCAAGTATTCAGGTTTGTAGCAAAACTGCAAACTATTAGCATCTGAATCCTTGACTTTTCTCGAGAACATTTTCTAATCATGAACTCCTATTGCAGAACAAGTTCTATTTTGCACAAACAATTGTAGGTACTCATAAGCCCTCTGAAATCTTAATAGAATACAATGAATTTCTAATGCTGCAGGATCGTTGTGTACCTTAATGTATTGCTCTTATGCTCTAGATAGACACAAAAGCAAGACTAAATATACCTCAATTTTGATTGGGTCTGGTTAACGTGTGCTGTTAGGGAATATGTTAAGATGGCTTAAAAGTATTGTACAAGCTTTATAGTACATACTTTCATGCAAAATGTACAATCTTTTTAAGTTTCTTAACATGTGCCTTAAGGACCTACGCTAACAAAATCCATTTTGTTTTGGGGGAGGGGGCTGGAAGTACCAGTTGTATGCACCCTTTCATAGGTATTCGCAGGCGGCTCTTTTCAGCTCGAGAGTAATCAATGACAAGACTCCTTTTCATTTTAGGGCCTCTATGTTTATTTGACGGCACATCTGCTGCAAGATCTATTGATGAATAATACAATAGGTGTTTATTTCCATCCACACTGGTAACCGCAAATGGAAGCTTTTGGGTATGTGGCGAAAAATTTCCTCCAGTAATATTAAGGACAGCAAGGAAACCATCAATTTTCTGCACACAAGAAATCACATATGAATCAAAGTAAAATAGATGTAGATAAAATAAAAAGATAAATGACCTTCTAATGTACTTATATATATGTATAGTACACTAACCTGACTGGCCACTCCAGATAATAAACGACCAGATAGAAGGGACTCCTCAAATGAACCAACCAACGACCTTCTAACAGGTTGTCCACTCAAAGATCTGACTAACTTAGCACATTGAGGTGTAAGGGTTGAATCCTGACCCCAGTGGCCATCAATTCCATAGGTACTTTCACGGGTGAATTGATCAATTTTTTTCTGCATAGGATTAGAATCTTGAAATAATTTGCTTGCCATTCTAAAATTCTCATCTTTCTGGGAAGATAAAATGCCAGAGATAGTTCCGTTAAGTGACTGTTCCATATCCTTCAAGGTTAAGTAGCTGTCATCTAACTCTATTCTCGTAGCCCCACACCTTCCTGAAGTTTTCATTCCTCCAGAGTATTTTGGACCAAGAGGAGACATAGACAGAGGAGACGAAACTGCTTTGTTCGGTGGAATTGTTATTTCCCTGGTTTGGTATGCTATTTCAGTTGTTCCTCGAAAGGAATTTAACCCCGTTGAAGTCGGAGAAAGATTGAGAGACTGTGACTCCTTGTTCTCAAGCAAAGGGCCATCAGTGAAGAAACCTGAGTTGGTCACATAATTATCATCCGGTGAGTTATACCTTTCTGAGAAACTAGCTGTGGACCATATCAAAGGACTGAAATAGCTAGAGTTGCCCATATTAGCTTTCTTATGCTCCTGAAGAGCAGTAAATTTACGGGAATCACTCTTATTAATGGTGCCGCCAATGTCAAGAGATTCACCATCAAATTGATCTGGTATAATCATGCCATTCAAAGGAGACAATAACCGCTTCCTGGCTAGTGAGCTACTGGCCTCAGTTTCATTACTGTTGCTACTGACCAATTTCGAAGAAAGGTTGCCATCTAGTTGGTTTCCCTCGAATGCATTGGTAGGGGAATCCAATTCCCTGGGTTCAAACCCAACAATCCTTGAAACAGGACTATGCACATTCCGTCCACCGCTACGAGCAAAGAAGCCATTCTTTTCAATGGGACCAATCCTCAATCTATGTATGTGAGTCGTACCATCCTTATATAAATTGAGAGCATCTGGATCCTTCGAAAGCTCCCTTACAGAAGAGCAAGGGAAATCCCCTGAAATTCGATTTCCCGAGTGACCTACATGGACTCCACTCAAATCACAGCTGCTCAAACTAACAAGCCGAGGCGGAGTTTGCACAAATGTGCTCAGTGATGCAGCTACTTCCTCGGCAATTTTGCTGGAGGAAGCTTGTGGCAAGCCCATGACTGATGTTGAGTATATTGTTCTTCCAAATGTCTAAAGATTCTTCCTCTCTCGCTCTCTCTCTCTCTGCTATTTTTTTCCAATCTAGTATTTTTCCCTACACCTCATAGAAGAGCATTTTTCACATGGGATCAAAATCTGATACCATGTTCCTAAGAAATCAATGGAATTGAGTAGTTCACTACAGTGCCATATAAGAAGATCAGAAGTTAAAGATCTACCACGTGCTATAATTGCACATGACAGACCCAACTGACTCTCATACTTATGCAACTATGTATATATTGAATGCATCCTCAATCCACCATGAGCTCCCCGATACAAATACAAACCAGAAATCAGAACAGCAGCACAGGTAGCAGAATGAGTATTGCCTTCAGGCCAGCAAGCAATATGAAACCACTGCTTCATGGTTTATTCTAAAAACCAATGCCCAAACCTGAGATAATATGCCAAGGAAAGTCAGTTCTTTGAACTTGTTACGATTAAGGAATATGAAAAGGGTATAGAAACACATACGCGCAACACTTTAAAATTTTCAAATTCACCGAAACAAAAAGCACCTTGGGATTGGACTAATAATCTAACAAAATACAGAATCACACAATGGCTAAGAAAATTCGAGTCTAGACTAATAATCTAGCTAGGCATGGTATCCCACTTCTGGGAGACTATGGAATCCCAAGATGGGGTGGGATACAAAATGACTAATTGGCTAAATTACAAAATTGATAGGATTTTGTCAATCCCTCTTCATAATTCCGGTCCAATTCAAACATGGGATATGATACACAATCTAAAGGGATTGATAATTTAGGAGGAATGTTAATCCTATATAATCCAGCCTTCCTAAACAAACATGACAAAAATACACTCCCCCATCTCAGGTACATCACCTTTTGCCCATGATTGAAAAAATTTATTAAAAAAAAAAAAAGAAAGAAAGAACAATGCTCTAATTTTTCCGTGAGAAAAAACGTCATAGTAGCAGATGAGGCTGCTTATCTTTATAAATAAATTTAAAAAAAAATCCCATCACAAATCTCTATTATTGTAAAATTCACATAAGCTTATTAAAGCTGGTGTGTCCATTAGTTTCCAGTAAAATGGCATTGCTCTATCAAGAGAAGGATGGAGAGGATTTTATCTTTTGGAGAAGAGAAAACTTTTTAAGTACTAGATGCCAAACTCATATGCAGCAAGAACAACAATAATTGAGAGTTCTACAATAAGATTTCCATGATCCAATTTTTCCAAACACAACCAATAAATTGTCTGTCATTTGATTATCATAATGCTTACAATACATCCAAAACCTATTTCTAAAATTGAAGAAATGAAAAGCCTGAAAACACATAACAAAATCCAAACAGAAGTAAACACAGAAATCCCAGTTTGACAGAAGTCTGATTAAAGAAAAAGTTGAAGCCAACCCAATTTGTGTAACTCAATCAACAATCATGAAACACAAAAAGAGGGGAAAAAATCACTTGCGACACAATTTATTAAAAAAAAAAAAGAAGAATAAGAAGAAGAAGAAACTCATATTTCACCTGTAAATCGCATCGAAGTAGGAACTAGAATTTCAATAATTTTCCGTTTGTTAGCCCAGAAAATGGACGAAAATGAAAGAAATTAAACTATAAATCCTGGATTTATCAACATCGGGATACCCGATTAATCAAAACCCACCTCTCAACTAAACCCAGAACCTTGATTTAAGAGAATAGAGTTCTTTCATGTTTGAAACCAGAAAGCAACACATCATACACAAATACATAACCTTTTTATGCCACAAGTACATACACATATGTTTGGATGCTGAGAAAATGAGAAAGAAAAGAAAAACTAAAATCTTCCCAGCTCATATATACACACAAACACAAATAAAAACACAAACCCAGAAATACAAAGGGGCTATATCGATGCAATCGAAGCTACTAAACAAACAAAATAGACCCACCAGGGCAGCTTGCGATCATTTATGTACAACTTTCTTGAGCATATATACGCATAAACAATACACAGATCGATCCGAACTGTAAAAAAAAAATAAAAAAAACAAAAAAACAAATTTTTGAGAATCGAATTAGAGATAATCAAAAGACACCCAAAATTTCTTCTTAGATTTTGCTTCTTTCTTTTTCTTAAGCTTGGTTTTTTTTTCCTATAATGGTTTTATTTTATGCGGTGCTTGGCATTTTATATCTGTTTTTCTGTTCACTCTTCTTTCTCTCATTCTGTTTCTCTCTCTAGATAATGGGTGTAGCTGGTTGGAGAGAGAGAGAGCGAAATGAGTCATTGCTTAACCAGAATTTTCTGGCTGTGATGTGCTTGGGCTCATAAAACCACATGCTTGCTATTTTCTGAGTTGCGGCCCATCTTTTACTAACATCTCTGTCATACGCCAATACAAAAATAAATAAAATTAAAATGAAAAAAAATAAACAAGTGTTTATTGACAACTACTTTTCCATAGCCTTATGTAATGCCATTACCAAATCAAAACGGAAAAATTGACCTGGCGAATATCTTCAATTTTGAGTAGTAATAAAAGTCTACCCAAAAAAAAAAAAATTATTAGTTAAAGTCCCTCGCACCATTTGATTTCGTTTATTCAAAAATAATATCAACTTTGTCCTCATTCTCCTTTCTTCTCTCTTTATGCATTCGGTCTTTCTTCTCTCTCATCCTTTTATCTAATCTCTCTCTTTCCAAACCTTACAACCCAAGTCCATCATCCTCTCATTCTCTAACACCGCCACTTCCACCTCCTCTACTTAGACGATTGCTTTATCGTCGCCGACTCCCACCCTGGCCTCGTCTATGTCTTCAACGCCAAGTCCCAAACCTCTCTCATTTGCCTTTGCGGCCACACCCGTCCTGTTTACTTTGTTCGCTATCATGAGGCTGGGCCCTTGACCCATCTATTGAAGACTAAAGAATGGGTGATTATGGATAATAATAAACTCATGGATCTTGAAGAATTTGAAGGACCTACACGAATTTGGAAGACCTTTTGAAATTTTTCTATGCTCTCGGTTCCACTGCTATTCAAGAAGTCCATTACTCTTGGGTTCCGAGTTTTGAATGGTGCATCAAATGGTAGAGTTGGGTTTATTGACTAAATTTGTAGAGAAATTTCAGAAAAAATCAGATGTGCCAAAGAAATCAATATGTAAATAATTTTTCTAACTACATTTATAGAGAAATTTTATATATAAGTCAGATTGCAAATGTGTGATGGCCAAAGAATATCAACATGGCAGAAAAATTTCAAAGAAAATAAAATGTGTTAAAGAAATAAACATGCAAGTAAATTTCTCTGACTACATTTGCAAATAATGTAAATTTCTCCAATTAAGGGTTGTTTGGGAAGAATTTTTTTAGCTTTTTTAGCTAAAATAGCACTAAAAGACAAAATAAGCTAAAATAGCGAATAAGACAAAATGTCACATTAAACTCAGAATCATTTCACTTTTTCTCTCACAAATATCACATCCAACTACAAAAAAATCCAATCATCTTCTCAAACACAAAAATTTTAACTTACTAAAATAGCCTACTAAAACAGTAACTTCCCAAACACCAACTATACTTGCAAAAAAAATTAAATGTATCAGAGAAATCAACATGTAAGTAAATTTCTCTGATTATATTTATAGAGAATATAAATTTCTCTAACTACATTTACAGAGAAATTTTATATACAAGTCAGATTGGAAGTGTGTGATGGCCAAAGAAGATCAACATGGCAGACAAATTTCAAAGAAAATCAAATATGCTAGAGAAATCAATTTGCAAGCAGGTAATGTGTGCAGTGAAAATCAAATGCACAATGGAATAGTAAGTAAGTGTGTGATGCCTATAGAAATTCTAAACACAAACACACAAATACACTCAGAAAATTTCTAAGGGGATTGTGATGTGTCCGGAGAAATTCTAGTAAAAACTCTAGTTGTGTGTGAAATTTCTCTGAGTTATAGATTTTTTCTCGTACATATGAAATTTCTCTGACTTACATATAAAATTTCTCTACAAATACAGACAGAGAAATGTACTTGCATGTTAATTTTTTCTAACACATTTGACTTTCTCTAAAATTTCTTTGCAAATGTAGTTAGAGAAATTTACTTGCATGTTGATTTCTCTAACACATTTGACTTTCTCTAAAATTTCTCTGCCATGTTGATCTTTTTTGGCCATTTTATACTTGCAATCTAACTTGCATATAAAATTTCTTTGCAAAATGTTGTTAGAGAAATTTACTTATCAGAAATCAACGAATAACGAACAACTCAAAATCAACTCCACTGGTTTAACAAACTTCACTGAAATTACTATAAATTAATGAAATTTCTCTGATTAAAAGTCAAAGAAATTTCACTAACTGAAGGTAGCTAACTCAGTAAAATTTTGTCAAATTTTTTTTTTCTTTCCAAATTTCATATTCGTCATAGATCTTGTTTGATAGATCTTGACGAGAGCATTCCAAAATATATTTTTTGTTGAAAATAGACATCTAAATCAAAAGTTATTGAATTTTTAAGTTTTTAAAAATTTCTAAAAGTCAAAGACGTTAAACTGAATGTAAAACGCAAAGGTATTTTGGTCTAATAATTTCGGATGCAAGAGGCGCATGTTTTTGAGGGACCTCAGGTAATATGAAAGTTTGGGGTGTCCTTTATATCCTAAAATTGTAGTATTAGGGATCTTAAAAAAAAAACCCAATAATTTTTAAAAAAAAAATAATCAACAGTAAATATATTAAGGAAAAGACTTCTTTCTAGTCCACTTTGTGGACTAGACTATACAATTAGGTCTATGAGGGCCCATCACGGGTTTCATTTTGATGATTTGAACCATTTAATGTGTAGAATTCGTTGAGTATTTCATTCTTGCAAAAACTTACGTTAATCGAATATTGAGTCCCTTGATCATAATACATTTTTTGTTAACAATTTATTTTTAAAATTATATTTACCATTGACAAAAATATAATCCGATCAAAAGGCTGTCGATTAATGTAATTTTTTTTGCAGGGATGAAATACTCGATGAACTTTTATACATTGAACGGTTCAAATAATGGAAATGGAACCCATAATGGGCCCAGTACAATTCAATCCACAAAGTAAATTAGAGACAATTCCTTCCCATATATTAACTGCCAAAAAATGACAACCCCTTATATTAATCCAACATTTTTATTTTATTAGTAAAATTTGGAATAGTGTATAACTTATCTGTAGTCTACTATTTGGATCGGAGGGTTCAGTTTGGTCATTTTGAGTTTCTTTTATTATTTGAATTGTTCAATTTTTAGTGTATTTTAAGCTGATCCTTTGTACACAAAATTAAGTTATTTTAATCACATTTATCTTATATTTTGTTTTTGTTTTTGTTTTTGTTTTTGTTTTTTTTTTTTTTTGTGAGACAAATATCATGAATGATTTAATCAAAATATACTAAAAATTAAATTAGTTAAATTTAATAAAAGTGACCCAAAATGGGCCAAATGGACCCTTCAGTCCAAACAGTGGATGAGAGCTATACCTTTGAAATAAGGGCATGAAATGGAGGTTTTCTTTTATTTCAAAAATGGTTGGTATTTCACCGTGACTAATCTCTAACATATGGAATCATTCGTTGATATCTCTTAATTACTGAATTATTTCTCACTGGCCAAAAACGTGTATTTTCTAAAGGGAGGAAATACAGGACAAGTTTTATACATTGAAATAATGTACTAAATGGGTTTTAATATATTTAATTTTTAACATATGTAATTTTTGGTTTATCTTAACATAATTTTTTTACAAAAATAATATAATCGACGAGTTCTATATATTGAACGATTTAAATTATCAATATGGACCAAATCAAGGCCAACCAATGCCCAACACTCCCCTCTACGAAGAGCAGTCATGCCCGGAAATGCATACTTTACTTCAATTTTCAAAATTAACGAGATAGTTTGTTCATTTAATATATATTAATGTATAAAGCACCAAAAAATAAAAAATGGTGAGCTGCATTACTTTTACTTAAAATTTTTACATATTAATAATTTTTCTTGAGTACCACAGCTCTACAATTTTTATGGGCATTGTTGTTTTATTAACAATTTTTGTTTCCAATTTTCACTTGTTAAATTAGATAAACTAGTGAAAATCCATACTATGCATGGGATGTGAAAAAATTAATAAAATATATTTATATAAAATAATATAAATAGTTAAATTTTTGTATGTAAATTATGAAAAAGAAATATATTAAATTTACAATTTCATCACAGTTTATGTATCAAATTTTAATTTGTCACGATTTCAATCATATAACTTTCAACCCTCTTACTAAAGTTATAAATTTGGATGAGTTGAACTCAAGCGACTCAAGTCAAGTCAATAAATTTTTAAAGATTGGGCAATATAATTTTTAATTCGATGAGAACCTATATAAAATTTAAAAATTCAAATAAATTTGAATGGACTTAGGCAGAGACACCAAATAATCTAAATAATCGAAACAAAATTGTACATATTAATGAACAAAAGCAAATACACCTATTAGAAAGGGATCATCGAATAAGTTGATAGTAAAAAAAAATTACATTTTATAATAACATAAAATAATTTAAATATGTTTTTCTAAAAATTATTTTTAATTTAAAAATTACAATAAAATATTTAAATATAATAAAATTAAATTTCTTACAAAATAAAAGTATATGGATAGAAAAAATGGTAAGAAAAAATTTAGAATGGTATTCTCATTTAATTTAAAAATAATTCTAAATGACCAGCAAATTATCACATATAACTATCATTTTTTTAAAATGAAAAAAGATATTTCACAAACCATCACTTTTATTAGAAAAATAACATTTATTTCTATTAGTTTTAGTAAAAGTCACTTTTTAGCAATTTGAGACAAAGTTTTTTCATTTTTTTATTTTAGTTTGTTTAATCGATAATCGAGATTAAATAATAATAATAATAATAATAACAAGATCCACCATATTTCGCAAGTACCCAAAAAGTCTAGATGAATAATAAGAAAATGTTTGAGATTACAAAAAAAAACCCCATAATTGTATCCATAATGATGTGGTATTATATGTGTCAACTCTTGATTTGCTATACACTCAATGACAGGTGACCCAACTCTCTTATCACATCATTGTGGGTGAAAGTGTGGGTACGTAGTATTGTTGGAACAATAAATTATTACGTGTAACTCATAATTTCTTTTTTATTATTGTTAGGTTTTTTGGCTTTCAAAGGTTAAAAATGTAATTAGAGCGTACCAGTAAGGATCAATAAGTCCTTACAAAAATAGTAAATGCCAACAAATTAATTAGACAATTGCTTTGAAATACTTTTAGCCTCAATGAAGATGACTTTTATTGGTGTCTTGTTTTAGAAGAAAATTCAGAAGAATTTATCAACAAAAATAAAAGAAGGAGGGAGAGAACAGTGTCAGAAATTGAATTTCATTAAGTAAACAAACGTTTATAAGAGTACCTTTACACTTCCACAGTTTTTGAAGGGAACTACAGCAATGAACAGACAAACTTAGAACTACTTCTAAGAAATTGAAATGCAGTGTGAGAAAGTAAAGAACTGGAAGGAAAAAATATAAAGTAAATAAACTGATTTATGGATTTGGATCTGGATCTGGTTCTGGTTCCCTCTACTATCCTCTTTCTCCTCTATTTATAGGCTCTGGTAGCAATCGTTGAAGTGACTGATAACTACCGAAGTGGATGATAACTGTCGAAGCAACCTCTATGATCATGAGATATGGTTCCAAGCATTTTGCCTCCACTAAGCCATTTCTTGCAGTTAGGCTTCCTTCATGAATTTGAATTAAATCTTCAAGAACCATTTAGCCACGTCACCTTGCCCCTTTCGATGTTCCAGTACTTTGTAGATCCATTGCCACTGATATAATTTGCCACGTGTCCTCTGATGATTGGAGACCTTTACTAATTCCTCAAGTTACCCTTGATGGACCACATGTCAGGCTGTGATTGGCTGAAACAAAATATATGGTCAACATTACCCCCCGTACTAATATAACCAAGACTTGGTAATATTAGTGGATCGATGCACTACTGCCTAGGTTCCAGGGTGTGCATGGTAATTAATTGTTCTGGAAGTATAACTGTCTTTAAGCAACGTTTAAAACACTAAACTTGCTCCTGTGTTTGAACCTTACTTCCACTATTTATGCAACCAAAGAGACTGATACATCATTGATGGCTAATCAAACCTTCTCTTTCATTGATCAAGCTTATGAAGAGGTTTTGGACAATGATGGCCGACCTCGAAGGAACTCTCATGCATTTATTAGTTATACTTACCATTCTCCATTTATATAAGTCATGGATGTTTTCGCAAAATATACACCTTTAGAACAAAAACTTGCGCATACGGACCTCGAAGGCTCTTTATCTACCCCAAAGGTCTCTACTTGGGATGAGGCTATCTCCTCCTTTGAAAAGACTACTAGTTGGAATACCTGGCCAACACCAATCCAACCTCAGACAAAAGAGCGAATTCACCATAGATTTGTTGAATTCGATGACCTTACTTTGGTTCTTCCTTCTTCTCGCAGCTTAGTGGTATATCCTTGTGTACCATTTGATCACCTCTGTTGCCTTGAAGACAATTTACTTTCGGCATGGTATACCTCTACTTTGCCAACCAAAATAGTGCGGAAAACTCCCTATCCAATCAAAGCTCTAGGGCTAAGTCCTTTATACTTGGCCAAGAAGGAAAAACTCTGCTCTTCTGACTGGCTAGAGTATGTGAATGAGCCCCAATTTCCACCTTCATTTGGAGTGGACCCAGCTGCACCTCTTATTCCTCACAATCCTAACTGGATTGAGGAATTGAAGCTCACCCTCTTCCAGGACTGACGTTTTTCCCCCTATCAAGCCCCAGCTCTTCTCACTGCCTACCAACAGTATAAAGCCCAAACTTTGTTTGCTGTCTTCTCCCACTTATCCTTCGAAGTGCTTCGAGGTGACACTCCTCAAGAACCTTCCATGGGCTTGTGATATAGTCTCTTAAAGTCATACCCTCAATCCAGTAGCCTAGATAGAACTCCATACCTTCCTGGACCAACTCCATCCCCTGCTCAACTAGCATAAAAATGCCTTGGCCAATAGCAAATCGTTAGAAGAGATCTCTGCTACTTGTATTCAAACTCAATACAAAGCAGAGAACCTCCTTGAAGAATATGAAGACTTCAAGAACCATGACTTAGCATATGGAAAGGATACTGATATGGATGGGATGGATGGGATGGATGAGGTGGAGAAAACACTGAAGTAAACAGAATTTGAGATGAAGGCCCAACAGTTTTTCCACCAAATAAGGGTGCACCAACTAGAATGACCCCAATTAGATAAAATAAAGGAAAGGTTAGAGAGAGAACATGTGTTCATTGAGTTCTACTGGACTAAGTTCCATGACCTTGTAACCTTCTTCATTTCTTATTTTTATGAAATTGAGAATGTAACCAAATAGGCCCCTCAATGTAATCATTTATTTATTCAATAATATATGGATTTCTTGCTTCTAATTTTATAATTGTTAGTATGCATGTCTTTGATCTCAACACTTGATCATATTGGCAAATACTGGTTTTGAAGTAACCCATTTATTTCGAAGCCAAGTCAAGCGTTTTGAAGCACACTTTCCGTCTTCAAAAGGTAGCAAAATGTTCCTTTGAAGGAAATTTTCTGGGTAGAAAGTCCAAAAATGTGCTTTCAAGACCTTTAAAATTAAAATATGGGTTTCTCCTTTCCAATTTCATGGTTTTGTATTTGCTAATGTGCAGGCCTTTAATCTCAAACTCATTAACATATTAGCAAACACTAGCTTCAAAGTAACCCATTCATTTTGAAGCCAAGTGAAGCATTTCGAAGCACACTTACCTTTTTCAAAAGGTAGCAAAATATCCATTTGAAGGAAATTTTCTTGGTAGAAAGTTAAAAAAATGTACCTTCAAGGCCTTCGAAATGTTAAATGTTCCCTAACTCTACATGGGTCAAATGAAACCCAAATAGCTTGGAGCTACTTGACCTGTTAGGTTAAATGGGCAACTTAGACAAGAAGGTATAAAACCCTAATTCTCGCGCTCTTACCTATTCACTTGTCCATTTTTAACTCTTACTCTCACTTTTACTTACCTCTGTGCTTGCTTTAGCTCTTGCTCCTTCTACCCTTGCTTTTGCTTTTTCAATCCCTCATTCAACTCTCAACAATGGCTGCTTCTTTCTCTACAAACCAACCAATCATTGAACGTCTTCATCCCTCAGTGGCCTTGAGAAGATGTATAAACGAAGAAATAGCCAAATAGAATGAACCAGAAGTCCACAGTGTAATCGATGGAAGGTATTTCATCCCTCGCCATCACACAAAATGGGAGTATATCCTTGGCCCTATCTTTACTGAGGCTCCCGCTACACTTGCCCTTTTATACCCGCACTTGGAGGATCACTACCTTCTTTATAAAGGAAAATTCAACTGAGGGGGTTGAAGGGCAACTCGACCTCATCGCTGCTAGCCCACGTTGGACAGAATAGGAAGAATGGTATGATAGAGTCGTTGGCGCCAGAGAACAAGATCTAGAGAACCTCTACATCCTTGATGCCCTTCGACTTTCTAGGTTTATAATTCCTGAGGATCCCTTCCTTATTCCAGTTACTCTTTGCTTTTGGAATTTTGCCTTTAATTTCTTTCAATTTCAATGTGGTACGACGGCGCCCACCGTTCTTGATATGTGCTATTTTCTAGGGCTCTCACCCATTGGTGACCCCTTTGGTCTTGATTACCCAGACCTTGCAGTTTCCTTCTCTACTCCTGCTTCGAATCCCTCTTACAGTGAGTTTATAGAAGCTGAGAATAATAATGAAGGTCCTGTAACCGACCGAGAATTCTTATTTTTTATTCTTTATTGGATTTGCAAGTTTTTTTTTTTTTTTATACGTCGTCCCAAAAAATAATGTCTAAATTCATTCCTCTTACCAAGGCTCTGGCTTTGAAGAAGAGGATAGCCTTGGCTCCTTATGTTCTAGGCCATGTATATAGGGTTTGTTCCCAGTTTTGTGAAAGGCCTCTAGAACCCAATCAAGGAAGCCCTAATTGGGTTCTCCAACTCTGGCTTTTTGCTTACTTTACTAACTTATATTCTCGTTGCTTAAAATTTTAAGTGCAAAAGCCCACCACCTATGGAAAGAAGTATGCTAGAGTCTCTTTGTACCTTTCCAGTCTTGCTTATTATTTTCCTTACGTTCGTAACTTACCAACCTTCATTCATTATTTATTCTTTTGCCCCTACGATGCTACTGTGGGGCCAGCATGGTTGAGGGCCTTGTTGGCTGATGTGACCTATTCTAGGCTTATTCACAAGGAAATGTGGGCCTCGATCTTAATTCCAAGGGAGCTCTTCATTGGCACTCTAAATCCCATGGCCTACAAGTGCATTGCCAAGGCTTACTGCCCTGACCAATTTGCAAGGCAATTTAGGCTTACTTAGGGGATCCCAATCCTTTTCAACAGCCTCCCCAATTCTAACCTTGATGCTAAAGATTTGAAGGTGCCAAAACCCAGGCCAAATGAAATAATGACCAGGTTTGTAAAGGACTTTTCTAACTTCGAATCTGTGCCCTTCATTGGCCATAGAGGGGTTATAAGAAGATTTCAAAACTGGTGGACAACCAACATGGAGGTGCAGCTTGCCACTCCTACCCTAGATTTGCTAAAAGAGTTGGATGTGCCATCCAAAGGTGGGCAGGCCAAAACTAAGGAGGTTAGCATCACCATTGCTTCCACCCTTGCTATTTTAGCCCCGTCATTCAGAATTACTAGGGCTACCACCTCTTTCTTTGACTTTTTTTTCCCCATCTTTTACACTTTTCTTAACCTCAGTGCTTCTTTTACTGGTACAGGGGCTTCGCAGGAGGTCTCACCTTAGCGAGCATAGGCCCTTGTCACTTTGAAGGCCAGACAATAGGAATTAAAGAAAAGAAAGGCCCCACTCAAGCTTGTGCCTGTAGAAGAGGCACCTGGGGTCCCTTCAGCGGAAGAGAAAGAAGAGTTTCTCTTAAAAAAGAGAAAAATGCCAGCCTCACCTACCGCCAAATTTACTATAGATTTTGCTCATGAAGCAGCAGCCAATGTAGTAGAGAAAGAACAGGCCAAATAGGTCATTTTGTTCCAGAGGTTAGAGAAAAAGAGGCAACAGAGAATCTCAAGTGAGGAGGTTGTTACTACTGAGGCAACACAAAAAGAGACTGTAAGGAAAAATAGAGCTGCTGAACATCATACTCTTCGTAGCTCTCCAACTACTTCCACTGCAACTGCTAGTAATCCTCTTGAGCCCTTTATGATGCCCTTTGTCTTTTACATCATTTATTCTAGTATTGCCCTTACACTTCTTTATTTTAAAATGCGGTAATAACTAGCCTACCTCTCTCCTATTCAATGTCCAGATTCTTTTTCTCTAGGGGAACTGAAAGGCCACCTCTGAGCCCCACAGAATTAGAGACCTCGAAGGGAAAAAGAAAAGCAAACACCGGCTTCCTAATGAGTGTAGAGCCCCCCTACAAACAATACTTTCAATCCATGCCTCTACGCTTCCTATAGCTTCTTTCTTAATTCCTTCAGGGCTTGATGTGCCCATCATTCTCTCATTCCCATCTCCTAGCACTGCTGAGTCTCTTAGTCTACCCTTGGTGTCCATTATCTCACCTATGCATGCTTCCTTATCCTCCAGAGTCCTGGTTACCCCCTTGCCTTTTGAGAGTACCCTTGTTGCCACTCCTGTTCCAGTGGCAGCTAGTACTTCTAGGGGTGGCACACCAATACTTCCTCTACTATCCAGCTGTAGTCCCACTTCCTTAGACTTGCTGGTGGCCAGGACCATGGATGCTACTAAGACATCTTCTTCTCTTACTTCCGTATTAATACTTCCAACCCTGCCTTCCATAAGTGACCCTTCTGCAATGCTTTTTCAGAAGAGGAAATGGACATTTTCGAAGCCTAGCTGGCAAGCTTATTCGACACATCCACATCAACTCTCTCAACTGGTAGTGACACCGAGCCATTGGACTTAGCTGACTCCTTGCTGGAGATAATAAAAAACTCATTTGTTGCTGAGTCCATTTCCCTTCCTCAAATAAACTTGGGCACTTGTTTAGAGCTGATAATGACCTTCTCAAGGATTCCATTCGAGGCTTTGCAGAAACCAATCATCAAGAATGGATTCCTCAAATGCTGCTAACTCCTTGAACAATCCAATGTTGTCTTTAAAGGCCATTTAACCCAAGTAGTAGTAACCATTGATTTTTATGTCAATGTCTGCCAAATGGCTAAGGTTGCAGAGAATGAGCTATTAAAAGATAAGGGGTTTGTATCCCACATTCACTCTGAAGTTTTAGTTCTCAAGGGACAACACTCCTCTGCCTCACAACTTTAGGCTCAACTCTTGCATAGGAAAACATAATTGGAGAAGGAACTAGCAGCAATCAATCTGGCCATAGAGTAGAATGCAGAGAAACTGCACACTACACACCAAGGGCTTTCAAGCCACATGCAGGAGATGAACACTACCATGCAATTGTTTCCATCACTCAAGACTAGGGAGCTTATTGTAAGGGAACAATTAAAACATTGTAACGAATTTTGGGCCAATTTGTGGCATAATGTACTATAATTTTTGTGAAATGAAACATCATTATTTTACACAAGTGTTTACTATTTTTACTTAATATTTCTATACAGTATCTCTAAACTCTTTGTGTCTCCAAAATAGTTGGGTAATAAGGCTTCAAATATTTGCCATTAATTTTCTTGGGATGCACATATCTATTTAAAATTTTCAAATGGTAGGCTCCTCCAGGAAAGACTCTATAGACTTGGTATGGCCTTTCCCAATTAGGTGACCATTTGCCAAACTTGTGACTTTTAATTTTTATTGGAAATATTGTTTTCCAAACCAAGTCTCTTTCATCAAAGCTGATGTGTTGAACCTTTTTATTATAACTTTTGATTGCCTTTTTCTTTTGCAAAAGGATATTATTTAATGCCAAAATTCTAGCTTCATCCACACCTTCTAATTCTAAGTGCATGCTTTGATGATATTGATCAGTACTTAGATGGTCTTGGCATTTTACCCTCAAGGACTTGATATTGATCTCCATAGGCAGCACTATATCATGCCTATATATTAAGGTATAAGGAGTAACTCCTGTATTTGATCTCTGGGAAGTCCTATATGCCCATAACATATCTAACAACAAGTTGTGTCAATCCCTAGGATTGTCCTCCACAACCTTTTGTATCCCCTTCTTCAAGGACTTGCTAGATAACTCTGCCTAACCATTTGCTTGTGCATAAATAGGGGGTGGAATCGACAAAGCTAATGTCATATTTTGCTGCGAAAGCTTTTACTAGCTTTCTATCAAACACAGTCTTATGGTCCACAGTTCTGGTCTGTGGAATACTAAACCTATAGATTAGCTCATTGATAAAGTCAATTACCTCTGTTTGATCTACAGTCTTATAAGGCTTAGCTTCAATACACTTAGTAAAGTAGTATGTGGCCACTAAAATACAACAATGTTGCTTCAAAGAAGTTGGGTAAATTTTCCCTATCATGTCCATTACCGACCCTCTAAATGAGCAAGGCTTCACTACTACATGTAGATTAGTTATTGGAGCATGCTTCATCATGCTATGCTTTTGACATGCCTGGCAAGCCTTTGCATACTCTATCCAATCCTTGAGGATAGATGGCCAATAATAGGAATGCTTTTGAGGCAACCACATTGTCTTAACATCAGGCTGATGATTACCACAAATATCTTCATGTACCTTAGCCATGGCAGTCAATGCCTCTTTTGGTCCTAGGCATTCTAACAGAAGACCATATGCTCCTGTTGTATAAAGAGCATTACCATACACTATGAATTGCATTGACTGTAGATTAAGCTTTCTACTAGCCTTCGAAGAAGGACCAGTTAAATACTGCATGATTAGATGTCTCCAATCCTGTTCTTCCAAGTCATTTTGATTAGCTTCTATCAATATTCCTCACTTTACTTGGGTAGAATCTTTTCTTTTGAAATTTGAAGCCTTCTTGGCCACATCATTAGCCTTGTGATTGATGAATCTTGGGATGTAAGTTACATTTGCCACTTGAAATTGGGAAAACAAATGCACAACAACGACATAGTATGGTAATAGGCTTGTACTTTGACATTTAAAGACTCCTTTTACTTGATTAATTACCAATTGAGAATCTCCAAATATGTCAACCACATGAGCCTGTAAACCAATAAGTATTTCAAGTCCCATAACCAAAGCTTCGTACTCAGCTTGATTATTGGAACAAGTGGTCTCATCAATTTTGAAACCATGTGCGGTTTCTGTCTCCTGTGGTGAATTAATTGCAACACCAATTCCCACCAGACAATTAGCTTTTGACCTATCAAACCACATTTGGCATGGTTCTAAATTAGCTATGTCAAGTTCCATCATTTCGTGACTTTCTATTTGACATGGATGATCAGCTAAGAAGTTGGCCAATACTTGACATTTTACTGCCTTTTGGGGGACATACTCCAAATGAAATTCTGAAAAAGCTAGAATCCATTTGCCAATTCTTCCTCTCGATATTGGTCTAGATAACATCTATTTAACCAAATCCATGGTTGCAATTACCAAAACAACAGTAGGCAAAAAATAATATCTTAATTTCATTGCTGTAAAATACAAGGCTAAACACAGCTTTTCTATAGCTGAGTATTTACATTCATAAGAGTTTAAAAACCTACTAAGGTCATAGACTACTTGTTCCCTATCTTCTTCATTGTCTTGGGCCAAGAAGACTCCCAATGATTCTTCAGCTGCAGCAATGTATAACTTCAAGGGTCTGTCCTTTATAGGTGGCATCAGTACTGGAGGCTTGGCCAAATAGGCTTTTATTCCCTCGAAAGCAACTTGATGTTTTGTTGTCCACCTAAACTCTTCTTCATTTTTTAACTTTAACAAAGAATAAAAAACTTTAGTTTTCCCAGCAATATTAGAAATAAACCTTCGAAGGAAGTTAACTTGACCAAGAAGTTTTGCAATTCTTTCTTTCTTGATGGAGGTTTAGCTTCAATGATGGCTTTGGCTTTGTTCTAATCAATTTGTATTCATTTCTTGTGCACTATGTACCCTAAGACATTTCCAGCTAATACACCAAAAGCACACTTGAGTGGATTGAACTTTAGTTTGAATTTCCTCATTCTTTCAAAGGCCGCTGTCAGATAGACTAGATGCTCCTCTATAGACTGAGATTTGACAACAATATCATCAAGGTAACATTCCAAGTTTCCTCCAATGAGATCATGAAAGATAGTGTTCATTGCTTTCTAATATGTTGCCCTAGCATTCTTCAACTTAAATAGCATCTTAACCCATTCAAAGTTTCCAATATTACTAAGACACTTGAAAGCTGTCTTGTGAATATCCTCCTTTGCCATGCATATCTGGTTGTAGCCAGAGTGTCCATCCATTATAGAAAAGATTATATGTCCTGCTGAACTGTCCACAAGAAAATCAACTACAGGCATAGGGTATTCATCCTTTGGAGTTGCCAAATTCAGATTTCGGAAGTCAATGCATACCCTCAATTTGCCATTCTTTTTTTTTTTTTTTATCACAGGCACAATATTAGATAGTCACTCAACATATCTAGTTGTTCTAATAAAACCTACTTTGAGGAGCCTAGCAATCTCCTCTTTTACCTTCTGAACCACCTCAGGACTCATTCGTGTAGGTTTTTGCTTATATGGCTTAAAGTTTGGCTTGATTTGAAGTCTATGTTTCACCAATAATCTATCCAACCCAGGTAGATCATTTTATGACCAAGCAAAACATTCCTTAAATTGTTTCAGGACAGCCAATAATTGATCCTTGGTAGTGGGATCCAACCAAGCACTGATGTAGGTAGGTTGTTGTTCTGAAGTTTCTCCTAGTTTAACTTCTTCCAAAGGGTCTTGCATCTAAGTACTTACCAATTCTTCTCCTTCAGTTTCATTTAGCTTCGAAATAATCTTTTCCTCTTGGTTTACCACAACCCATCCTAGTTCAACATCTTTATTTTCCTCTTCATAGACAAAGTCTATCCATAAAGCTTTTTCTTCTTGGATTTCTTGGACCTTAGTTTCAATGTCCAATGCACAGTACTTACTCAGAGCCAATGATTTGGATTTCTATTGCTTATGTCTGCAGCCAAGCATCATGGCTTCCTTTTCTTCTCCCCTGGACTTTTTGAATTATTGCATCAATGTCCAATGTTAAGAACTTGACTAAAGCTAATGGTCTGGCTTCTTGATCCTCCTGCCTATAACCAGGCATTGTTGGTATCTTTGATAATGTACTTATCATCAGCACATTCTTGCACCAAGTGTTTCAGGTGCGCCACTTTCTCATTAGCCGTTACTTCGGCTATTACATTAGGCTTCCTTGGCACACTAAGTGGAACCACCCCCTTAGTGTACAGTTTTACTTTTGCGAAATCTGCACATGCAATGAAAGGCTGCGGGTCAGCATTTATTTCTTCTATCTCCCCATTACTCAAAGCTATCATCACCTTCTGATGCAAAGGGTAAGGCACACATTTGTTGGTGTGGATCCAATCTCTACCAAGTAAGGCATTGTACTTGGCATTATTGTCTATGGCAAAGAAAGTAGTTATGTAGTCTCTTGTTCACATACTCAGATTGATTGGCAGAATGCCTTGAGCCATCTACTTATCTCCAGTAAAGCCAGCAATGGTTGTGCTTGTTGGAATTAACCTGGGGTTCCTCTTACCCAACTTCCTCAAGGATGAGCGAAGAATCAAATTTGCTGTTACCCTATTATCCACCAATACCCTGTTTATTTCTATCCCATCGAAATATGCCTTGATGTACAAAGGCTTAACATGCTGAGTCATAGAAACTGTGGGATATTCGAAAGGGTATGACAAGGTAACTATACTTACCTCTTCATTTTCTTTATCATTCCCATGGGTTTGGCCACTTCAGATTTATCTTGGATTATGCTGGTCTGTGAACCGTCACTAGAGATTTCTATGGGATCATTCTCTTGACCCTCCTGATTCCCCTATTCGACTAACTCCTGTAGCAGCACATAAACCATATTGATTGGCATTAGGGAAAACGAGCCAAACTGTACCACTGGTTGCATTTGCTCCCCTTTTGTGTTGGTGTGACCTGATGCTTGTGACGCATCCTCCATACTATACTCTAGGACCTCTAAGCTAGCAGGCTCCTTTGTAACAGTCTATTTTTGGTCTATCATGAATATAAACTCTATTTGCTCAGCCATGAAAGCTTTAAATATCTCCTCCTTAGCCAATATTCTTTCCAAGCCATGTGCAGCTCTTTCATTTGTCACAGTCTCATCATCACTCTCTAACAAGGCCTTTTGAAGGCTTGCCAAACTTGATTTTTCCTTGGCTTTCAGTTCAGCATGAACCTCGGCTAATTGTTCCCTGCTAGTTTGATTCTTGTTGATCTTAGGAGTAGGCCTTGAACTTCACTCTCTCCCTAATTGACCTCCTGGTTGCCCCAAAGAGGTACCCTCACCAGCCTCCTTTAGATCCTTCTGATATCGAGTAAACCTTCGTTGGATCTTTCTCTTCTAAGATCTGGAAATCACAAGAACCATATCTGGTTCTTTTGTCTTTGGATTTTTGAGCAAAACCCAATAGTTTGGAGCCACCAAAGGAGGCTTGATCATTTTGTCCTTACATGCAAAGGCTTTTTCGTGTATTGGTATCATTTTAGATTTGTTTTGCATGACAAACCAGTCTAGTATTCCTGGTACCTATGAACCCATCATGCCAGTAGTTGTGCCTACTGTTCTTATCTTTGAAGGCCAATCATTGCCCTTGGTTGCTTGTCTTGAGCCTAACTCAGGCTTACTTACATGTTTGTTGATCATCTTGTAATAGTTTGGTGGTCTTGTTTCATATAAAGGCCTCTTACTCCTTGACTAATTCCTAGCTTCTGGTGGCACAACTAAAGGTGGTTGTTGCTTAGGACCACTTGGGTACATCTTTTTGTAGGCACCATCTGCTTTACGCTTCTTCTGCATGTCCTTGTAATACTGTTTCCCATCAATTGGGAGCCCTTTTAGCCATTTGTAGCTCAGCCTACACCTTGGACACATCTGTTGTATCACTGCTGCTTTGAGTGAATCATCATCCAGAGTCTTGGTTTCTTCGCTGGAGCCATCGTTTTGGCCTACGAAGCTCTTTCCACTTGCTGGTGAGCCTTGAGTAGTCTTCCTAAAGGCTACTTGACTGGCAACATGCATCTACACATTGACTTCATTCAACTCCTTCAAAGAACAACTATTTTCTATAGCATGGGCAAAGAAGTCTGACACAACAACATTGGCTACTGCTTCTTTGATCTCAAGAAATGGATTTGTATCAATCCGTATTACCTTTTCTGTTTTAGCTAGAAACTTTAACCTTCATTTTCGAATTTGTTCTTGAATCCTGTCTCAAAAAAACAATATAGTTTTTAGTTGAGTGAGACTAAGAGTTTTTCCATTTATAGTACATTGTGCCTTTAATTTATTTTGAAGTTGGGATTTTAACTCCTTTAGGCAATTTTAGAAATTGTGCTGCTAGTAAATGGTCAGATATTTCATCTGCTTTTGATACATGAAAAGAATATTTCCTATATAGGTCTTTCTTTTTAAATTGATGATCAATAGTGGTATCCTTTTGAATTAATGCTTCGCAAGTCATATGCTCCTTTCCTATGGTCTCTGTTGCATTAATTTTAAATTTAGAGTCCCTGTAATAGGTCCTATAAGATGCATTACTACGATCTTGTTCTTCTTCAAGGAGAGTCTCGTATCTAGTGACCTTATAAGTTAGTTTTACTAGGTCTCAAAACTTTATTGAGTCAAACTTCTTTTGAAGACTAAACTCTAGCCCATTTTGGGCCAACCCCACAAATTTTGATTTAGGTAATATGACCCTACATTTGTTTCGTGCTCTTTTGAATCTGACAATGAATTGAGCAGCTTTCTCATTAAGCCTTTGGCTCAACCATGCCAAGTCTGCATAGATACTTCAACCTCTATTTGGAAAAACTAGGCATGAAACACTTCTTCTATTTGTTGCCAAGTCAAGATAGAACCAGGTGTAAGGTTTGTATACCACAAGAAGGTTGCCCCAGTTAAATAATTTGGAAAGAACCTCAATATCATGTAATCATTTTTGGTGAACTCACCACATTGCCTGGTAAATCTAGCAATATTTTCAACAGTTGATTGGTTTCTATTTCCATAGAAGAGGACAAAGTCTGGTATCTTACATACCTATAGGTATTCATGTAACCTATCTATCCATTATGGGTAAGGTTTTCTATAGACAAGGGTCTGGACCCCCCGGCCCATAGCTCTACAAATTTATCTAACAATATCAGCAATTTGATCCCCAAGTACAACATTTTTGTACTGGTTGGGCCACTATTGAAGGAGCAAACACAGGGTTTGGAGGAACTCCTTCTGTTTGAGGCACTCTTGGTCCATGTAAAGGCACATTTAGGACTGGTTGTCCTTGGGAAATGGATTGTCCCTATTGTGCTGGTTGATGTTAACGGTATGGCTATCCCCTTGGGGTAGGCATTTGTCCCACAAAAGGTGCTGCGAAGGGAACTACTAGAGGAGGAACATGTGTTGTTTCTTTTCCAACTACAAGAATTCCTTCCAATCCCCTGGTGTAAGTTCGAACATAGGATTAGTGAACACTCGAGTGCTAGGAATAGTTCAAACACAGGATTTGAAAACACTCGAATGCCATTTCCTTGTGTCAACCTTGACCCACCAATGTGTATGGTTTCGCTGGTAGGCAAAGGTATGCTTTGACTCATTAATGGTCTAGGAGGAGCATCATACCATGATTGAGGCACAGCTGATGGTCTCTGATGATTTTGATTATTAACTTGATACTAGTTTGCCTATTATTTTGTCTATTACTTTGCATAGGCTGTTTATCTCAAGCTAATCTTTGCTGAAGTAAGTTAGTATTTTCTTCAGTCTATCTTATGACAGGTGGTTGATAGGAGTTCATTCGATCCAAACCATCTTTCCATTGCATGCATTAATTTTTGTCCCATAACATCAACCAATCCTCCCAATGGATTTGCTGGTTGGGTAGATGGAATAATTGAAGGTCCAATTTCATGGCCCTGTCCAAAATTTTGGACGTGCATTGCATATCCTGAAGTGTTGGTCTCTTCAACTAATTGTGTAGGATCACTTGAAGTAGGCACATCCATGGGATGTGACACAACATTATTCTTTGGGTTATGTACTTCTAGATCTCCTTCTACACCATCTTTTAGGCATTCATTTTCTCTTTGTCTCCTATATCTGGCCATTACAATGGTAGTCCCACTGGGTGTACCAAAAATATATGTTGGCTTTTTTGGCTTTCGAAGGATAAAATTGTAATTAGAGCGTGCCATCAAGGATTAATAAGTCCTTACAAAAATAGTAAATGCCAACTAATTAATCAGACAATTGCTTCGAAGTTCTTTTAGCCTCAATGAGGAGGACTTTTACTGGTGGTTTATTTTAGGAGAAAATTGAGAAAAATTAATCAACAAAAATAAAAGAAGGAGGGAGAGAACAGTGTCAGAAATTGAGTTTCATTAAGTAAACAAATGTTTACAAGAGTACCTTCACACTTCCACAGAGGGAATTACAGCAACAAACAGACTAACTTAGAACTACTCTTAAGAAATTGAAATGCAGTGTGAGAAAGTAAAGAATTAGAAGGAAAAAATATAAAGTAAATAAACTAGTTTCTAGATCTAGTTCTGGTTCCCTCCATTATCTGCTTTCTCCTCTATTTATAGGCTCTGGTAGTAACCGTCGAAATGGCTGATAACTACCGAAGTGGATGATAACTGTCGAAGCAACCTCCATAATCATGGGACATGGTTCCAAGCATTTTGCCTCCACTAAGCCATTTCTTGTAGTTGGGCTTTCCTCCAAAATTTGAATTTAAATCTTCAAAAACGGTTTAGCCACCTCACCTTACTCCTTTTGATTGTTCTAGTACTTCGTAATTCCATTGACATTGATTTAATTTTCCACGTGTCCTCTGATGACTGGAAACCTTTACTAATTCCTCAAGTTACCCATGATGGACCACGTATTAAGCTGTGATTGGTTGATTCAAAATATATGGCCAACAATTATATAAAAAGAAAAAGTTTCACCAACTATCACTTTTGATAGAAAAAAAAACAAAATCAAAAAAATAATAAATAAATAAATAAAAAAACTGCAACTTTCAGCTTTAATAAGATTTCAACATTTTGCAATTATAATAGTATATAGATTTTGTATGAGATTTTAAAACTCTCATAATATGTCTTCTTCTTCTTCTTTTTTTTTTTTTTTTTTTTTTTTTTGGGATCGGCAAAGAAAA
The DNA here is from genome assembly GCA_025200525.1 of Camellia lanceoleosa. Taxonomy (NCBI): domain Eukaryota; kingdom Viridiplantae; phylum Streptophyta; class Magnoliopsida; order Ericales; family Theaceae; genus Camellia; species Camellia lanceoleosa. The sequence continues at coordinate 83,459,961 of CM045772.1, read as the reverse complement.
AATTTCATTAAGAACATGAAATTTAAAGGTACAAGGAAAAAAGACGCATTGAGAGAGATTCAAGAGTACAAACTCTTTTACTACTGCTACTTGCATCCTTACAACTAATCTCTGGGCCTGATGATTTTATTTATTTTTTTAAAAAACATATAAAAATAAAATTACAAACTAAACTCTTGAGCCCTAAACCCAAACTATTGAAACAAGAATAAAGATTAAGAACTTTAATTTTGGAGCTCTGGATAGAGCTCTAGTGATGTGGCAATGACTAAGGCCCACATGTGATGTGATGTGTTGTGATCTGTGTGCCTATATATTTTTTTTTCCCTCTTACCATATCACTAGTGCTCTCTATCATAGTTGACTGAAACAAACCCAGTTTGTCGCCCGCACTTGTTTCCAAGTTGCCTGACAAAGCCTGCCGCATGCCTGTTTCCATGAAATTTAAACAAAATTGCATTGATTCCATTTAGCTTCCCATGCCTGCACTCAACCAATGAACACCCAAATTCAACATCCAATCTCTATGACTGAACATCATGGACGAAGCACAACTTCCACCGAACACTCTATATCTCCCATGGTTAATCCTCCTCTAGATGTTCCTTACCCCAACGCTGAAAAGCCCCTTATTTGCCAATCAAAATGCCGACCACCATAGAAATAAATAGATTTCACCCCTCAAACTCCCACTTGCACAGTAGTGCCCGAATGAAGATCCTAAACCAAAGTGGATCTTTTACTCCTCTAACTTTTGCTCGCAAAGGAGCGCTCGAATGAAGATCCTAAGTGAAACCAACCCATCCATGTTCGAAGCACCTTCTATGACTGAAAGGCCCATGGCCGAAAAAACACCCTAAATCGAAAACCATGGATCTGAGGAAGAAAAAATTCCCATGGCACCATTACCCACCCCTGTTTCACCAGTTGAACAACTCCACTATTCTGGAGCGACCATTGAAGACACATGAGTCTCCGAGAACCTACAAAGAGAAAACCACCACCAACTCCTCCCTTGTAATGACCACCCATTAAGACTTCCATGACCAACGAAGAACAACTCATACTCGAACACCAACACCCACCGAATGGAGACCCAACAAGCTTTAGGGCCATCGGATATGACAGATCTAATACCACCCAAGGAACACCCAGCCAAAAGCCCCGAATAATGCCCATGAACAAGCATCCAACCCAAAAACTAAAGAACCAAACAACATCCTAAGCAAATCTAGAGATTAGATCTGAAAAGGAGATGGTGGAAAATCAATGGGGGCTCGAGTTTATTAGGAGAAATGACTAGAACACACAAGAAAAAGCTAGGCTAGCCGACCGCCATGGCCAAAGATAGTGGGAGGTCGGTCGGCCAACCAGCGAAGAGGATCGACGTGGAGGCTTTTTAGAAAGAGAAATTTTTTTATATAATATTATAAAAATCATAATATATCTTTTTAAAAGTATTCTTTTATAAAATATATAAATAATCTCAATATCACTTGTATTGCTTCTTAATACAAAAATTATGAACTAATTCTAATAATTTTAAATTAGGATTTACAACTTATAAATCATGGGAAAGATCATTATAATTTTAAATTTATATCGTGTCAATTTTAAATTTAATTTAATAAATCACTTTCCATATTTAGTGACTTTCAAATTTAAATTTTGAAATGAATTAGTATAATTATTTATTTATTTATAGATTTGATATATTTTTCATTTAAAAGTTATAAATCAAGAGATAATAATTATTCTTTTCTTGATTAAGAGGTAGCTAATAGAAGATTTTTTTAATTTTTAATTTTTAAAAATCAAAAAATTATAAAATTTAGATTGAAAACTTGGAGTTCTTAAAGACATTAGGGGTTAGAAACCCCATTTTCTTATATAATACATATAGATATGAAAAATGATTTGTGGCACTAAAAAGTTGGGCACTAATGCTCTTAATTTCCATTTTGGGTAATTTTTTTTTTTTTTTTTTACCTTATATGGAAATTAGGGACATTAGTGTCCAACTTTTTAGTGCCACAAATCAAAACCGTATAGATATATATAGTTAAAGGAAAGCAACCATTAACACAACCTTCATATCTCATGAAAAAAGTTCTACATGCATAACCATACAAGAGAGAAAATATTAAAAATAATTTCGATGGAAATAAGAGTGGGCCATTATTCAATTTCATGAGGCTTATACCTTAGCTACATTGCCCACGCCCATTGCACATAAACCTTTTAGCATCAGGAATTCTTGAAATGTAAAATGCATTTTTTAAGGTACTATGCAAAACTAATCAAATTACTCGAGACTTGTATTCAATTGATTAAAAATTCATTTAATATTAGTTTATAATATAAATAAATTAAACTTGCACATATTTTATAATTTATTTAGTTTTTAAGTTAAACTTGAACAATTTATTATTCAGTTTCACTATAATTTTTTTTTAAAAAAAGAAAAAAAAAACTCAAAGTATTTGAGTTCGACTCGATTTAAACTCTTTTGAGATTAATTTAAAAAGTAAACAAATCAAACAATAAACACATTTTAAAAATCTTTAAAAGTTTCAAATTATGAATCAACAATTACTATTCAACATGATCGACTTGTGCAACACTATGGTTAGAATAACATTTTTTATTTATATATTAAGATAAGTATTATACAAACAAACTTTTGATAAATAGAATGTTTTTTTTATTTTCAAAGAGCTGATTAAAAATGCATTAAATAATCAATTTTTTTATTTATTTACTTAGGGACACTTTGGGAAGAGGTTAAAAAAAGTGAATCTTTTTGCTTTTTAATTTTTTTAGCCAAAAAAATCAATTTTTTTATCTAAAGAAGCCAGCTTTTTTGCCAAAAAAATATCAAAAAAGCCAAAAAATTAATTTCTTACCAACTTTTCAAAACACTACTTAATCTTTCTAAAAAAATGTAATTTTTTTTTTAAATTACTAGTAGCATTTTTCATTGAAAGCAAGTAATGTGGTTACAAGTTTTTGCTTGAAAATGCTCCACGTTAGCCTAGTCGTACAAAGTTTTTTGTTTGAAAAATGCTCCACGTCACTCAATCTTTATAGCTTGGTTAGTAAAATTCAACTTTTAGAAAAAAACATTCACCTTATTTGATTTTAATTTTTTATATTTAATTTTTTTAAAATTTTTTATTTATTTTTATTTTTTTAATATTTTAAGCAAATTTTTTACTTTTAAAATGTACTTAACCTAGATGTACACCTAAAAAATAAAATATTTATAAAAAAAATTTAAAAAATAAATAAATACACATGAATACGAAAAATATACTAAATTTTTGTAATTTTTTTTTTATATTTTTGATATTTGGTGACTTTTTAAAATATTATGTTTTACAAATATTATACTTTTTAATTGTAAAGTGTATCTAAAAAGTAAGAAATGTGCTTAAAATATTAAAAATATAAAAAAAACACGAGAACAAAAAAAAAAAAAAAAAAAAAAATTTAGAACCAAACAAGGTGATCACTATTTTTATGAAAAATACTTCGGTGTGCAATGCACACCAACCTACATAAAATTATGTAAGTTTTTATAACTTACATAAGTGATCTTATAAAAATACATAAGTTGAATACGAAAGCTTCTTTTGGCAACATCTAAAAAAGCCAACTAAAGGTCACTTACTTTTCTACTTTTTTAAATATCTTTTTCGTAATAAACAAAAAAAGTAACTTACAAGTCATATCCAAAACAATCCAAAAATCATAATAAATCTTCTTAAAAGCATTCTTTTGTAAAATATATAAATAATCTTTAACGTCACTCTTATTACTCTTTAATACAAAAATTATGAGCTAATTATGATAATTTTAAATTATTATTTAAAACTTATAAATCATGGGATATATCATTATAATTTTAAATTTATATTGCGCCAATTTTAAATTTAATTTAATAAATTCTTTTCTATATTTAAGGACTTTTAAATTTTAATTTTAAAATAGATTAGTATGCTTTTTATTTTTTCTTTTAGATTTGATATACTTTTTAGTTGAAAGTCATAATATATAGATTTGTAATTATTTCTAATAAAAAAACTTTCAATCTCAAATTGAATCTATGAAGAGATATATGAACATGAGCAATAATTTAATTGCCAACTCATTAATATTTTTCTTTATACAAAAATAAAAAATAATAATAATAACAAAAAATAAAAAAAGAAAGAAGAGGGGGCAAAACCAGCAAAAAGGTGGCTAGGTTAGGAAAGGAAAGAAAAGAAAAACAACTATGATGGGGACATGTCGGAAGAGAAGGCCAACTAAAACTCTTCTAACCGACGGAAATCACGGCAGAGGAACCCCCACGGTTTCAATAAGAATTGTATGCCAACTGGTAGGCCCACCTCTTTCCACAAAAATGAGTGAAGAGCTCAATGTTGATCTAATAGGTGATGTTGGTTTGGAGGAATTAAATAAGCAGGAATTTAATTTATTGAATTATTAATTTATAAATGATGCATATCTTATTTTTATTTTTTTTATAAGATTAAATGTCTGATTATTCTATTGAATTCAATATTTGATTGAAATATTATGGAGAATTATAAATGCTTAAAATATATTTTTTTAATTATTTATTAAGTAATAGAAATATTAAACCCGTCTTTAATATTTTAATTTTTTTTTGACTAGGTTAAATAAAATTTTATTTTATTTTATTTTTTACAATAAAATTTTAATAAATTTATTTTAAAAAATAGTAATAATTAAATAATGAAATTAAATAAAACATTAATAAAAATTTACCATTTAAATATAATACTTAATGAAATCAAATACTTAGAAGACAGATATATTATTTTACCATTTAATCCCATGTGATAGTTATCTCACCAATTCTATTCTATATCCCCCTAGCATAGAATAGTTTAACATATGTCAGATTAATAGTTCAACCGGACTTATAGTCCGGTCTACTAATTTGCAACCAAGCAATGAACTCTATTATCCAATAGACATAGAGTCCAATTCCCTTCCAATTCCTCAAACAAAAACACCAATATTTGTTTGAATAGACTGGATAGGGGAGATTGTAAACCATTGAATTATTAATTTTGGGATATATAGTTCCTGAACTATTTATTTAGAAATATTGTATATCCCATATTCATTTAGTCATGAGATTAGATGTCAGAAAATGAGTATTTTATTGAATCTTATGTTTATTTGAGATATTAACAAGAATGATAAATGTTCAAAGACTATTTTGCCGTTTTGAATTTTTTAACTAGAACTTTTAAAAAATTAAATAAATAGAACACTAATAAAAATTACATAATTTTGTTTTTAATTTTTAATTGAGATTTTTAATTTTATTTTACTTTACTAAGTATAATTATACCATGAATGCACCAAATTTAAAATTAAAAAAAAAAAAATTGGCTCTATAATATTATGTCAAAACAAACCTAACATGTGGGCTTTTTTTTTTTTGGCTAAAGTAGGCTTTTTTGGCTAACTAATTTAAAATGGCACAACACAATTTAAAATACAAGAAATTAATTAATTATTTTATTTTATATTTTTTAGGAATAGAAAAATTTAATCATATAACTAGACCAAAAAAGAGTATATATAAAGTTATGCAAAACTAATACATACGGAAGCTTACAACAATCACCCACTGCTTAAAAAAAAACAAAGAAAAAATATATTTTTACTATTTAATTTCATGGGAAGAGTTATTTTTAGTTTTGTGTCCCATACTTCTTTTTGGGACAAAATAATCTAACAAATTTGGGACTAATAGTTGTGATTAGGGGTTTGCTCGGTGTGATTTGGGCAATTTGAGAGTAAAATTACAAACTAAAGAGTTGTTTGGTATGCACTATTTTAGTCTATCTTTTTATCTTTTTTGGATCACATCAATCAACATCTCCTCTCGACTTTTTTACACATCTTTTTATAAAAAGTCAAAAAGTACACTTATTTAAAACATCTCAAACCACACCTAAATGGCAAATTGAAAATAAAATTCCCGAGCTGAGGCAATTTCGGTGATGACGGACAAATGGCCTTTGACATGAGTCAGGGTTTTCTAAATTTCTCAAGATAAAATATTTAGGTGGCGATTCTGTAATCTGGCAAAGCAGTCTAGTTTGGCAATATTTGATTTAAAATATGATTTCCAAAAATGATTTGTCGAATTGGACGCTTTGGTGTTTATCAGTCTCACATTGTACTTTGTGAGATTAGATTTAGAACCGTGACAGGAGTCCGAACTGTAGGAGACGAATTCGCTCCTCTCCGAAAGGGGAGTGCATGAAGAAAGTCAAGTCTACAGTTTCTGGTGACTCTGCTGGGGATTTAGAGAACTTGACTCGAACATCATGATATGTTGTTTTGTTTACACTTATGTGTTTCTTTACATTACATTTGCATCAGTGCGCCTAAGTCACAGTGTTTGCCATCTGCTATTCCTGAACGGTTTGCCGGAGGCTTGCTTGGAAAAGCATGCCATAAGGCTAACCAGTTGTGGGCTTTGCCACGACGGGAACACAAACCTTGGATCTGGATTACTACTGTACTGTTTGATCCTCCTTTCACTTCTCGGTGCTAAGAGTGAGAGATATATTAGGTGGTCTTGCTGAGGCACCCTTTTTGACCAATTGACCTAGTTGCATATTGGAAGCCATAGAGACTGTTCCAAACTAGAACAAGTTGCTCACCCGAATACAGGATTGTTTGAAATCGCATGCGTGCGTAGTGAATACTTAGCTTCTGACGAAACTAGGACAGGGTAACCCTACCTCATCATAGGGGTGTTTTGGCTCTCTTTTAACTGGTATGTGCTTTACAGTGAAATTGTACAGGGGTGTGCATATCAGTTGCCAAGTTGGTATCTGTTTTGGGGCAGAATTCAGTGTGGAGTACAGTCACTCAGTTGTGATCATTTCCGTTCTAGTGAAATCAGGCTGAGATGCTGTTTGTTTTCTCTTTTGCAAGGTAGTCTTGGAACCATAGCTTCAGAAGGCTCCAATATCCCCCGGGTACTCTAGACTTGCATCGATCGACTTTGTTAGGTTGGAATTGGTTCAGAAGCAACTTGTGCTTACCTCACCCCCACCGGTTACAAGACGAAGGAGGTTCAGGCAGAATTCACCAGTACAGTTTCTCTGGCGATCACATCAGTTCACGGGTCTAGTTTGGTGCAGGAATAGTTATTCGCATTCACCAAAGACGAGATCAATCACCCATTCCCATGGCTCAGTATCCCCCAGCTAGTGTGGAAGAACAAATACAGCACTTGTAACATACAATCAAGGCACTGCAACAGGATGCAGTCCGTTAGGCTGAAGTCACGGCTCGTCAGGCCGAAGTGATAACCCGGCTACAACAACAACAACCATAACCGACCGCGGCTTCTGTATCTCATGCACCTCCCACGGGTAACCTGACACTCAGAGCCACTACCCATACTGCTAATGTCCAAGAGACTCAGGGTAATCCGGCGGAGCCAATCCCAGAACAGGCCTCTAAAGCTCCTGTCTATCAAGCCCAAGCTCCATTTGAATTTGAGGTTGACTCAACTGCACTTAAGGTCAATAAACTGGAGAAGTTATTCAAACGAGCACAGGGAGTGAACTCCATCCCGGATTTAGAGGACGGGTATACTGAATCTGCAGTTACCTTACCGGAGTGGTTTAAAATGTCGCATATCAACCACTTCGATGGCTCTAGAGACTCGATGATGCATCTCCACCTGTTTTCTGATATCCTAAGGCTAATGGGTTTGACCCCAGCCCAGAAGTTGTCTCTTTTCGGCCGAACCATGTCTGGGATAGCCGTAATCTGGTATGCTAAATTGGAGGACTTTGTGAAATAGAATTAGGAAGAGCTGGCTGAGGTCTTTATTGCTCAAGACTTCTACAACACACAGATCGAGGTCACAACTCGTGATCTCGAAGTCACCCGCCAAGAGCCAAATGAGGGTTTTTCAGAGTTCATGACGAGATGAAGAGCAAAGGCCTCAATGATGACTACAAGGCCTTCCGACAAAGATCAGATCAGGATGATTGTTTGGAATCTACATGGCAAGTTGCTACAAAGGATGATCATTCTACCTTTGTTTACCTTTCCAGACCTTTATGAAATGGGGGTTCAAATAGAGGATGCCATCAAACAAGGGATCTTTGTGGGAGACAATGAGCCTTTGAAGAAGAATGTTGGTCACAGTTCCAATGCTGTTACTGATGGTAGCATAGCTGTGAAATGCTCAGAAGTAGGCACTATCACCACTTCCTTCAATGGCCAAAAACCAACCACTTTAACTCGGCCTCAAGCCCAAAATTTCCATCCTCTTTACATGAGTCTCTCTCAAGCTTTGAAAATACTACGAGAAGAAGGGTACCTAGAGCTCCTAGAACCTCAACCCCTTCTAAATCCTCTTCTACCAAGATATGACCCAGCCAAATACTATGCCTATCATCAACAGCACGGTCATGATATGAACCGTTGCATTCGCCTCCATCATAAGATTCAGGATCTTATTGACGAAGAGACCATAGCTCCACCAAATAGACCTCGGGCTAGTACTGACCTGTCATCTCTACATCTCAATCTCATCCATACAGTACTTCCTACCTACAACCCCAGCATATACATCACCTCGGCCCATCTACCCAAGCCTGAGGTGTTTATCCCAGAAAGCATGGACTTATGTATGATGAATGCACTCGAACCGCAATCATCTCAAACCCATGAACCCACTACTTCTGAGCTAATGAGAATGATTGAAGATTTGCAAAGAACTGTGGTAGATTTCGCCTTTGGGATTTTGGCTCTATCATCGACTACATCACAGGCTAGAAGTTTCAATCCAAAAGGCTCCTCAATCTTGGGGCAAGCTGCAATTGAAAAGGGCTAACCTGAAGCCATCTTAGAACTGGGTCGTGGCATGACGACAACAACTGGGCTCTGCTCTGATATAGCGATCTAATCTCTTGGCAAAGTGGAGGCAAGTGGTAAGAACAAGGTAGGGGCAAGCATTGGTCCTTATGAACATCTTTAGTGGGCTGTTGAGGCTTTGAAAGCTGAAGGACTGAACAAACAGCAAGTGCTTGCAGTGGTTGCAAAGATTATGGATGACATTTTCGCCACTCAAGTTGGGGGCTGTTTGAATCAAGGGGCAAGCAGGGAAAAGGGATGTCGTGCCAGAAACACCCCTTTCAGCTCTAGTCCTACACTCGGAAGAGATCATCAAACCCAGTCAGTACCTGCCAACCCCTTTGCCAGTACATTTGAAACCACCTCACAACCTGCAAAGTACCAACCCTAAGGCCAGAGGGTTTTTACCCCACTCTATATATCTCTTTCAGCGGGCTTGAGGGTCCTAATAAAAAAGGGGCACCTGAAGCCCCTAGAGTCGTGCCCATTGCCTAATCCCCTGCCTCCTGCACGTAATCTGGCCAAGTACTGTGCCTTCCATCAACAAGCCGGCCATGACACTAATAGTTGTTTTCGGCTTCGCCAAGAAATACAATATTTGATTAACAATGAGGTCATCGTCACACCAGGCTTTGCAAAGTCTTTCATCACTGGATCAGTGAACTTGGGGGATAATGTGACTATGTGATAAAGAGATGAACTACCTGCTAATGATGCTTAGTTTACTCCAAATGTGGTGGATGGCACGCATTGCTTTGAGCAATTTGCGAATGCTGTTTATTTTACTTTCTGACTTGGGTATTGGGTCAGTCTTGTCGTGTTGTTTTGAGTCAGTCTTGTTGTATCGAGTCTGTCTTGTCGTGTCGGAGTCGGGTGATTTTGGGGGTTTTACCTTGGGCATCACTTGCTTGTTTTGTGTTTGTCTTTTACACTCTTTCTTTTGAGTCTGTTTCTGCCATTGAAGCCAGTTGTGCCAACAAGATTTGAATGAAATGGCAGTGCATTTTCACCTACTTTTGCTGTGCCTTTAAGTCATTGCATTGACCAAATTTTTTCAAAAGTTTTTGAACACCATGATGAAAACAAAGAGGAAGGAATTCTTCGAGATTTGCACAAATTTGGTCAATAAAGAGGAGGAGAGGCATGCTAAGCCCTTAATGAATGAGATCATGTTTGTTAATGTGAGTACTGAGAAAGATCCTAGCTTGATCCAGATTGCTTCTACATTGTCTTCGACGCGAGCGATTAGTCGCTTTATTAAAAGATTTCAAAAAATGTTTTGCGTGATTTTGCGAAGACATGCATGGAATTGATCTTGAGATTGTGCAGCATAGGATCGCTCTCAGCCTCAAGACTCAACCCCTTTTGCTTTCAAACCTTGAACTTGGGTTCAGAATGTTCAACGGTTAACCACAACGTGAGGCTTGTATAGCCAGATTTGAAACAGCCCATGAACTAGGGGCAATAAGGTCGTATGACATCCAAGGAGGCCTGCCAGGCCAGATTTGAAGCAGCCCTCGAACTAGGGGCAAGAAGGTCAGATCAAGAAGGTCACATGTCGTCAAAGGAAGCTTGCAAAGCTAGATCAGAAGTAGCCCTTAAACTAGGGGCAAAACTGTCAGATGTGCTCAAAGATTCAAAAGATGGTCATTTCGCCAACCAATGAAGACCGACAAGAAAGCCAAATTCCAGTAGCTGGAAGAAGAAAGTATTGCTGAAGGATAATTGAGTTCCTATCCATAACACTAGGGGCAACTTCATCCCCCATTGGATGGACTCTTACATCTTCAGTAAACAGTAGCCATTCTCCTGGATTCAAATGGCTTTGAGATTTCAAAATTGATCAACATGGACAAGTTAAACTTTTTTATCCTTGAGAGGCTTGCTGGGCCGAAAACCCGGAAGGACGACCCAGGCAAAAGTTAGAGCAAGAAAAAATGAAAAGAAAAAGACAAATGAAGAAAATGAAAAATGGAAAAGAAGAAAAGAAGAAAAGAAAAGAACAAAAGAAAAAAAGAAAAAAGAAGAAAAAGAAAAAAAGAAAAGAACAAAAGAAATGGAAAGAAAAGAAAAACAGAGCTCGCAAGGTTGAAAACTCAGAAGGGCGGCCTTGGCAAAAGTTAGAACGTAAAAGGAGAGTGTCAACACCAGAGTGCACCCTAACCCGGAACTACGTCAGGCCTGATTCCCATGTTTGGGATACATAGGCAACTTCATCTTGAAGTTCGGCCCCAATCATTTTCAACCTGCTGGTCTCATCCATGTTGTTATCCTTGTTCAACTCAGCCATCTTATCCATATGCAAATTGGCTCGCCTTCGTGCTCATCTTTGTTCAAAATCGGACTGTTCTATTCCGTTACAAGATTCAGCCACAAGACATTTCAAGTTCAGATCTGAGGTTGTGCATCTCGAGAGTAGATTCCGTGTTGGTTGAGCAATGGCCATTTGCAAAAATAGTTTTCGAGAATTTTTAATGAAGCTGACTAATTTTCTCGAAAATTACTCCATTTTTCCAAAACTGGACCGTTTCTTGGACCTAAAAAAGGAAAATTTTCAGTGTTCATAACCTGACTTGCATGATTTCAAATCAGAAAATCGAACAAGCATGTTAATCTAACTCTCATGTTGGTCAAAATTGTTTTAAAGCCAAAACAAAAAATGGTCGAAATAATGAACTAGGGGCACAGTTGAGTCAGGTTTTCTGTCTTTTTCCCGTTGTTAACATTCTTGCCAGAAAAGGCACTCTACTTGCCAAAAAAGGGCACAACTGCAGCTAACATCAAAGGGCAGAAAGCTCTCACATCCTCCAAGCAGCGAGGTATCAAGCCAAGTGCGAAGCACGAACTAGAAATGGAGTTGGATGTTCGACCCTCTCATCTAGACGGGTTTGATCTCGCTCAAATTGATACCTGACCCGGAATGAGACCATAGAAAACGCAATGTGTGAGACCAATCAATTGTATACCTGGCTGGTGGGATGATCAAACTGGCCAAGGCATCGTTAACCGATGTCAGTTGCGAACCTGCTGCACATCCAGTCGCGCTACAACCCCTCTGTGGGAAAGCTCACTAGTTGTCAGCCAAAGAAGGAGCATCTAGTAGAATACTAGGGGCATGAGCCCATGACTTCTTGCTTATCCATCAACCACCCAGGGGAGGGATAAAAAAGAAGAGAGATTGAAGAATAAAGAGATGTGTGTTGAGAGAAAAAGTGAGAAAAGGGCTCTTTAGAGAAAAAGAGATTGAGTGCCAGAGTGATGTGAGAATCACAAATGAGAAAGGATGGGAAACAATACCCGAAGAAACAGGCTCCTCATGAACTGAGAGGTCTCCCACTGGTGGTACACTTCTGAGTGTTGTGTGTGTGTTTTTGTTTGTCTCGTTTCTTGTTTTGAGTCGTTTTGAGTGTCAATAGATGTGTAGGTTGTTTTACCTTGTCTTTCCCTTTGTTGAGTCGTTTTGACTGTGGTCGGTCGTCGGCTCAATACCCGGTTAAGTACTCATTTATCAATTTCAATTTCAAAAATAAATTGTTTTGTGCTCAGAGTGCTGTGCCATTCTCTACATTTGTGAAAAACAGGATTCGTTCTTTCATAAAACTGCAAGGTTCAACCCAGGTCATGTGAGAACAATAGAACAAGGACCTATCTGAAGCTACATGGGTTCCAGATTGCAAAGCAAAAGAAAAGTGGGAAAATCAGAGCATCTAAGTTTGTTTCAACTTCAGAAAGTTTCGAGACTACATTCCATATGCACCTCATCAGGCCCTGTCAGTACTCCGAAGTATGAGTGTGCCTCTACCTCAAGCTCAAAGTTCAAGCCTGTTTCAAGCCAAAATAGCGATCAGAAGTGCTCTCCCTGAGCATTATTTCCTTGCCAGAGACATCTTGGCTGTGTTTGCAATGAGTTCCTAGGAGACCAACTGTGATGGTGGAAACTAGAGTTTGAATGGCGATGCCTAGAACGCAAAGGTTTGGGATTTTCGAGACTAAAGTCTGGTTTGAATACCCAGGGGTGTATCCTCGGCTTGAAATCTATATAGCAGCCCCATAGATTGTAGCATGTGTGCGCCTCAATTTTGGATACTGAACCAGCCTAGTCTGTCACCCCATTGGAGAATAGGGAAAGTTGTGAATATGTTCAGGAAGAAAAGCGGCATCTGTGGCTTCTACATGCAGAGGTTACCCCTTGTCATCATTTCAGGACCTTTGTACTATGAGTTGAAGGTAAGAGTTCGAAGAACACAAAGGGGAGATCCCCATCAGTGTAGAGCGGTTCATCACCACTCATCCCATGAGGTACTTTCTAAAGCGCTACTTTGTTTGTTTATTGCATTCCCTAAGCATCATGCACTACATTACTTGTAACATGTATCATGTCATCACACTTATTGCATTTATTTGCATCTCGTGCTATCTTGTATCATTTATCTTTTTACGCTGAGCAACGTTTAGGATTGTTGTCCTTCGGGGCTTTCTCAGGATGGGTGGAACGCATTGCTGATTGCTTTTCTTTGGACCTCTTCTCACAATTTCAGCGTGGTTAGAGTGTCCCTTACCTCTTCTCACGATTTCAGGGTGGTTAGATTTTTCTTTTCCTCACACGATTTTAGCGTGTTTGGAATTTATCTCAGGATACGTGGAACACATTCCTGATTGGTTGTTTTTAGACCTCTTCTCACGATTTCAGCGTGGTTAGAGTTTTCTTTTCCTCACACGATTTCAGCGTGTTTGGAATTTATCCCAGGATGCTTGGAACGCGCTCTTGATTGCTTTTCTTTGAACCTCTTCTCATGAGTTCAGCGTGGTTAGAGTGTCTCTTTTCCTCACACGATTTCAACGTGTTTGGAATTTATCTTAGGATGCATGGAACGCACTCCTGATTGCTTTTCTTCAAACCTCTTCTCACAAGTTCAGCATGGTTAGAGTGTCTCATTTCCTCACACGATTACAGCATGTTTGGAATTTATCTCAAGATGCGTGGAATGCGCTCCTGATTGTTTTTCTTCGAACCTCTTCTCACGATTTCAGTATAATTAGAGTGTCCCTTTCCTCACATGATTTCAGCGTGTTTGAAATTTATCTCAGGTTGCTGTAGACACGCCTGAACATCCCGGGAAAATCCCGTTTTGTTCATTGGGCTCACTATAGTTCGGACTCAAAGTTACGGTTCTGAATCTAATCTCACAATGTGCGATGTGAGAATGATAAATCACCAAAGAGTCCAAATCCAAAAAATCGTTTTGGAAAACTGATTTTTAGAAAGAAGTGCCAAACATGGACTGCTTTGCCAGATATAGAGTCACCACCTAAATATTTTATTTTAGGGGAATTTAGGAAACCCTGACTCGTGCCTAAGGCCATGTGTCCGTCATCATCAAAGTTGCCTCGGCTCGGGAACTTGGGTATGAGAGGGGAAGGTCATGCAATGAGCACCCCCACTAACTCGATCAAAGATCGGCCTTTACTAACATGATATCTTGTTTTTGAAAACACATGTGCTCTTATTCCGGTTATTAACCTAGAATTACTATGTGATGCGCATAGCATACAAGTATAGACTGGATTACCTAAGTTGGAACAAAGCATTGCATATTCGTTTTGAAGACGGTTTGCTACTAGCAAGTAGGCTAAAATACAGATTTTGCCACCCTCAAGTGGGCTTAGAAAACATGGTGATTTGCCACTCTCAAGTGGGCTTAAAACTCACAATCAATGAATTGTTCCAATTCAAGTAATCCAACCTTCACCCACAGGCAATCAGGTAGTTATATCACATAAGCAAATAGCCTCATGGTAAGCATCCTATCATGGCAGTCACTCACACACATGCAAGGATGCTAAAGCATAAACACTTACCGAGTACTCCGAGCCAAAACAAAAGCTATGTTAGAAATCAATGCATGATCCTAGCTATGTCAAGAATGCCTAATGCAACACATACAAAATGCAACTAAGATAGGCTCGGCTATTCTAAAATGTCATGTGAAATGCAACTTGATACATGTATTCAAACAGGAATTGAAATACAATGCAGTTAGTATGATGCGCCGAGCCCGGTACATGCAAGACAAATGAATAGATGCAAACATGCGAGCATAAGGATGCTAATTAAAACATGCCCTAAAACTAACCATCGTAAGCTAGTAAATAAAAGGGAGAAATAAATGGGGGTTGGAAGACATGCATCACACACACGCACACTTATTTACAACATTGCCCTCTCGGAGGAGGGTCTGAATAAATAATACAGAACCAGCTAGTTAATCTAAGCTAATCTAATTAAACTAGTTATTACACAACGGAATGAATAACAAGCCACAGCTAATTATTACACAACTCTAATTAATTAACAAATTAACTAAGTAAGCAATTTAAATCAGCATGAAAACAAAATGAATGTAGGCCGCCCCAACCCTATTTTGAATGACAAAGGATGCATGCATGCTCGAGTTGCTTTGTTTGGAAATCCCTCGCGACGCCTCGACTTGCCTCTATTTGCAATTGACCTCAGAACACTGTACAAAGCTCCAGAAGGCTAAAACTCCACCCTGGGAATCTGTGGGAAGGCTACCGACCAGCTATTGGCCTTGGAGACCACCTGTCGACCACTTTTGTGGTGAAAAACCAGAAAAAGTGGTTGGCCAGCCACTAAACCTGGTCGGCTGACCAGTTTCTGCCCCTAGTTTCTGGTTTTCTGTAACAGAAGGCAAAAGAGAGGGATGACAAAGTATTTGCAACACATGTGTGCACGACCACTCTCCCCATCATTGCATAAGCTCAAGGGAGTGTAGTCCATGACCCTTGGGCCACCAATCATGCATTTCGATGCATGATGGCTGAGGAGCCGAATTGCACGACTCAATGTGAAATGAATACACATACAAGCACCTAAAGCCAACAACTCCATCATGGGTAGTCAGGAATGTCGGCCACTAGGAATCGAGGCACGTTTCGTCATTTTGAGTACGAGACGTCCCTCGTTTCCCGTGTTCGGACTAACTCCTATCCCAAACACAATGCAACAAACATGGCATGCACAAATGCAACTCTAGCATGCAATCCTAATGCAATGTAACTAAGTGATGCAAACATGCAAGGGATAACATACAAACATGCAAACATGCAACTAGCATACACAATGCTATAAGCTACATGGCATGCACAATGCTCATGACACTAGCATACACAATGCACATGGAACTAATATACACAATGAGATGAACAAGGCATGCACAATGCAATGATCAATCATGTGACAACATGGCATACTCAATGCTATGAGCTACAATGGCATACTCGATGCAAAATGGACTTAAACCAAAATGAATGGGCCTCAGCCATGCCCAAATCAGTGGCCAAAGATGATGAAAACAAGACTCCAAAACTCATGCAAACATGCCCAATGCAATGGCCCCAAGCCTAAGGCATAAAACACAACTTTCCAAACGCATTGAAAAGGATGAAATATGGTGTGCAAGGACACATGTTCCAACTCTGAAATGGCATACAAAATGACTCCAAATGATGTAAACAACTCACACAATGCATGTTGAATGGCTCAAGCATCGAAACTAGTGAAGTGTATTACACTATAGGCATGCAAGGCAATGCTCAAATGGCCAAAAAAACTCCAAAAAGACCCTATGCAGGCTAGAATAGGAGCAAAAGTGACCTAAGATGATGGCTTGATAGGCACAAAAATGAAGCTCATGCAATGGCTCACAAATGGGGTATAATGATGCAACTCTCAAGCACATTGTAAGAGGGACAAACATGAGAATATGGCCAAGAAATAAGCTCTGAAATAACATTCCTCATAATGCCAAAACATGCAAATACCTTAAGTTAAGCATGCAAGGGACCTCAAAACTCAAAGCTAGACAAGGCTATTACACCACAAGCATACATGGCAAGCATCATTTAACCAAGAGGCCTCAAAACAAAGCTAAGGTAGCCCAAAATATGAACAAAATCAGTTTGGATCATGGCCAAAATATGCTAGAATAGAGGGCCAAAACATCATGCAATTCAAGCTAGTAAACATGATTTACACTACAAGCATATGAAGCATATGAGAGGCTACCAAACCAGCCAAAAATAGAATCATGGCATGCCAAATGATGGCCAAAAACCCACTAAGACATGACCAATACATGTAAGAATGAGGTGCTACTTTGACAAGACATGAAAGGGATTATTCTACACATGCAAGAGGCAAACACAAGGTGACCAAACCAGCCATAGATAGAGTCTAGGTAGGTCCCAAAAGTCACCAAAAAGGGCCTGAACTAGGCCTTGGAAGTATGAAAGTATGTGCTCCTTTGAAAGGCCAAAAATGCAAACAAACAAGGCCAAAAGAGAGAGGGTCTCACCTCTCTGATTTAGGCCCTCAAAACCACATGCCAACCACTGAAAATCTGCTGGATTTCAGTGGCTAAAAGGCTAAGAAAATATCAACACAAAGGTCTCATGGCATGGCACAAAACAAGGCTAAATAGAGCATGCAAGAGGGTAGATGACCCTCAACACCAAAAGAGCCTTAAAAAAACATGAAAAACACTTAAATATGAAGCTTTTTTCAGTTGACAACAAAGCCTAAATATGCATGCAAGTATGGCTAAGAGAATGATCAAGATAGAGCTTAAAAAGAGGGAAAATGAGTTACCCTTGAAGCTCAGCAAAACCAGCAAGTTTTGGGACCAAAAACCAACTCTTCAACCTCTGAAAATACCCTCCAAGAACCTCAGATCAATGGTGGAGGTGTATGGCTATGAGGTGTGGTGTAATAGGTCAAGAACAATACACACTTTGAGCCAAAATATAGAGATATAAAGAGAGATATGTATTTTGCCTTTAACAAAATTTCTGAACCTGTGCAAAGGAGAGGGAGGGCCTCTCTTATAGGGGTTTGAAGCTAAAGCTTCCTCAAGAAGCTAAAAGCTTGGATGCAAATCCTCCATACACGTGTATGGAGGATACAGTCTGTGCCTTCCAGCTGGCACAGCTGGCATCCATACAATCTGACAAAACAAGAGGAATCCAGCCGACCAGAAAAGGTGGTCGGCTGACCACTTTCCCTAGTCGGCCAACCAGGGCAAGTGGTCTCCCAGATAAAAAGTGGTCGGCCAAGGGTATTGGTGGCCTCCACACTAAAAGCGAGCCAATGGTGGGGTGGGAAACTAGAAAATGTGGCCCAAAGACCAAGAAAACCAATTTCTTGATCAGAAAATCAGCTGGCCGAGAGAAAAGTGGTTTCCAAGGAGAAAGCTGGTCTCCCACCCTTGTACCACCTTCTAAACAAGGAAAACAAGGTTTGTGCCAAGAACGAACCAACACGGATGCAAAACGAGAGTTTAGGAGGCAAGGCAGACGCCGGGGCCTCAGCGGTGTTGAGCACAAAAAGTGGCGTATGACCACAAAAGTGGTCTCCCGAACCACAGTGTCCCTCTAGATAGAGGAAGCAAGGTGTGTTCCAAAAAATGTGCCAAACGGAGAATGTTAAGCGGTCCCGACCCGAGGCGCACGGCTGACGGCTCCGAAAATCGAAAAATAGTCTCCAAACGGGAACAGTGGCCTACGACCATGAAAAGTAGCCTACAACCACTGAGAGATGGTCTACAAGACCTCTCCTTCCCTCCGAGAAGAGAAAACAAGACTTAGTCCGTAGATCGAGTCAAAGTACAAAGAGTCCTGAGGTCTGGAGGTAGGCTCTCAGCCAAGAACTCCGAAACCTCGAAATAAGTACAACATGCGCAATCACCGAGAGCTCAATCGATGACGTCTGAGTCTTAAGGTCGGTCCAAAATAGGGTGTCTACAGTTGCGTAGAGCGTGCTCCTGATTGCTTTTCTTCGAACCTCTTCTCACGATTCTAGCGTGGTTTGAGTGTTCCTTTGCTCACACGATTTCAGCGTGTTTGGAATTTATCTCAGGACGTGTGGAGCGCGCTCCTGATTGGTTTGTTTTCAGACCTCTTCTCACGATTCTAGCGTGGTTTGAGTGTTCCTTTCCTCGCACGATTTCAGCGTGTTTGGGATTTGTTCTTCCTCCTCTCACAATTCCAGCGTGGTTGGAGTATGTTACCCTTTTGCATTTACTGCACTACCTGTTACATCTATTGCATCTTATCTATTTTATTGCCTGCATCCTTTCCATGTTAAGCTTGCTTTGGCATGTGGTTATACATTTCCTTCGTTGAAGCATGGTTCTGTGATAATGTGTACGCGCCTATTCCACTAAGAGAATTGTGGTCTGAGGGTGTCGGCACCATTTCTGTGTTAGACGTGGTCTATTTTGTGTCCATACCTTTTCTAGGTAAAATGTGGTTCGGCTCGCGCCTTATTCATTGCATCCATTGCATTGTACTTTGTTTTGTTGCATTCAGTATGTAGGATCATGATCTTTCCTTAGCAGATCACTCCTCACTTATATCATGCCACCTAATTACTTGTATTCTTTCTGCGAAACACATAGTTCTGCATGTGCATACACCTATCCCACTAAGAGAGTTGTGGTTTGAGGGTTTCGGCACATTTTCTATGTTAAACGTAGTTTGCTATTGTATCTCCATCCCTTTATGATATTTGTGTGGTTTTGTACTGCTAGTGGTTTGGTGATTCAAATACATTGTATATCATTTTGCTTCCTGCTCCTGAACTACGCCAGTTTGATTCCCTGCAAAGGGATACGTAGGCAGCCTGCGGGCGCAACCATCTGTTTCCGTATCTGCATTTTGTTTGTCCAAGTCTTCGGCCTTGTCAAAAATGGGTCGTATCTGGACTTTGACATTCACTCACATCATTTCATGACTCTAAGCTCTATCAAAAAGGGGCAACTGTAGACACCCCATTTTTGACCGCCCTTAAGACTTGGACGCCACTGATGGTTTACTTGGTGATGAAAGATGTGCAGTGAAAAGGGTCAATTTCTTCGGCAAGAGGAGCTTTAAATCCCAGACATCACACCCCATTTTTGGACCAAAGCCTTTTGACCAAAAAGATTTTAGTCCTTAAAACTCTCTCTTTCAAAACATTTTTGAAAAAAGGATTTTACAATATTCCGAGGCTCGCATTTCATTAAATGTGGCGCTTTTCGATAAACCGAGCAAGGACAAAGTAAAAATGAATGGAAGAGAGGTGAACTCTTTGAAAAATCTTTCAAAACACCTTGTTTAGAGGTTTGGAGTTAAAGAAAATTAGAGGAGAGGGAAGAAACCAAGTTGGGGAAGAAGATGGGCATGAACCGTTAAGAGAGAGTTGAGCAGCCCTCGCTAAATCGGGTCTATCCTTTTGTACACTTGGATTTAAGCTATTATGCCACCACTGTTGGAAATTGAACTTCTGGGGCTTCATTTTTCACTCAAGAATCTCCTAAAGCCGAGGTCAGATGAGGGAGATATGGTTGGTTGAAGTTAGGCATCAATCCGATTGAGCTAGAAATGAGTAGTCTTCACTAAAAGAGACATAACTTTTTGCACACTTGGAATTTTGAAGTGAGCATGCCACCATTGGAAAGAAGACTTCTAGGGCTACAATTCAGGCTCAATAATGACCTCCAGAGAAGTCCATATGAAGGAGATATGTCCATTTAAAATTGGGCCCAAAAAGCATATTTTTCTGGCCAACCAAAGGTGGAGGTTGCTAGTCATGAATGGGATTTTCTGGCCATGTGTCGGCCGTGAATGGCCATTGCTGCCCCCCTTCCATCCAAGAGTGACCCTTGCCGGCCATGGATGATGAAGTGCCGGCCATCAATGTTGGCCTGCCAGGCATTGATGCAGAAACTCAGATTTTTTGCAGATATTTACCTCCAGTTGTCTCCACATTGCTCCAGTTGTCCTGTAATCAGATATTTTGACCAAAGCTTGTATTTTTCTATATATAGAGAGCCTTCTCTATGGTTTTGGAGGTTAGAACAATTGAGGAAGAAGTTTGGGAGCCTCTCTCTCTACAATCCTCTTTCTAGATTTCTCTCTCTCTAAAGCTTTTGTGCTTAGAAGCTTGCATACATCAATCTTTAATCTATCAACCCTTAACATGAGTGGTTCATCTTTTGGTTGAGGTTGCTTGAAGCTCTCTTGGAGCCTCCTTGGAGCTCTTGAAGGTCATTTTGCTTGGTCTTGTTGCCTAAAATTGGGTTGTGCTTCAAGAGGTATAACTCTCTCCCTTTAAGCTTGTTCTTCATACTTGCTTTGCCATCTTTTTCCACCATTTCAAGGCTGGTTTTGGCATGTAAAAAGTTTTGTTTTTCAGTCCTAAAAATGGTGGTTTGAGCCTTTGTGAGTTAGGGGGTTGTCTCCCCTTTTGGCTCTTTAGCTTGGGAAGCTTTTTATGCCATCTTTCATCACCTTCAAATCAAACTCTTTTGGGATTTTTACCACTGAAACTCAGAGGTTTTTTAGTGACAAAAACCATGTTTTAAGGTCCAAAATAGGAGGGGGTGGCCTCCCCTCCTTGTGTCCTGTTTGCAAGTGTAGATGGCCTAACTTGTGAGCATGTATTTCTACCTTTTTGTAGCTTAAGTCAAGCATGTTTTAGGCTGTATTTTGACATGTTTCAGCTCTGTATTGGGTTGGTTGGTGCACTTGTTGCTTACTTCTTGCACTTGTAGTGTAATTGTGCTTACTAGCCTAGCATGCCTAATGAGTTAGCCCATCATTCTAGCTTGTGTTAGCTTGACTCCAGCACATTTTTGCTAATGTTTTAACATGCTTTAACTCTGTTTTGAGTGGTCTTGGTCATATGACTCATGCTTTGTATAGCTATAGTGCAAATGCCTTTACTATCATTATGTTTTAAGGCCTCTAGCATGCTTTGCTTGTGATGTTTGCATGGTATAGCATCATTTAGCATGTTGATTCAGTGCATATACCTCTGTCACACTCTCACTTATTTCACTTTTTTATTACTTTTGAGAGTTGTGCCTTATGCCTTGCTTGCGAGCCAACATGTGCGCATGATTTTCTTGTCTTTTGTGCCTAAATTTCAGCATGATTTAGCCACTGTTTTGGCATGCCTTAGCTCTATCCAGAGCTGGTTTGGTTATTTAAGCTTGTTATTGAATGCTTCCAGTGTAGTGCTCTTTACTAGCTTTAATGCTTTTGGCTTTTACCATGTTGTGCATGTGTTGCTTGCATATTTTAGCATTCTTTTTCATGCCATTTCAGCACTAAAAAGTTTGCAACCTCCCTCATTTCTTCATTTTTCCATTTGTTTTGAGAGTTGGTTAACCTTAGGTTGTGTTTAAGCTTGAGATAGAGCTTGTGCTCAATGGCTTTAACTCTCTTTTGAGGGTTCCTCCTAGCCAAAGGCATGAGCTCTCTCATGTCTTAAGTCATCCATTGGTTAACCCCTGTCTCATTAGAGGACAATCATCTTGGACAAATTAACTAAAGAATGGCTCGGTAATGTAAAATGTGTAAACAAGAATTGAGCAAAGTAAAACTTGTGCAAGATAAGCATTTGTGTTGCATTACATGTGTTTGGATCAGACGTTAATCCAAACACAAGAAATGCGAGACGTTTCATACTCATAGTGGTGAAACGTGTCACGTTTCTTGGTGTCCATTACCTTTGATCATCCATTATAAGGTAGTGGACTTGAGTCTTTGTTTTGTGCATTTATTGAATGTGTGCAAGTTGGATCCTTGGTCATCATGCATAAAAAATGCTTGATTGGTGGTTTTGGATCCAATAGCCCCCCTCATTTGATGTTTTGAGATGATAAGGAGAGGGTGCAGTACAAACATGTCCTAGAAAAACCCTCCCTTTTTCTCTGTGTATGCTCTTTTGCAGTTTGGTGAATCAGCACACCAATAGCCCCCCTCATTTGATGTTTTGAGATGATAAGGAGAGGGTGCAGTACAAACATGTCCTAGAAAAGCCCTCCATTTTTCTCTGTGTATGCTCTTTTGCAGTTTGGTGAATCAGCACACCAATGGCTGGCACTGCTTTATCATTGGCCAGCACTGCTTCATTGTTTGCCGGCAGATGGCCGGCAGCAAGCCCTCATGGCCGGCAGGCCATTGGTGCACTCCCCAGTAGTTATTTGGTAAGGTTCAGCAGAAATTTATTGGAGACACCCTGCAAACAGAGCCTCTCAAGAGCAAGCCGGTGGGCTTTTTGGGGCGAAAAACAGAATGCATGCATATTCAACTTCTTCAAACAGAGCTGAGGCAGTCTTGTAGATAATGCTTTACTTGTTAGTTAGCATGGTTTTGTAATTTAATTAATTAATTCGTTAATTAGTTAAGTGTTGTAATAATTAGTAAGTAGTTTACTAGTTATTCAATTTGTTGTATAATAATTAGTCTAATTAATTTAATTAGATTAGCTTAGCTTAGCTTAGCTTAGTGTTAGCTTAGCTCTTATTTATTCGGACCCTCCTTCGCGAGGGCACAATGTTGTAATAAGAGTACGTGTGTGTGTGCATGTCTTCCAACCCCACGTCTTTCTCCTTTTTATTTATCTACTTTTGGTGGTTAGATTAGGGCATATTTTGATTAGCATGCCTTATGCTTGCATGTTTGCATTCATTCATTTGTCTTGAAAGCACGGGCTCGGTGCATCATTCAAACTGCATCGTATTTCAATACACTTCTTTGAATACGTGTATCAAATTATTACATTCGTATGCCATCTTAGATAGTCAAGCCTATTTAGTTACATTATTGCATGTGTTGCATTAGGCATCTTGTATAGTTAGGATCATGCATATTTCTAACTACCTTTTGTTTTGGCTTGGAGTACATTGTAAGTTTTACGCATTAGCATACTTGCATGAGTGTGAGTGTTGCCATGATAGCATGCTTGCCATGAGGCTATTTGCTTAAATGATTAACTGCATGAATGCCTGTGGATGAAGGCTTCGTTGCTTGAATTGGGACAATTCATCAATTGTAAGTTTTAAGCCCACTTTGTGAAGTGGCAAGTCATCATGTTTTAAGCCCACTTGAGGGTGGCAAATCCGCGCTTTAGTCCACTTTGAGGGTGGCATTTTCAAACCATTTTCAAAAACAAACATGATTTGTTTTGTTCTAAGTCTTGTGACTTAGTCTATACTTGTGTGTGTGTCACATAGTAAACCGAAATAAGAACATATGTGTTTATAAAACAACATATCATGCTTAGTAGAGGTCGATCTTTGATCGGGCGAGCGGGGGTACTCATTTCAGGACCTTCCCCTCTCGTACCCAAGTTCCTGAGCTGAGGCAACTTTGGTGATGATAGACACGTGGCCTTTGGCATGAGTCAGGGTTTCCTAAATTTTCCAAAATAAAATATTTAGGTGGCGACTTTGTAATCTGGCAAAGCAGTCCAGTTTTGGTAATATTTGATTTAAATTTGATTTTCCAAAAATGATTTGCCGAATTGGGCTTTTTGGTGTTTATCAGTCTCACATTGCACTTTGTGAGATT
The DNA here is from genome assembly GCA_025200525.1 of Camellia lanceoleosa. NCBI lineage: Eukaryota > Viridiplantae > Streptophyta > Magnoliopsida > Ericales > Theaceae > Camellia > Camellia lanceoleosa. Next base: position 83,435,607 of record CM045772.1, on the reverse strand, counting down.
AGATTTAGAACTGTGATGGAAGTCCGAACTGTAGGAGACCAATTCGCGCCTCTCCGAAAGAGGGGCGCACGAAGAAAGTCGAGTCTACCGAGGGCAGTCAAAAATGGGGTGTCTGCAGCTCTTTGACAGAACTCGAAAGTCATGAAATTATGTGAGTGAATGTCAAAGCCCAGAGACGACCTATTTTTGACAAGGCTGAAGACTTAGACAAACAAATAAACAAAACAAAGAATGATTGTGGCCACAGGCTGCCACGTATCCCTGTGCAAGGAATCAAACCAGTGTAGTTCCGGGGCAAGATGCAAATGATATGCACGATGCAACAACATAACTTATGATCATGCAATGAGGCTATAATGAAGCATCTAGATGCAAATGTTATGCAAAGAAATGCTACAGCGATCTCATACATGAGAGAAGTAAGTAAACGAGCCAAACTACATTTCATGCAGAAAGGATGTAAGAAAATTATGCAATCTTAACTACGCATCACGCTAGAAAGGCAAAGTATAACACAAATCATAGACGCACCTGAGGTGTCAAACAAGATTCCAACCCGTTGCACACGAAAGGAAAGAAGGGATGGTGTGAACACCAGGACACACTTAAATGTTTCTAAACTGAGGCATTTTAACGCGTTGCACGTGAGAGGAGAAGAGGTAACGAGAACATTGGGATGCACCCAAATGTCTCCAACCGAAAGCATCCTAATACGTCGCACGCGAGAGGAGAAAAGGCAACGAGAACATCGGGACGCGCCCAAATGTCTCTAACCAAAAGCGTCTGAACGCGTCGCACGTGAGAGAAGAAAAGGCAACGAGAACATCGGGACGCACCTAAATGTCTCTAAACCGAAGCGTCTTAATGCATCACACGCGAGAGGAGAAAAGGGAACGAGAACATCGGGATGCTCCCATATGTCTCTAAACTGAAAGTGTCCTAACGTGTCGCACGCGAGAAGAGAAAAGAGGTGACAAGAACACCGGGACGCACCCAAATGTCTCCAACCAAAAGCATCCTAACGTGTTGCACGCGAGAGGAGAAAAGAGGTGACGAGAACATCAGGACGCACCCAAATGTCTCTAACCAAAAGCGTCCTAACGCATCGCACGCGATAGGAGAAAAGGCAATGAGAACATCGGGATGCACCCAAATGTCTCTAACCAAAAGTGTCCTAACGCGTCGCACGCAAAAGGAGAAAAGGCAATGAGAACATCGGGACATGCCCAAATATCTCTAACCAAAAGCGTCCTAATGCGTCGCATGCGAGAGGAGAAAAGAGGTGACGAGAACACCGGGATGCACCCAAATGTGTCTAACCAAAAAGGGTAAATCAAAGGATAGGAATTATCTCACCTGGAATTCCTCTCAATGAACCGTACATACAATATCGTGCCTGCATAAGAAAGAAACTTAACAAGCATAACACAGTAAGAGTGCATGTTCTACGCAAGATTAGCAAAGCATGTTCTATGCAGTAATAACAAAAGCATGTTCTATGCAAGAGACCGAGAAATGCATATTCTATGCAATAATATTGAATGCATACAATGACCAATTATAGAAAATTCATGTTCAATGCGAGATTAACAACATGCTAGCTGCAAAACACTAAATAAAGAAATGCACGTTCTATGCAATGACAAAAAGCATGTCTATTAAAATCGACGCAGTCGCAACCTCCGATTTACCTCTTGGAGGAGTTACAATATATTTCAAAAGGATACACCTCATTCATGTTGACTAGTGATATGTCATGTAATAACCCGACCCTCATATGTGTTTGTGATATTCTAGTCCTCTACTTCTGTACTGTCTAATGCCTAATGTGAAACTGCATAAGGAATTAAGTTTAAGAATATATGTTGTATGACTTAATGCCTTTGGAATCGAACATTATCTGTTGAGTAAGAATAGCATCTGTCACTCTTAGAACGGTAAAACGGAAATTGAGGGCCTTAGAGACTAAATAAGTTGAAATTGACTATACCATTGGGATCAACATAATTTTTAAGTAATATTAAGCATTTCTATGAAATTTCTATTTTCGGGTGTGTAAACGATTGATTTTCGTCTTATTCTCCCTTGTTGGCAATATATATATGTGTTCTTGGTCATTTAGGGAACTCATGAAATTCTTAACTCAAAACCTAGGAATTGAAGGGTAGAGAGAGAAGACCCATAAGAAGGTTGGGAATTGGACTCAAGGTATGTGAATCTTTGTTTCATTTCCTCCCACAACTCTTCTTGTCATAATTTCTGTGGGATATCCTCATAATCATGTAACCTAAGTGTTGAGATTGTGATATTGTGTGTATAAGAAATGAGACGGAAAGATAATTTGAAGTACCTATGAAAAACCTTGCTCTACTCCTTCAATTATACGTTTGAATTCAAGTATGTGGCATAGCTTTTGTGTGTGTGTTTATATATGTGTATTCAATTAAGAATCCTGTGGAATAGAGTGTGTTTATGAGTTGTGGATTCGTGATCTAACTTGTAATCTAGTAAAGTATGTATTTTGATGTTTATATACATACATTTGGACCCTTATGTTGATAATTTATAGTTGAATTTTGAGGTTCTAGACATGTCTATGCAAGGAGGAAACCATACAAAATTTTCGGAATTTTTGAGCAGAATCGCCGCACGTGCGGGAAACCCCAGCGGCACGTGCGGGAGTCATGGCCGCACGTGCGGGAAATGGTGAATTTTGGGCGATGGGCACTGCTAAAAAAGCACGTGCAGGGCCTCAATGCCGCACGTGCGGGAGGGTTTGCCGCACGTGCGGCCCAATCTGGAAAAGTTGAAATGCTCCATTTTGCATGTTGAGTCCTCTAATGGTCAAAACCTACAATTTATGTTGTTTTAATGTTCGTTAATTCAATCAAAGTAAGTGAACCAAATGTTAATTTAACAAGGGAAAAGAAAGAGGAACTAATGTGATTCTTCATGCATGTAGGAAACACTTCGAGGGGAACTAGCGCATCGCCGCAAAACAGTGAGTAATAGTACTGTAATGTATCTTTAATCAATTATTAATATTATTGATGTTATGCTCCTCGTTGAAAGCATTATGATGACATGAAGCTCAGCGTTGAAGTTATGTATTGACGTTATGATCTTAGTTATAAGACTTATGTTGGCATGAAGTTATATATATATATATGTTATAAGTGAAACGTTATGAAATTATGGAAACATTGAAAGAGGTTATGAAGTTATGGACGTTATGTATGAAATCTTGTGAATTACGGAATGCATCAAGGAAATTGTGAATTGTGAATTATGAATGAATGAGGCCGAGGGCCTTTTGTGAATTATGAATGTATGAGGCCGTGAGCCTTTTGTGAATTATGAATGTATGAGGCCGTGAGCCTTTTGTGAACCATGAATGTATGAGGCCGCAAGCCTTTTGTGAACTATAACCCTATGAGGCCAAAGACCATTTTGTGATGTTATGAACATATGTGGCTGAGTACCGCTTATGAAATTGTAACCTATAAAGCCAAGGACCGTGATGTGCACATGTGATTCCAATAGGCCATGGGCCAATTTGGGAAATTGTAAACCGTCAAGATTGTTTTGAACATTTATACAGAGACAAACCAACCATGTGATTTCCTCGTTTATTTACACTTTGAAAAGTGATTTCATTTAAAATGAATAACGATGCTTTTATGTACTATTGTTCACTGAGCCTGGCTCACTCTATAATATGTTTGTTTCTGTAGGTAGCCAACTGGGAGGTCGGCCCTAATCCCAATACCGTCGTACTCTTGTCAGCCTAAGCACAACCAGGCACCTAGTCGAAGCCGTAGTTTTGTGATGTCTTGCTAGATAATGGCTTGCTTTCATGTCTTAACTTAGGATATAATGTATGTAATCTCTTGATGTATGCCTAACTTTGGGGTTAACTCTATGTATGCTTTGTATATAACTAGTTTAAATATGTGTTTTGTTAGCTTCAATTGTCTTGTACTATAACGGTGATCCTGGCATGGCAATAGAAGCTCAATGGATGTCTTATCTTCTTTTATACTATCATATGGATCTATGCTTCTGGTCAGGCCCCGTGTTACATAACAGGTTATGTGTCCATTTCTGTATAGGTCATGCCCAAACTTCTAGGGGCAGGATTGGGCTGTGACATGTCATGCACCGAAGACATGGTTTGAAACTTCCGCAGAGACACATTGAGCTGAAAAGTGAACTTTTCTTGCACTTTCTTGAGAATTAAGGACACAAAACAACAGAAAAACACACAGGGAGAACACTGGAAACTTGTCGGCCACCCTGGAGAAGTGTCGGCCACAAATGGATGTTGTCAGCCACCAATAGTGGCTGGTTGGCCATCAATGGCAATTTGGGGCCATTTTGGTCTTTTTTCCTCGGGCCTTTAAGTAAACACACCCAAACTTCATTTCCTTACATGTCCCTAGCTGAAACTGACTCCTCTTCCTCTCTAGACACTTTTCCCCCCCTAGATCCATGCTTTATATGCATTTTCCAACGCCCCACGCGAAGTTAATTCGCTAAAACCTCTTGATTTCCTTTGTTTTGAACCGATTGAAATTTCTTTTCGGTGCTTTATTCTTCATTTCCACCACTTGAGGCTTGTTCCCCTCTAGTTACCCTTGGGTTTTGTGCCTTTTCCCGGGCTTTGACATTTTTCGCCATTTTCTCTCTCTGAGGGTTGACTTTTGTTGACTTTTGGCATTCTCCACCCATTTTGCTCATTCTCGCCCACTTTCTCACTTCCTTTCTAGATGGCAGACGGCATTCCCCATGACGGAGGTTCTCCAGGGATCGAGGGAGATCCCGAGCACATACCATTGCCACCCAGGGTTCGATCCAGAGACATACCACCCCGAGGTGTATGTGTTACCACTCGATACAGTCCGTCATTTCAGCGGATTTGCACGAGGCGCACCAGAGGATCTCTTGCTGTGAGAGCCGGAGTCTCATTTATTCTACAGCGTCTCCGAGGTATGCACTGTCTTTTTCATTTTCGGCAATGTACTTTGCATTTCCTACATAGCTCACACTGTCTTTCATATGTTCATCCCAAACACATTCATGCACTGTATTTCTTACACTACCTTTCATCTACACATTTTGATTACAGGGGGACTCTCGTTTTACCAGAGGATATAGGACCACATCTGCGAGAGAGTGGTATATGGACCTCCCCGTTGGTGTCCGCCAGATTGTTGACAAGGCCGGGTTTGGCCTATTTTGCATGGGGCTATCACGTCTTATAGAGAGCAGGTCCTTACTTGGCACGCTAGTAGAGAGGTGGTAGGACACCACCAACTCCTTCCATGTCTCTACCGCGGGAGACATGACAATGACTCCATATGATTTTACTATGCTCATTGGCATCGATGTAGGAGGTCAGCTGATTCCATATGATACAGACATGGACGAGTGGGAGGTCGCCTGGATCTACCTACTGGGGGCACGCCACCTCTCTTTCGATCGGGGACAGTTCGATATAGCTAGTTTGCAGATCACTTCAGAGGGACAGCCCCAGAGACCCTAGAGGAGATCGAGCAGTATGCCCGAGGCTTCCTGATGTTCGTCTTTGGCAACACCTTGTTCGCCGACAGGGCGAACACCGTCGGGCTATATCTCTTGAGTGCCTTGGTGGACTTGTCCCAGGTTTGGCATTTTGACTGGGGCGGCGCAGGCCTCGCTACCTTGTACTGCTACATGAGCTCGACATCTCGCAGGAACGGGAATAGGGTCGGTGGCTACTGGAGAGCCTGGGAGGTATGCTTTACTTTTCTGCTTTACACTTCCTGTCGTGCTTCCTACTTTGCACTTTCTGTACACTGCACACACATGCATCGCACACACATCTTCTGACCTCTGCTTTGCATTTGTATTCTCTGTACATTGTACTATACATTCTTCCTTCTGTATTTCCCCTGTATTCTGTATTCTCTGCATTCTGCATTTTCTGAACATTGCACACATATTCTGCTTTCTGCATTGCCTGTGCTCATTTGTTGTATACTCACTGTTGCCCTTTTACTTCCGCAACTATGGGTGTATGCATATTTTCCGACACTTGCCCTAGAGCCGGAGGTCGAGATGCCTCCTGGCGTGCCATACATTCAATGGTATGATGGGAGATGCCAGCGGAGGACCCGAGAGACTCTTTCATTCTTTCATCGATATTTCGACACAGTGAGGGCAGCAGTGGTAACCCAAAACTTACAGTTCTTTCTACTTTCAGCTTCGATTCATATTGTATATCTAATGGCAACTAACAGTCTGTGCATTTGTTGTCTGCAGATCTCGTGGAAGCCTTGGGCAACGATGCCATAGGGTGTCAAATATCAGTTCGCCGACGTTTGGGGTGCTTCTCGTTACCGGCTCGTGCTTGAGGGACCGGTAGGCCGAGCCTCGTTCCTGGGTGAGCGCTTTCGGTGCCAGACTTTAGGTTTGCCACTGCAGACGGTTCCCATGCCACCTCTGCCATCCATGCTGGCCACAGAGAGTCTCTCCTCCCAAGAGGTGATCGATTTTACACGAGGCGTGGAGGTCGACTACTTTCTGGGAGAGGGGGACTATGCGACATACATCCAAACGCATCTCATGCCTCCTTTGACGGGTATTCATACTCGTGGAGGGAGAGCAGCAGATGCCCCTTCGATGAGCAGAGCTCGAGTGCCGAGGGGCAGGGCTAGAGGGTGCCCTCCGCTAGGCAGAGCTTTGGTTGGTCAGAGCTTCCGACGGAGCTGACAGGTTGGCGGTACACTAGAGAGGCTTATAGGATTCTGATTGAGCCTTAAGTGGCTGGTCACAGACATGTGAGGATGCGTGATTCACCTCTGGTATGTACTACAATTTTCATTTTTTCCATTCTTGCTTAGATACTCAGATATTCATTCATTCTGAACACTGATCATTCCAAATTGCATTTGCAGGCTTCCGCAGGGTACGTCGAGAGATTGCTTGAGATGTTGGCCTTATTCGTGGGCATGATCTTAAGGAGAGAGGCACTACTCAACTTCCACAACATCCAGGTGATTTTTTTCAATTTTCTTGCATTTTGGTCATCATATTTACACGACATCTTTGGCCCGACACTTCAACTAAACACTTCCCTGCTTGACCGATACCTTTGCATGTATAGATCATATCTGACACATTATATTCACACACTGTATTTGACTTCTGCATGTACTCATTCCGCACACCATGCTTGCATCTGGTACACATACTAAGCCTGACATATACCAATTGGCTTTTCAGGTCCCACCTCTATCGACGGCATCGGCGACAGCAGTAGAGAGAGAGAGAGATAGGCTCCGGCACGCGGCCAAGGGAGACGTTGTGAGCCTATCATGCGTGATGACGATGAGACCAGCGAGACTGAGGAGGCTATAGGTCAGCATGCCAAGTCATCTGAGAGTAGAGACGATGATGCTGGCTTAGATTCCGCTAGTGGAGATGAGGCTGAGCTAGGCTCTGATGCAGAGGGTGACGATGACTCCGGTTTTAATTCTGATTCAGCATCAAGTTTAGATAGCGGTGCGGATGGAGATAGCTCTGCAGAGTCCACTTTGTCGAGGAAGAGGACGAAGAGGGCCTCTAGAGCTTGAGCTAGCTGGCGCTGATTCAAATGTTTTTGCTTAGTTTCTTTTTGATAGTAGTGTTTGCACATTGTACAGCTTTAGACAGTTTTATTTTCTTAAAAACTTGTACACTTTTGTAAAAAGAAACCATGATCAGAATGACAATAGTTTTTGATGAAAAAGTGTTGTATTTTGCATTCTGAGCACCGCATTGCACCACATAGCATAAAAGCAAGATTGATGGACATTGAACTTTGTACATTGTATTGGCAATTTCTTAATCAGGTAACGAACCGACCAACCCATAACAGACTGGGTAAAACAACTCGATGAACAATGCAACAATTCGATAAACAAAACAAATACAACTCGATAAGCAACATAACAACTCGATAAACAAAGTGAAACAACTCGATAAACAAATTGAAGCAATTTACTAGCAACTTAACAAAACTACCAAAACAAGATAGCAGAATGCATCAAGAGCAGAGCAAAACACAAGTTCTCAACACTGTCAACACACAGGAAAACCAAAGGAATTCTCCCAGCTATAAACAGAGGCTGTCGGCCAACAGTGTGGCTGTCAGCCACTAGTAGTGGCCGGTCGGCTACAAATGGTAGCCAGTCGGCCATTAGTGCAGGGGCCCTCTAGATTGCTGTCACCTGTCTTCCACTCAGCGCCTTATCTTCTACAAAAGTTTGGGACTTCGTAGTTTCTTCATTCCAACTCTGTTTTTGCCACATATGGAGCCATTCTTCACCGAAAAGCTCTCAACTTGGATTGCAACTTTAGATGGCTCGGAAAAAGTGAATTTTTGGGGTTTCGGGATAAATGCACTATTCTTGCTAAGTCGTACCCCACCGTGTTTTCCATTCCTCCATGCTGCGGCTAGATGTTGGAACCCGGTTACGCATGTTTTCAGCTTTGGAGGGGCAAGAGATATGCCATACAATTGAAGAATTCCAAGTTCTGATGGAATCTCGACGTGACGAAAAAATCTTGCCCCGGTCCCATTTTGGTCACATCCAAGATTTAGGAAAGATGTGTGTGCTTACTTTGCACGAGGCTCGATCATTAGTTCATAATGGAGAGCTAGACATTCCCAGTTTGATTCATCAATTTTCTGACGCCAGCAACCGTGGTGATTGTCTCTGGTAGAGTTTTCGGCAGCATGCCCTTTGTTTGTGTATGTTGGCTTATTTCCTGCTTGCCCCTAGTTTCGGAAGGTCTAGTATTTGCTTGATCGAAGTGGCCCAAGGCTTGAAAGAGGGCAAGAGCTACATTGGCCTAGCATTGGCCAAGACTTTGATGGGCTTGGATGCCTTCCATCGGCAGGAGATGACTAAATTCGCAGGAAGTCCACTACTTTCCAGGTAAGGTTTCCCACCCTATCTCACATGTGTTTCTCACATTACTTAGCACTCATGCTCTGTTTTTCTCTCAAAACCCTTTCTCACTTTTTCTCTCCACATACACCTCTCTATTCTTTAATCTCTCGTATTTTTCATCACTCCCCAGATATGGCTTATGGATAGGTTGAAGGTAGTGGACTCTTGCCCAACATATTCAGCACGAGGCTATTTCTTTCGCCAACGGCTAGTCAATTTCCTGAATGAAGGGTGGTGGTGCCATTGGATGTGCAACAGGTTTGCTGCTGACATTGCTTGGCGTTGCCCTTTGCTTGATTTGCCCGAGATGAGCTACAACATGTCTCGACAACCTAGCATTCAGTTGATTGGCTTGACATACTGTGTCTTCTATTTCCTATTCCGGCTTAGGCGTCAGTTTGGACATGACCAGATTTGCCCAGAAGAGGGGGTAGAGTATCCGGCTTCATTTCCAATCCGAGGTTCACAATTGGCTTGATACCTCAATGCATGGAGGACAAGAGATCTTCTAGCTCCCGCTCCCGATTTCAGTTGCACTCTTGCTAGCGAATGCATAGCTTGGCTTGAGGATGAGGTGCAAACCAGGCCTACTTTAGCATGTGAAGCTTCCACAAGCTCTGGGAGAGGACGCAGGACGACCTGACTGATCCATGCCCCAAGTTTATTGCTTTGATCTGTACTTTCAAGTTTTCCTTTGAATGTGATAAAAAATAACTTTGATGTGTATCGTGAGTTAGAGAACTCTATATTGAAATCAATGAAATTGAAGCTGTGGGCACTGAAAATTTTCCTTTTGGGTCCAAAAATGTTCTAAGTTGTAAAAAGATTAATTTGAACAAAATCAACTTTTATTAAAACTCTTCAAAACCATTTTCAATAAGGATCATAACTTGACACACATGGAATCTACCCTCGAGATGTACAACCCTGAATCCAGCAAATGGAAAGTTGCCCCTTGTTTGAATAGCACTGCATTGTACAGTAACTAGCTCTCATAGTGAAGACCACAATCGAACTCTTGGATGCAGAAAAGACAAAGATGACCAGAACAATCTCATGGACAAGACAGTTGAATTTGAAGTGTTTGGGGCTGGACTTCAGAATGAAGTTACCTACGTATCCTGAAGATGGGAATCAGGCCTTACGTAGTTCGGTTTGGGTTCACTCGGGTATTAACGCTCTCCTTTTGCGTTCTAACTTTTCCCAAGGCTGCCCTTTTTGGGTTTTCAACCTTGCGAGCTCAGTTTTTCTTATTTCAAATTTTTTGTGCTCTGGGTTTTCGGCCTAGCAAGCCACTCAAGGGTAGTATTTCTTTAACTTGTCCATGTTGATTGGTTGGGAGAATTCGAGGCCATCTAGGTCCATAAGAATTACAACTCCACCTGATCAGATTGACTTGATGATGTAAGGACCAGTCCAATTAGGTCTAAACTTGCCCCTAGGGTCATGGATGGGAGCTCGGTTATCTTTGAGCACCAGATCCCCTTCTTTCAAATTCCTAGACTTAACTTTCTTGTTGAAAGCCCTAGCGATTCTGCATTGATATCCTTGGACATGGTACAGTGTTTTTAGCCTTCTCTCGTCGAACAGCATTAGTTCCTCGAACCTGCTCCGCTGCCAATCCACTTCTACTATCTGGCACTCAGCCATAACTCGCAGCGACGGAACCTCAACTTCAATCGATAGAACAACTTTCATTCCATGAACCAGAGAATGCAGAGTTGCCTCAGTAGATGTCCGAATTGATGTTCTGTGGCCCCAGAGAGCAAATGACAATTTGTCTGGCTAGTCCTTGTAGGTTTCTACCATTTTCTATAGAATGTGCTTGATGTCCTTATTGGTGGCCTCAACAGCTCCGTTGGTTTACGGCCAATATGTGGATGACTTATGAAAAGCCACGTACTTTTCCAACAAGTCGATCACTTCTCTCTTGAAATGGGAACCATTGTTTGAAATGATCTCATTCGAGACCCCATAACGACGAATAATATTATTCCTGATGAACTTGGCTACATGTGATGCCTTCAGCACTGCATAGGATTGGGCCTCGACCCATTTTGTAAAATAGTCTATTGCCACCAAGATATACTCATGCCCATTCGACCCTTTTGGCATAACTGCCCCAATAACATCAATCCCCCAAACTAAAAAAGGCCATGGTGAAGTCATGTTGTACAGCTTCGACGGCGGGATATTCATGCGATTTGCATGGATTTGGCATTTGTGGGATCACCGAACAATACCAATACAATCCTCCTACATAGTTAACCAATAATAACCTTGCCTGAGAATCTTCTGGGCTAGCATTACTCCGCTCATGTGTGATCTGCACTCCCCCTTGTGGATGGCCTCCATTAGGCGCTTCGACTCTTCTGCATTAACACACAGTTTGTGCATTCCCAGATGGCCTTATTTGTATAACTTACCCCCATAGATGATAAACTGAGCGGCCATTTGCCGTATTGCCCTTTTATCTTTGGCATTTGCCCCCAGTGGATAAGTCTTATTTTTCTAAGAAGTTCCACATTTGTTTAAATGATGCGCCGAGCCTTGGTGCATGCAATACGAATCAATGGATGCAAGAATGCGATATGCTAATTGAAATATGATCCCTAATCTAACTATCGAAAGCGATTAAATAAAAGAGAGAAAGACGTAGGGTTGGAAAACATACACACACGCATGCACACACACACTTATTACAACATTACGCCCTCGCGAAGGAGGGTTTGAATGAATAACAGCTAAGCTAATCTAATTAAGCTAATTAGATTAATTATTACAAATCATTTGAATAACTAGAAAACTAATTACTAATTATTACAACACTTAACTACCTAGCAAACTAATCATGCAAGGCATTAAACTATGCTGCCACCGTTACGCCTCGGGAAGTGGGAGATGCACGTGCTTGGTTTTTGCCCCGAAAAGACCTCCGTTTTGCTCTTAAGAGGCTTTGTTTGTAGGGTTGGGCATACTTCAGAACCTTTCTGCTCCACTTTACCAAGTCATTGCCGAGGTTGACATTAGTGGCTTGTCGGCCATGGATGGTTGCTGCCAGCCATCTGCCGACCAAAACGGTGTACTGCCGGCCAAAAATGAGGCACTGCCAGCCATGAATAAGGCACTGTTAGGCACAGATGCATTGGATCACCATGCTGCAACAGAGCACAAACAGAGCAAAAAGGGGGGTTTTTCCAAGGATTGTCTGCACACCCTGTCTCTCTTTTTCATGGGAAAATCAAGGGAGGGACAAGATTTGGTTCACAAAACCACCAATCAAGCAATTTCATTGCATGATGGCTTATGAAACCAGTTATGCATGTTCAATCAATGCAAAAACAAGACTCAAAATGTCCATCACCCTATCATGCATGATCAAGGGCAATGAAGACCTAGGAAAATGGCACATTTCATCACTGTTGAGTATGAAATGTCCCATTTGCCTTGTGTTCAAATTAACGTCCGATTTGAAAACATGCAATGCAACACAAAGAATGCTTATCTTGCCTCTTTTACTTGTCAATTTTGTTTATTCATTTTAATTACCATACCATATATTAATCAATTTTCCATTGGTAAGTGTCCTCTAACAGAAGGAGGGTTCAACCGACAGTTACTTTGCGCATGAAAGAGGCATTATTGGTAATGAACCCCCTAAGGGATTAAACCATTAGGTGTAGCACCTCTATTTCACACTTAGGCAAACAAGTGGTTTGAAACCACTTTTAAAAAAAAACCAAAAAGTGAAGAAACGAGGGAGATTGCAGAGATTACAAGTGTTGAAGATGAGTACTAAAAGCACTAAAATATGCAATCAACTCAAACCAATGATTGTTAAAGTCTTAAAACATTAAGCTAGTGACGGAATTAACAGTACAACCATGCCATGCAAGACACAAATGAAACAAATAACCAAAAACAGTGGCAAAACAGCCTTAAATATAGTCTAAAACATGCTGGACTTAAGCCACAAAAAAGTTAAAACAATAAGCTAGTACATGGAGCTAACTAGGCATGCAAACAAAACACAAGGAGAGGAGGCTAACCCCTCCAATTTTGGAATTCAAGATGAGTTTTTTACTATTGAAAAACCTCTGAAATTCAATGGTTGAAAGGCCTAAAAAAGTTGATTTGAAAGTGGTGAATAAAGGAATAAAAGCTATATACACAGGGAAACAAGAAGTGTGAACCACCCCCTAACTAAAAAGGGGTTCAAACCACCATTTTGAAGCCACAAAAACAGAGCTTTTTACAGTTTAAAACCAGCCCAAAAACAATTGAAAAGGATGGCAAAACAAGTATACCAAACAAGTATAAACAAGGCAAGTGTTATACCTTTGAAGCAAAGCACAAATTGGCCAACAATCCAAGCCAAAACCACCTTCTAGAGCTCAAAGAAGGTCCCAAGTTACCTCAGCTCAAAGACTAGCAACTTTGGTTAAGGTAGTGTATGTAAAAGTGTAGAGAAAACAAGCACCTAGCACAAAATTGTAAGAGCGAGAGAGAGAGAATTTTTTGTCTTCAAATTTTCTAACCCCCACTCATGAGAGAGAGGGGTCCTATATATAGAAAATACAAAATCCCCTCACAAACATCCAGACATACATGTGCTGGAAGATGCATGAATCTGTGCAAACAGTTGGCACAAAATATCTGTAGGAAACACTGATGGCCGGCAAGGCTTCATTGATGCCCAACAGGGCACATCAATGGCCGACAGAGGAGAAGTGGTGGCCGGCAGCCTCCAAGGATGGCCGGCAGGCCATCTAAAACTTCATGCTGAAAAGACCTAGGTATGGTCCAAAGATGAGACAAAATGGATGCATGGTTTGGAAAACTCAAACCTGTGGCGTTCTGCCGTGGACTTCGAGCGCTTGGAAAGCAATCAGAATTTCCAACGGATGTACCTGCAAGAACATCCAAGTCTTAAAGGGCTATCAAAAAAAGGGTGTCTACAGTTGCCCCTCTTTGAAAGAACTCAGAGTCATGAAATGACGTGAGTAAATGTTAAAGCCTAGAGATGACCCATTTTGACAAGGCTGTAAGACTTGGACAGACAATCAAGACAACAATAAATAGTTGCGCCTATAGGCTGCCTACGTATCCCTTTGCAAGGAATCAAACCAGCGTAGTTCTGGGGCAAGACGCAAATGATGTGCATGATGCAAGAATATAACTTATGATCATGCAACGAGGCTGTGCTATGAAACATTTAAATGCAAATGCAATACAATGAAAATGCCACATTTAAACAGACCGAAATAGGACACAACAATCTCAATCATGAAAAAGAAGGAGTAAGCAAACACACCATGCGTGGCAATTACAAGCCAAACCACATTTCATGCAGAATGGATGTAATAAAATTATGCAAGCTTAACCACGCAACGCGCAGGAAAGACGAAGCACAACAAAATCATCGGGCTCACCTGAGATGTCAAACAAGATCCTAATGCGTCGCACGTGGAAGAAAGCGAGGATGGTGTGAACACCGAGACGCATCTGAATGTTTGTAACCAAAAACGAACAATCCCAACGTATCTCATACGCGAGGGGAAAATGTGGTGTAAACACCAGGATGCACTCGAATGCTTTTAACCAAAAGGAGTGGTGTAAACACCGGGATGCATCCGAATACTTTTAACCAAAAGGAGTGGTGTAAACATTGGGGACACACCTGAATGCTTTTAACCAAAACGAGTGGTGTAAACACCGGGACACACCCAAATGCTTTTAACCAAAAGAAGTGGTCCTAATGCGTCGTACGTGCAAGGAGAGGGAGTAAAAGGATGTAACTCGAAGGGCACGAATGATTTTACTTGGAACTCCTCTGAATGGACTGTACATACAATATTGTTTGTTTGTGCCGGCTCCGCTGGATGAACCGTACATACAATATCGTGCTTGTGTACAAAAGCGTGTTATGTAATGACATTGCATTTTCTATGCATGAAACAAAAATGAAAGCATATTCTATACAACAATAGAGAAAAGCAATAGAGAAGAGCACATTCTATGCAACAATGGAGAAGCGCATATTCTATGCATGACATCAACCGAGATATAATGGCATGTTCTATGCGAACCAAACAATTTGAGAGCATATTTTATGCATGATTGGCAATAGGAGCATATTCTACGCATGATTCAAAGACAAATGCATATATTCCATGCATGATTCAAGAACGAGTGTACTCAGCATGTTCTATGCGATAGTATAAGTGGAATGCACATTCTATGCAACAACAACAAAAGCATATTTGTCAAAACCAATTCAAGAACAACTTCTGATTCACCTCTCGGAAAAGTTGCTATATGTTAAAAAAGATACACCTTGCTTATGTATGATGAACATCGTGCACTATAATGCACGTTCCAAGCTTCCATAGAGGCATTTTGAACTCAATAATGAACAATCCCTTCAATGTTGAAATCCAAGGACACAAAACAAAACCAGGGACACAGAGGAGACCCTTGGACACCTGCCAGCCACCTGCCGACCACCGGTGTGCCTTGCCGGCCATTGATGGTGCCTTGTTGGCCATCGATGGCAGGCTGAGGGTAAAAAGTGGTTTTCGGTTTGGGCCTTTAAGTATGGGTCACCACACCTCATTTCCTCACTTCCCCTTGACCGAAAATGCTCTCTTTCCCTCTCTAGGTGCTTTCTCTCTCCAGATCTGAGTCTTTTACGTGTTTTCCAATGCCCCACACAAACTTTATTCGCTAAATCCTTCTATTTTTCTTCGCTTTGAACCGATTGGAATTTGATTTCGACAATTCTTTCCTCATTTCCACCATTCTAGGCTCATTTCCCTGGAGTTTCTCTCGAGTTCTGCGCACTTTTCCCGGCTTTGACTTTTCCCTTCATTTTCTCTTTCCGAGGGTTTGATGTTTTCCAAGTTCACCCATTTTTCTTCACTTTTCTTCACTTTTCACCCATTTCACACTTATTTTTAAATGGGAGACGATTTTCCCAATGATGGGGCTCCTCCTCAGCTTTCCCCAGTAGACTTCGAGGTAGACATCGAGGCCAAGCCAGAGCTGTTACCGTTGAGTATACAGCCTTTTGATCCAGCGAGGTATCATCCTCAGACACATATATTACCCATTACAGGAGGCATCAGATGTTTTACTGATTTTGCTAAGGACGCGCCAGAGGACCTTCTGTTGAGGGAGCCATAGTCTCATTTATCGACCATTGCCATTGCGGTACGAACTTTGTTTCTATGCATTTCTGCCTTTAATTGGTTGAATTTCTTACATTGCCTTCATCTGACTATATCTCATACGCTGCCTTGATCTGATTACATCTCATGCACTGCCACATGGTGAGTCTCGCGCCTTTAGGGGCTATGGTGCGACGACTGCTCGAGATTGGTATGGTGAGCTCCCTGCCGGAGTTTGTGACATCGTTGACGAGGTAGGCTTCGGCCTCTTCTACTCCAGCTTGACTCAGGTTACCACGAGCCGTCTACTTCTTGGAGCGCTTGTGGAGAGATGGTGGGACACCACCAACTCTCTCCACCTTTTCACCTCAAGGGAGATGACGATGACTCCTTACGACTTTTCCATGATCACTGACTTAGGCATAAGGGGTGATCCGATTCCTCTCGATCCTGATATAGGGGAGTGGAAGGTAGCATGGCTCGAGCTGCTTGGGGCTGTAGACGCACTCCGAGAACTCTTTGAGCTCTGTGCGTGAAGGCGTGAAATTCGTTTTGCTCTCTAGCTGCTACAAGTTCGGACTCGTGTCACGTTTCTGAATCTAATCTGACAATGTGCGGTGTGAGACCGATAAATCACCAAAGAGTCTAAATTCGGCAAATTGTTTTGGAAAATTGATTTTAAAAAAGAAATGCCAAACATGGACTGCTTTGCCAGATACAGAGTCACCACCTAAATGTTTTATTTTGAAAAATTTAGGAAACCCTAACTCGTGCCGAAGGCCACGTGTCCGTCATCACCAAAGTTGCCTCGACTTGGGAACTTGGGTACGAGAGGGGAATGTCATGCAATGAGCACCCCCTCTCGCCCGATTAAAGATCGGCCTTTACTAACATGATATTTTGTGTTTGAAAACACATGCGTTCTTATTCCGGTTATTAACCTAGAATTACTATGTGATGTGCATAGCAAACAAGTATAGAGTAGATCGCCTAAGTTGGAACAAAACATTGCATGTTCGTTTGTAAAAATAGTTTAAAGTTTGCTACTCGTAAGTAGGCTAAATTGGGAATTTGATGAATTGTTCCAATTCAAGTAATCCAACCTTCACCCACAGGCATTCAAGTTGTTAATCACTTAAGCAGTTAGCCTCATGGCAAGCATGCTAACATGGCAGCATTAACACACATGCAGTACGCTAAAGCATAAACACTCATAGTGTACTCCGAGCTAAAACAAAGAACTAGTTAGAAATCATGCATGATCCTAGTTCATGTTAAGATGGCTAATGCAATACATGCGAAAATGCAACTAAGATAGGCTCCGCTACCTGGAATGTCATGTGAAATGCAACTTGGTACATGTATTCAAATTGGAATTGAAATATAATGCAGTTAGTATGATGCGCCGAGCCCAGTGCATGTAAAATAGATGAATGATACACGCATGCATGCATAAGGTATGCTAAACAAAATATGCCCTAAGACTAACCATCGTAAGCGGTTAAGTAAAATGGAGAAAGAAATGGGGGTTAGAAGACATGCATCACACACACGCACGCTTATAACAAAAATACGACCTCTCGCAGGAGGGACCGAATAAGAAGCTAACTAGCTAATCTAAGCTAATTAAACTAATTATTACAAAACAAACTAATTAACTAATACTAGTTAACTAATTATTACAAAACAAATTGAAATAGCTAAACGCATAAACTATTAAAGTACAAAACGAATGCTTAATCTAGCTAAGAAAAGAAGCTAAATAAAGCAGTAAAAACAGGAGGTTCTCAGAGGGAGAAGACTGGATGCATGCTCGGTCGCCTTGTTCGGAAATCCATCACAATGCCCCAATTTGCCTTTGTTTGCAATTGTCCTTAGAACCTTGCACCAAGCTCCAGAAAAGCTGAAACTCCACCTTGGGAACCCGTGGGAGGGCTGCCGACCAGTTGCTGAGGTTGGAGACCACCTGCCGACCACTTTCTGTGCTAAAAACTAGACAAAGTGGTCGGCCAGCCACTTTATCTGGTCGGCCGACTAGTTTTGCTGCACTTCTTCCAGTTTGCTGCAACAGAGAGCAAGAAAGGGCATGGCAATGTATTTGCAAGATATGTGTGCATAACCACCCTCCCTATCATTTCATAAGCTCAAGGGAGTGTGGTTCTCGACCCTCGGGCCACCAATCGCGCATTTCAATGCGTGATAGTCGAGAAGTCAAATTGCACAATTCAATATAAAATGAATGCACAAGTAAACACATAAAGCCTAAAACTCTATCATGCTTGATCAAGAGCGTCGAGGACCGAGAATTGAGGCACATTTCATCAGTAAACGTCCCTCGTTTCTCGTGTTTGGACTAACACTTAATCCAAACAACAATGCAACAAGTAACATGTCAAACATGCAATGCAACTACATGGCATACACAATGCAATGTAATATGATCAACTTAACAAAGCTAATGACATGCGAACAATACTAATGCATGCATGCACAATGCAATGCTACAAGGGCAACTTGGAAATGTTAGGGTCATGCATACTCAATGCAAATAAACAACTTGGCGTACACAATGCAAATAACCACATGGCATGCACAATGCAATGTAGGATGACATACTCAATGCAATGAACAATAAGCATGTGAACAACATGTAAGTAAACATGCTAAATGGACTTAAACCAAAAGGGGTAGACCTCAGTCATGCCCAAATCAATGGCCATTGGTGATAAAATTAAGGCACATAAAGCACATACAAGCATGCACATGCAATGGCCCATCAAATAGGCCTAAGAGCACAACCCTCAAGAAGGCTCGAGGAGTGACAAATGCGGAAGTGTAACAACACTAAGTGCACTGAAACAAGGTATGAAATGGTGCCAAACCACTCAAACAACACAAGTATGGCATGCAAAGGTCCTAAAGCATGAAAGCTAATAAAGAGGACTACAAATGAGGCATGCAATACATGGAAAATATGCATGAACTAGGCATGGACAGAGCTCAAGTAGGTCTTAACAAAGACCAAAACATGTTGAGATGAGGGCCCAAAGGCCTAGGCATGCAAGCATACATGCTAAGCCACAAACAAGGCAACAATACACAACACTCAAAGGCATTTAAAGAGTGAATGAAGTGGGAACATGGCAATGCTATACACTCTGAAATAACATGATGAATGATGCCAAATCATGTATACAACACAAATGAAGCATGCTATGGTGCCTAAAGCTTGAAGCTAGCAAGAGCACTTACACTATAGCTATGCAAAACATGAAGCATATGGCAAAGGTAACCCCAAATAGTCCTAGAACATGTTAAAATAAGTCTAAAACATGCATGGAAAGAAGCCAAAATATGCTAGCATGGAGGGCATAAGGCATGATGCATACAAGGCAAATAAGGTGGATTACACTACACCTATTAAGACCATGCATGGGATGACTTAAGCAACAAAAATCAAAGTTATATCATGTCATAATAACCCCCAAAACATATTGAAATGATAGCTCGCAAGCTTAGGCATGAAGGCATACACAATGACCCATGTTAAGGCATAAAGGGCAAACCCTCCAACGCATTGAATAGGTGAAAGATGCAAGTGTATGGCCATGAAACATGGACTGAAATCATATTATAAATGATGCCAAATCATTCAAATAAGCCAAGCAATGCATGCTAGTGGACTTGATACACAAAGCTAACAAGCTAGAATGCACTATAGCTACACAACGCAGGGCATGCATGACCAAGACAACACAAATCAGAGCTAGAGCATGCTAAAACATGGACAAAAGCTTCTAGAAATTAAGCCAAAAGTATGCTAGAAGGACATGTTAAAGCATGAGACACATTAGGCTACTTCATGGGAATGCACTACAAGTGCATGGAGCATGCACTACAAGTGCATGGAGCATGCAAAGGCCAACCAAACCAAACCTAAACAGAGGTATGACATGGCAAAACATCACCAAAAACATGCTGAAATGGAGTCAACATAAGCTAGAAAGACATGCTACTTCATGAAGCATACAAGACTAGTTTATGTGATTTACATTACAAGTGTATAAGGCATGCATGGAGTGACAAAACCAAATAAAAACAGTGGCATGCCATGCTAAAGCCCAAATACAAGCTAAGATATGGCCAACATAAGCTTAACAAACATGCTCACACATGAGGCATATGAAACAAGTATACAAAATACAAGGAGAGGGGATGACTCTCTGCTATTTAGGACCCCAAAACCACCTTTCCACCACTAAAAATCCTCTGGATTTCAGTGGTAGAAAGGTCATGCAAAGGCTAGAACAAGAGCCAAAAGGAATGGCTCAAAACAAGGCCTAACAAGGCCTAAGAGGGGGTAGATCACCCCCAATGAAAAAGTGACCTCAAACAAACTTTTTAAGCATGCAAAAAAAAAAACTTTTTCCAGTTAACAGTTAAGCTTAAAATAGTACGCAAATAAGGCTAAAAGCTTAAGCAAAAATTGGGGATTTAAGGGTTAAAAACTCACCCTTGATGACCCTCTTCAAGGCTGCAACTCTAGCAAGTTTTTCAAGCTCAAACCAACCTAAGAACACCGAAACCAGCTCTTAAGCACCTCAGCAACAAAAGGATGGTGTTTGAGTGTGTGTTTGTGTGTTAAAGTAAGACAAAATGACACTTTAAGGCACAAAAATGAAGAAGAAGAGCAATATAGAGACAAAGCTATATGTATAACTCTCAAGCAATTTTTCTAAACCTAGAGGAGGGAGGAGTTGGTTCTCTCTTATAGAGAACAAAAGTGTAAGCTTCTTGAGGAAGCTAAGGCTCAAAGCCATCCCTTCATACACGTGTATGGAGGATGGTTCTGGTGCCTTCCAGCTGTGCCAACTGGAAGAAAATATCTCCAAAAAGGTGATAAAAGTGGCTGACCAGTTGAAGTGGTCGGCCAGCTACTTTTTCTGGTTTTTCTAGACAAAAAGTGGTCTCTCGAAAATAAAAGTGGTCGGCCAATGGTTGGCAAGGCCCAAAGTGGTCGACTAGGTATCCAAATTGAAGCCCCAGAAGTTAGCTTTCCAATGGCACCAGCCTTGCATCAAAATTCCAACTATGCAAAAAGTTATGCCTATTTTGGTGAAGCCGCGCAGTTTCGATCCTACCTGGATTGATGTCGAACTTCTCCCAAACTAGTTTTCTTCTCTCCTTTCTCATTTTCTTCAACTCCAAACCCTTAATCAAGGTGTTTTTCAGATTTTTCAGATATTTAATCTCTTTTTCATTCATTTCCACTTTGTCCTTGCTCGATTTACCGAAAAGCGCAACATTTAACGAAATGTGAGCCTCGGAGCATCGTAGGAACTTTGTTTCAAAAATGTTTTGAAAGAGAGGGTTTTAAGGTCTAAAAACCATTCAAAATAGCTTTGGTCCAAAATGAGGTGTAAGGTTGGGATTTGACTCTCCTCTCGCTGAAGAAACCAAACCTTTACACTGCACAACTTTCAACGCCAAGCAAACCATCAGTAACGCCTAAGTCTTAAGGGCGGTCAAAAATGGGGTGTCTACAGGGGCACATCCACTGACATACTAGACAGGTATGGTGCGATACATCTAGTCCAAGGAGCAGTTCAAGGTGACCGAGCTCGTGATGATAAAGGAGATAGAGCAGTATGCTAGGGGCTTCCTTATGTTCGTCTTCGATACCACCTTGTTTTCAAACAGGTGGAACACCGTGGGCCTATATTTGCTAAGTGCCTTGGTGACTCTTTCCCGAGTTCAGTTTTACAATTGGGGCGGAACTGACCTCACCACATTGTATGGATATATGAGCTCTTTTTCCCGTTTGAGAGGGAACTTGGTTGGCGGCTACTGGCGAGCTTGGGAGGTACACATCTTAGTTCACTCTTCACACTTCACATTTTCTGCTCAGCATTTCTTGCTTTACATTAGTTTAACACATGTGTTTTCTGCTTTGTACTTTTTGTATCTGTTTATACTGTAAGCTTTCTGCTTTGCACGTTCTATATTTGTTCATACGCTGTATACTGATCACATATCATTGCACTTTCTCCACAGCTATGGGTATATGCATACTTCCCGACTCTTGCCCCAGAGCTTGTGGATGAGGTTTCATTGACGATCCCCTTTTCTTGGGTATACGACGACCAGCATTACTGTATGACTCATGAACCCCTCACATTTTTTTGCCAGTACTTCGACATGGTAACAACGCACGAGGTAACTCGAAACAAAGTCATTTTTTTCTTTGCAGTTGTGTTGATTCATACATTAGCAATTGATAGCTACTAATAACCTGTTCACTTTCCACTTCAGATCGCATGGCAGCCTTGGGCCTAGATACTGACAGGGCTTCAAGCCCAGTACCATGCGACTTAGGGCATTTCCTGCTATCATAGCCTTCTTGATGGCCCGATTTGCCAAGCTTGGTTCCTAGTCGAGCGCTTTGTACGCCAGACTATGGACCTACCTGCTCCGTTCATACCGATGGCACCACCAGTATCCATGAGAGTGACGAACAAGCTATCTGACGACGAGGTGATCCAGTTCATGGTAGGCTTGGAGGTAGAGTATTTCCATGTAGAGGGCAACTACGCAACCTTTATCTAGACACACTTGATGCTGCCTCTGATCGATGTTCGTGAGGGTGAGGGAGTGAGATCTCCAGCTGTGAGAGTGAAATGCAGAGTGACTCGAGTGAGCAGAGCCCGTGGCAGAGGGGGTTCCCAGGTGAGATAGGGGACAGGATGGCCAGAGCTGCCTACTGCATTCACATGTTGGCGGTATACTGGAGAGGCCTACCCGATCCCGATTTAGCCCGCAACAGCTGGGCATAGATACACTAGAGGCCATGATGCACCTCCGGTATGTACCACATTTTTAGTTTTCCCATCTTTTTCTGATATTTGTTTGTTCTGGACATTAATCATCCCTAATGCATTTGCAGGCACCCCCAGGATACACAGGATCTGCTTGAGCTACTAGCCTCATTCGAGGGCATGATATTGAGGAGGAAGGCATTTCTTGGCTTCCACGACGTTCAGGTAATTTCTTTAGTTTTCTTGCATTCCAGTCATCAAATTTCCACTGACACACTGAAACTGACATGAGAACTTCCCCACACTGCATTGATACACTGCACTTCCATACTGCATTCACACACTGTACCTGACTTCAGTATATACTCATTCTGCCCCATACTTGCATCCGATACACATACTGTGGTTGACATAAGACAATTGCCTTTTCAGGTCCCACCTATACCGGGTGCGCCAGCAAGAGCAGCACCAGGACTAGAAGTGCCTCCTCTGGCATTAGGGAGAGAGAGATAGGCTCCAGCGCGTAGCCGAGGCTGAGCTAGGGGCACCCAAGCTAAGAGTGGCCTTCAGAGCCTATTCTGAGCGATGATGACGCTGAGACCAGCGAGGCTGAGGAGGCAGCGAGTCAACATTTAGAGTCGTCTGAGAGTAGAGATGATGACGATGGCTCGGGTTCTGAGAGTGAGGATGCTGATGCTGATGCTGAAGGGGGCTCAGAGGCAGGGAGTGGAGACGGCTCCGGTTTAGACTCTGATCTAGATTCAGATAGTGGCGCCAATGGAGATAGTACTACATAGTCCGCTTCGCCGAGGAAGAGGACGAAGAGGGCCTCTAGATCTTGAGATAGATGGCGCTGATTTTTGTATTTTTGCTCAGTTTCTTTTGGTTTATAGTGTTAGCACATTGTACAACCTCAGATGAGTTTTATTCTCTTTAAAAACTTGTACTGCACCATTTGTGAAAACAACCATGATCAGAAAGAAAATCAAGTTTATTTTTGAAAAAGTGTTGTATTTTGCATCATGAGCACCGCATCGCATGGAAAATGAAATTGAATTTGATATTGAAAACCAAATACTTGTATTGTCACAACAGTCTGAATCAGGTAATGAACCGACCAACAACTGACATGCAAACAAAGCACTATACAACCCGATAAGCAAAACAACTCGATAAACAACAAATACAACTCGATGAACTACAAAACAATAACTCGGTAGACAAAAACAACACAAGTACAACTCGATAAGCAAAACAAGTAGATCTCAACAACTGTGATAAAGCCTAAAAAGAATCAAAACAGGACTCTAAGACACACAAAACACATGCTTTCATCACTTTCCAGCACAAAGAAGGACAGCGTGCTTGGGAAGAAGACTGTTGGCCATAAGGGGTGAATGCTGGCCACCTGCCGGTCATGAGAAGTGGCCTGCCGGCCATCAATGATGCCTTGCTGGCCATCAATGTGCAGGACCCCCACATTGTTGACACCTAGCTTCCACTCACCGCCTTATCTTCTACAAAAGGCTGAGCTTCATGATTTCTTCATTCGAACTGCAAATTTTTCACAAATGGAGCCATTTTTCGCTGGAAAAATATCGAATTGGATTGCAACTTTGAATGGCTCGCAAAAGCTAAATTTCAGAGGTTTCGACACAAATGCACTTTTCCCGCTGAGTCCTTCTCTACTCTATTTTCCGTTCCTTCATGCCACATCTAGATGTTAGAACCCAATCACAAACATCTTTAGCTTCGGGGGACAAGAAATATGCCCGGCAATCGAAGAATTTCAAGTGCTAATGGAATCCTGGCGCAATGAGGAAATCTTGCCTCTACCCTATTTTGGTCACATCCAAGCTTTGGGAAGGATGTGTGGACTCACTTTGCATGAGGCTCGATCTTTGGTTCTCAATGGAGAGCTGGGCATCCCTAGTTTGATTCATCAATTTTCTGACGCCGGTGATTGAGGCAATCTTTGGTGGGGTTTTCGACAACACGCACTTTGTTTGTGCATGTTAGCGCATTTCCTCCTTGTTTCAGTGGGTCTAGCATCTGGCTAGTTGAAGTGGCACAAGGCTTGAAAGAGGACAAAAGCTGTATAGGCTTGATACTAGCCGAGACTTTGATGGGTCGAGACGCCTTTCATCAGCGAGAGACAACCAAATTTGTGGGAAGTCCACTACTTCTTCAGGTAATGTTTTCTACCCTTTCTAATATGTGTTTCTCACATCACTCGACACTCATGCTCTAGTTTTCTCTTAAAGTCCTTTTCTCACTTTTTCTCTTAGTGCACATCTCTCTATTCTTTAATCTCTCTTTTCTTTCATCCCTCCCCGGATATGGCTTATGGACAAGTTGAAGGCAGTGGATTCTTGCCCTGCATATTCAACATGGGGCTATTTCTTTTGTCAACAGCTAGTGGATTTCTCAAACGAGGGATGGTGGTGCCATTGGATGGGTAATAGGTCTGCTGTTGACGTTGCTTGGCGTTGCCCCTGGTTTGATCTGCCCGAGATGAGCTACAACATGGGCCAGCAGCCTGGCATTGAGCTAATTGGCCTGACTTGTTGTGTATTCTACTTTCTGTTTTGGTTCAGGTGCCAATTTGGACATGATCAGACTTGCCCAGAGGAGGGGATAGAGTACCCGACTTCATTCCCAATCTGAGGTTCGCAATTGGCTTGATATCCCACTACATGGAGGATAAGAGAGCTTCTGGCTCCTGCCCCTAGTTTCAACTGCGCCCTTTCTGGTGAGTTCCTAACTTGGCTTAAAGATGAGGCACAAACCAGGCCCTCTTTAACATCAGAAGCTTCCACAAGCACACGTGGGGGACGCAGGAACACCTGACTCATCTATGCCCCAAGTTTACTGCTTTGATCTTACTTTTCAAGTTTTCTTTTTGGAATGTAATAAAAGCAACTTTTATTTGCATCGAGAGTTAGAGAACTTTTTATTGAAATCAATGAAATTGAAGTTGTGGGCACTAAAATTTTCCTTCTGGTCCAAAAATGGTCTAAGTTGTAAAAAGATTAATTTGAACAAAATCAACTTTTATCAAAACTTTTCAAAACCATTTTTGACAAGGATCACAACTTGACACACATGGAATCTATCCTCAAGATGTACAAACCCCGAATCTAGAAATGGAAAACTACTCCTTGACCGAATAGTACTACTCAACACTGTAGCTAGCTTTTCTCTCAGAGTAAGGATCACAACCGAACTTTCAAATAACGAACAGACAAGGATGCCTTGATCAAACACATGAACACAATTGATTTGGAGGTGTTTACGGCCGAATTTTGAGATGAAATTGCCTATGTATCCCGAAGGTGGGAATAAGGCCTTACGTAGTTCAGTTTGGGTTCGCTCGGGGATTAACGCTCTCCTTTTATGTTCTAAATTTTGCCAAGGCTGCCCTTTCTGGGTTTTTAACCATGTGAGCTCAGTTTTTCTTTATTTCTAATTTTCTGTGCTCTAACTTTTGCCTAGGTCACCCTTCTGGGTTTTTGGCTTAACGAGCCTCTCAGGGGTAATATTTCTTCAACTTGTCCATGTTGATCGGTTGGGAAAATTCTAGGCCATCCAGGTCCATAAGAATAACAGCTCCACTTGACCAGATAGTTTTGATAATGTAAGGACCAGTTCAATTGGTCTGAACTTGCCTCTAGGGTCATGGATGGGAGCTCGTTTGTCTTTTAGCACCAAATCCCTTTCCATAAGATTTTGAGACTTAACTTTCTTATTAAAAGCCATGGCAATCCTATGTTGATAGCCTTGAACATGGTACAGTACTTTCGGCCTTCTCTCATCAAACAACATCAATTCTTTGAACCTGCTCTACTGCCAATCTGCCTCTGCTATCTGACACTCAGCCATAACCCGCAGGGATGGAACCTCTATTTCAATCGGTAGAACTTCCATCCCATAAACAAGAGAGTACATAGTCGCCCCAGTAGATCTCCGAATTGAAGTCTTATAGCCCTAGAGAGCAAATGGCAATTTGTCTGGCCAGTCCCTGTAGGTCTCAACCATTTTCTACAAAATATGCTTGATGTTCTTGTTTGTGGCCTTAAAAACTCTGTTGGTTTGCGGCCGATATGTAGATGACTTATGAAAAGCCACATTGTATTTCTCCAACAAGTTGATCACTTCTTTCTTGAAATGGGAGCCGTTGTCTGAAATGATCTCATTCGGAACTCCATAACGACAAATGATATTGTTTCAGAAGAACTTAGCTACGTGCACTACTTTTAACACTGCATAAGACTGAGCTTCCACCCACTTCGTGAAATAATCAATTGCCACCAGAATATACTCATTTCGGTGTAACTGTCCCCAGATTGAGAAAGGCCATGGCGAAGTCATGTTGTACAGCTTCGACGGTGGGGCATTCATGCAGTTTGCATGGATTTGGCATTTGTGGCATCGCCGAACAAAATCGATACAGTCCTCCTCCATAGTAGACCAGTAATAACCTTGCCTGAGAATCTTCTGGGCTAACATTACTTCACTCATGTGTGCTCTGCACTCTCCCCTATGGATGGCGTCCATTAGGTGCTTCGATTCCTCTGGGTCCATACATAGCTTGTGCATTCCCAGATGACCCCTCTTAGACAACTTACCCCCGCAGATGATAAATTGATCGGCCATCCGTCGTATTGCCCTTTTATCTTTGGCATTTGCCCCTGGTGGATAAACCTCATTTTCCAAGAAGTTCCAGATATCATAATACCTGGGGTTTCGATCGTGCACTTCATCTATTGCGGCGATAGCCTTGTAGGCCGGCGTATATCTTTGTTCAATAATGATTAGACGCATTCAAACTCAAAATGGGATGTCTATTATAAAAGATAGAGTTAATAAGGCGTCAGCAAACCTGTTGTTCTCTCTTAGTAGATATGTGAAGGCCAGTTTCTCAAACCTAGGAATCAGAACATCCAGGGTCTGGTGATAGATTTTCATGTTTTCTTCTTTGACCTTCCAGTCTCATTTTGCTTAAGACACAACCAGGTTCAAGTCACCAATGACGTCTAACCTTTTTGCCCCTAGTTCTAGGGTAGCTTCCAAACCAGCGATACATGCCTCGTATTCTGCTTCATTGTAAAATACTTTGAACCGGAGTTTGAAGGCTAAAGGTATATGGGAATTTTCGGGTGCTATCAGTAACACCCCTATCCCATAACCATACAGGTTAGATGCTCCATCAAAGTACATTGTCAAAATCTCTTCCTCGACTTGCAGAATAGCTTCATCTGGGTACATGTATTCTACTGCTTCATCCCCTTCCACTGGGTGATCTGCCAAGAACTCTGCTACCACTCTCCCCTTAACAAACTTG
This sequence comes from Camellia lanceoleosa, assembly GCA_025200525.1. Lineage (NCBI taxonomy): Eukaryota > Viridiplantae > Streptophyta > Magnoliopsida > Ericales > Theaceae > Camellia > Camellia lanceoleosa. Next base: position 83,407,301 of record CM045772.1, on the reverse strand, counting down.
CAAGTAACATACTTCAAATCAAATTCAGAGAGGAAAAGTAACCAACAAGCTATCCTACCCGTAAGTGCTGGTTTCTCGAAAAGATATTTGATGGGATCTAATCTCGAAACTAGAATTACGAAGTGAGCTAACAGGTAGTGCCTCAACTTCTTGGTAGCCCAAACCAAGGCTAAGCAAGCTTTCTCAAGCGAAGTGTAACGGCTCTCATAGTCCAACATTTTCTTACTCATGTAATAGATGGCTTTGTCCACTCTATCTTCAGATTCCTAAGCAAGCATGCATCCCATTGTTCTGTCCATTACATATAGATACAGAATCAAGGGTTTCCCCAGCTCTGGCAGTGACAACATAGGCTGGTTTTGTAGGTACTGCTTGATTTATTCAAAAGCAAACTGACATCGATAATCCCATTGGAATTTCTTTCCTTTCTTTAGGAGACCAAATAGTGGTTGAAAGTTAAGGTTAATTTAGAAATAAACCATCTTATGAATTGGACTTTACCCAGAAAGCCTCGCACCTCCTTTTTAGTCCTTGGTGGTGTCATTTCTAAGATGGCTTTGATTTTGGAAGGATCAACCTCGATGCCCCTCTGTGTGATCAAGAAACCCAGTATTTTCCCTGCTGTTACGCCGAAAGTACATTTTTGCAGATTCAACCTCAGCCGATATTCTCTGATCCGTTAAAAGAATTTCTTCAAGGCAGTGTAATGGCCCTCTCTTTCCTTGGACTTGAAAATCATGTCGTCCACGTACATCTCGACCTCTTTATGGATCATATCATGTAGAATTATGGTTGTAGCCTGTTGATAAGTAGCCATAGCATTCTTTAGCCCAAATGGAATCACCTTGTAGCAATAGGTTCCCCACGACATAGTGAAGGCGATTTTCTCTCTGTCTTCGGGTGCCATCAGAATATGCTTATACTCAAAAAATTCATCCATAAAGGAGAGCAATGCATGGCCTGCGGTGAAGTCCACTAATTCATCAATGTGCGACAAGGAAAAGTCGTCCTTCGGACTGGCTCTGTTCAGATCTCTGAAATCCACACATACCCGAATTCTGCCATCTTTCTTTGGCACTGGAACAATGTTGGCCAACCAAGTTGGCCAACCAAGTTGGATACTCAGATACTAGCAAGAACCTTGCGTCTATCTGCTTGGTGACCTCCTCCTTAATCTTCAAAGCCCAATTCGGGCGTATTCTCCGTAGCTTCTGCTTGATAGGTTGAGCCTCGGGATTAAGAGGGATCCGATGCTGTACAATCTCAGGATTGATTCCAGGCATGTCTTCATAGGACCACGCGAAAACATCTTTGAAATCTTTTAATAAAGTGACTCAGCGCTCGCGCTCATCTGAAGACCACTTGGACCCAATCTAGACCAAACGCGGATCTTTCTCAGTACCCACATTAATTGAAATGGTTTCATCAACAAGGGGTTTTACAAACCTCTCATCCTCTTGATCAATCAACTGTTTCAAAACTAGAGGAACTCTTTCCTTGTCGTTTTCACTAAAATTTTGAAAATCATTATCAATGCAATATACAAGTGGCACAGAGAAGTACTCAGAAACTGCAGTGGTATTCACATTCAAAAGGTCCAGCTTATCCAATTCCTCAGTTACAACCGACTTAAAAAAAAAAAAGAAGGAAAAAGGCGACCTGGACAAAACCTCGGCATCTGGGTTTTTAACCCCAAGAATACCAGACCTAGACTCGGAAGAACCAGAATCTGATTCCGACTTCACAGACTTTGTGGAATCAGATTCTGGTTCATTACCTGACTCAGAACTACTGCACAGGAAGCCCTCCTACAGTTGCCAAGTGAGGGATCGTGCGTTAGATGTATCTAAGAGACCACTGGAAGGGTTCACACCTGGCTGGTCTTCAATCATGGAAACGGTTAGGTCATCCCCCAAGCTCTCTGAGTTGATCTGAGGATCCAAAAGGAGACATGCTAGTGCTGCCCCTACCTTAAGTTCACTGCTGTTGGAATCACTTTGTACGCTCTTTGAAGCCTTAGTAGTTAGTTCAGTCTGTTCCTCCGTGTCACTCTCTTGCAGCTGCAAGTCAAAGAAAATCTCAAAGCCGGGAACCCGCTGCTTCTTAGAGTTGAACTAGGGCTCAGGGAAACCACATAATGGGAAGTCTTCTCCCTCCCGAACAAAATAGCCATTCAGGGTTCCCCGAATTTGTCAGTGCACAAGCTCGTAGTACTTCCCGTTTTACTTTGCTCTGGCTCTTTTGGCGATTTCTTTCCCTTTCCTTACCCGATCCTCTTTGGTGGGCATATAGCCAAGACTAAAGGCATGAGAGCTATGTGGTACGTCGGCCAATGCAGCGACAACTTTTCGGCCACTTCTGCCTAATCTCATTCCAGGCATGTACTGCAACTTATTCGTGAGATATACAGATTAGGCACTAACATATAGGCTCTCATCAACAACCAAGATGTTCTGTATTACCCGGGCCACTACTCGGGCCTTAGCCAAGGTAGACCCCGAAAGGAAGACATCCTCTTTGCCATGCATAATCTCCAACACAGGTGTAGTGACCTCTAGCAGAGGATGTATAGATGAATTCCCGAAGACTATGGCCACCCCTTTTCCATGGGGGTACTTCAGTATTTGGTGGAGAGTAGAAGAGACATCTCTTACTTGATGCAGCTAGGGTCGCCCAAGTAGTAGGTTGAAAGTGGCTAGCACATCTAATACATGAAATTCAATGTCCTATTGAGTTGGCCTAACCTGCGTTCTGATCTGACTGTTCCCATCACCTCTCTGCTTGTATCGTCGTAAGCCCGGATCACTTGGGCTACAGGCATGAAATCGGCTAGTTTTAGACCAATAGCACAAGCCTTGTGGCAAGGACAGACGTTGATTGCCAACCCAGTGTCGACCAATACCACTGGTACCCACTTTTCCTAGCACTCTACGGATATGTATAGAGGCTTGTTGTGTGCAGAGCCTTTCAGCGGCAGTTCCTTGTCGGAAAGGTCAAAGTTGGCACAGCGCCTCCTGGGAAGACTAATCCCACCAGTTGCTCCAGGGTAGTCCCAATGGATAACTTGGCTTTATCCATTGCCGACAATAGAGCTTGTCTGCGCACTCGCGAAGCCATAAGCAAACCCAAGATAAATATGTCAGCTTGAATCTTCTTCAACTGTTTCAGTACAGCCTCCCCCTCTAACTGCTTTTCGTTCTGTTTCTCAGCTTCTTTATCCTTCCCAGATGCCTCGGGTTGGTCCAAATGTGGTGGTTTGAAATATCGGCCACTTCGTGTCATGTGGTCGACTTCTTCCACATACTAGGTGTTGTCAGGAATACCTTTACCCCTATCTTCATCAGTGTGGGCAAGATGCAGATCATCATCTTCCCACTACATACCTCCGGCAACCGACAAGCAATTGTCCGGCTCCATTCGGGTCATCTTCTCATCATAGATTTCCTCTGTAGGGTCTTGGGCCTTTCCAGCCTTCTGTTTATTTTGATCTGCTTCTTGTTCAAGGCACCTCAGTGCGGCTTCTTGCTCTGCAGGTATAGTACTAACTATGCCTAGTTCTTGAGCCACTTGTTCGCACCGGTGTTTTCCGGCAGTTTACCCTTTCTATCGGCCATTCTGACCATTGCAGCGGTTCTCGCTTTCTGTTGTTCCAGTTTCAGTTTAGATTCCTTATCTACATCGGGTTCATCACTTAGCCACCTAGAATTATCTGTTGACCCATTTAGATGAAACCAATTAATATGCACGTCCCGTTGATCATGTTCATCAAAGAACTGCAAATTGTCTATATTTTCCTCCAAGTCGGCTAGATCATCTAATCCCTGACTTGGTCCATCTTCTCGGACTACATTGACGTCCATTCCAGTCGACAATACTACCTCCAGCTCTACTTGATTGATTGGCATAATAAAACAACATGGTTTGTATACCTCATCAGATAAGTCCTCAGAGCCCTCGGGCAACAGACTGACATTCTCTACCAAGGCTGACCTCTCTTCATCTTCCACTGTCACCACCACAGGTTCAATTTCGATTGTTGACGTGTTCATCATGCACAAGTCTGTGCTCTCAGGGATGAACAATGCCAGTTTAGGTAGGTGGGAAGGAGTGATGTATATACTGGGGTCATAAGGGACAAACAGTGTATGGATGAGGTTTATTGCCGGGGTGGAGGGGCTTGATTATGTGGTGGGAGAGTATTTGTAGTGACATTGGGTTTTTCAGGAGGTGCTATCACCTTATTGTCAATGAGATCTTGAATCTCACAGCACAGTCTATAGCACTGATCAGTGTCATGACCATGCTATTGATGAAAGGCACAGTATTTGGCCGGGTTGGGTTTAGGTGGGAGAGGATCGGGCAGTGGGCTTTGTTCTAACGGCTTAGGATGCCCTTTTTCTGATTAGGACCCTTAGGGCTACGGATAAGGACATATAGAGCAGGGTGAAAACCCTCTAGCCTCGGGCCTGATGGCTTGAGGTTTGTGAAGTTGTCTTGGATGTACTGGCAAAGGGATTGGCAGTCTTGGGTGTGGTAGTGACCATGCTCACATCCGAAGGTTGTACAGAGGTGCCCACAAACATGGCTGCATTAGAGCTACGTGTAAAGGGTATTTTGGGCTGTTCCTTCTCATGGTCTATCAGCCCCTGTTTCATCGCATCCTCAATTTGGACCCCTATTTCGTGGAACCTAGCAAAACTTGACAAGGGCAAGACTATCATTTTCTGTAATAATCTTCCTCACAAATTACAGACCACCATTCTGATCTGGTCCTTTTCAGAAGGCCGGATAGCCATCATAGAGGCCTTGGCCCTTCACCTAGTCACAAAATCTAAGAAGCCCTCCTTTGGCTGCTAGCGAGTTGCTTTGAGATCACGAGTAGTGACCTTGATCTGAGTATTGTTGGAGTACCATGCTATGAAGGCCTTAGTCATTTTCTCCAAATTTCTTTCACAGAGTCCTCAAGTTTGGCATACCAGATGGCTGCTATACCCGACAAGGTTCGGCCAAAAGCTTCTGCGGTCTAGTGAGACCCATTGGTCGTAGGATATCTGAAAATAACCAGAGATGGACCATGGGATCCCCAGAGTCGTCAAATCGGTGTATGTGTGGCATCTTGAATCTGTTTGGCAAAGTGACTACCGAGTCAGTATAGCCATTCTCAATATCAGGGATTGAATTCACGCCCTGCATCCATTTGAAGAGTTTTTCTAGTTTGCTAACCTTCAATACAGTAGGGTCAACCTCGAATTCAAACGACGCCTTCGTCGAGTAAACCGATGCCTTGGAGGTTTGAAGTGGGATCGGATTTGCCTGAATGGTCGTCTTTTCCTGGACATTAATTGTGACTCCGGGTGCCAGAATTCCCGCCGGGGGTGCATGGGATGTAGAGGCTACTGCCGGTTGGGGTTGCTATTGCTGAAGTCTATCTATCACTTTTGCTTGGTAGGCTACAACCTCAGCTTGGCTGGCTGTGACCTCAGCTTGTCGGGGCAACATCTAGCTGCATGGTGTCAATAGTCTGTTGGAGTTGACGAAACATATATTCCATGCTGACTGAGGAATGTTGAGCTATCAGAACTGGTGAATACTCTCTTTCTGGAGTAAAAGTCGAGGACTGGGCCTGAAAAGGCGACTTTTGGATTGGTGAGTTATGCCTGACCCTCCTCCGTCTGGTAACCAGTGGGAGTGAAGCAAACCCTGGCTATCCTCTGACAAGATCCCCGGATTGGTAGAGTCGCCTTACTTGGGTGCAGAGTGCTTGGGGGGTAACAGAATCATCTAAAGCAATGATGAAAGACTACCTTGCAAAAAGAAAATAAAGTAAAAAGAAACAAAAATTAGAAACCGCACAGGACCTCGGCTCAAACAGAAACGACACGCAGTTGAAATCATAAGTTTGAGAACTGTTCTCAACATTGATTTCTATCTCAAAACTGATACCTAGACTTGCAACTGATACATACATTCCTGCAGAGTTTCACTCTAAAAGCACATATCAAGCAAGTGAGAGTCAAAACACCCCTATGATGGGGTAGGGTTATCCTGTCCTAATTTCGTCAGGAGCTAGGGATTCACTACGCAAAACAAGCAGTTTCATACAATTCCTGCATTTGGGTGAGCAACCTGTCCTAGTTTGGAACAGTCTCTATGGCTTTTGATATGTAACTAGGTCGATTGGTCAAAAAAGGGTACCTTAGCATGACTACCTAATATACCTCTCACATCTGACACTGAGAAGTGAATGAATGATCAAACAGTACAGCGGTAATCCAGATCCAAGGGTTGTGTTCCCATCATGGCAGACCCCGCAACCAGAGAGCCTTTTGGCAAGCTTTTCCAAGCAAGCCTCCAGCAAACCGCTCAGGAATAGCAGATGGCAAATACTGTGACTTAGGCGCACCGATGCAAACACAAATGCAAAGAAACACAAAAGTACAGATAAAACAACATATCATGAGTTTGAGTCAAGTTCTCTAAGTCCCCAGTGGAGTCACCAGAAACTGTGGGCTTACCTTTTTCCGCACCCCCCATTTCGAAAAGTTTTAAAAGAAAGGCCTCAGAGTTCGGACTCCCGCGGTTCTGAATCTAGTCTCACAAGTGCAATGTGAAATTGATAAACACCAAAGAGTCTAAATCCGGCAAGTCTTTTTGGAAAATCGATTTTAAATCAAATAATGCTAGAATTAGACTGCTTTGCCAGATACAGAGTCGCCACCTAAATATTTTTTATTTTGTGGAAATTTAGGAAAGTCATCACTAAAGTTGCCTCGGCTCGGGAACTTGGGTACGAAGGGGAAGGTCAGGAATTGAGCACCCCCACTTGCCCGATCAAAGATCAGCCCCCACTAATCATGATATCATATTTTATAAACATTATGCGTTCTTATTTCGGTTATTAAACTAGCTTTACTATGTGATGCACACAAGCAAGTATAGACTAGTTTGCTCAAATTGGAACAATTCAGCTCATGTTTATTTGCAAAAATGGTTTAAAGTTGCCACCTCAAGTGGGCTTAAAGATTTGTGGATTTGCCACCAAACACAGTGGGCTTAAAACACAATTTGCCTCTCAACAAAGTGGGCTTAAAATCCACATTTGTTGAATCGTTCCAATTCAAACAACAAGCCTTCATCCATATGCATTCATTCAGTTTAGCATTTAAGCACATGGCCTCATGGCAACATTCACACTTATCAAATTTGCTAAAGCGTAAAAACTTACCAAGTACTCCAAGCCACAATAGAAATTAGTTAGAAAGATGTATGATCCAAACTATGTTAAGATGCCTAATGCAACACATGCAATAATGCAATTAATAGGCTCGGCTACTAATATGGCATATGAAGCAATTTGAAGGCCATGCGATTTAAACACGTATTCAACGAAGTATTGAAATGACAATGTAGATTGAATGATACGCCGAGCCTCAGTGCATGCAATACAAATGAATGGATGCAAGCATGCAATATGCTAATTGAAATATGATCCCTACTCTAACCATTGAAAGCGATTAAATAAAAGGGAGAAAGACGTGAGGTTGGAAAACATACACACACGCACACACACTTATTACAACATTACGCCCTCAAGAAGGAGGGTTGGAATGAATAAGAGCCAAGCTAATCTAATTAAGCTAATTGGACTAATTATTAAAAATCAAAGGAATAACTAGCAAACTCATTACTAATTATTACAACACTTAACTAACTAGCAAACTAATCATGCAAGGCATTAAACTATGTTGCCACTACTCCGCCTCGGGAAGTGGGAGATGCACGTGCTTAGTTTTTGCCCCGAAAAAACCTCCATTTTGCTCTTGAGAGGCTTTGTTTGCAAGGTTTAGCATACTTCAGAACCTTTCTACTCCACCTTACCAAATCATAGTTGAGGTTGACATCAGTGGCCTACCGGCCATGGATGGTTGCTGCCGGCCAAAAGTGTGTACTACTGGCCAAAAACGAGGCACTGTTAGCCATAGATGAGGCACTACCGGCCACTGATGCATTGGATCACCATGTTGCAACAGAGCACAAACATAGCAAAAATGTGGTTTTTCCAAGGATTGTCTGCACACCCTGTCTCTCATTTTCATGGGGAAATCAGAGGAGGGACAAGATTTGGTTCACAAAACCACCAATCAAGTAATTTCATTGCATGATGGCTCATGAAACCAATTATGCAAGTTCAATAAATGCAAAAACAAGACTCAAAATGTCCAGCACCCTATCATGCATGATCAAGGGCAATGGAGACCTAGGAAAATGACACATTTCATCACTGTTGAGTATAAAATGTCCCATTTGCCTTGTGTTCAAATTAATGTCTGATTTGAACACATGCAATGCAACACAAAGAATGCTTATCTTGCCTCTCTTACTTGTCAATTTTGTTTACTCATTTTAATTACCATACCATTCATTAATCAATTGTCTATTGGTGAGTGTCCTCTAACGGAAGGAGGGTTCAACCGACAAGTTACTTTGGGTATGAAAGAGGCATTATTGATAATGAACCCCTTAAGGGATTAAACCATTAGGTGTAGCACCTCCATCTCACACTCAGGCAAACAAGTGGTTTCAAACAACTTTCAAAGCAAAACCCAAAAGTGAAGTAATGAGGGAGATTGCAGAGATTAAAAGTGCTGAAAATGAGTACTAAATGCACTAAAACATGCAACCAACTCAAACCAATGATTGTTAAAGCCTTAAAACATTAAGCTAGTGAAGGAATTAACACTACAACCATGCCATGCAGGACACAAATGAAACAAATAACCAAAAATAGAGGCAAAACAGCCATAAATATAGTCTAAAACATGTTGGACTTAAGCCATAAAAAGTTAAAACAATAAGCTAGTGCATGGAGCTAACTAGGTATGCAAACAAGACACAAGGAGGGGTGGCTAACCCCTGCAATTTTGGACTTCCAAATGAGTTTTTTTACCTCTGAAAAACCTTTGAAATTCAATGGTTAAAAGGCCCGAAAAAGTTGATTTGAAAGTGGTGAATAAAGGCACAAAAGCTTTACACACAAGGAAACAAGAAGGGTGAACCACCCCCTAACTAAAAAGGGGTTCAAACCACCATTTTGAAGCCACCAAAACAAAGATTTTTATTGTTCAAAACCAGCCCCAAAACAATTGAAAAGGATGGCAAAACAAGTATACAAAACAAGTATAAACAAGGCAAGTGTTATACCTTTGAAGCAAAGCACAAATTGGCCAATAATCCAAGCCAAAATCACCTTCTAGAGCTCAAAAAAGGCCCCAAGTTACCTCAGCTCAAAGACTAGCAACTTTGGTTAAGGTAGTGTATGTAAAAGTGTAGAGAAAACAAGCACTTAGCACAAAATTGTAAGAGAGAGACAGAATTTTTTATCTTCAAATTTTCTAACCCCCACACATGAGAGAGAGGGGTCCTATATATAGAAAACACAAAATCCCCTCACAAACATCCAAATATACACGTGTTGGAAGATGCATGAAGTTGTGCAAACAGCTGGCACAAAATATCAGAAAATATCTGCAAGAAAAGACTGATGGCTGGCAGGGCACATCAATGGCCGACAAAGGAGAAGTGGTGGCCGGCAGCTTCCAAGGATGGTCGGCAGGCCATCTAAAACTTCATATTGAAAAGACCTAGGCATGATCCAAAGATAAGACAAAATGGATGCAGGGTTTGGAAAACTCAAACCTGTGGCATTCTATCGCGAACTTCGAGCGCTCGGCGAGCAATCAGACTCTCCATCGGATGTACCTGCGACAACATCCAAGTCTTAAAGGGCCGTAAAAAATGGGGTGTCTACAGTTTGTTTGATGGGATTCACTTATGAAATAGGATTCCATGTGCGGAATATAGAATAATCCATTGTTTGATTCAGAAATTTTTATACCGGACTAATAGTCCATCCCGACTAGGACTAAGCAAAATACCATCCAATCTACTAAAACTGCACCAATTAGTATCAATCTGCACTACTGTATTCGTTAACTATGAATTAAACTTTAAAATTTATAATCCGCCTTCGAAATCGCTCCGCTCAGCTATAACCTCTAATGAAATATCAAAGTAAAAATAAGTGTGAGAGGATTTAACATGTGAAATTTATTGAAAATTAGTAGTTATATATAAGAAACATGTGGGTGTTGGTTTCCGACCACACAACCAAAAAGGGTACTCAATTGGAGAGCACTGACAGAATAGAATGAGCCAACTTCCTGCCAACAAGAAGACGAGAATTCCGCGGTGGTTCGTCCATCTAGGGACACTCCGACGATCAAGTCAGTAAAACTTTATCTCTCACGGATAGCAAATAGTACTTAAACTCACAAGAAGGAATCTACTTCATACCCACGAAGGTGGCTCACTTTTATAACCAGTAGTGACCTGATCACCTAAAAGCCTCACTTCATTGGACTCAGGCTCAATGTTCATCCTGGACTCTCGGCTAGATATCGATAAACTCTTCATGAGCCTTATCCTTATCCAGACTGAGATCCTCTCCCGTTCCAGGACTCTTGTCCCTAATTTGGATACTTCGGGATTCTGACATTACCGCAGAATGTCTCAGCAATGTCGTGATCAACTCGGCAGCATGACTCATCCACATGGCACCTTAGCCTACATCTCAGGGCACTTTTGGCCACGTTGCCCCATTCGCAAAATACATCCCCACAACTGCCCCCTAGGTTCTATTAACTCAGTAACCTGAGGTGATGGAACTTACTTGGTCTGTCCACATAACATGTCGGCTTGAAAATGCAGATATTACTCCAACTGATATCATGACTTGTCGGTTTCAAGTAACCAAGATTCAATTCCCCCACTTTATCAAAAACTAAATTCTCTAAGCATTCCATCCGAGATCTCTTTTGTAGCTGAGGTTATTGCCTCATTATTTCAAGAATACAAAAAGTTCTCAACTACGTATGAGCTGTCACACAACGTCTTTTCAATCGTTTCCTCCACATGTCCCATTTTTATCGGCTCGTACCTGACACGTGCTATCAAGTCGTGTTGTTTTTGCCCACTTTGTCTGTCTGGCACGTCGTCCAAGGCACCCTTATTATGTTTTAATGCCTCTTCGTGGTTTTAACAAAACTCCCTCTCTTCTCTTTCTGTCTCTTCACTTTACAATTTCAATTTCTCTCTTCTCAAACTTTCTCTTTCTAAAATTTCTCTCCCAACTGCAACTATGCTCCGTTCACTACTTTTAGCAAAGCATTCAGTATTCTGCTCCATTCATTGTCATTGTCTGACTCCGGCAATATCTATTCCAGTGTCTATTTCCTCAACTCCAGTCAGTAAGCCCTTTATTTCTCCATTCTTACTTTCAATTCCTCACTTTTCTTAAATATAATACTGTTGTGAACTGTTTGGACATTTCACTCTGTTCCTTATATCAAATTATACATTTATTCCATGATTTGCTTGCCATTTTTCATGCTCTGGACATTGTGAACCAATTCTTGTTTATGGAATCTGATTTTTGCTTCAAAGTTTGCCCATATCATTTGTTTTGATTGTGGTTCTTGCACATGGCCTTGCATACACCTACTCAATGTTCATGTATTTGTTATTCTCTATGTACTATTTTTCTTTATGTTTCCTGCACACTGCTTTGTACTCAATTATTAGATGTTGTGAATTGATGCTCACAATTTTGTCAATGCCTCTGATTGCACTTCTTGATTCTGAATCATGTTTTTCTTTTTTTCCTTTCGTGCTTGTCTCTAGATTCCTAGCTTTGCATCTTCTTCATCTTCATAGATTTAGGCTTGGGGTTTGACTTAGAGTATTGTGGACTTTGGAAAATTGAAACATAATCCTCCCTAGACAATTAGAATCCTTTATTTAGAACCATTAAGGTCTAGCCAAGGTCTTCTAACCCTCACCGACTTCCTTTCTTTGAAATCTAGTACTAAATATTTCAAGCCAACATCATGGGGATGTTCAAGTGGAGGGTAGACACCCTTAGTAAGCTTGAGTACTTCCACCAGGAGTTCTCCATCCCAACCGATGTCCATCTTAGGTTGGCTGGGAAGGAGGACTCAATCATGCCAGAAGAGGCCTTCTACCCAATTCCAGTAGTCTCTATAATCGAGAGTGGAGTCAGATTTCCCCTTGACTTCTTCTTCAGAGAAGTCCTTCATTTCTATAAACTCAACCCTATACAGTTGGCTATCAACACCTTTAGGGTCATCAACGGTGTCGTCGAGTTGCCACGCTAAGAAAAAGCTAGGATAACTTGGTCTGACCTCCAGTATTGTTATGCCATGTGTAATCTCAAATCCCTACACTTACTACCTCAAGCCTAGATCCACCAAGTACAAACTAATAACCGACCTCCCCGACTCCAACAAGGGCACTGGAGATGACTATTTGATTGTCTTGTGAAACTGGGAAGTCACTCCAGATAATGATCTTCATCTCTATCCTCTATGCTGAGGAGTTTTTAAGGAAGACGAGGGTAAGAACTTAGTCACCCCGTAGTTCTATTTCTGTTAACACTTGGTAATTTATTTCTCTCAAATGTACTAACGTTTTCTCATTGTTTCTACAGCTCTTCCCCAGCCATCAAAGAATTTCCACCAGGAGTATATCCCAAGCCAATATCTCATTCGGCTTCTAGGTCTGCCAGTCGAAAAACACAAGGCTCCTATTCTGCTGAACTATGTGTCGACGTACTGGTCTCCGCTTCCTGACATTCCCATAAGAAGCCAGACTCCTTCATCCACCTTAACTTCACTAGTGCCTCTACTCCACCAGCTGCCTCTTCCCCAAGGCCACACTAGAGATCTAGTTCAGATCCCGTTGAGCATCTTTCATCCTCTTCTACTACCCAACTCATTCCACCATCCCAAAGCCAACACCGACGTCGCATTCCAAACACGAAGCCGCAAACGCTGAGGTCCTGACTCGTCGGCTTACGATCAGGAGAATCCTCCAATCACTCTGCCTGTAATCAACTTCGACACTGGAGTGACTGTTGCTGCCACCGCCAAGGAGATGGGTCACAAATCGGCAATTATGGAAGACTTATTGGCCAATTTGCCTAATGTTGTATCTATGCAGTCTACACCACCTTCTTAGCTGAAGCCGAAACCTATAAAAAGGCCAAGGTTAAGGCTTCTGTTACCCATATTCCTTCTGATTCTGAGAAGGATCCAAAAGATTCAATATCGATATCTAAGCTGGCTGACATTAAGAAGAGGCCAGTTGAGGCTGTATCGTTCGATGCACCACCGCCGGAGAAGACAAGGCCAGAGGGCCTAAGGATTGGAAGCAGTTTCCATTCTGATGATACCTGGAAGCCCTAGGTCCTTATTGGTGACAAGCCTCTTAAGGCCAGTGATAGTGTTGTTGAAAGTCTGGAATTCAGCACTGCATTGTCTATGGTAGTGTTTCTGTCAACTGATACGAATCATATGGCTGACTTCAATCAATACCAAAATTTGGCTATGATAATGCGACACTCAGTCTTGGTGAACCTCTTAACTTTTTCTTTACTGTTTTCACTTTTCAGTTCCTTTACTTAGCCAATTCTTCTAACTCGTTCCTTTTCTTATAGGCCATCCAGCATGCCCACACTCAGTCAAGGCCAAGATGGTGAAGAAAGACCTTGTCAAGAAGACATAGGAAGTTGTACGTCTCCTTACTTCATTCAACGAAGCTGTGACTCGAGTTTGGAGCCTGCTGGACAAAATAAAAGTTGGAAAAAAATGCCCAGAACAAAGCGTAGGCCGTTGAGGCCACTGTCGAAGCTGCCAAGGCTGACGCTAAGGTTGCCGAGGTCAGAGCAGCAGAAATTGATGCCAAACTGAAAGAGGCCATTAATTCAAAGGTGACCAACGTAAAGGCAGCCGACGAGAAGGTATTTGAGGAGAGACAAGTCGCCATGCGTGATCAATATAAATAGTAGGTTAATCTAGCCTATAACAAAGGCTACTACCTCGGCTGGATGGCGGCACTCAAAGAACTCTCTGTCCCCATGGACTCGCCCCTCTGAGATATCAGCCAACTCAATGTGCCATTCCTTCCGTCTCCCAACCAATCCGAGGGTAAAGATGAGGAAGAGGAGGAATCTGACGTTGAGGACTAGGAAGGTAAGAAATATGAAGCTACTACTAGGGCCAAGTCTCCTACCCTTAATGACCAAGTCCTAGACTTGACTCAAGAGGAAGGGGACGAGGTCTCCAAGAGCGCTTCTCCAAAAAACGCTTCTGATGCCGAAGTCCATTTGCCTGAGAAACCTTTAGGTCAAACCCTTTTGGAAATCGATGTCGAGATTGAGGCTGAGAAGTCTCATCAAGTGTTTGTTGAGGCCAAAGCATTACCAATTGTTGAGGCTACACAGTTTGAGGATTGTGCCAATGCTTAGGAGTTTTTTTTTTCCTTTTTACTTTAGACGTTTGCTTTTGTCTTTCCCATAGTTGTAATCTTTTGAACACTCTATTTTTCGGGCCGATGTGCCTTTTGATGTAACCAAACAAATTTTCTCCATGAATGCCAATCCTCTATTTTCTTCTAAGTGTTGAATGTTTTTTGTCTTATGCTTACTACCTATTCTTTGAGCCTTGCATATTTTCACACTTTGAACTTTTCCAAGTCTAACAACTTGGCTCTTTACCTTGAATCCATTACCTCGGATAACAATTCTTGTTAGTTATCTCGGCCGAATTGCACTTACAACATTTGTTCATCACTTTTCTACAAGTGTTGTTTCTTCACTTGTACTAACTGTCTTCTAGCAAGACTTCACCCTTCCAAGTCTAACAACCTGGTCAGGTCTCTGTTCACTTAATTACTTCGAATACCTTCAACTTTTAAAATATTTCAAAATTTTCACATGTGTTATGTTCATTCCTATTTCCTGCCCCCTAATGTGAACCTAAGTATCACTTATGTTCACATTAAGGACGCATCACATGGTTATTGCCTAAGTCGCTCTTAGACATTCTTGGCTGAGGTCATCATGTTTGGCTCGCCCAAATGAAGCACTTAAGGCTTAACCTTAGTGCACCGAGAGTACCATACTCCTCGGCTTTCCAAACTGACCAAGTGATGGCCAATTTCATCATGTTTCATGTTGAAACATAGCAAACTTAGTTTAACTCTACCGTCATGGCAAGTCCAAGTTATTCGTCATGTTTCATACCGAAACATCGTAAACTTCGTTCAACTCCAACAGTATGGCAAGTCTAAGTTATTCATCATGTTTCATACCGAAAAATCACAAACTTAGTTCAACTCTACTAATATGGCCAGTCTAAGTTATTCGTCATGTTCACCATGGGAACATCGTCATAAGACTATTCAGTCCTATCGCACAAGTTGCAACAATATTCATAAAAACAAAATCGAGCTAGTATTTTATTAATACTTCTGCTAATAAATCTTTACATAAATCTCAAAAAGCAGAAATCAATGGTAGAAAAATTTGAAATTGATTGTGTTCCAGGGTCTTTGCAACTCCTTGCCATCAGTATCTTCAAGCCGGTACACGCCACTGCCAGCAACTAAGATGATTCGATATAGTTCCCTCCAGTTTGGGCCAAGCTTTCCCTCCTTAGGGTCATTCTTATTACCAACAACCTTTCCAAGGACGAGATCCCTAATTTGAAACTCCTTGGGATTGACATTTTTGCTGTATGCCTTAGCAAGCTATTGCTGGTATGCCCCCAGCCGAATTGTTGGTCCTTCCTTTCTTTCTTTTATTAGATCAAGATCCCAGGCAAGGAGTGCCTCATTTGTTCCACTCTCCACTCCTTGGGTTCTGATTCCAGGGATGCCGATCTTCAAAGGGATGACTACTTCAGTGCCATATGCCATGGCAAAGGGCGATTCTCTAGCAGATCTTGTTAGCATAGTCCGATATGTCCATAGAACATTGGGCAATTCCTCCACCTACTTGCCCTTAGCAGCTTCTAGCCTTTTCTTGATTCCAGCCAAGATGGTCTTGTTGGATGCTTCTGCTTGTCCATTGCTTTGGGGGAAGCTAGGAGTGGAATAATAGTTCTTGATCTTGTATTTCGCATAGAAGTTTTTGATCAACATGCTGTCGAATTGAGTGCCATTATCTGCTACTATGGCTCTTGGGATTCCAAATCTGGTGATTATGTTTTTCAAGATGAAATTCTTTATGTCCATATCTCGAATTTTGGCTAAGGGTTCAGCGTCTACCCACTTCATGAAGTAGTCAATTGCTACTAGTAGGAACTTCCTCTGTCCAGTTGCCTGGGGCAATTGCCCAACAAGATCCATGCCCCACTAGGCAAATGGCTAGGGACTGGATACTAGGTTTAGATCTATAGCAGGCTGGTGTATAAATAGTGCAAACCTCTGACATTTTTCGCATTTCCTCACACAGGCTTTGGCATCTTTCCACATGTAGGGCCACCAGTATCCCTAAGATGTGGCATTGTGAGCAAGTGATCTGCCCCAAGCATGGCTTCCACATACTCTCTCATGGATCTCGTATAGAAAGTCCTCAACCTGGAATGGATGCACACATCTCAAGAAGGGTCCAGTGAAGTACCTTCTGTAGAGATAGCTTTCTGCTGACAGGCAAAACCTGGCCGACTTCAATATGATCTTGTGTGCTTCCTTTCTATCTGCTGGTAGCCTACCATCTTTGAGGAACACAACTATGGCATCCTGTGGACTCGCCTTTTTCCACGCCCTGCCTTTTGGAAAGGTTTGAAAGAAAGTTGTAGACTCGACTTCCTTCACGCCCTCTTTCGGAGAGCTCAAATTGGTCCTACAGTTTGGACTCCTGTCACGGTTTTGAATCTAATCTTGCAAAGTGCAATGCGAGACTGATAAACACCAAAGAGTCCAATTCGGCAAATCATTTTGGAAAATCGATTTTGAATCAAATAATGCCAAAACTGGACTGCTTTGCTAGATTACAGAGTCGCCACCTAAATATTTTATTTTTGGGAAATTTAGAAAACCCTGACTCGTGCCAAAAGCCATGTGTCCGTCATCACCAAAGTTGCCTCGTCTCAGGAACTTGGGTATGAGAGGGGAAGGTCCTGAAATGAGCACCGCCACTCGCCCGATCAAAAGATCGGCCTCTACTATCATGATATGTTGTTTTATAAACACATGCGTTCTAAGATGGTGTATTTGCTTAGTATTTGCTTCTAAGATGTGTTCTAAAACAATTTATCAAGTAAGCAAATAGCCTCATGGCAAGCATGCTATCATGGCAACACCCACACTCATGCAAGCATGCTAAAGCATAAAACTTACAGTGTACTCCAAGCCAAAACAAAAGCTAGTTAGAAATATGCATGATCCTAGCTATGCAAAATGCTTAATGCAACATATGCGACAATGCAATTAAATAGGCTTGGCTATCTAAGATGGCATATGAATGCAACAATTTGATAACATGCTTTGAAACACATATTCAAAAAAGTATTGAAATTGCAATACAATTTGAATGATAAGCCAAGCCTCGATGCATGCAAGACAAATGAATGATGCAAACATGCAAGCATAAGGTATGCTAATCGAAACATGTCCCTAATCTAACCATCAAAAGTGGATAAATAAAAGGGAGAAAGACGTGGGCTTGGAAGACATTCACACACGCAAGCACACTTATTACAACATTGTGCCCTCTCTAGAAGGAGGGTTCAAATAAATAAGCTAAGCTACACTAAGCTAAACTAATTATTACAAAACGAACTAATTAACTATTCTAGTTAACTAATTATTACATCACAATTGAAGAACTAGCTACGCTAAGGTAATTATAATATTACAAAACGAATTGAGTAATCAGCTATGCTAAGCTAATTAAAGCAATTTAAATGGCCTCGAGGGACGAGGGAGACATGTATACTCGGTTGACTTCCTTCCGAAAATCCATCGCCTTGCCATCGGTTGCCTCTGTTTGCACTCACCTTGATCTCTGAACATTGTACCAACTTCTAGACTGCCTTTGCTCCAAAACAGGAACACTTTTGCACAAAAATTGATTGGTGGCCGATCGGCTGGTTTATGTGGCTGGTCGGCCACCCCTTTTTCTAGACTTCTGTTTTTGCTGCAACAGAGAACAATAGAGGCAAAGCAATGCATTTTTCAAGAAATATGTGTACTGCCACCCTCCTTATAATATCTCAAGCTCAAAGGAGTATGGCACTTGGCTCTCAAGCCACCAATGAAACATTTTAAATGTATGACGGCCAATGAACCAAGCTTGTACAAGCCTAATGAATGCACAAATAAGACTCAAAGGACCACCACCTTATCATGCATGATCAAGGGTGACGGCGACCAAAAATGTGACACGTTTCATCACATTGTGTATGAAACGTCCCACATTTTTTGTGTTTGGATTAATGTCCGATCCAAACACATGCAATGCAACACAACATGTTTATCTTGCTCAAGTTTTACTTGTTATGTTTTGTTTACACATTTTACATTACCGATTAATCCTTTAACCGATTAAGTCCAAAGTGAAAGTCCTCTAAGTGGAAAGATGCCCTAAGCCACAAGTGCCTTGAGCATGAAAGAGGCCTCATGCTGTTGGTTAGTAGAAACCCTCAAGGGAGGATTAAAGCCATTAGGCATGAGAGCCTCAATTCCATACTCAAGCCAACAAGGGGCTCAAGGCCACATTCAAAGCAAAGTAAAAAGTGAAGAATAGAGGGAGGTTGCAGACATTTTAGTGCTGATATGGCATGCAAAATAATACTACAACATGCAAGCAACTCATGCACAACATGTTAAGAGCCAAAAACACTAAACTAGTGAAGAGCACTATACTAGAGGCATGCAATATCAAGCTTGATTGACCAAACCAGCTCTGGACAGAGTTAAAACATGCCAAAACAGTGGCTAAAACATGCTGAGATTGAAACATAAAAGGCAAGAAAAACATGCTCACATGTTAGCTCGCAAACAAGACACAAGACACAACTCTCAAAAGCAATGAAAGAGTGAAATAAGTGAGAGTGTGACAGAGATATATGCACTGAACTCACATGTAAAATGATGCTACAACATGCAATCATCATATGCAATACATGCTAGAGGCCTTAAAACACTAAGCTAGTGAAGGCATTTGCACTATAGCTATACAAAACATGGTTCATATGATTAAAGCAGCCCAAAACAGAGCTAAATCATGCCAAATCAGAGCCTAAACACATACTGAGATTGAATCACAAAAAGGTAGAAAAACATGCTCACATGTTAGGCTATCTACACTTGCAAACAAGACATAAGGAGGGGAGGCCACCCCCTTTTATTTTGGACCTCAAAACAAAGTTTTTACCATTGAAATAACTCTGAATTTCAGTGGTTTAAAGGGCCAAAAAGTCTGACTTTAATATGCTAGAAGATAGCACAAAAGCTCACACAAACAAACAACAAGAAGAGTGGACAACCCGTTTGCACAAAACAACTTCAAACCAACATGTTAAGACACAAAAATCAGAGTTTTTTTTGTAGTTGAAAACCAAGCCAAAAATAGTATAAAAAGATGGCAAAGCAAGCAACTAAAACAAAGCTTAAAAGGTAACTCTTATACTTTTGAAGCACAACATTGAAACAGCCACAATTCTGAGCTAGAACCAGCCTTAGGAGCTCAAACAAAGCTTCAAAGAACCTCAGCTCCAAGATGAAGATGTTTGGATAAGGGTCTCTTTGCAAAAGTGTAGAGAATTCTCACTTTCAAGCATAAAATAAGGAGAGAGAGAGAGAGAGAATTCTAGAGAGAGAGAGAGAGAGGAAATTTGCTCACAAAATTTTCTAACCTCTCAAGTGGGTGTGAGACCCTCGATATATAGAAATACAAGCCACATGCTTGCATTCATCCCTCCATACACGTGTATGGAGATAAGCATCAGTGAACAACAACTGGCACAACTAACAAATAAATATCTGAAAAAGGAGAAAAATGGCCGTTGGCCATCATTAGTGGCCGACCGGCCACCAATGTAGCCAACCGGCCACCACTGGTGGCTAGCAGGCACAAGTCATGGCCGGTAGGCTAGGGAGATGGCCAGCAAGTCACCCTCTCCTCCAGAAGTGAAGCAACAAGCTCTTGGGCCACAACTAAGGACAAAATAGACAAGATTAGAAGCTCCAAGGCAAGGCGCTCAGCCGTGACGTTCAGGGACTCAAAATGATCACGAGTGAGCACAATCACTGGGTGTTCAAACGATGATGTCCAAGTCTTGAGGACGGTAAAAAATGGGGTGTCTACAATTGCACCTCTTTGACAGAACAAGGAAGTCATGAAATGATGGGAGTGAATGTCAAAGCCCAAAGACAACCCATTTTTTCCAAGGCTTAAGACTTAGATAAACAAGCAATGAAAACAAAGAGTGGTTGTGCCCACAGGCTGCCTATGTATCCCTTTGCAAGGAATCAAACCATCGTAGTTCTTGGGCAAGACGCAAATGATATGCATGATGCAAAACATAACTTATGATCATGCAATGAGACTGTAACGAAACATCTAGATGCAAATGTTATGCAAAGAAACGCTACAACAAACTCGTATATAAGCAAGTTAACATGAACCAAACCACATTTCATGCAGAAAGGATGTAAGAAAAGTATGCAATCTTAACTACGCATCACGCAGGAAAGGTAAAGAACCACAACCGTCTGGCGCATCCGGGGTGGCAAACAAGATCCCAACGCATGGCATACGCGAGGAGCAAGAGGGTGTGAACCTAGGGACACATCCTAAGGTTCTGAACCACAGAGAACAACGATAACAAATCAAACACATCCAACTATTATGCAACCAAAACAAAGAGCGGTATAGGCATTGGAATCCGTCCAGATGCATTTAACCAAGGCGTCCTAACGTGCCACGCGCGAGAGGGAAAAGAGAACAGTGTAAACACCAGAGGGTGGTATAAACATCAGGGCACATTCTAATGTTTCTAACCAAAACAAAGAGGTATAAGCATCGAAACATAGACCAAACGCTTCTAACCGAAGAAGTGGCATAAACATTGGGCACATGACCCAATGTTTCTAACCAACAAGGTGGTATAAGCATCGGACACATGTCCCAAACACTTCTAACCAACAGGAGAGGTATAAGATCAGGCACACGTCCAAACGCTTCTAACCAAAGGAGGTGGTATAAACATCGGGCACACAACCCAATGTTTCTAACCAACAAGGTGGTATAAGCGTCGGACACACGTCTTAAATGCTTCTAACCAACATGGAAGGTATAAGCATCGGGCACATGTCCAAACACTTCTAACCAAAGGAGGTGGTATAAACATCGGGCACACAACCCAATGTTTCTAACCAACAAGGTGGTATAAGCGTCGGACATACGTCCCAAATGCTTCTAATCGGGGAGTGGTATAAACATCGGGCACACGTCCCAATGTTTCTAACCAACAAGGTGCGGTGTAAGCATCGGGTGTACCCGAATGCTTCTAACCAAAACAAGGTGTGGTGTAAACACCGAGCGTACCCAAATGCTTATAACCAAAGAAGGTATGGTGTAAGCACCGGGCGTACCTGAATGCTTCTAAACAAAGAAGGTATGGCATAAGCATCGGGCGTAACCAAATGCTTCCAACCAAAGAAGGTGTGGTGTAAGCACCGTGCGTACCCAAATGCTTCAAACCAAAGAAGGTATGGTGTAAGCACTAGGCGTACCCGAATGCTTCTAACCAAAGAAGGTGTGGTGTAAGCACCGGGCGTACTTGAATGCTTCTAACCAAAACAAGGTGTGGTGTAAGAACTAGGCGTACCCGAATGCTTCTAACCAAAGAAGGTGTGGTGTAAGCACCGGGCATACCCGAATGCTTCTAACCAAAACAAGGTGTTCAAAGGATAGGAATAATCTTACCCAGAATTGCTCTGAATGAACCGTACATACAATATTGTCTGGTTACACCAGCTTTGAATGAACCGTACATACAATATTGTCTGGTTACACCGGCTTTGAATGAACTATATATACAATATCGTGCCTCCACAAGAAAGAAACTTTGACAAGTACAATACAATAAGAATGCATGTTCTATGCAAGACGAATAACCATGACACAATGCTTATGTAGACACCCCATTTTTGATCGTCCTCAAGACCTGGACGTCACCGCTTGAACACTCGGTGATTATCCATGTTCGTGTTCGTTTGGAGTTCCTGGAGTTCTCGGCTAGCGCCTTGCCTCAGGACCTCCGAACTTGACCGTTTTGTGTCTGGTTTTGCACCAAACACTTGTGCTTTACCTTGGAGGGGTAGGGAATGCCTTGTGGGGCATCCCCACATACCATCGGCAGTGGCTAGAGGCCACCGGCTGGTTGGTGTTGCCATCGACACTATATTGTGCCGGTCGGCAGTCAATTTTGTCAAAATGACAATTTTGCCCTGCCGACTACTGTTCAGTTGCTTTTTGAGATATTTTGAAGTAGCTGTATAGCATTTGTTTCCCCTCCATACACGTGTATGGAGGGATGAGCCTTTGGTTTGCTTAGCTTGTAAGCTTTGTTGCCTATAAGAGAGGGCTCTCTTCTCTTGGCTCAAGGGTTAGAAAAATTAGGCATTTTTAGAGAGAAAAGACAGAGAAGAAGCTCTGGTTCTAGGTTAGAACTTGTGTATCTATCCTATCTCTCTTTTCCTCTCTTGTTTCTACACTAGGTGCTTTAATCCATATTATTGCACACAAGCACCTAGTTTTTCACCTTCCTTTGGTTACTGAGGTTCTAAGGGCTGGTTCTTGAAGTTTTTGGTTGGACTTGAGCTTAAGGAAGCAACAACATCAACCTTTGTGAAAGTGGTCTTCAAGGGTGAGAAACTACCCCTTTTTTTCCCATTTTTGCACTCTATTTTTGCATAGTTTAGAACTATTTTTGTGCTTAGTACTTAATACAAAAAAGTTCTGTTTTTTAGTCCTCTTTATTGTTGGTTAAGAGTGTTTTGTGCTTTGGAGTGGTTTGACCACCCTTAGGCCTTGAAAAGGGCTCATTTTGTGCTATTTGGTGAGAGCTCTGGGATTTTGGTGTTGGGGTCTCTTCACCACTGAAATCTTGAGGGATTTTAGTGGTGAAGATGATGCCTTGAAGTCCCAAGAAGGAGAGGGTCACCCCCTCTCCTTGTTGTCCTTGAAAAGGACCTATTTTGCCTCTTGAGGGAGCCCCATGTTTGGTTGTTTGTTGGTTATGCCATGGCTGTATTTTGTGCTCATATTGCCATATTATAACTTTGTATCATGTTGGTTTTAGTACTCCTTGCATGTTTTGCATGGATGCTTTGTAATGCCTCTTTAGTCCTTTAACCTGCATTAGGTTGTGTGCCTCTATTCTAACATGTTTTAGGCTTAGATTCATGAAGCTTGTATGCTTATTTTTCCATGAATAAGGTCTGTCCATGGTTACTTTGGTCGATCTTAGCTTGCATCACATAGCCTCTTTGCATTTGGCTTGTTGGCCCTAAGAGCATGAAAGCATAGCATGCCTTGCTTGCATTATTTTCAATGGTTTGGAACCATTTAGCATGCTATTTCAGTCCCTTAGACATGCTCGAATGATTGCCTTGCATGCCTCTTTGAAGTTTTGAAAGCATATGTTGTATGCCTAGTGATTTGGTCATTGTGTGTGCCTTGCTCTAGAGCCACTTAGATGCCATCTAGGAGGTCCCTTTTGTATGGTCTAGGGCTGCCTTAGACCTGTTTTAAGCCTTCTTGGCCTTGTGAGGCTTGGTTGGCATAGCGATGGTTTAGGTCTCCTTTGGCTTGCCTTGGATGCTTGGACCATTTGTTGCATGCTTAGTCTATTTTGTTGCTTGGTTTGGCACCGTGTCCAACATGATTTTAAAGCTTATATATGCATGTTAATATGTCCATGTTAGCCTCTTGTAAGTGTTCTTAAGAGTTGCTTGTTTATGCCTAAGTGTTGAATTATGTATGCTTGCATGTGTGCATGTATCCCATATATCTTAGCCTTCACTTCTATGGCATTTGGCCATTGATTTTAGGCTTATTTAGAGCTGCCTAACCTATGTGTAAGTCCATCCTCTTGTTGCTTGCATATGCTCCTTGAGTGTTGTAATGTATTGGTAAGTAAATGCACGTTAGGACTAACATGATTGAATAAAGTCACATGCTTGGTTGCATGCTTGGACACCCACATTACACCTTGCATACTTGATGGTTGACATTGGTGTTTCATGCCTTGTATGTTTGTTAGCTTGTATGCTCCTTTGCATTGGCATGATTGCATACTAGTTGACATGTCTAGGATTGCATCACATAAACATGCATGCTCTACCTCTTGACCAAGTCATGATAGAGGCTTAGCACCCTTGTGTGTTTGTTTGGTTTGCATGCATTTGAAATAGAAGTTGCACATTTGGTTCTTTGGGCCATCATGCATGGAAATGCGTGATTGGTGGCAGAATCGAGGCACATGCCCCTTTGAGTCACAAATATGATAAGGGCATGATTGGTGCACATTGTTGGAATTACATTGCCATGCAAGTTTTGCCCTCTGTCTTTGTGAGTTGCGTGTTTTGCAGACATTCCGGCGTGATTTAGTGCCGGCGATCTATTGATGGCCGATGGATGAATTTTGTACCGGTGACCCCATGCTGATGCCGGTGGAAGTCCCACTCAGCCGATGATGTCCCTCAGTGTCCTGGGAGGCACTCCAGAGACTTTGGCAGTCTTGTGAGATGCAAAGCAGGGCAAACAGAGGCAATCTAAGCATGGCAGTGCAATTCCGAGCAAGTCCCGAGCATGCATTGCATCTGGCCCTCATCTCGAGGTGGTTTACTGCTTTAATTAGATTAATTAATTTATTTGATTAATTTAGTTGGACTGTATTATTTTTGGACTGTATATTCTTTTGGTCCCTCTGTGTGAGGGCATAATTGTAATAAGTGTGGGTGAGTGTGTGTATGTCTTCCAACCCCCATTTCTTTCTTCCCTTTTATTTACCTGCTTATGATGGTAGATTAGGCATATTTAAAATTAGCATACCTTATGCAATGCATGCGTGCATCCATGCATTTGTTGACATGCATCGGGCTCGGTACATCATACAAACTGCATTGTATTTTCAATTCCAAATTGAATACGTGCATCGAATAAAGTGCATTTCCCATGCCATCTTTAGGGTTAGCCGAGCCTACTCTAAATTGCATCTTCGCCTGTGTTGCATTAGCCATTTAACATGAACTAGGGACTTGCATGTCTGCTAACTAGTTTCTTGTTTTGGCACAGAGTACGATGTAAGTATTTATGCTTTAGCATATCGCATGCGTGTGGATGTTAACATGATAGTATGCTTACCATGCGGCTAAGTGCTTATGTGAGATACACTGTTTGAATGCCTGTGGATGGAGGTTGGGTTGCTTGAGTTGGAAAACTCATTGAAATCCGTGTTTTAGCCTACTTGCGAGTAGCAAATTCCGAAGCATTTTCAAGATGAACGGATGTGCAATGTTTGTTTCCAAATTAGGCAATCTAGTCTATACTTGTTTGCTGTGTGCATAACATAGTAATTCTAGGTTAATAATTGGAATAAGAGCATGTAATGTTTTCAAAATAGGATATCACGGTTAGTAGAGGCCGGTCTTCAGACCGGGCGAAAGGGGGTGCTCATAGCTGACCTTCCCCGATCGTACCCAAGCTCCTGAGCCAAGACAACTTTGGTGATGACGGACATGTAGCCTTTGGCACCGAGTCAGGGTTTCCTAAATTTTCCATTTAAAAAAAATATTTAGGTGGTGACTCTGTAATCTGGCAAAGCAGTCCATGTTTGGCGTTACTTTTCAAAAAATCTGTTTTTCTTCAAAACGATTTGCCGGATTTGGACTCTTTGGTTCAATATTTAGAACCGTGACATTTGAGTCCTTTGAACTGTAGTAGACCCAATATCGAACGAGCAGGGAGGGGGACTCGCCTCTCGCCCGGGATGCTCGGGGCGCTGATTCTGGCGACTTCTTTGGGGATTTTAGAGAGCTTGACTCGAACTCGTGATATCCATTTTTTTTTACTACACTTATGTGTTTCTTTGCATTGCATGTGCATTGGTGCGCCTAGGACACCGTGTTGGCCATCTGCTATTCTGGCGGTTTGGAGGCTTGTCTTGTCAAGGCATGTCCATAAGCCGGTTCGCCTCGATGGGAACACAAACCCCGGTTTCTGGGGCACCCTGACCATTCGACCTAGTGCATATTCGAATCCGTAGTGACCATTCCAAACTAGGACAAAGTTGCTTACCCGATATAGGTTGTTTGAAACCGCGTGCGTGAAAACCCTAGCTCGACAAAATAGGACAGGGAAACCCTACCCCAACATAGGGGTGTATTGGCTCTCATTTATCTCGCTATGTGCTTTTTAGAGTGTACCTCTGCAGGGGAACGCATTTATCAGTTTGCAAAGTTTGAGCATCAGGCCTGAGGGCACTAGTATCAGTATTATTGAGAATCAGTTGTGTCGGGTGTCGATTCAGCTTTTGAAAGATGATTCGGGGAACGATGATCGATAGTAAATACTGATTGTCCCATTTGCATCCGTGTTTGATCTGTTTAAATGAAATCTTGCTTGTTTTCCGTTCGATTCGAGATTGAGAGGGACGATCGAACGACTAGTGTCTTCTTCTTGCTGAGGTAGAACTGAACATGACGCAAAACTCAGAAGAGATTGTGGTCATGACGGCCGCGTTGAGTCAGGGAATCACCCTACAAGATGAGACTACTGTTGACATGCCGCATCCACCTAGGTCGCCTGCCGTACATCCAATCTGGACTCCTCAATTATATCAGGCTCGCGAGCCTACTACATTTGAACTAATGGGAATGACAGGTGATCTTCAAAGATCCGTGACGGATCTCGCCTATGGAATGTCTGTTTTGCCACCAGCCGCACCATATGCCGGAGGCTTCATACCCCAAGAGCCCCCACTATTGGGACGAATTGTAATTGAACTCAACCAACCGGAGATGACCTCCAGCTATGGTAACGACGCAGCAAACCAAACTCTAGATCAGGCCGTGGCCAAAGATAAAGGCAAGATGAAGACAGATGCCGACCCCATCGAACAACTGCTGTGGGTAGTAGAGGCTTTGAAAGCCGGAGGGATGAACAAGCAATAGATATCCGCAGTTGTGTCAAAAGCTGTGGAGGACGCTTTCCCCACTCCGTCTGAGGGCAGTTCCAGTCAATCAGAGAATCGGGATTGGCCCCGTCATGTCAAGACAGTTCTTCCCGCTCCCAACCTTGCATCTGGAAAAGATAAAAAATCCAAGGCCGCACCCGCCGATCTGTTTGCTAGTGCATCTAGTAAGAGTGCTCAGGCCCCAAAGTACCTGCCCCGAGGGCACAGGGTCTTCCACCCTCTCTACATGCCTTTGTCTAGGGCACTTTTGATTTTGGCCAAAAGGGGGCATCTCAAACCCTTGGAGCCCCGACCCCTACCGAAGAGTCTCCCTGCCACACATGATGCTTCCCTGTACTGTGCGTACCACCAGCAGACTGGCCATGCCACTGATAATTGCTTCCGCCTCCGTCATGAGGTACAAGATTTGATTGACAATGAGGTTTTCCTCCCGCCTACCTCAGCAAAGTCCGTCGCCACTCAGTTGTTGGATTTCGAGGATACAGATACTGCAAGTATGTAATCAGAAGGTGAACCGCCTGCGGGCAGTGTCTGGTACATTTTTGGATGCGGCGTTTGGCACGCATTTTTGAGCGCCTGCCGATGCCAGTTTTGTAAATCCTGACTTGGGTGTCGAGTCAGTCTTTTGTTTTGTTTTGAGTCTGTCTCTCTGTATTGAGTCAGTCTTTTTGCTTACAGAGTCTGTCTTGTTGTAACGAGACAGTCTCCCTTGTATAGTATACCAGGTGATTTCGGGGTTGTTGCCTCAAACACCGTTTTGTCTTATAAATAGTTGTTTCTTCTTTTTTTGAGTTTGTTTCTGCCGAGGAGCCAGTTATGCCAACAAATCTGAATGAAACAGCTGTGGCTATCACGTTTCGTATTTGTTGCTGTTCGAACCAACCGTGCCAGAGAATTTGGATGGAACGACAGTGCGTACCGCCTGCTCTCTTGTGCCCTGAACATCGTTATGATGACCTGAGCTTTTCATAAAACCCTTTTCAAACACTGCGGTGATAAAAACAAAGAGGAAGGAATTCCTCGGGTTTTTGCAAAATTTTGACCATTTTGAGAGAAAGAGAGGCATGTTAAGCTTTTAATGAATGAAATCATGCTTGTCGGCATGAGTACTAAAAAGGATCCTGGTTCGATCCAGACTGGTTCCACACTATCTTCAACACGAGCGATTTGTCGTTTTCTTAAAAACTTTCAAAAACAAAATATTTTCTTGTGATGCGAAGACACAATTGGAATCGCTCTTGAGATTATGCAGCCCAGGATCGCTCTCAGCCCCAAGATTCGATTTATCTGTCGCAAACCAGAATCTGTTCAAAACATTCAGTGCCATGAAACGCCTGTGTGGCCCATTTTGAAGCAGCCCTCGAGCAAGAGGCACCAAAGCCAGATCAAGGAAATCAGATCCCACCAGGCAAGGCTCATGAAGCAACCGTGATGGATTCTTCTGCAAATCAACACCACAGTCACTCTCTTGTATACAGAGAGGCTTCACACTCGAAACCATTTGGCATGGGCTTGCTCCACTTTTACCCTTTGAGAGGCTCGCTGGACCGAAAACCCGGAAGGGCGGCCCAGGCAAAAGTTAGAGCAAA
This sequence comes from Camellia lanceoleosa, assembly GCA_025200525.1. Classification (NCBI taxonomy): domain Eukaryota; kingdom Viridiplantae; phylum Streptophyta; class Magnoliopsida; order Ericales; family Theaceae; genus Camellia; species Camellia lanceoleosa. The sequence goes on along the minus strand of CM045772.1, from coordinate 83,378,584 downwards.
GAGCAAAAAAAAAAATATTCAAAAATACGAAGAAAAATAATACAAAAAAAAAGCAAAAGAAAAGAAAAGAACAAAGAATAGCAAATGAAAAGAAAGAAAAGAAATAAAAAAATGCAAAAGAAAAGGAAAAGAAAAAAAAGAAGAAAAACAAAGCTCGTAAGGTCGAAAACCTGCAACAGGCGCCTTGGCAAAAATTAGAGCTTAAACAGTGAAGGTTAAAATACTCGAGTGTACCTTAACCGGAACTACGTAAGGCTTGATTCCCATGTTTGGGATACGTAGGCAACTTTATCTTGAAGTCCAGCCCCCAACGCTTCAATAGCGTCTCAGTCCATGTCATGGTTTTGATCACTTTTGCCTCCTCCGAATCTAATGTCTCGATTGCAGTAACCTGGAACTACGTGACCAACTTCCTCTTGAAGTCCAACCACCAACACCTTCCAGGTGACTGTGTCCATATATTGATTCAAACCGTCTTCGCCTCCTCCACATCCGAGGGTCCGATCGTCATCAACGAGGACTGGCTCACAAAAATGCCGCGGCATCATCCAAACAAGGGCCAACTTTTCGTTGCCATGCATTGCCATAAGTTGCCCTGAGTTGCTGTCCAAACTAGGGGCAACTTTCCATTGCTTTATTCCCCCCTTTAAGCCAGGGGCAATCTTCCATTGCCTCCGATCCGAGGTTGCGCATCTCGAGGGTAAGTTCTATGCCCGTTGAGCATCGACTGTTTGCGAAAATAGTTTTTGAAAATTTTTACTGAAGTTGACTATTTTCTCGAAAACTATTTCATTTTCCAAAATTGGACCATGTTTGGACCCAAAAAGGAGAATTGTCAGTGCTCATAGCCTGATTCGCATGATTTTCAAATCAAAAATTGAATAAGTGTGTTTATCCAACTCTCATTTTTGATCAAAACTGTTTTAGAAAACAAAAAAAAAATAGTCAAAATGACGAACTAGGGGCACAGTTGAGTCGGGTGTTCCGTCTTCCCCCTCGTCGCCAACGCACTTGCCCGAAAGGCACTTTATCTACCAGAAGAAGTGGGTACCAAGCTAGTATGTCGGCGTGAACCCACAACCTCTCGTTTACTCATCAACCACTCTGGGGAGGGATGAAAAATAAGAGAATAAAGAATAGAGAGGAGTAAGTTGAGAGAAAAGTGAAGAAAAGGGTTTTTGAGAGAAAAACCGAGCCTGAGGGCCAAGCGATGCGAGCATCACAAATCAGAAAGGGTGGGAAATAATACCCGGAGGAACTGGCTTCTCGAGATCTGAGGTCTTTTTGTAAACATGTCTGTGTGTCGTGTCTTTTGGTTTGTCGACCTTGATTTTGGCTTTGAGTCTTTTCCAAGCATGTCTCATTATGTCAAGTCGTGTGCCTTTTGTTTCTTTGTTTGAGTCTGTCTCGTCGCGTTCTGTGGTAGGCTCGATACCCCGGTTGAAAACCCATCATTTTCCAAAAAGTAATCGCTTGTGCTCAGAATGCTGTGCCATTCTCTGCAATCACTGTGGCGGGAGAAAGAAAGAAAATTTGGGACATCAAGTGTGTTTCAACCTCAACCGTTTCGATTTTAAGTAGACCATCTTGTCGGATCGGGTATTTGTTCGGGGTTTGCTATGTGCGGATGAACCGAGTCTTTGTGCTATGGGTTGTATCGTCGATCCCCGATGAAGTATGGGCTGTCTATTCAGTTTGAGCAGTGGTTTGTATGAGTTGTTTTGCTGTTTAGTTGGTTGGTTATCTGATCAGTACAGTGCGAGTGCTCAATTTGCAGACAATAAATCAATATCATTTACATTTGAGGTGTAATATGACGCAATGCAGTGCAAAGTATGAAAGATGTAGATATGTACAGATATAACACTCTTTTTAGACAAAAGGTTTGTTTCATATAATCTCTTCAAGTACAAAGTTTGAGAAAACAAAAATCTTCTCTGGCGACAAAGTACTCTATCTACCAACAAAAGAAAAGTACAAGAAAAGAAATAAGAGAAAACAAAAGTCAGGTCATCGGCATTATCAATGGCCTCAGGGATCTGTCCTCGCCCTCTTCTGGGCGAAGTCGAGCATCACCAAGTGTCCTTGCTCGAGCAGAGCAGTGCCCCGGCCTCCTCCTCGGACTCGTCAGGAACTGGAGCCATTTGCTCCGGCGTAAATCGCCCTCCTCGGTGTGGGGAATATCCGCCATCCCGAGTAGAAATGGGAGGTCAGATGGAACGCCACCACCTTTGGAGGAATCGGGAAGGAGGTGAAAAGTACAAAAACAAATGCATCGATATACATGAAGCGGTTTATCAATGCGAAGTTGTATGAATCTGGTGGCGGTTTATCGATCACGAATCGATGTATGAATCTGAGTATGAACGCCTATGAACGGTTTATCGGTCACGAATCAGTGTATGAATCTGATATGAATGCCGTGGCGGTTTATCGGTGCAAAATGCACGATTAATGTTTGAATCTGCGTGGCGGTTTATCGGTCTGAGAATCGGTGTATGAATCTGATGTATCAAGTGCCGTGAAATTTGGGTATCGATGTTGTGATATGCATCAGATTATGCGGCGCTTGTGTATGGTTTGAAACTATGAGAGAGAACATACCGGAAGGCCGTAAAGGCTAGGAACTCGAAGGTCATTGCAATATCCGTCATGGAGGCATTCATCTCCGATGCTAGGGTGTATCGAAGATGCTGCGAGGAATCGGATGCATCAATATTACGTGGAATATCAAATAAACTAAAATGAAATGATTTGACATAAATGCGATAATACACTGGGAGGCAAGTCGGGGACAAACAAACTCGTGATCGGCCGGCGGAGGCGAAGGAATCGATAGGTCACCCCATTCGACCCTCGGAAAGCGATGAAGTAGGCGGAGCGAGCCAAGCGGCCTCCGTCCTCTCGAACTCACTTCGCCCAGCGGACTCGAGCCCTCCTCGGCGCTCCTCCTCCTACTCCTGCTCCGGCCGCCGGCACCGCAGGTCTCTCTCTCTCAGCTCGGCAACCACCGCTCAGAGGCCGCATGATAAAGGTCCGGACGTACTCTGAGTAATCGCCCTCGCCCCTGTAGCCGTCTGCCTCCCAGCCGATGGTGTAGTCCGCCATCTGCTCAGCGGTGAAACGCTCAGTGTCCCTCATATGCTCAGAAGGATGCACCGGGACTATCTGCTCAGGTAACCCTAGTGCAGCGCAAGCGCTTGCCAGTACCAAGCAATCGGGCCCTCGGCAAAATCCGATAGCGAGGTCTCGGCCGGCAAACCGATCCGCATCATCGCCGAGGAGCCCACGGGCCAGTGATCTAAAATTGAAATCTGATTTGTTATCTGGTATTGCAAATATCTGATGGAAAAGCGAAGCTTAAATGAACGCAAGTAAAACAAACCTCTGCGGGAGTGATGGTGTCGAAATGGCGGCGGAAGAAGTGAACGTCTCCGCGCACCTCCGCCATAGCGGCGTGAGAAGGGATGACTAGAGGAGTCTCTGCTCCGAGACTGCTCCAAAGTAGGCATAGACCCACAAGCAAGACGTGTCGATGACTATCGGAACAAGCAAAATCTGAATAAAGCGAAATATGAGCCGTGTGTTGTGTAGTGTATTGTGCGGAGTGTACTGTGTGAGTAGTGTATAGTCGATTAAAAGCGGTATGTGTGTGCTGTGTACGATGCTCTGATCCGTGTAAACAGACTACGATGTGTGCGGTGTGTAGAGTCTGAAAATGTAAGCGAAATGTAAAGCGGAAGAAATGTACCTCCCAAAGCACGCCAATAGCCCCAGAAACAGCTGTCATTGCCGCGGAGAAACTCATATAGCCGTAGAGGGTGGCGAGCACCACCCCAATTGAAGCATAAGATGTCCCGGACATCCACCGGTCTTGTTGAGAAGCGAGAGAACCTTTGTTCGCCCGTCGGCGAAAGTCGTAAAACAAAAACATCGAGCCGCGTGCATACCTCTCCATGACCTCTGAGTCATCGAGCTGCGTCCACAAGAAAGGCACCGGGCGCACCTCGAACCAGGAATACCGGATGAAGCCAGGACGGGCGAGAGGCGGAGCCGCGCCAAGTAAGTAGACCTGAGCTGCGGTCCACTCATCCATAGCAATATCAAAGGGGATCGGATCACCCCCTACCCCGATGCCAGTGAGCACCGAGAAATAGTAAGGGGTCATCGTCATGTCCCCGGTCGCAGATAAGTGGAATGAATCGGTGGTGTCCCACCACCTCTCTGCCAAGGCAGCTAGAAGAGGCCTGCAAGCAGTAAGCCGGGAGAGTCCCCTGCAAAAGGAACCAAAGCCCGCCTCGTCTACAATGTGGCGAACCGCCTTGGGAAGCTCCGCGTACCAATCTCGAGCCGTGATGTTCCCATACCCGCGGATGGTATGGGAATCTCCCTGTTTTCAAACAAATAGCAGCAAAGAAATATGAAATGTACAATTTTGAAAAAAACAGTGGTTCAGTGCCAATCCGGCATGCGTGCAAGTTTTTCAGATTCAAACAGATACCGGGTGCCGGTGTGCTTACAGTAAACTACAACGTCTGATGCGTCAATGTGTCTGAGTGGTTCAGTGCAAATGTGGCATGCGTGCATATTTTCAGATTCAAGCAGTTATCGGGTGTTGGTGAGTTCGCAGTGAAATGCGGTGTGTGCCGTGTGTTTTAGGTGATTGAGGCTAGTGCAGTGTGTGTGCATGTGTTCGTCTTAAACAGATATCCATTATAAGCATGATTGCAATCGACTACGAGAACGATGTATCGAGAATCAAGCGGTTAAAGCGAAAACAACTTTGTGATTAATAGTTCTACATTGCGAAGTAAAAAGCAGAAGAGTGTTACCTCGGGCGAAGGATAGGTGAGAGGTCGGCTCGCGTGGGAGGAGCTCCGGTCGGTCTTTCGGTCAAAAGTGCGAAAATGGCGGAGTCCATCGGTGGTAGCACATGAATTGTGGCGGTATGTCAGGTCGAAAGGGCCTTCGCTCAGAAGCTCTACCGGGATCCATCTCATCATCCGGGGTAGTCCCGACGCGTGGAACGTCGTCGACCATGGCAATGGTAGTGAGAAAATGGCCGGAAAAGCCGGAATGCGGAAAGCCAACCGAAAAAGTCAACCTCGTGCGGGCCGAAAATGGCCGGAAAGGCCGGAAGATGAAAAGGCACGGAAATGAAGAGGAAACCGGGGGGAACAAGTCCCGAAAAAGCGGAAATATCAAAAGAGGCACCGAAACAAAGATTTGTTCAGTTGAAAATGTGCGAAACGCGATGGAAATCGCGAATCCGACGACGAAATGGCGCGAAAACACAAAGAAAAGGCGAAAAGATGAGAGGAAAAGGCTCTGGAGAGAGGGAGAGTTGATTTTCGGCGGTGGAGAAGTGAGAAAATAGGGTTGGAAACCCTATTTTAAAAGACCCATTGCGAAAAGTCAAAACTGTCCCCGATCAGCAACTTTTGGCCGGTCGGCACTATTTTGTGCCGGTCGGCACAATATTGTGCCGGTGGAACTTTTGTGCAGCCGGTGGCCACCTAGTCCAGCCGGTGATGTTCCCACAGCCTTTTTTAGGCCATGTGGGTAGTTTCTGGTCTTCATAGCTCAAGAAAGTGCAAGAAAGTGAATCCCCGATGCTCAACCGGCCTCCGTTTTGACCTCGGACCGTGTCTTCTGTGCGTGGCACTCAGATTTAAGCAAAGATTGTATCCTTTTGTATCCTTTTGTCTTTTACAAGATTCAAAAGTTGCCCCGTGTGCGTTACACGCATCCATCACGTTGTTCGGTGCGTCGCATCGCGTCGTCTTGCATGTCCCTTGCGACTTGCACCGTTTTGCATTTTCGTGTGGCATGCGTGTCATACTTGCATTTCATTTTTCATTCAATGAGGTATGCGTGCCTCATTTTGCATTTCATTGCATCTCGAGGTACGCGTGCCTCGTTTTGCATTTCGTTTTCCATTCAATGAGGTATGCGTGCCTCATTTTGCATTTCATTGCATCTCGAGGTACGCGTGCCTCGTTTTGCATTTCATTGCATCTCGAGGTACATGTGCCTCGTTTTGCATTTCATTTTGCATTTCATTGCATCTCGAGGTACGCGTGCCTCGTTTTGCATTTCATTTTCCACTCAATGAGGTATGCGTGCCGCATTTTGCATTTCATTGCATCTCGAGGTACGCGTGCCTCGTTTTGCATTTCATTTTCCACTCAATGAGGTATGCGTGCCTCATTTTGCATTTCATTGCATCTCGAGGTACGCGTGCCTCGTTTTGCATTTCATTTTCCATTCAATGAGGTATGCGTGCCTCATTTTGCATTTCATTGCATCTCGAGGTACGCGTGTTTCATTTTGCATTTCGTTTTCTGTCTAATGAGGTATGCGTGCCTCATGTCCATTTCAGTTTTGCATTTATAAGGTATGCGTGCCTCATGTTCATTTCATTTTGCATCTTGTGGTATGCGTGCCTCACTTTGCATTTCATTTGCATTTCGTTTTGCATTTTGCATTTTGCATCCATGAGGTATGCGTGCCTCATCTTGCATCTCATTTTGCATTTCATCGCGCTATCTCGCGCACCTCATTGTTTTTCGCCCCCGGTCTGGTGAAACCTTAAACACGCGCGGTCTAGGAGACCTTAAATCCTCGGGAGGTGCAAGACCTTCGGTGCATTAAGGTGCACCTCATTGCATCTCATTTTGCATTTCATCGCGCTATCTTGCGCACCTCATTGTTTTTCGCCCCCGGGTCTGGCAAGACCTTAAACACGCGCGGTCTAGGAGACCTTAAATCCTCGGGAGGTGCAAGACCTTCGGTGCATTAAGGTGCACCTCATTGCATTTGGCATGCATTTCATCGCGCTATTTTGCGCACCTCATTGTTTTTCGCCTCGGTCTGGCGAGACCTTAAACACGCGCGGTCTAGGAAACCTTAAATCCTTGGAAGGTGCGAAACCTTCGGCATCTACATTATCATGCATGATTCCCGTCACGCGCTGTCATGCGTGCCAATTCATGCATTGTCATGCATTTCAAAAGCCGCGCGTTGGCGCACATTTCAAAAAAAAAAACATGCATCCTTTCCATCATCATGCATCATTTGCACTTCAAAAGCAAAAACAAAAAAATGCATTGTCATGCATACATTTTGCATACGGTCTAGGAGACCTTAAATCCTCTGAAGGTGCAATTCCTTTGGTGTTTGTCGTGCCCGGACGACTTTCGGTGGTCGGGTAAAGCCACCTGCCTGTTTTTGCGGTAAGTTCCTAGAAGACCAACTGGGACGGTGAAAACTAGAGTTTGAACGGCTTACGCCTAGAACACAAAGGTTCGAGATTTCCGAGACTAAAGTCTGGTTTAAATACCCAGGGGGTGTACCCTCGGCTTGAAATCTGTATGGAAGCCCCATAGGTTGAGGCGGCATGTCTACACCTCAATTCTGGATACTGAACCAACCTAGTATATCGCCCTGTTGGTAAGATAGGGAAAGCTGCAATCATAGTCGTTGCATCATAGTGCATTGTCATGCATCATTCGTAAATATTGCATATGTCATGCATTTCAAAAAATCCAAAAACAAAAACACATGCGTATGTCATGCATCATTTGTAAACACATGCATATGTCATGCATCATTGTAAATAGTGCATATGTCATGCATCATTGTAATATAATGCATTGTCATGCATTATCCGTTGTATCCATCTCCATTGCATTGTAGCTTGCATGCATCCACTGCATCATCCTCCATCCATGGCTTGCGCCTTTCCTTGTTGAGCTTGGTCTGGCATGTGCCCTTACTTTTCACGTCAAAACACAGTTCTGCATGTGTACGCGCCTATTCCACATTGGTATGTTGGTTTGAGGGTAGCGGCACCTTTTCTGTGCTAGACATGGCTTGTGCGTGTACATGCCTTTCCTAGGCGAGATTTGGTTTGGTCTGCGTGCCATATCCGTAACATCCATTTCCATTGCATTGTAGTTGCATGCATCCACTGCATCATCTTCCATCTATGGCTTGCGCCTTTCCTTGTTGAGCTTGGTCTGGTATGTGCCCTTACTTTTCACGTCAAAGCATGGTTCATGTGTACGCGCCTATTCCACGCTGGTATGTTGGTTTGAGGGTAGCGGCACCTTTTCTGTGTTAGACATGGTTTGTATGTGTGCATGCCTTTCCTAAGCGAGATACGGTTTGGCCCGCGTGCCATAATCGCATATTACATTGTAGTGTAATTGTTGCATCCGACTTTAGGATCATTGTTCTTTCCTCAGCGGGTCGTCACCCCACTTATGTCAATCCACCCAATACTTGTCCATGTGTCCGTCTACATTACTCATAGTTCTGCATGTGTATCGCGCCTACTCCACACTGGTATGTTGGTTTGAGGTTGCGGCACCTTTTCTATGGTAGACGGACTTGTTACTTCCATCAACCTATTTGACATTTGTGTGGTTTCGAATCGCTCACGATTGAATCATGATTCAATTGCTTTGCATGTAGTTTGCATAGTTTCAATTGCATTGCATTATCATTTGCATTGTTCATACATCATTTTGTATATATTGCATATCATCTTGCATTCATTTCGCATTGTCATGCATATTGCTAACAATATTGTACCTGTTAAGTTTGCTTTCTTTCCAGGCACGATATTGTACGTATGGCTCATTTGAGGCCGGTGCAACCGGACGAGCCGCACAGGTATTGTATCCTCCAAGTGAGACGTATTGAGAATTGCATAATTCTCTTACATCCTTTCTGCATTGTAGTGTAGTTTGGTGCATGCTAGCTTAAACCGTCGTGATGCGTTTTCTTTGCATGATCATTAAGTTATGCTCGGCTTTGTGCATTTTCTTGCATTTTGCCCCCGCCTTGGCGATATCTTGCTTGTCTTGCATGTTTGTTCAAGTCTTCGCCCGGTCAAAATGGGTGGCTTTGACATTCACTCCCGTCATTGTTATGACTTCGAAGTTCACAAAGAGGGGCAATCAGAGACACCCCATTTTTGACCGCCTCAAGACCTGACGTCACCGCTTGAACACTCGGTGATTATCCATGTTCGTTCGCTTGGAGTTCCTGAGTTCTCGCCACGCCTTGCCTCGGGACCTCCGAACTTGACTGCTTTGTGTCCGGGTTTTGCACCAAACACTTGTGCTTTGCCTTGAGGGGTAGGGAATGCCTTGTGAGGCATCCCACAGACCGGCAAGGGCTAGAGGCCACCGCTGGTTGGTGTTGCCATATGCACTATATTGTGCCGGTCGGCACTTTTGTGCCCGGCAAATTTTGTCAAAATGACAATTTTGCCGACCACTGCTCAGCTTGCTTTTTGAGATATTTTGAAGCAACAGATAGATTTGTTTCCCCTCCATACACGTGTATGGAGGGATGAGCCTTTGGTTTGCTTAGCTTGTAAGCTTTGTTGCCTATAAGAGAGGGCTCTCTTCTCTTGGCTCAAGGGTTAGAAAAATTAGACATTTTTAGAGAGAAAAGATAGAGAAGAAGCTCTGGTTCTAGGTTAGAACTTGTGTATCTATCCTATCTCTCTTTTCCTCTCTTGTTTCTACACTAGGTGCTTTAATCCATATAATTGCACACAAGCACCTAGTGTTTCACCTTCCTTTGGTTACTGAGGTTCTAAGGGCTGGTTCTTGAAGTTTTTGGTTGGATTTGAGCTTAAGGAAGCAACAACATCAACCTTTGTGAAGGTGGTCTTCAAGGGTGAGAAACTACCAATTTTTCTCCCATTTTTGCACTCTATTTTTGCATAGTTTAGAACTATTTTTGTGCTTAGCACTTAATACAAAAAAGTTCTATTTTTTAGTCCTCTTTATTGTTGGTTAAGAGTGTTTTGTGCTTTGGGGAGGTTTGACCACCCTTAGGCCTTGAAAAGGGCTCATTTTGTGCTATTTGGTGAGAGCTCCGGGATTTTGGTGTTGGGGTCTCTTCACCATTGAAATCTTGAGGGATTTTAGTGGTGAAGATGATCCCTTGAAGTCCCAAGAAGGAGAGGGTCACCCCCTCTCCTTGTTGTCCTTGAAAAGGACCTATTTTGCCTCTTGAGGGAGCCCCATGTTTGGTTGTTTGTTGGTTATGCCATGGCTGTATTTTGTGCTCATATTGCCATATTATAACTTTGTATCATGTTGGTTTTAGTACTCCTTGCATGTTTTGCATAGATGCTTTGTAATGCCTCTTTAGTCCTTTAACATGCATTAGGTTGTGTGCCTCCATTCTAACATGTTTTAGGCTTAGATTCATGAAGCTTGTATGCTTATTTTTCCATGAATAAGGTCTGTCCATGGTTACTTTGGTCGATCTTAGCTTGCATCACATAGCCTCTTTGCATTTGGCTTGTTGGCCCTAAGAGCATGAAAGCATAGCATGCCTTGCTTGCATTATTTTCAATGGTTTGGAACCATTTAGCATGCTATTTCAGTCCCTTAGACATGCTCGAATGATTGCCTTGCATGCCTCTTTGAAGTTTTGAAAGCATATGTTGTATGCCTAGTGATTTGGTCATTGTGTGTGCCTTGCTCTAGAGCCACTTAGATGCCATCTAGGAGGTCCCTTTTGTATGGTCTAGGGCTGCCTTAGACCTGTTTTAAGCCTTCTTGGCCTTGTGAGGCTTGGTTGGCATAGCGATGGTTTAGGTCTCCTTTGGCTTGCCTTGGATGCTTGGACCATTTGTTGCATGCTTAGTCTATTTTGTCGCTTGGTTTGGCACCGTGTCCAACATGATTTTAAAGCTTATATATGCATGTTAATATGTCCATGTTAGCCTCTTGTAAGTGTTCTTAAGAGTTGCTTGTTTATGCCTAAGTGTTGAATTATGTATGCTTGCATGTGTGCATGTATCCCATATATCTTAGCCTTCACTTCTATGGCATTTGGCCATTGATTTTAGGCTTATTTAGAGCTGCCTAACCTATGTGTAAGTCCATCCTCTTGTTTCTTGCATATGCTCCTTGAGTGTTGTAATGTATTGGTAAGTAAATGCACGTTAGGACTAACATGATTGAATGAAGTCACATGCTTGGTTGCATGCTTGGACACCCACATTACACCTTGCATACTTGATGGTTGACATTGGTGTTTCATGCCTTGTATGTTTGTTAGCTTGTATGCTCCTTTGCATTGGCATGATTGCATACTAGTTGACATGTCTAGGATTGCATCACATAAACATGCATGCTCTACCTCTTGACCAAGTCATGATAGAGGCTTAGCACCCTTGTGTGTTTGTTTGGTTTGCATGCATTTGAAATAGAAGTTGCACATTTGGTTCTTTGGGCCATCATGCATGGAAATGCGTGATTGGTGGCCGAATCGAGGCACATGCCCCTTTGAGTCACAAATATGATAAGGGCATGATTGGTGCACACATTGTTGGAATTACATTGCCATGCAAGTTTTGCCCTCTCTGTCAGTGGAGTTGCGTGTTTGCAGACATTTAGTGCCTACCGGCAAGATTTAGTGCCGACCGCTATTGATGGTCGATGGATGAATTTTGTGCCGGACCCCATGCCGATGCCGTGGAAGTCCCACTCACCGATGATGTCCTCAAGTCCTGGAGGCACTCCAGACTTTGGCGCTTCCGAGATGCAAAGTAGGGAAAACAGAGGCAATCTAAGCATGGCAGTGCAATTCTGAGCAAGTCCCGAGCATGCGTTGCATCCGGCCCTCATCTCGAGGCGGTTTACTGCTTTAATTAGATTAATTAATTTATTTGATTAATTTAGTTGGACTGTATTATTTTTGGACTGTATATTCTTTTGGTCCCTCTGTGTGAGGGCATAATTGTAATAAGTGTGGGTGAGTGTGTGTATGTCTTCCAACCCCCATTTCTTTCTTCCCTTTTATTTACCTGCTTATGATGGTAGATTAGGGCGTATTTAAAATTAGCATACCTTATGCAATGCATGCGTGCATCCATTCATTTGTTGACATGCATCGGGCTCGGTACATCATACAAACTACATTGTATTTTCAATTCCAAATTGAATACGTGCATCGAATAAAGTGCATTTCACATGCCATCCTTAGGGTTAGCCGAGCCTACTCTAAATTGTATCTTCGCCTGTGTTGCATTAGCCATTTAACATGAACTAGGGACATGCATGTCTGCTAACTAGTTTTTTGTTTTGGCACGGGGTACGATGTAAGTATTTATGGTTTAGCATATCGCATGCGTGTGGATGTTAACATGATAGTATGCTTACCATGCGGCTAAGTGCCTATGTGAGATAAACTGTTTGAATGCCTGTGGATGGAGGTTGGGTTGCTTGAGTTGGAAAACTCATTGAAATCCGTGTTTTAGCCTACTTGCGAGTAGCAAATTCCGAAGCATTTTCAAGATGAACGGATGTGCAATGTTTGTTTCCAAATTAGGCAATTTAGTCTATACTTGTTTGCTGTGCGCATAACATAGTAATTCTAGGTTAATAATTGGAATAAGAGCATGTAATGTTTTCAAAATCGGATATCACGGTTAGTAGAGGCCGGTCTTCGGACCGGGCGAAAGGGGGTGCTCATAGCTGACCTTCCCCGATCGTACCCAAGCTCCCGAACCAAGACAACTTTGGTGATGACGGACATGTGGCCTTTGGCACCGAGTCAAGGTTTCCTAAATTTCCCATTTAAAAAAAATATTTAGGTGGCGACTCTGTAATCTGGCAAAGCAATCCATGTTTGGCACTAGTTTTCAAAAAATCTGTTTTTCTTCAAAACGATTTGCCGGATTTGGACTCTTTGGTTCAAGATTTAGAACCGTGACATTTGAGTCGTTTGAACTGTAGTAGACCCAATATCGAACCGTAACTGGGACAGACCTCGCCTCGATGCGTCGGGGACCTCTACAGCTTAGAGAGACATGCTTACTGCACATCATGCGAGGAACAAAATAGAAGCATATTCTATGCAACGAAACATGGAGCATGTTCTACGCAACACCGAATGCATGTTCAATGCAACCGGTACGGACATTTTCTATGCGAACGTAAGGGCATGCACAATGCAATAAAACGCGACAAGCATATTCTATGCAAACATGAGAACATGTGTAGCACAATCCAATGCAGCATACACATTCTATGCACAATAATCAATGCATATTCAATGCAACATCAATAACATGTTCGACGCAAAACACTGAATAAAGAAATGCGCGTCTTAACAAGACCGATTCAATTGTAACCTTCGATTTACCTCTCAGAGGAGTTGCAACAAGTTAAAAGGATACACCTCGTACGTGCTAAGTATCACACACTGAAAACACAGTTCGGAGCTTCCGCAGAGGCCACTTGAGCTTAAAAATGTACTTCCCTTGCACTTTCTTGAGGGATCAAGGCACAAAACAACAAACAACATCCAAGAAGAGCATCAGAGGCTTTTCGGCCACTCTGGGAAGCCACCGGCCACCCATCGGCAACAAAATAATGCCATCGGCCACCGATGACAAATTTAGGGCAATTTTGGCATTTCACTATGGGTCTTTAAATATAGGGTTCCAAACCTTATTTCTTCACTTTTCCCTTGCCCAAAAACACTTTCCCTTTTGCTCTAGACCATTTTCCCCTTCCGATCATCACTTTATACGCATTTTTAAACATCCCACGAAGGTCCGATTCGCTAAAACCTATTTGCACACTCCATTTTGAACTGATTAAAAAGTGATTTCGGTGCTCTCTTCTTGATTTCATCACTTGGGGTTTGTTTCTCCTGAGTTACCCTTGATTTCAGTGCCCTCTCCCGAGCCTTGATATTTTCTTCCATTTTTCCTCCCTCAGAGTTGACTTTTTGTTGGGTTTTGGCATTCCCGCCTATTTTCCACATTTTGGAGCATTTTCTCATCCTTCCTCGAGATGGCGAACGACATCCCACACGGCGAAGCTCCTCCGGGGATGGAGATGGATCCAAATTTGGAGCCATTGCCGCTCAGTATTCGACCGTTCGATTCGGCGACGTACCATCCTGAGGTACACGTGCTACCTCCCGATAGCATCCGCCAGTTCAGGGGGTTTGCGCGAGGTGCACCAGAGGACCTCCTGCTACATGAGCCAGAGTCACATTTATCCCATGGTGCCTTCGAGCTATACACTTTCTCTTTATTTTCCGCAATGTAGATTGCATTTCTTGTATAGCTCACACTGCCTTCTATTTGCTCATCTGAAACACATTTTTTCATTGCATTTCTTACACTGCCTTGCATCTGCTTGTCGTGAACATACCCTTGCACTATATTTCTTACATTGCCTTGCATCTGTTTATCCTGCTTATAGGGGGATTCACGTGCCATTCGTGGATATGGGACCACCTCCGCGAGGGACTGGTATATGGAGCTTCCTGACGCCGTCCGTCACATCATCGACGAGGCCGGCTTCGGCACATTTTGCATGGGGCTCTCACTTCTCATTGCGAGCTGGCCTCTACTGGGCGCTTTAGTAGAGAGGTGGTGGGATACCACTGATTCGCTCCATTTCTCTACAGCAAGGGAGATGATGATGACTCCTTTTGACTTCTCTATGCTCACCGACATAGCAGTTGGGGGTCATTCGATTCCTTTCGACACAGAAATGGACGAGTGAGAGGCCGCTCAGATCTACCTGCTGGGGATTCGCCCACCTATCTCCTGATCAGGGATGGTGCGATATACATGGTTCACTAATCATTTCAGAGGGACGACGCCGACGACCCATGAGGAGACCGAGTACTACGCCTAGGGTGTCCTCATGTTTCTATTTGGCACTACTCTGTTCGCTGACCGGGCGAACACCGTTGGGCTCTACCTCATAAGCGCCCTGATGGGCTTGTCTCGTGTTCAATTCTACGATTGGGGCGGCGCAGGCTTAGCCACACTATACGGGTACATGAGCTCCACCTTCCACCGGAGCGGGCATCTGCTAGGAGGCTACTGGAGGGCCTGAGAGGTACATCCTACACTTCTGCTTTACATTTCCCGTATACTACACACACTGTACACTATACTGCTCACAATCTACTTTCTGCTTTACATTATCTATACACTGCACACACAGTCTGCTTTCTGCTTTACATTCTTTGTACATTGCACACACTGTCTGCTTTCTACTTTACATTCTCTATACAGTGCACACACTGTCAGCTTTCTACTTTACATTCTCTGTACACTGCATATACTATCTGCTTTCTACTTTTCATTCTCTGCAATCATCTGATACATGCTTACTGTTATCCTTCCGCCTTCTGCAGCTAGAGGTGTACGCCTATTTTCCAAGGCTCACCTTAGAGCCAGAGGTGGAGATACCACCTATGGTGCCGTGCTCGTACAGATACAATGGAAGATGCCAGCAGAGGCCCCGAGAGTCATTTTCATTTTTCCATCGATTCTTCGACACCGTGACCGTAGTAGAGGTAACTCAAACTTTACAGTCATTTCAGCTTTGCTTCATATTGCATCTCTAATGGCAGCTAACAATTTGCATATTCACTATTTGCAAATCACTTGGCACTGGCAAAGGATGATCGACGGTCGAGATCGCTTTTGACGCGGGAGGCTTCTCAATTCCAAATCTTACTCGAGGGCCCGGTCCGTCAGGCGTGGTTCTTAGGGAAGCGATTCCTGCGCCAGAGCCTTGGCTTGCCAGAGCTGGTGGTTCCGATGCTGCCTTCCACATATATGAGGATCACAGAAAGGTACACCCTACAGGAGATGATCAATTTCACCAGAGGTTGGGATGCTGACTTCTTCAGACTTGAGGGTGATTATACTGCCTTTATCCAGACGTACCTCATGCTGCCTCTAACTAGCGCCCGCGGAGGTAAGAGAGTTAGAGCTCCAACTGCAGGAGAGAGAGCGGGAGGATCCAGGGTACCCCAGGCTCATGACAGGAGAGGTCCTCAGACAAGGTAGAGGGTCGGATGGCCAGAGCTGCCTACTACGTTGACTTGCTGGCGACCCACAGGGGAGGCTTACAGATTCCCATCGAGCCTGTACCAGCTAGTCACGAGCTTGTCGGAGTTCGAGGCCTGACCCCGGTATGTACCATACTTTACATTTTGCACATTCCATTCATTTCAGTTATGCTTTGTAGACTGCTGATCATCTCAACACATTCACAGGCATCCATAGAATACACCGAGCAGGCTCTTGAGCTAGCTGTTGTCTCTAATGGGGATGGTTTAGATGAGCCTGAACCTACTCAGTCTCTACAGGATTCTAGTAAGTTCCTTCAGTTTGTAATTCATACCATGAAATTTTCTGTTGATACATTAGCATTTCAACTGCAATCTACCCTATATTGATCTGAATACATTACATTAACAACACTGCATTGATACATTGCTCCCACACACTACATTCAACACTATACTCATCTTTGTATACCATAACTGATGTATTTGACAAACTGTCTTTTTCAGGTTCCTTTTTAGATGCCAGCCCCACTGGATGCCCTAGTGGGAGCCACAGTAGGACCTTCAATGCCTCCCCCGACAACAGGAAGAGAGAGATGAGGGACTCCGACACACAGTCGAGGCGGAGCTAGACGTACTCATGATGAGAGCGGTCTACCAGAGCCTATCTTGGATGATGATGAGACAGATGAGGATGAGGAGCCAGCGAGCCCGCAGTCAGAGTCATCTAAGGGTGGAGGCGATGGCACCGGCTCGAGTTCTGAGGGCGGTAGCGATGTTGAGGATGGCTCTGAGGAGGGGAGCGGAGATGCTGAGGAGGGCTTCGGCTTAGATTTAGATAATGGCACTGATGGCGGTAGCTCTGAGTCCATGCCCAAGAAGAGAACGAGGAGGGCTGCTCGATCCTGAGGAGGTGGCTGGCGCCAATTCAGATGTTTTTGCTTAGTTTTCTTTTTGCTGGTTGTGTTAGCACATTGTACAGCCTTAGGCAGCTTTATTTTCTTTAAAAACTTGTACTCTTTGTAAAAAGAAACCATGATTGGAATGAAAACAGCTTTTGATTAAAAAAGTGTTATATTTTGCATTCTCAGCATTCATCGCATCGCATCATTTTACATAAAAACGGGATTTGATTGAAATTGAAAATTGAATTGGCAACTGCTTAATCAGGTAATGAACCAACCAACACATAACAAACAGAGTAAAACAACTCAATGAAGAAAACAACAACTCGACAATCAAAACAAATACAACTCGATAAACAAAACAATAACTCGATAAAGCCAAAACAACAACTCGATAAGCAATTTGACAAAATTCTTAAAGAGAGAGGAAGAAATGCACCAAGAGTGGAACAAAACACAGGTTCTTAGCACTTTCAATACATGGATGGACTAGAGGGAAAAATAGGAGGCCACCGGCCATAAAAAGATACTGCCGGCCATCAAAAGTGGTTGTCGAACACTAGTACTAGCCGGTCGGCTACAAAAGAGGCTGGTCAGCCACCAGTGCAGGGACCTTCCAGATTGCTGCCACCTGTCTTCCACTTAACACCTTATCTTCTACAAAAACTCTAGCTTCGTGGTTTCTTGAATTCAGCTCTATCTTTGCCACAAATGGAACCATTCTTTGCCAAAAAACTCTCGACTTGGATTGCAATTTTAGATGGCTCAGAGAAGCTAAATTTTTGAGGCTTCGGGATAAATGCACTATTCCCATTGAGTCGTACTCCACTGTGTTTTCCAATTCCTCCACGCCGCGGCTAGATGTTGGAATCTGATCACAAATGTTTTTAGCTTTGGCAGACAAGAGATATGCCCCATAATCGAAGAATTCCAAGCTTTGATGAAATCCCGGCGTGACGAGGAAATCTTGTCCCAGTCCCGTTTTGGCCACATCCAAGCTTTAGAACGGATGTGTGGGATTACTTTACATGATGCTCGATCCTTGGTTCACAACGGGGAGTTGGATATTCCCAGCTTGATTCATCGATTTTCTGACGCCGACGACCGCGGCGATCGTCTCTGGCAAGGTTTTAGGCAACATGCCCTCTGCTTGTGCATGTTGGCTCATTTTCTGCTTGCCCTTAGTTTCGGAGGGTCTAGCATTCGCTTGATCGAAGTCGCCCAAGGCTTGAAAGAGGGCAAGAGCTGCATTGGCTTGACACTAGCCGTGACTTTAATGGGTTTGGATGCTTTCCATCGCCGGGAGATGACCAGGTTCGCAGGAGTCCACTACTCTTGCAGGTAATGTTTCCCACCCTTCGCATATATGTTTCTCACATCACTTGGCACTCAGACTTTGTTTTTCTCTCAAAACCCTTTTCTCACTTTTCTCTCCACGTACACCTCTCTATTCTTTAATCTCTCTTATTTTTCATCCCTCCCTAGGTATGGCTCGTGGGCAGGTTGAAAGTAGTGGACTCTTGCCCTGCATATTCAGCGTACGGTTATTTCTTTCGCCAATGGCTAGTTGATTTTCTGAACGAGGGGTGGTGGTGCCATTGGATGTGCAACAGGTTCGCTGTTGACATTACTTGGCGTTGTCCCTGGTTTGATCTGCCTGAGATGAGCAACAACATGTCTCACCAACCTGGTATTCAGTTGATTGGCTTGACACACTGTTTCTTCTACTTTCCATTTCGGTTCTGGCGTCAGTTCGGACCAAACTTGCCTAGAAGAGGGAATGGAGTATCCATCTTCATTTCCAATCCAAGGCACACATCTAGCTCGATATTCCACTGCGTGGAGGACAAGAGAACTTCTGGCCCCCGCTCCCAATTTTAGTTGTGCCCTTTCTGGTGAATGCATAGCTTGGCTTTAAGATGAGGCACAAACCAGGCCTACTTTGGCATCTGAAGCTTCCACAAGCTCTGGAAGGGGGCACAGGAACACCTAACTCAACTATGCCCCAAGTTTATTGCTTTAATTTGTACTTTCAAGTTTTCCTTTTGAATGTAATAAAAAACAACTTCGATTTGTATCAAGAGTCAGAGAACTCTCTTTTGAAATCAATGAAATTGAAGGTTGTGGGTATTGAAAATTTTCCTTTTGGTCTAAAAATGTCTAAGTTGTAAAAAGATTGATTTGAACAAAATCAACTTTTATTAAAACTTTTCAAAACCATTTTCGATAAGGATCACAATTGGACGCATCCGGAATCTATCCTTGAGATGCACAACCCAGAATCCAATAATTGGAAAGTTTCCCCTTATCTGAATAGCACTGCACTGCACTGGAGATCACAACCGAACTCTTGGATGCAGAATAGACAAAGATGACCAACATAATCACATGGACACAGTTGATTTGGAAGTGTTTGTGGCTGGACTTTAGAATGAAGTTGCCTACGTATCCCAAAGATAGGAATCAAGCCTTATGTAGTATGGTTCGGGTTCACTTGGGTATTAACACTCTCCTTTTGCGCTCTAACTTTTGCCAATGCTGCCCTTTTTGGGTTTTCAACCTTGCGAGCTCAATTTTTCTTATTTCAAATTTTTTCTACTCTAACTTTTGCCTAGGTGTAGACCGCCCCAAGAACTCTCCGAGCTCCGTGCGCGAGGGCGTAAATTCGTTTTGTTCTTGAGCTACTACAATTCAGACTCAAAGTCACAGTTCTGAATCTAATCTCACAAAGTGCAATTTGAGACCGATAAATCACCAAAGAGTCCAAATCCGGCAAATCGTTTTGGAAAACTGATTTTTACAAAGAAGTGCCAAACATGGACTGCTTTGCCAGATACAGAGTCACCACCTAAATATTTTATTTTGGGGGAAATTTAGGAAACCTTGACTCGTGCCTAAGGCCACGTGTCCGTCATCACCAAAGTTGCCTCAGCTCGGGAACCTGGGTACGAGAGGGGAAGGTCATGCAATGAGCACCCCCGCTTGCCTGATCAAAGATCGACCACTACTAACATGATATTTTGTTTTTGAAAATACATGTGTTCTTATTCCGATTATTAACGTAGAATTACTATGTGATGCACACAACAAACAAGTATAGACTAGATCGCCTAAGTTGGAACAAAACATTGCATGTTCATTTGTTTGAAAATGGTTTAAAGTTTGCTAATCGTAAGTAGGCTAACACGAGGATTTTGATGAATTATTCCAATTCAAGCAATCCAACCTTCACCCACAGGCGTTCAGGCAGTTATATCAACTAAGCAGTTAGCCTCATGGCAACACTAACACACATGCAGTATGCTAAAGCGTAAACACTTACAGTGTACTTCGAGCCAAAATAGAGTACAAGTTAGAAATCATGCATGATCCTAGTTCATGTTAAGATGGTAATGCAACACATGCAAAAATGCAACTAAGATAAGCTCGGTTATCCTAAGATGTCATGTGAAATGCAACTTGATAACATGCTGTTGAACACGTATTCGAGTAAATGTATTGAAATGCAATGCAGTTAGTATGATGCGTCGAGCCCGGTGCATGCAATACGAATGAATGGATGCACGCATGCGAAGCATAAGGATGTTAATCGAAACATGCCCTAAAACTAACCATCGTAAGCGGGTAAGTAAAAAGGAGAATGAAATGGGGGTTTAAAAGGTTAAAAGCTCACCATTGAAGACCACCTTCAAAGCTATAACTCCGGTAGCTTCTTTGAGCTCAAACCAATCCCAGAACTCCCAAACCAACCTCAAAAGACCTCAGCTCAAAGAGTATGGTGTTTAAGTGCATGTTTGTGTGT
The DNA here is from genome assembly GCA_025200525.1 of Camellia lanceoleosa. Lineage (NCBI taxonomy): Eukaryota > Viridiplantae > Streptophyta > Magnoliopsida > Ericales > Theaceae > Camellia > Camellia lanceoleosa. Next base: position 83,358,010 of record CM045772.1, on the reverse strand, counting down.
TAAAGTGTGAAGAATATGCACTTTTGAACACAAAAATGAAGAGAAGATGCAAGATGGATACAAATGTGTATGTATATCTCTCAAGACAATTTTTTCTAACCCTCAAAGAGGGAGGAGGAGGTTCTCTTATATAGAGAACCAAAAGCTAAGCTTGTTGAGCAAGCTTAAGGTCCAAGGCCATCCCTCCATAGTGTATGGAGGATGGCTTCAGTGCCTTCCAGCTGTGCCAGCTGGATGAAAATATCTCCAAAAAGGTGATAAAAAGTAGCCGACCACTTCAAGTGGTCGGCCAGCTGCTTATAGTGGTCGGCCGACCACCACAAGTGGTCTCCCAAGACAACAAGTGGTCAGCCATAGTGGAAGAAGGTCTAGAGCATGAAAACAATGCAGTGGTATGGCGGTCGACTAGAAAAGGTGGCCCAATGACCAAGAAAACCAGTTTCCTAACTAGAAAACTGGCTGGCAGGAGGAAAAATGGTCTCCAAGGGGAAGAACTGGTTTCCCACACTTGTACCACCTTCCAAACAAGAAAAACAAGGTTTGTACAAAAAACAAACCAAAAAGGATGCAAGATGAAAGTTTGGGAGGCAAAGCGCGCAGTAGGAACCTTAGAAACTAGTCTACGAGCACCAAAAGTGGTCTCCCGGACCATAGGGTCCCTCTAGACAGAGGCAACAAGGCATGGTTCAAAAACCAAGCCAAACGGAGAACATTAAGCCATCTTGAGACAAGGCACGCGGCCGAAGACTCCGAAAATCGGAAACTAGTCTCCAAACGGGAAACGTGGTCTACGACCGCAAAAAGTAGTCTATGACCAAAAGGAGATGCTCTACAAGACCTCTCCCTCCCTCTAGAGAAGAGAAAACAAGGTTCGGTCCACAAACCAAGCCAAAGCACAAAGAGTTTAGAGGCCCGGAGGCAAGGCTCTCAGCTGAAAACTCTGGAAACTCGAAACGAGCACAATATGCACAATCACCAAGCTCTCAATCGATGACGTCTGAGTCTTGAATGGGGTGTTTACAGTTGCCCCTCTTTGACAGAACTCGGAAGTCATAAGTGATGGGAGTGAATGTCAAAGCCCAGAGATGACCCATTTTTGACAAGGCCGAAGACTTAGACAAACAGGCAAGATAACAAAGAGATGCGCCCCCAGGCAGGGGCAAAATGCAAATGACATGCACAAAGCCGAGCATAACTCATGATCATGCAAAGAAAGCTGTAACGAAGCAATTATACACAATAAATGCAACAGTTTAGGCAAGCGGATATGAACCAAACTACATTTCATGCATAAAGGATGTAAGAAAATTATGCAAGTCTCACTGCGTCTCACGCGGAGTACTTACAATTCCGTCTGGTCGCGCTAGCCTCAAATGAACCGTACATACAATATCGTGCTTGCATAAGAAAGAAACTTAACAGGTACAATATAGTTAAAAACACATGTCCCATGTTACAACATGGTACAATTCCAATGCGAGATAAACGCATGCATACACAATGCCGATGGAAAGGTGCGTAGCAATGCAAGTGAAAAATGCACAACAATGCAACCGAAACGAGTATAACAATGCAAGTGAAAAGTGCGTGACAACACAAGCAAAGTGTTGGCGCATAACAATGCAATGAGAACGAGCATAACAATGCGAGTGAAAAGAATGAATAACAATGCAGGCGAAACGTGCGCGACAATGCAAGCGAAGAATGTATGACAATGCGGGTGGAATGGGTGCATGACAATGCAACCTAAGTGTGACGCATAACAATGTGAGTAGTGTGGTGCATAACAATGCGAGCAAGTGGTGTGCATAACAATGCAAGGAGACGTGCATGACAATGCGCTTAAGGTGTGCATTAACAAATGCGAGAGAAATGAGCATAACAAATGCATTTTAGTGCAACTTCAAAGGCATGTTTGAAACAAAAAGCTGATTAAAGAAGCATAAGCCTTAACGAGATTAATTTAATCGGAACCTCCGATTTACCTCTCGAAGGGGTCACAACGTACTCAAAAAGGATACACCTTGCTCTTGACGAGTAACGATGAGCCACGCATCGAAGACTTGAATTTGGAATTCCCGCGGGGACATTTCTGAGTCGAAAAGTGTACTTTCCTTGTACTTTCTCGAGGGCCGAGGACTGCGATCATCACCAAAATACACAGGGAGAACAATGGAGCCCTGAGGATCATCCAGGAGGGTGGCCGACCACCTAGGCTAGTGGCTAACCATGTGTTGACCACAAAAGTGGTCGGCCGACCAGAACTACTGGCTGTCCAACCAGTTTATTGAAACAGGGACAGTTTGGTCTTTTTATGGCCGGATCTTTAAGTACACAACTCCAAATCACTTTTCATCACACCTCCAAGGCTAAAATCAATTTCTCTTCCTTCCTAGACCCTTTTCTCTCTCAGATCTGCACTTTATATGTGTTTTCCAACGCCCCACGTGAAGTTGTTTCGCGAAAACTTTCGATTCTCTTCGTTTTGAACCGATTAGGATTTGTTTTCGGAGCTTCTTTCTCCATTTTCACCACTTGAGGTATGTTTGTCTCGAAGTTTAGCACCTTTTCTTGGGCGTTGACTTTTGTTGACTTTTTCTCCTCCAAGAGTTGACTTTTGTTGACTTTTTGCAATTTTGGCTCATTTCGCTCATTTTTGCATCTTTTTCCAGATTTCTTCAGATGGCCGACGATATTCCATATGGCAGAGGTTCTCCACATGTAGAGGATGAGCTCGACATTATACCGTTGCCTCCGAGGATACAGCCATTCGACTCGGAGGAGTACCACCTACAGGAGCACATCCTGCCTCCTAGAACCTTTCACCACTTCACCGATTTTGCATGGCGAGCACCTGCATACTTGCTGCTTCGGGAGCCTGAGTTCCACCTATCTCATCGCGCGCATGAGGTGTGTACTTCACTTTTGCATTTCTTGCGTATTTCATGCTTTTGCTATGTATTGTATATGCTCGTTCCAAACACATTCAAATACACAGCACTTCACTGATTCTGAATACGCAGTTCACACATAACATAATGTTGACTTGGGGCACAGCTTAGTACACAACACTTTGTTCATGACATACACAATTTGCACACGACATTCTGCTAATTTGGCACGCAGCTCATTTGGGCACACAGCTCATTTGGGGACACAGCTCATTTGGGGCACACAACACATTTGGGCACACAACTCATTTGGGGCACACAGCACATTTGGGGCACACAGCACATAATACTGCTCAATCTGAACACACTGTTCATAACACAACATTCTGCTTAGTTGGCACACAGCTCATAACACTGCTCAATCTGAACACACAGTTCATAACACAGCATTTGCTCAATCTGAACACACAGTTCATAACACAGCATTTGCTCAATCTGAACACACGGTTCATAACGTAGTCTTTGCTCAATCTGAACACATAGTTCATAACGCAGTTTTTTCTCAATCTGAACACATAGTTCATAACGTAGTTTTTGCTCAATCTAAACCCACAGTTCATAACGCAGTTTTCGATTTATTTTGCATGCAGCTCATAACATTGCTCACTGTTCAATCTGAACATGCGGTTCATAACACAACATTCGGTTTATTTTGCACGCAGCTCATAACATAGCACACTGTTCAATCTGAACATGCAGTTCATAACACAGAATTCGATTTAATTTTGCACGCAGCTCATAACATAGCACACTATTCAATCTGAACATGCAGTCCATAACACAGAATTCGATTTAATTTGAAATTGATTACATCTGTTCATTTTACCCGCAGGTATCTTCCCGTTTCACACGGGGTTTTGGATTGATTATTGCGAGGGAGTGGTACATGGAGCTCCCAGATCCTGTTCGACATATTGTGGATAAGGTAGGGTTTGGCCCATTCTGTATAGGGTTGTTGTGTCATCCTCCGAGTAGGACCCTTCTGGGCACGTTGGTAGAGAGATGGTGGGACACCACCAACTCCTTCCATTTCTCAGCCACCGGGGACATGACGATGACCCCGTATGACTTCGCCATGCTGACGGGCCTTGACGTGGCAAGCCGACCGATCCTATACGATGCCGATATGAGTGAGTGGGAGGCCACTTGGATGTATCTGCTCGGAGCTCATCCGCTGACCGACAGATCATCAGGCAGGGTCAAGTACACCTGGTTCACCGAACAGTACCAGAGGACTATACCCGAGACTTTTGAGGCCATATAGCAGTATGCCCGGGGATTTTTGATGTTCCTCCTCGAGACCACACTGTTGTCCGATAGGGGGAGCACAGTCAGGCTGTATTTGTTGAGTGCTTTGGTAGACCGATCATAGGTCCGGCACTTCGATTGGGGTGGCGCTGGCCTTGCTACCCTTTATTGCTATATGAGTGCGACCTCCCGCGAGCGGGCGACCATAGTAGGTGGCTACTGGCGAGCCTGAGAGGTACATTCTGCCCTCTTGATTTACATTTCTGCTGTTCATTATCTGTATTCTGCACACAACATTCTACACTCGACATTCTGCACTCAGCATTCTACATCTTCTATACATTCTGTATACTGCACACTGCACACAGCATTTTGGACTCAGCATTCTACATTTTCTATACATTCTGTATATTGCACACTGCACACAGCATTCTGCATTCAGCAGTTTACATTTTCTATACATTTTGTATACTGCACATTGCACACAGCATTCTGCACTCGGCATTGTACATTTTCTATATATTCTGTATACTGCACACAGTATTCTGCACTTAGCATTCTACATTTTCTATACATTTTGTATACTACACACTGCACACATCATTCTACACTCACCATTCTACATTTTCTATACATTCTGTATACTGCACACTGCACTCAGCATTCTACATTGTCTATACATTCTGTATACTGACAGCCATTGTCTTTCCTTTTATAACTATGGGTTTATGCCTAATTCCCGACGCTCGCTCTTGAGCTCAAGGTTGAGGCACCTCTCGAGATCCCTTATTCACGTAGATTTGAGGGTTGGTGCCAGTCCAGGCCCCGGGAGACTCTGCCATATCTCTGGCAGTACTTTGACACTATGGAGGCGACAAAGGTAAACTAGAACTCTCAGTTCTTCATGCTTTCAGCTTTGATTCATCTTGCATATTTATGACATCTAATCAGTGTATGCACTTGCTATCCACAGATTACATGGCAGCCATGGATAGCCATATCAGGGCATGCCCGATTCCAGTTCCCTGGGGCATGGGGCGCCTCCCGATATAGGGCTTTCTTTGAGGGACCAATCGGCAGGGCCTGGTTTCTCGGGGATCGCTTCATGCATCGGACGATGGGAAACGCCGATCAGGAGATCCCCTTGGCGCCTCCATTGGACTTGTGGTCTACGGAGAACCTCACTCCCCGGGAAGTCGATGACCTTATGTTGGGTGTGGACGCAGTTCTTTTCTTGGAGGAGGGGGAGTACGCGACATATTGCCATACATACTTGATGCCCACATTGACAGGTGTTCGTACTCCCACAAGGAGAGCTGCTGCTATGCCATCATCGAGTCGTGCCCGAGCCGCAGACATCCCTTCCACTAGCGGGGCTAGCACATCGAGGGGTAGGGCTAGAGGGATGCCCTTGACTTGCCAGTATCCTGGGTGGCCAGATCTTCCGACCAAGCTGACGGGCTGGCAGTATGGGACATCGTACCAGATTCCACTGGAGCCTCCATTGCCCGATCATCGATACGTCAGTGACCCTGACTCACCACCGGTATGCTCCATAGTTTTAATTTATCATTCCGATATTTAGACATTCATTCATTCACTGATGAATTGAACTTCCATCTGTAACCTCCCAGAGAGTATACTGAGGGGTTACTCGGGGTGGTGGCCTCGCTTGAGAGTATGGTCCTGGGGAAGGAGACGCTGCTGCACTCCTACAGTATCCCGGTATTCTCCAGTTTCCTTGCATTTATCATACTTCTGATGACATACAAAAAACTGAACATTTCACTTCACCAATTCATTGTAATGTGTAGAGCACATCTGTCATAATACATTCACACGCTATATCTGCCTGCACTCGTTCTATGCTTCATTCTTGCATCTGATATACATACTTTGGCTGATGTATTCAAATTGTCTTTTCAGGTCGCACCTGTACAGCTCGAGCCATCTAGGCCTTCCCGAGCAGCTGGGAGAGGGGGCTCGACTCGCGGTTGAGGGAGACGTAGAGCCTTTGTCAGATATGACGAGGAGTCCAGCGAGGAGGAGGAGTTAGCACATCCACCGTCAAAGACATCTGCAGGCAGGGATGATGACTCCGGTTCCAGTTCTGAGGACAGAGGTGACGCCGAGGAGGATTCTGAGGACGGTGACTCCGATTTAGATAGGGGTGTTGACGGCGGTGGTGTAGAGGCTGCTCAACCAAAGAGGATGAAGAGAGCCTCTCGGTCTTGAGCTTGATAGCACTGATGCAGATGTTCCTGCTTTATTTTTATTTTTACATGTAGTTGTAGCACATTGTACAGCTTAGGCAGTTTTATTTTCTTCAAAACTTGTAGCCTATTGTAAAATGCTGTAAAAAAGAAGCTATGATAGAATGAAAGCGGCTTTTTGTTAAAAAAGTGTTGTATTTGTATTCTAAGCATCGCATTGCATTACTTTGCACAAAAATGAGATTGAATGGAAATTGAACATCGTGTATTGCCAAGTCAGGTAGTGAACCAACGTAACAAAACAACTGAACTCAATAACAATTCGTTAAACGAATTAACAACCCGATAAACAAATAAACAACAACTTGATAAACAAATGAGAAACAACCCGATAAACAAACGAGTGACAACGCGATAAACAAACGAGCGACAACTCAGTAAACAAATGAGCAACAACTCAATAAACAAATGAGCGACAACTCGATAAACAAATGCATCTTGGACAAAATAAGCAACAGAACGCATTTGAAACAGAGGTAAACTCAAACCTTGAGCACTCTCAGCACACAAGAAAGCTAGAGACTCTCTTCGGGAGACAAGAAAAAGCTGTAGACCACCATTTTACTCATGGCCGACCACCATAGGAGCCTGCCGTCCAGTTTTTTGTTCTGTAAACCCTAAAAGTAGCTGGCCAACCAGAAAAAGTGGTCGGCCGACCACTTGGCCTGGGGACCTCCAGTTTTCTGACACTTGTCCTCCAAATAGTGCCTTATCCTTCATAAAGGTTCCAGCTTGGTGGTTCCCTCATTCTAACTCAATTTTGCACCAAAATGGAGACATTTCTTGTCCAAAATCTCACAAATTGGGTTGTTACCTTGGATGGCTTGGAAAAGGTGAATTTTCGGGGCTTCGACATAAATGCACTATTCACGCTAAGTCACACCCCGCTGCGTCTTCCATTCCTTCATGTCGCGGCAAAGTTTTGGAATCCGATAACACACGTCTTTCGCTTTGGCGGACAAGAGGTATGCCCCACTTTCGAAGACTTCCATGCTTTGATGGAATCCAAGCTTGTTGAAGAAATTTTGACGCAATTATGCTTTGGCCACATCCAAGCCTTAGGACGGATGTGCGGACTCACTATGCATGACGCTCGGTCTTTGATCCGCGATGGAGCATTGGACATTCCCAGTTTGGTTCATCGGTTTTCTGATGCCAGTGACCGTGGCGACCATCATTGCCAGGGTTTTCGGCGACATGCGCTTTGCTTGTGCATGCTATCTCATTTCTTACTTGCCTCAGGCTTTGGAGTCTCTAGCGTCAGTTTGATCGAAGTTGCCCAAGGCTTAAAAGAGGGCAAGAGCTGTATCGCCATGACACTAGCTGAGACATTGATGGGTTTAGATGCCTTTCATCGCCGAGAGATGACTAGATTCGCGGGGAGTCCACTACTACTGCAGGTAATGTTTCCCACCCCATCTCACATATATTTCTCACATCACTTGGCCTTTAGGCTCGGTTTTTCTCTCAAAACCCTTTCTTACTTTTCTCTTAACGTACACCTCTCTATTCTTTAATCTCTCATTTTTCATCCCTCCCCAGATATGGTTGATGGATAAGTTGAAGGTTGTGGACTTTTGTCCAGCATATTCAGCTCGCGGCTATTTCTTCCGGCGACGTCTAGTCGATGCCCTTGATGAGGGTTGGTGGTGCGAATGGATGTGCGCTTTGTCACGCCGTATTATTAGCCTTGCAGTATCTGCTTAATCTGGCGATGAGTTCTGACATGTCTCTCGGCTCGGGATTCAGTTGATTGGCTTGACTCATTGTGTATTCTACTTTCCATTCCGCTTTCGGCGCTAGTTCGGACATGAGCAGACTTGCCAGGAGGAGGGGATAGAGTACCCTGCTGCATTTCCAGTCCGAGGCGCACAGCTAGCTCGGTATGCCACAGCATGGAGGACTAGAGAGCTTTTGGCCCCCGCTCCCACTTTCAGTTGCACCCTCTCTGATGAGTGCATGGCTTGGCTTGATGAAGAGGCACAAGTTGGGCTTACTTTGATATCAGAGGCTTCTACTAGCTCTGGGAGGGGGCGTAGGAACACCTGACTTATCCATGCCACGAATTTATTGTTTTATCAGTACTTTCAAGTTTTCTTTATGAATGTAATAAAAAACAACTTCAATTTGTATTCAAGAGTAGGAGAACTCTGTACTGAAATCAATGAAATTGAAGGTTATGGGTACTGAAAATTTTTCGTTTGGTCCAAAAATGGTCTAAGTTGTAAAAAGATTAATTTGACCAAAATCAACTTTTATTAAAACTTTTCAAAACCATTTTCGATATGGATCAGAACTGGACACGCTTGAGATCTGTCACTGAGATGCACAATCCCAAATCCCAGCAACTGGAAAGTTGCTCCTAGTCTGAATAGCACTGCACTGGAGATCACAACCGAGTTCTTAAAATGCAGAATAGACAAAGATGACCAAACATGATCACATGGACAAAGTTGATCAGGAAAATGTATATTGCTAGACTTCAGAATGAAGTTGCCTACGTATCCCAAAAATGGGAATCAAACCTCACGTAGTTCGGCTCGGGTTCACTCGTGTATTGACACTCTCCTTTTGTGCTCTAACTTTTGCCAAGGCCGCCATTTCTGGGTTTTCAACCTTGCAAGCTCATCTTTTATAATTTCAAATTTTCTATGCTCTAACTTTTGCCTAGGTCGCCCTTTCGAGTTTTCGGCCTAGCGAGCCACTCAGGGATAGTATTTCTTCAACTTGTCCATGTTGATTGGTTGGGAGAACTCTAGGCCATCTAGGTCCATCAGAACGACAACTCCACCCAACCAGATAGACTTGATGATGTAAGGGCCAGTCCAATTGGGTCTGAACTTGCCTCTCGGGTCGTGGATGGGACCTCGGTTGGCTTTGAGCCCTAGATCCGCTTCTTTGAAATTCCTGGACTTAACCTTCTTGTTGAAAGCCCTGGCAATTCTTCGTTGATAACCCTGAACATGATATAGTGCTTTTAGCCTTCTCTCGTCAAAGAGCATGAGTTCTTCGAACCTGCTTTGCTGCCAATCTGCCTCAGCTATCTGACACTCAGCCAATACCCGTAATGACGGAACCTCAACTTCGATAGGTAGAACAGCCTCCATCACATAAACCAAGGAATACAGAGTTGCCCCAGTAGAAGTTCGAATTGAAGTCCGGTAGCCCCAAAGAGCAAATGACAGCTTATCTGGCCAGTCCCGGTAGGTTCCATCATCTTTTGCAATATGTGCTTGATGTTCTTGTTGGCGGCCTCAAATGCTCTGTTGGTTTGCGGCCAGTATGTAGATGACTTGTGAAAAGCCATGTTGTATTTCTCCAACAAGTTGATCACCTTCTTCTTGAAGTGGGAACCATTATCCCAAATAATCTCATTTGGGACCCCGTAGCGACAGATGATGTTTTTTATGATGAATTTAGCTACGTGCGACGCCTTCAACACTGCGTAAGATTGGGCCTCAACCCACTTCGGGAAGTAGTCTATCGCTACCAGAATATACTCATGCCCATTGGACCCCTTTGGAGTGACAGCCCCAATTACATCAATCCCCAGACTGAAAACGGCCATGGCGAAGTCATGTTGTATAGCTTCGACGGTGGAATGTTCATGCGATTTGCATGGATCTGACATTTGTGGCATCACCGGACAAAGCCAATACAATCCTCCTCCATGGTGGACTAGTAATATCCCTGTCTAAGGATCTTCCGGGCAAGCATCACCCCGTTCATGTACGCTCCGCACTTGGACTCTTCAGCATCAACACACAGCTTATGCATCCCAAGATGACCTCTCTTGCACAGTTTACCCCCGTAGATGATGAACTAAGCATCCATTCTTCTAATTGCCCTCTTCTCTTTGGCATTTGCCCCTGGTGGATACACTTCCTTCTCCAAGAAGTTTCAAACATCGTTATACCAGGGATTCTCATCTTGTACTTCATCTATGGCAGCAATCAGTTCATAGGCCGGCACAAATTTCTGTTCGATGATGATTGGACGCATCCAGACTCTTAAAGGGATGTCTATCATAGAAGATAGAGTTGCTAATGAATCCGCAGACCTATTGTTCTCTCTTAACAGATGGGCGAAATTCAGTTTTTCAAACCGAGGAATCAGCACGTCCAAGGTCTGGTGATAGATTATCATTTTTTCTTCTTTTACTTTCCAATCTCCTTTAGCTTGAGATACAACAAGGTTCGAGTCCCTGATGACGTCCAACCGTTTTGCCTCTAGTTCTAGGGCGGCTTCTAGTCCAGCAATACATGCTTCATACTCTGCCTCATTGTTCGACACTTTGAACCGAAGTTTGAATGCTAAAGGTATAGGGGAATTGCCGGGTGCTATCAACAACACCCCTATCCCATACCCATATTGGTTTGATGCTCCGTCAAAGTACATCGTCCAAGTTTCGTCTTCGATATAGAGAATGGCCTTGTCAGGGAATAGGTACTCAACTGCTTCATCCCCTTCAACTGGGTGATCGGCTAGGAATTCTGCTACCGCTCTTCCTTTAACTGACTTGCGCGTTATGTACTTCAGATCGAATTCGGAAAGTAGAAGCAACAAATGGGCTAGCCTACCCATAAGTGCCGGTTTCTCGAAGAGATATTTGATGGGATCTAATCTCGAAACCAGTATTACAGAGTGAGCTAACAGGTAGTGTTGCAGCTTCCTGGTAGCCCATACCAAGGCCAGGCAAGCCTTCTCTAGCGGAGTGTATCGGGTCTCGTAATCCAGCATTTTCTTGCTCAAGTAGTAGATAGCTCTCTCCACTTTGTCCTTAGACTCTTGTGCAAGCATGCAACCCATTGTAGTTTTAGTCACTGAAAGGTATAGAATCAACAGTTTCCCCAGCTCAGGCGGTGACAACACAGGTGGGTTCTATAATATTGTTTGATCTGTTCGAAAGCAACTTGGCATCGGCTGTCCCATTGGAACTTCTTTCCTTTCTTCAGGAGACCAAAAAGTGGTTCACAAGTCAAGGTTAATTTTACAATAAATCATCTTATGAATTGCACTTTACCCAGAAAGCCTAGCACCTCCTTTTCAGTCCTCGATGGTGGCATTTCTAAGATGGCCTTGATTTTGGAAGGATCGACCTCGATACCTCTCTGTGTGATCAAGAACCCCAGCATTTTCCCTACTGTAACACCGAATGTACACTTCTGAGGATTCAGTCGCAACTGATACTCTCTGATCCGTTGAAAGAATTTCTACAAGGCGGTGTAGTGGCCCTCTCTTTCCTTGGACTTGACAATCATATCGTCCACGTACACCTCAACCTCTTTATGGATCATGTCATGCAAAATTGTGGTCGCAGCCCGTTGATACGTAACCCTAACATTCTTCAGCCCAAATGGCACTACCCTATAACAATAGGTTCCCCACGGGGTGGTGAAAGCAGTCTTCTCCCAGTCTTCGGGTGTCATCAATATCTGATTGTAGCCTAAAAACCCATCCATAAATAAGAGCAACGCATGCCCAGCAGTGAAGTCCACTAATTCATCAATATGCGGCAAAGGAAAGTCGTCCTTCGAACTGGCTTTGTTCAAGTCCTTGAAGTCCACACATACCCGAATCCTGCCATCCTTCTTCGGCACTGGAACTATATTGGCCAACCAAGTTGGGTATTCAGATACCAGCAGGAACCCTGCGTCAATTTGCTTGGTGACCTCTTCTTTGATCTTGAGGGCCCAGTCCGGGCGGATCTTTCTGAGCTTCTGCTTAACAGGTCGGGCCTCTAGGTCAAGAGGGATCCGGTGCTATACAATCTCAGGATCGATTCAAGGCATGCCTTTGTAGGACCACGTGAAAACATCTTTGAAATCTTTTAACAAAGCAACTAAGTGTTCACGCTCCTCCGAAGACAACATGAACCCGATCTGGACCAGCCGCAGGTCCTTCTCAGTACCAACATTAATTTGGATGATTTCATCAACCAAGGGTTTAACAAACTTCCCCAGTTCTTGATCAAGCAAAAATTGTAAAATCGGAGGAATTTCTTCCTCATCGTTTTCATCGAAATTTTGAAAATCTTGATTAATGTAATAAATTAAGGGCACAGAAAAGTACTCGAAGGCCACTGCCGCACAATTCTCATTAATCACTTCCAAGTCGCCTACTTCCTCTGTTACAACAGACTTAAAGGAAAAAGAAAAAGACGACCTAGACAGGACTATGGCATCTGGGTTGTCATCCCCAGGAATACCGGACTCAGACTCAGATGAGCTGAAACCTGATTCTAACTCTATAGACTCAGTGGAATCAGATTCCGACTCACTACCTGACCCGGTGCTGCTCGATAAAAAGCCCTCATCGTATTGCCAGACGAGGAAGGATGCGATGGATGCATCTAGAATGTTTGAAGATGGGCTCGCAGCTGTTTCATTCCCAATCATGGACACTGAGAGGTCATCCCCCAAGCACTCTTGTACGATCTGAGGATCTAAGAGTAGACAAGCCAGTGCTACCCCTATTTCAAACTCTGTGCCCTCAGAATCCTCCTCCTTGCACTGCTTAGCCTCAGCTATCGGGTCTGTTAGCTCTTCGGCAACGTCCTCCCCAGACAATTGTAGGTCAATGAAAATCTCAAATCCCGGCAAGCTCCTCCTCTCTGCGTTTAGCCATGGCTCTAGGAAGCCGCAGAATGGAAAGTCCTCCCCCTCCCGGACAAAGTGTCCGTTCAGGGTACCCCGGATTGGTCGGTGCATCAACTCAAAATGCTTCCCTACGTGCTTAGCTCTGGCCCTTCTGGCCATCGTTTTTCCCTTCCTCACCCAGTCCTCCTTGGTAGGCAGATAACCTAAACCAAAGGGTTGTGGGTTATGCGGCACTTTGACCAACGCTACGACTTCTTTCCGGCCACTGCGTCCTAATCCCATCCCGAGGATGTGCTGGAGCTTGTTCATAAGGTAGATTGATTGTGCGCTGACATAGAGCCCCTCATCAACAGCTAAAATGTTCTGTACAACCCGGGCCTTGGCTAGGGTAAATCCTGACAGGAACACATCCTCCGCGCCATGTTCAATTTCTAGAACTGGCGTAGAAACCTTTGGCAGTGGATGGATTGACGAACTCCCAAAAACTATGGCCACCCCCTTCCCGTGGGGGTATTTCAACATCTGGTACAGGGTGGAAGAGACCGCCTTCACCTGGTGCAGCCACGGCTACCTTAGGAGTAAATTGAAGGTTGCGGGAATGTCCAAGACATGAAAGTCAATATCAGGTTGTCCTGGACCAACCTGAGTCCGAGTCTGCACAGTCCCCATCACTTCTTTGTTAGTATTATTGTATGCTCGAATCACCTGGGCAGTAGGCTCAAAATCCATGGGCTTCAACTCGATTGCATATGTTGTCCTTGATGGACACACGTTGATAGCGGATCTTGTGTCGACAAGGACCACTGGTATCCATTTTTCTCGACACTCCACAGAGATATATAGCGGTTTGTTATGATTTGCCCCCTCAAGCGGCAGCTCCTTATTAGTGAAGGTTAACGTCGGGGAAGCTCCTCCCGGAAAGACCATTCCTACCAGCTGCTCAGGCATGGTGTCGATTGAAAGTTTGGCCTTGTCCATCGCAGAGAGGACAGCATGTCGGTGAACTCTTGAGGCCATCAGCAGTCCCCAGATGAAGATGTCTGCTTGGATTTTCTTCAGCTGTTTCAACATAGCCTCCTCTTTGAGCAATTTATCCTTCTGCCTTTCCGCCTCCTTGTCCTTCCCAAACACCTCTGGTTGATCCAAGTGTGGGGGCTTGACATACCGCCCACTCCTAGTCATGTGGTCAACCTCTCCCACATACCAGGTATCATCCAGTTGGTTTTGTCCCCAATCTTCGTCGGTGTGGGCAAGACATAGGTCGTCATCTTCCCACCACATTCCGTCGGCCATTGATAAGCAACTATCCAGTTCTGTTACAACTGTTCCTGTGCGCACAGCACATTCCATCTCCTTAGGGGCTTTGGCCTTTCTAGCCCTCTCCAGATCTTCGATCTTTTCCTGCTCGAACTGCTTCAATGCAGCCTGTTGTTCAGAATCTTTTGTACTCAAAATGCTCTGATCCCGAGCAAAATTCTTAACACCGATGCTTTCTGGTGGTCCATTCTGATTGTCGGCCATTCCAGCCACTGGTGATGTCCCTGTCTCTGACGGACCCCGTTCTGGCTGAGGTTGCTCAATAACATCCGGCTCGTCGCTGAGCCACCGAGTAGCTTCCGCTGTCCTTTCAAGATCAAACCAATTGACAGTCACGTCCCCTGGGTCCAGTTCATTGAAGAATTAAAGGTTGGCTATATCCTCTTCCAACTCCGCTAGGTCATCTAACTCTTGATTACGTCCATCCCCATGAACTACACAGATCTCTGCCCCAACTGGCAGTTCCACTCTTGGCTTAACCTGGCTTGTTGAAGTAATGTAACCACTTGGGTTGTACACAAAGCTTGCAGACCCCTTCAGGCCCTGAATACTCATTGCCATCTACCTCAGCAGTGATCCCTGTTCTATCTTCGATAGTCACCACCGCCAGTTCAGGTTGGGTTTGGGAGATATCCAACATGCACAAGTCTGTGCTGTCTGGAATGAATACCTCCGGCTTGGGTAGGTGGGAATGGGTGATATATATGCTCGGGTCATATAGAGTGGTCAAGGTTTGGATAAGGTTGATGCGTTTGGGAGGTGGAGCTTGGTTGTGAGAGCGGGTTGGTTGTAACCTTTGGTTTTTCTGGAGGTGCGATCATCTTATTGTCAACGAGATATTGGATCTCGTGATGCAATTGAAAGCACTGGTAAGTTTCGTGATGATGTTGTTGGTGGAAGGCATAGTATTTTGCTGGGTTATGGGAGGGAGGAAGTTTATCTGGCAATGGCCGCGGCTCTAGGTGCTTCAAGTGCCCTTTCTTGATCAAAACCCCCAAAGCTTTAGACAGGGGCATGTATAGTGGGGTGAAGGTTCTTTGGCCTCTGGGTGCATATCTAGTTGTTTGTGAGCTACTTCCGGATGCACCGGTGAATGGGGTAGCTATAAGGATTTTTGGAGTGGTGGTGGTGACCATTCTTGCATCTGAAGCTCTGGCAGCTGTAGCACTGCTTGTGCCTGCATTTGTACTACGGTTGAATGCCCTCTTGGGGTGAACCTAAAGTAACATGCACAAAATGAGGTTACACAACAATTTTCAATCCGGCCAGGGGTGCGGGCATATAAAAACAATAATATATATACCACCGACCGTGATATGGACACCAAAGTTATATTATATAAGGTAAACCGATCTAATATAATCCTCCCGAGGGTCGGGTATTACACTCTCTCCTTGTTTTAGTTTGGTCTCCCAACTTACTTTTTAATTTAAGGACTAAAAAATATATCACGGATATTGCTTTGCATTTCATCCTCTTTTCCCAGGTTGCCTCGGATCTGTGCGTGCTGGAATTTAGTGGTTTTCTCATATGTTAAACACAGCCGGTTAGCTCAATCATGATGTGGTCAATAATATAGGATGGATCTGGAAGGTACTCTCAATAATAGAAACATATACATTATGAACATTCGAACATATCGAGTGTTTAGTTTACTTTTTTTCAAATCTTGGTGGACCTTTCATTGGGGTGACTTTCACAAAAGACATGTTTTCATCATCATCAAATTCCCCTTCGTTTCGGTTACTGTAACTTAACTCTTACTGCTAGCTTTTTTTTCCTTCAACCGAATAATCTTGTCGGCGAGGCGGCGCGAATACTTCCCGATGCAAGATAAGAACACAACCTAAGTCCTTATATGCATTTATAAATTACAAATCCTCGTTACTCCCGGATAATGCGTAATGCAAGAATCGGTTTTAATTGCTAGTCCCATAAAAAGCTGCGCGCTTTAACATAGTCAGGTTGGCGGTTTATTTACGCCTCGGTCTTACTTCACTTGGATGACCTGAAACTTTAGTTATGACTAAATGATGGAATGCCAATTCCAAAATTCAAAAGAGAGTGTAGAGCCAGAATCAAACAAAAATATAAGAGAGTGCCATAAAAAATGTAAACGACACACACACTGTTGCATTCTGTATTATATCTCCGGAACCACACAAACACCCTACCTTGCTTGTGTCCTTATCTGTTTAAACTCCAGTAAAGTGTGATGCACGATGATCCTCGGTGTCGGCTCCTCAATTTGTTCCTACTGAATCGCATAAATTACAGAATGAGACAAGCTCTCTGAATAGTAAAATCAAACACCGAGATAGCAGATTGGCCTATTGGCGATATAGCATAGCTCATGGCAGCCTATAAGCCGGATGAATTTGGCGGCTGGCTGCTATAAGCCTGTAGCCTTGCTTGTATAGTATAGGGCCGCGAGATTCGATTCTTCGACTCGTAGATAGTCTTCATGAAAAAGCCAAAGCAAGTTTTTTCTTTGAAAGCGATTACTTCATCGCGGCGTAGCTTTACTAAAACTCGGCCAGACAGTGTAAAAATTTTCACGCCGAAAGTGGCGACCTCCTCCGTTTTGCGGAACCTACAGATTCAGCAGCGCGATTTGTTCTCTTTCATGATCAATGAAGCCTTGCTTCATAGCGTCCTCAGTTTACACCCCTATCTCATGTAGATCCACAAAGGTGGGTAGGGGGAGGACGATCATCTTCTCCATGAGCTTGGGCTGGAGGTTGCGCACAACCATCCGTATCTGATCTTTGTCAACCGGCCTGATGGTTATCATCGAGGTTTTGGCCCTCCAACAGGTTACGAAGTCGGAGAAGCTCTCCTTCGGTTCTTGCTTGGTTGTCTTGAGATCACTAGTTGTGACCTCGATCTACGTGTTATAGAAGTATTGAGCTATAAAGGCCTCAGCCATCTCCTCCCAACTTCTCTTAATAGAGTCCTCTAATTTTGCGTACCAAATAGTCACTACACCCGACAGCTTCTGGCCAAACAGGGAAAGCTTCTGTAATCTGGAAAGGCCCATCGGCCTTAAAATGTCCAAAAACAGCCGTAAGTATACCATAGGATCCCCAGACCCATCAAAGCGATCTATGTGCGGCATCTTAAATTGGTCCGGCAATGTCACAGCCGGGTCGGTATATCCATCTTCTATGTCCGGAATGGATTTCATGCCTTGAGACTTCTTAAAGAGCTTTTCTAGCTTGCTCAATTTTAGCGCTGTTGGATCCACCTCGAACTCAAACGGTGAATCCACTAGATTGGTGGGTGCTTTGGATAACTGAGGTAGGATTGGGGGCAGAGCTGGCGCTGTTGGAACGTCCGTATTTTCCTGGACGGTGGCAGTCTCCCCTGGTGTTGGAACTCCTGGTAGGGGAGGAGCTGGGTGTGAAACAGATGCTCCGGTTTGCTGCTGTTGCCTCGCAATTAACTCTGCCTGTTGGGTCACTACTTCTGTTTGGTGGGCGGCATCCCGCTGCATGTTTTGCATAGTCTCCTGGAGCTGACGCATAATCTCTTCCATTTCCACTATAAAGTGTGGATCTGACTGAACCGATGTATGTTCCCTCTCTGGGGGAGAAATAGAACTCTGATATCTACTATACTTAGGTGCGATAAACAAAGCCCTCTGAACTGACTGCTGAACTGATATCTTCTACCTAACTGCCCTTCGTCTAACAACCAGGGGTAATGAGTGGAACACTGGTTGTCTATCTATCAGATCCTCAGATCGATGAAGTCTTCGACCTCTAACCCAGAGTGCTTAGGGAATATCTACCAGGTCAGATGCAATTGTGCTAAACTACCTTGCAAAAAGATAAATAAAGCATAATAATGAAACATAGAACCAGAAAAAAATGGACAGCATAACGGCTTAAATAAAGACAACACACAGTTGGCATGACAACACACAGTTGGCACTTGTAAGCTGAATACACTGTTCTCAAACACTGTTTACTATGCCCAAATGGCTGCCCCGAATCTGATACCCTCAGGTAAAACTGATTCTCCGAATACTGATGTTCTCAAGCCTGATACCCAAACTTGCAAACCAATAAATGCATTTCAGTAGAAACACACTCTAAAAGCACATAGCAAGCAAATGAGAGCCAAAACACCCCTATGTTGGGGTAGGGTTTCCCTGTCCTATTTTGTCAGGAGCTAGGGTTTTACTATGCACGCAGCGGTTTCAAACAACCTACAATTGGATAAGCAACCTGTCCTAGTTTGGAATAGTCACTATGGATTCTGATATGCACTAGGCCGAATGGTCAAAAGGGTGCCCCAATAACAACCGGGGTTTGTGTTCCCATCATGGCAGAGCCCGTAATCGGTCCGCCTTATGGCAAGCAGCCTTAGGCAAACCATTCTGGAATAGCAGACGGCGAACACGGTATCTTAGGCGCACCAATGCAAATGCAATGCAAAGAGACACATAAGTGTAGTCAAAACAAGATATCATGAGTTCAAGTTAAGTTCTCTAATTCCACAGTAGAGTCGCCAGAAACTGTAGACCGCCCTGAGAACTCTTCACGCTCCTCGCACGAGGGCGCAAATTTGTTTTGTTCTTAAGCTACTACAGTTCGGACTCAAGGTCACGGTTCTGAATCTAATCTCACAAAGTGCAATGTGAGACCGATAAATCACCAAAGAGTCCAAATCTGACAAATCGTTTTGGAAAATTGATTTTTATAAAGAAGTGCCAAACATGGATTGCTTTGCCAGATACAGAGTCACCACCTAAATATTTTATTTTGGGGGAAATTTAGGAAACCCTAACTCGTGCCTAAGGCCATGTGTCCATTATCACCAAAGTTGCCTCAGCTCGGGAACTTGGGTACGAGAGGGGAAGGTCATGCAATGAGCACCTTTGCTCACCCGATCAAAGATCGGCCACTACTAACATGGTATTTTGTTTTTGAAAGCACATGTGTTCTTATTCTGATTATTAACCTAGAATACTATGTGATGCTCACAGCAAACAAGTATAGACTAGATCGCCTAAGTTGGAATAAAACATTGCATGTTCGTTTGTTTGAAAACGGTCTAAAGTTTGCTACTCGTAAGTAGGCTAAGACGAGGATTTTGATGAATTATTCCAATTCAAGCAATCCAACCTCACCCACAGGCATTCAAGCAGTTATATCAAATAAGCAGTTAGCCTCCTGGCAAGCATACTTTCATGGAAACACTAACATACATGCAGTATGCTAAAGCGTAAACATTCACAGTGTACTCCGAGCCAAAACAGAGAACTAATTAGAAATCATGCGTGATCCTAGTTCATGTTAAGATGGCTAATGCAACACATGCAAAACTGTAAATAAGATAGGCTCGGCTATCCTAAGATGTCATGTGAAATGCAACTTGATAACATGCTGTTGAACACGTATTTAAGTAAATGTATTGAAATACAATGCAGTTAGTATGATGCATCGAGCCCGGTGCATGCAATACGAATGAATGGATGCACACATGTGAAGCATAAGGATGTTAATCGAAACATGCCCTAAAACTAACCATTGTAAGCGGGTAAGTAAAAGGGAGAAGAAATGAGGGCTTAAAAAGTTAACAGTCCCCCTTGAAGACCACCTTCAAAGCTACAACTCCAGCAGCTTCTTTGAGCTCAAACCAGTCCAAGAACTCCAAAACCAGCCTTAAAGGACCTCAGCTCCAAGAGTATTGTGTTTAAGTGTGTGTTTGTGTGTTAAAGTGTGAAGAATATGCACTTTTGAACACAAAAATGAAGAGAAGATGCAAGATAGATACAAATGTGTATGTATATCTCTCAAGGCAACTTTTTCTGACCCTCGAGGAGGGAGGAGGAGGTTCTTTTATATAGAGAACCAAAGCTAAGCTTGTTGAGAAAGCTTAAGGTCCAAGGCCATCCCTCCATACACGTGTATGGAGGATGGCTTCAGTGCCTTCCAGCTGTGCCAGCTGGATGAAAATATCTCCAAAAAGGTGATGAAAAGTAGCCGACCACTTGAAGTGGTTGGCAAGCTACTTATAATGGTCAGCCGACCACCACAAGTGGTCTCCCAAGACAACAAGTGGTCAGCCATGGTGGGAGAAGGTCTAGAGCATGAAAACAATGCAATGGTATGGTGGCCGACCATAAAAGGTGACCCAAAGACCAAGAAAACCAGTTTCCTAACTAGAAAACTGGCTGGTAGGAGGAAAAGTGGTCTCCAAGGGGAAGAACTGGTCTCCCACCCTTGTACCACCTTCCAAACAAGAAAAACAAGGTTTGTACCAAAAAGAATGCAAGACGAAAGTTTAGGAGGCAAAGCGCGCAGCCGGAAGCCTCGAAAACTAGTCCACGAGCACCAAATGTGGTCTACGACCAGAAAAGTGGTCTCCCGGACCACAGGGTCCCTCTAGGCAGAGGCAACAAGACATGGTTCAAAAACCAAGCCAAACGGAGAACGTTAAGTGGTCCCGAAACATGGCGTGCGGCCGAAGACTGCGAAAACCGGAAACTAGTCTCCAAACTGGAAAAGTGGTCTACGACCGCAAAAAGTGGTATACGACCACAAAGAGATGGTCTATAAGACCTCTCCCTCCCTCCAGGGAAGAGAAAACAAGGTTCAGTCCACAAACCGAGCCAAAGCACAAAGAGTTTAGAGGCCCGGAGGCAAGGCTCTCAGCCGAAAACTTTGGAAACTCGAAGCGAGCACAATATGCACAATCACTGAGCACTTAATCGATGATGTCTGAGTCTTAAGGTCGGTCAAAATTGGGGTGTCTACATTAGGTCGCCCTTTTGGGTTTTTGGCCTAGCGAGCCTCTCAGGGGTAGTATTTCTTCAATGTGTCCATGTTGATTGGTTGGGAGAATTCAAGGCCATTTAGGTTCGTAAGAACGACAGCTCCACCCAACCAAATAGATTTGATGATGTAGGGACCAGTCCAATTAGGTCGGAACTTGCCCCTAGGATCGTGGATGGGAGCTCAGTTGTCTTTGAGCACTAAATCCGCTTCTTTCAGATTCTTGGACTTTAACTTTCTTGTTGAAAGCCCTGGCGATCCTTCGTTGATATCCTTGGACATGGTACAATGCTTTCAGCCTCCTCTCGTCAAACAACATTAGTTCTTCAAACCTGCTCTGCTACCAAGTTGCTTCTGCTATCTGGCACTCAGCCATAACTCGCAGCGACGGAACCTCAACTTCAATTGACAAAACAACCTTCATCCCATAAACCAGAGAATATGGAGTTGCCCCAGTAGATGTTCAAATTGATGTTCTGTAGCACCAAAGAGCAAATGGCAGCTTATCTGGCCAGTCCCTGTAGGTTTCCACCATCTTCTGTAGAACGTGCTTGATGTTCTTGTTGGTGGCCTCAACAGCTCCGTTGGTTTGCTGCCAATATGTGGATAACTTATGAAAAGCCACGTTGTATTTTTCCAACAAGTCGATAACTTCTTTCTTGAAGTGGGAACCATTATCCGAAATGATCTCAGTCGGGACCCCATAACGACAGATGATATTATTCCTGATGAACTTGGCCACGTGTGACGCTTTCAGTACTGCGTAAGATTGGGCCTCGACCCACTTTGTAAAGTAGTCTATTGCCACCAGGATGTACTCTTGCCCGTTTCACCCCTTCGGAGTAACTGCCCCAATAACATCAATTCCCCAGATTGAAAATGGCCATGGTGAAGTCATGTTGTACAGGTTCGATGGTGGGATATTCATGCGATTTGCATGGATCTGACATTTGTGGCATCGTCGAACAAAACCAATACAATCCTCCTCCATGGTTGACCAGTAGTTACCCTGTCTGAGAATCTTCTGAGCTAGCATCACTCCACTCATGTGCGATCCGCACTCTCCTCCGTGGATGGCCCGCATTAGGCACTTCGACTCTCCTTCATCAGCACACAGTTTATGCATTCCCAGATGGCCCCGTTTGTATAATTTGCCCCCGCAGACGATAAACTAAGCAGCCATTTGCCGTATTGCCCTCTTATCTTTGGCATTTGCCCCTTGCAGATAAGCCTCCTTTTCTAAGAAGTTCTAGATGTCATGATACCAGGGGTTCTGATCTTGTGCTTCATCTATCGCGGCAATTAGCTCGTAGGCCCGCGCATACCTCTGTTCAATAATGATTGGATGCATCCGGACTCCCAAAGAGTTGTCTATCATGGAAGATAGAGTTGATAAGGCATTAGCGAACTTGTTGCTCTCTCTTAACAGATGCGTGAAGGTTAACTTATCAACCCTAGGAATCAGAACATCTAGAGTTTGGTGATAGATTTTCATCATTTCTTCTTTAACCTTCCAATATCCTTTTGCTTGAGACACAACCAGGTTCGAGTCCCCAATGACGTCTAACCATTTTGCCCCTAGTTCCAGGGCGGCTTCCAAGCCAGCGATACATGCCTCGTATTTTGCTTCATTGTTTGATACCTTGAACTAGAGTTTGAAAGCTAAAGGTATGTGGGAATTGTCGGGTGCTATCGGCAACACTCCTATCCCTTTTCAGCTCTTCCTAGCTCATTTTCACAGAATCTTCCAGTTTAGCATACCAGATGGTTGCGATACCCGACAAGGTCCAATTGAAAAGGGATAACTTCTATAGCTTAGTCAGGCCCATCGGCCATAAAATGTTTGAAAACAACTGTAAGTGGACCATAGGATCGCCCGAGCCGTCAAAGCGGTCTATGTGTGGCATTTTAAATCTATCCAGCAATGTCACCGCCGAATCTGTATAACTGTCCTCTATGTCTGGGATCGAGTTGACACCCTGAGCCCTCTTAAAAAGCTTTCAAGCTTGCTCACTGTTAGAGCTGTAGGGTCGACCTCGAACTCAAAGGGGGTCTCCGTTGGGTAGGCTGGTGCTTCGGAAGTCTGGGGTGGAATCAGATCCACTGGGATGTCCATATTTTCCTGGACATTGGTTGTAGGAGCAGGAGCTCTGGGTACTGGAGTATCTACAGGAGGAGGGTGGGATACAGAAGCTGTAGTCTGCTAGGGCTGTTGTTGCTGTTGTTGAAGCCTAGCAATCAGTTCAGCCTGCTGGGCTGCGACCTCTGTTTGGCGAGGGTAACTTCCGCTTGGCGAGAAGCGTCCAGCTGCATGGCCTCAATAGTTTATTGAAGTTGACGCATCATATCCTCCATACTGACTGAGGGGTGCTGATCTGTCAGAATAGGTGTATACTCTCTTTCTGAGGGGAAAGTAGAAAACTGGGCCTGACTATGCATAGGTGAAGCAAATAGTGATTGCTAAATTGGCGAATGTTGAACCGGTGATCTATGCTTGACTGTCCTCCGTCTCGTAACTGGGGGTAGTGAAGAAAACACTGGTTATCCTCCAATAAGATCCTTAGATCGGTAAATCCTCTTGACTCTGGTCCAGAGTGCTTAGGGGGAAATTGCCTCGTTGGAAGCAATTGTGAAATACTACCTTGCAAAAAGAAAATAAAGCAAAAAAAAGAAAACAACAATCAGCAAACGCACATCATCTCGACTTAGACAAGGACAACACACAGTTGAAATCATAACTTGGATAATCTATACTCAAACACTGATTTCTGCCCCAAATTTCTACCTTAAAACTGAAACCCTCAAATTAATACCCAGACTTGCAACTGATACATACATTTCTGCAGAGTCACCTTCTAAAAGCACATATCAAGCAAGTGAGAGCCAAAACACCGTTATGCTGGGGTAGGGTCTCCCTATCCTAGTTTCATTAGGAACTAGGGGTTCACTATACAAACATCCAGTTTCAAACAATCCTATATTCGGGTGAGCAACCTGTCCTAGTTTGGAACAGTCTCTAAGGCTTCCTATATGCAACTAGGTCAATTGGTCAAAAAGGGTGCCTCAGTAAGACCATCTAATATACCTCTCGCTCCTAACACCGAGAAGTGAAAGGAGGATCAAACGGTATAGCGGTAGTCCAGATCCAAGGTTTGTGTTTCCATCATGGTAGAGCCCGCAACCGGTCATCCTTATGGCAAGCTTTTCCCAGCAAGCCTCTGGCAAACTGCTCAGGAATAGCAGATGGAAAACACCGTGACTTAGGCACACCAATGCAAATGTAAATGCAAATACAAAGAAACACGTAAGTGTAAATAAAACAACATATCATGAGTTTGAGTCAAGTTCTCTAAATCCCCAGCAGAGTCGCCAGAAACTGCAGACTCGACTTCCTTCGCACCCCCTTTCGGAGAGTGCAAATTGGTGCTACAGTTCGGACTCCTGTCACGGTTCTGAAACTAATAAACGCCAAAGAGTCCAATCCGGCAAATTATTTTGGAAAATCGATTCTGAATCAAATAATGCCAAAACTGCACTGTTTTTCCAGATTATAGAGTCACCACCTAAATATTTTACTTTTGGGAAATTTAGGAAACCTTGGCTTGTGCCAAAGGCCACGTGTCCCTCATCACTAAAGTTGCCTTGGTTCGGGAACTTGGGTATGAGAGGGGAGGGTCCGGAAATGAGCACCCCCGCTTGCCCGATCAAAGGATCGGCCTCTACTAACTATGATATGTTGTTTTTATAAACACGTGTTCTTATTCCAGTTATTAGCTAACTTTACTATGTGATGCACACACAAGCAAGTATACACGATATTGCAAAAATTGGAACAAACCAACTCATGTTTATTTTGAAAATGGTTTGAAGTTTCCCCCCTCAAGTGGGCTTAGAAATGCGGATTTTCCACCCTCAAGTGGGCTTCAAACATGATTTGCCACATCGCAAAGTGGGCTTAAAACATTCATTCGTCGAATTGTTCCAATTCAAACAATCAAGCCTTCATCCACAGGCATTAATGCAGTTTTTCAAGTAATCAAATAGCCTCATGGCAAGCATGATATCATGGCACCACTCACACTCATGCAAGTATGCTAAAGCAAAAAACTTACAGTGTACTCCAAGCCAAAACAAATGCTAGTTAGAAGTATGCATGATCCTAGCTATGCAAAATGCTTAATGCAATACATGCAACAATGTAATTAAATAAGCTCGGCTATCTAAGATAGCATATGAATGCAACAATTTGATAACATGCTTTGAAACACATATTCAAATAAGTATTGAAATTGCAATGTTGTTTGAATGATGCGTCGAGTCTCAGTGCATGCAAGACAAATGAATGATGCAAACATGAAAGTATAAGTTATGCTAATCGAAACATGTCCCTAATCTAACCATCAAAAGTGGATAAATAAAAGGGAGAAAGACATGGGGTTGGAAGACATGCACACACGCACGCACACTTATTACAACATTGCGCCCTTTCGAAGGAGGTCCGAAGAAATAAGCTAAGCTACACTAAGCTAAGCTAATTATTTAAAAACGAACTAATTAACTATTCTAGTTAACTAATTATTACAGCACAATTGAATAACTAGCTATGCTAAGGTAATTAAAATATTACAAAACGAATTGAATAAGTAGCTATGCTAAGCTAATTAAAGCAATTTAAACGGCCTCAAGGGATGAGGGAGACATGCATGCTCGGTTGGCTTCCTCCCGAAAATCCATCGCCTTGCCATCGGTTGCCTTTGTTTGCACTTGCCTTGATCTCTGAATATTGTACCAATTTCCAGACTGCCTCTGCTCCAAAATAGGAACACTTTTGCACAAAAATTGATTGGTGGCCGGTCGGCCACCCCTTTTTCAAGACTTCTATTTTTGCTACAACAAAGAACAACAAAGGCAAAACAATGCATTTTTCAAGAAATGTGTGTACTGCCACACTCCTTATCATATCTCAAGCTCAAAGGAGTATGGCACTTGGCTCTCAAGCCACCAATGAAGCATTTTAAATGCATGACGGCCAATGAACCAAGCCTGTACAAGCTTAATGAATGCACAAATAAGACTCAAAGGACCATCACCCTATCATGCATGATCAAGGGTGACGGCGACCAAGAAATGTGACACCTTTCATCACTTTGAGTATGAAACATCCCACATTTCTTGTGTTTGGATTAAAGTTCGATCCAAACACATGCAATGCAACACAATATGTTTATCTTGGTCAAGTTTTACTTGTCATGTTTTGTTTACACATTTTACATTACCGATTAATCCTTTAAGCGATTAAGTTCAAAGTGAAAGTCCTCTAAGTGGAAAGATGGCCTAAGCCATAAGTGCCTTGAGCATAGAAGAGGCCTTATGCTGTTGGTTAGTAGAAACCCTCAAGGAAGGATTAAAACTATTAGGCATGAGAGCCTCAATTCCATACTCAAGCCAACAAGAGGCTCATGACCACTTTCAAAGCAAAGTAAAAAGTGAAGAATAGAGGGAGGTTGCAGATATTTCAGTGCTGATATGGCATGCAAAATAATACTACAACATGCAAGCAACTCATGCACAACATATTAAGAGCCAAAAACACTAAACTAGTGGAGAGCACTACACTAGAGGCATGCAATATCAAGCTTGATTGACCAAACCAGCTTTGGATAGAGTTAAAACATGCCAAAATAGTGGCTAAAACATGCTGAGATTGAAGCATAAAAGGCAAGAAAAACATGCTTACATGTTAGCTCGCAAGTAAGACTCAAGACACAACTCTTAAAAGCAATGAAAGAGTAAAATAAGTGAGAGTGTGACAGAGATATATGCACTGAAATCACATGTAAAATGATGCTACAACATGCAATCATCACATACAATACATGCTAGAGGCCTTAAAACACTAAGATAGTGAAGGCATTTGCACTATAGCTATACAAAACATGGTTCTTATGATTAAAGCAGCCCAAAACATAGCTAAATCATGCCAAATCAAAGCCTAAAACATGCTGGGATTGAGTCACAAAAGGGTAGAAAAACATGCTCACATGTTAGACTATCTACACTTGCAAACAAGACACAAGGAGGGGAGGCCACCCCCTCCTATTTTGGACCTCAAAAAAAAGTTTTTACCTCTGAAATAACTTTGAATTTCAATGGTTTAAAGGGCCAAAAAGTCCGACTTTAATATGCTAGAAGATGGCACAAAAGCTCACACAAACAAACAACAAGAAGGGTGGACAACCCCTTTGCACAAAACAACTTCAAACCAACATGTTTAGACAATAAAATCAGAGTTTTTTTGTAGTTGAAAACCAGGCCAAAAATAGTATAAAAAGATGGCAAAGCAAGCAACTAAAACAAAGCTTAAAAGGTAACTCTTATACCTTTGAAGCACAACACTGAAACAACCACAATTCTGAGCTAAAACCAGCCTTAGGAGCTCAAACAAAGCCTCCAAGAACCTCAGCTCCAAGATGAAGATGTTTGGCTGAGGGTCTCTTTGCAAAAGTGTATAGAATTCTCACTTTCAAGCACAAAATAAGGAGAGAGAGAGAGAGAGAGAGAGAGAGAGAGAGAGAGGAAATTTGCTCACAAAATTTTTTCACCTCTCAAATGGGGGGGAGATCCCTCATTATATAGAAATACAAGCCAAAGGCTTGCATTCATCCCTCCATACACGTGCATGGAGATGAGCATCAATGAACAACAGCTGGCACAACTGGCAAATAAATATTTGAAAAAGGAGAAAAATGGCCGTCGGCCACCAATGTAGCCCACCGGCCACCACTAGTGGCTGGCAGGCACAAGTCATGGCCGGCAGGCTAGAGGGATGGCCGACAGGTCTCCCTCTCCTCCAAAGGTGAAGCAACAAGCTCTTGGCCCACAACCAAGCACAAAAGAAACAAGATTAGAGGCTCCAAGGCAAGGTGCTCAACCGAGACGTTCAGGGACTCAAAACGAACATGAGCGGCACAATTACTGGGTGTTCAAACGATGACGTCCAAGTCTTGAGGACGGTCAAAAATGGAGTGTCTACAAAAGGCCTCACAGTTCAGACTACGGCGATTTTGAATCTAATCTCACAAAGTGCAATGTGAAACTGATAAACACCAAAGAGTCCAAATTCAGCAAACTTTTTTTGGAAAATCTATTTTTAATCAAATAATGCCAAAATTGGATTGCTTTGCCACATGCATAGTTGCTACCTAAATATTTTGTTTTTGGCGAAGTTTAGGAAACCCTGACTCGTGCTAAAGGCCACGTGTCCGTCATCACCAAAATTGCCTCGGCTCGGGAACTTGGGTACGAGAGGGGAAGGTCATGAATTGAGCACCCCCACTCGCCCGATCAAAGATCAGCCTCTACTAATCATGATATGATATTTTATAAACATTATGTGCTCTTATGCTAATTATTAGACTAGCGTTACTATGTGATGCGCACAAGCAAGTATGGACTAGTTTGCTCAATTGAAAATAATTCAACTCATGTTTATTTGTGAAAATGGTTTGAATTTGCCACCTGAAGTGGGCTTAAAGTTTGCGGATTTGTCACCAAACATAGTGGCTTAAAACAAGATTTGCCACTTAGCAAGGTAAGCTTAAAACACACATTTGTTGAATCATTCCAATTCAAACAACAAGCCTTCATCCACAGGCATTCAAACAGTTTAGCATTTAAGCACATAGCCTCATGGCAAGCATGCTAATCATGGCAATCACACTTATGCAAATATGCTAAAGCATTAAAAACTCACCTAGTACTCCAAGCTAGGAAAACATGAGTTAGAAAATAATGCATGATTCGTAACTATGTTAAGATGTCTAATGCAACACATGCAATATGCAATCAATAGGCTTGGCTACTAATATGACATATGGATCGATTTAAACAACATGTGATTAAACACGTATTCAAAGAAGTATTGAAATGACGATGCAGTTTGAATGATGCGCCGAACCTTGATACATGCAATACAAATGTATGGATGCAAGCATAAGGTATGCTAATTAATTAAACATGTCCCTAATCTAACCATCAAAAGCGATTAAATAAAAGGGAGAAAGACGTGGGGTTGGAAAACATACACTCACGCACGCACACACACTTATTACAATATTACGCCCTCGCGAATGAGGGTCCGAATGAAAAGGCTAACTAACTAGCTACACTAATTAAGCTAACTAATTATTACAAACCGAATTAATTAACTATTCTAATTAACTAATTATTACAAACCGAAATCAAATAACTAGTTAAACTAACTAATTATTTTCACAACTTAATTAGCTACAACTAATTAATTGCAACATGCATCTAAGCTAGATATTTAAGCGATAAGTGACCTTGAAAATGCAAGGGAGGCTCATGCACGCACCCGGTCTCCACCGAAAAGTCGCTGTTTTGCTTCTGCAAGCCTCTGTTTGCGCATTTGATCACGAAAAATTTTGCCAACTTCCAGAATACCTCTGCTTCATCTTACCAACACATTGTGTAAAAATCATTGATGGCCGAAAAGAGGGACGAGGGGCCGGTCAGCTACCAATGGTGGCTGTTGGCCACTGATGAACTGAACTTCCTTGCTACAACAGTGAGCAAAACAGAGCAAAAAATTTTATCCTCACAAGTTGTTTGTACTGTTTGCCCTCCTTATCATCACGCAAGCTCAAAGGAGAGAAACTCTTGACTCTCAAACCATCAATCAAGCAATTTGCTTGCATGATGACTCAGGGACCAAGTTTGTACAAGTTCAATAAATGCGTAATCAAGACCAAAATGACCACCACCCTATCATGTATGATCAAGGGCAATGGTGACCAAGGAAAATGCCACATTTCATCACTTTTGAGTATGAAATTAACCATTTTCCGTATGCTCGAATTAACGTCAGATTCGAACACATGCAATGCAACATGAAAGATGCTTATCATTCCTCTTTTATTTGTCATTTTTCATTTACTCATTTTAATTACCAAACCATTCCTTAATCCAATTGTCCATTGGTGATTGTCCCCTAGTGGAAAGATGGCTCAAACCACAAGTAGCTTTGGGCATGAAAGAGGTATTACACTATTGGTAATGAATCACCTAAGGGATTAAACCATTAGGTGCAGCACCTCTATTTCACACTCAGGCAAACAAAGGGGTTTAAAACCACTTTCAAAGAAAATGAAAGAGTGAAGAATTGAGGGAGATTGCAGTGATTAAAGTGCTGAAATTAAGTGCAAAACAACACTAATACATGCTATCAACTCAAAACAATGATGATTAAAGCCCTAAAACACCAAGCTAGTGAAGGAAAGTACACTACAACCATGCCATACAAGGCTCAAATGAATTAACCAGTCAAAAATAGAAGCAAAACAGCCCTAAATATAGTCTAAAACATGCTGGACTTAAGCAACAAAAAGCTAAAACAATAAGCTAATACATGAGGCTAACTAGGCATGCAAGCAAGACACAAGGAGGGGAGGCTAACCCCTCCAATTTTGGACTTCAAATGAGGTTTTTGCCACTGAAAAACCTTTGAAATTCAGTGGTTAAAAGACCCAAAAAAGTTGATTTGAAAGTGATGAACAAAGGCACAAAAACTTTGCAAGCAAAGAAGCAAGAATGGTGAACCACCCCTTAACTAAAAATGGCCACAAACCACCATTGCTAGGTCATAAAAATAGAGATTTTTACAATTCAAAACCAAGCCAAAAACAGTCCAAAAATAGTGGAAAGAGATAAGAAAACAATTGTGCAAAGCAAGCTTAAAAGGAGAGTGCTATACCACTTGAAGCCAAGACCACCTTCTAGAGCTCAAAGAGGGTCCCAAGTAACCTCAGCCCAAAGATAAGCAACTTTGGTTATGGATTGATAGGCAAACTTGAATTGTATCTACACTTGTACGCACAAAAGTTCAAGAGAGAGAAAAAAATCTAGAGAGAGACTCCAAAAATTTTTCCAACCTTCAAAACAACAGAGAAGGTCCTCTATATATAGAAATATATGGCTTCAGGTCGAAAATATCTCAAAATGGACAGCTGGAACGTTGTGAAAATAGCTGGAGGAAAAATATCTGTAAAAAACTGCCTTTTTACACCAGTGGCCAACAAAAACCACCCTTGGATGACACATGGCTGACAAAGCCCATTCATGGCCGATTCATGGCTGGCAAAGCCCATCCATGGCCAGCAAACTCCACCAGTGGCCAGCCTGAAAGAACTGCTCTCTAGACCGAACTTCAAATGGGCAAATCTCCTTCATCTCGACTCATTTGCAGGTCATTCTAGAGTCTAAATTAAAGCCCCGTAAGTTGTCTTTCTAGTGGTGGTAGCCTCACATCAAAATTCCAAGTGTGTATAAAGATATGCCTATTTTAGCGAAGGTTGCTCAGTTTTGGTCCTAACCAGATTCATGCCCAACTTCTCCTCAACTAGTTCTGCTCCATCCCCTCCTATTTTCTTCAACTCCAAACTTCTAAATAAGGTGTTTTGAAATATTTTTCAAAGATTTCACTTCTCTTTCGTTTATTTCCACTTTGTCCTTACTCAGTTTACCAAAAAGTGCAAGATTTAACGAAATGCAAGCCTCGGAACATCGTAGAAACTTTTTCAAAAAATTTTTAGAAGAGAGAGTTTTAAGGTCTAAAATCGTTTTGGTCAAAATAGTTTTGGTCCAAAATCGAGTGTAAGGTTAGGATTTGACGCTCTCCTTGCCGAAGTAATTGAACCTTTGCATAGCATAGCCGTCATCATCGAGTGATCAGCCTGTGGCGCCAAAGTCTTAATGGCAGTAAAAAATAGGGTGTCTACAGCTACCCCTCTTTGATAGAGTTCAAAGTCATGAAATGACAAGAGTGAATGTCAAAGCCCAGAGACGACCCATTTTGACAAGGCCGTAAGACTTGGGCAAATAAACAAAATGCAGATGCAATTGGTTGAACCCGAGGGTTGCCTACGTATCCCTTTGCAAGGAATCAAACCAGCATAGTTGAAGGGCAGAATGCAAATGATATACAATTGTAATGAAATCATGCAAATGATATACAATGCATGTATATAATGAAATAATCAAACCACGAGCAATGCCTTCCACACAAATATCATAAAGGGATGAGGATGCAAAACAAACTACGTTTAAAACAGAAAAGGTGCCGGAACCCTCAAACCACAATTCCTACGGAATAGGTGTGTGAGCATGCAGAACTATGTGTTTCATAGAAAGAGTACAAGTAATTGGGTGGTATGATATAAGTGGGGAATGATCTGCTGAGGAAATATGATGATCCTAAATGTTGAATGCAACAAGACAAAATATGATGCAATGGATGCAATGGGTAAGGCGTAAGCCGAACCACATTTGACCTAGAAAAGGCATGGACACAAAACAAACCACGTTTAAGACAGAAAATGTGCCGAAACCTTCAGACCACAATTCTTCTAGAATAGGTGGGTACACATGCAGAGCTATGTTTTAACGTGAAAAGGTATGGGCACATGCCAAACCAAGCTTAACATGGAAAGGATGTAGACAATAAAATGGTATGATGTAATAGATGTATGCAATAGAAGTGATAGATGTGATGCCATAGATAATAAATGCGATGTAGCAGCTAGGAAGTGAAAGTACCTTACAGAGGCAATTGGTGATAACTCACCTTATGCTGTTGGGGATCTTTCGCTTTTTTTTTTGTTAAACCACAGGTACTACTATAGACACCCCATTTTTAACCGACCTTAAGACTCAAACGTCATCGATTGAGCACTCGATAATTGGGCATGTTGTGCTCGTTTCGAGTTTCCGGAGTTTTGGGCGAGAGCCTTGCCTCCGGGCCTCTGAACTCTTTGTGCTTTGGCTTGGTTTGTGAACCAAGCCTTGTTTCTCTTCCCTAGAGGGAGGGAGTGGTCTGTAGACCACTTCTTTGTGGTCTTAGACCACTTTTCTCGCTTGGAGGCTAGTTTCCGATTTTCAGAGCCTTCGGCTACGCGCCTTGTCTCGGGACCGCTTAACGTTCTCCGTTTGGCTTGGTTTTTGAACCACACCTTCTTGCCTCTGCCTAGAGGGACACTGTGGTCCGAGAGACCACTTTTGGTGCTTGTAGACTAGTTTTCGAGGCTCTCGGCTGCGCACTTTGCCTCCCGAACTTTCGTCTTGCATCCATTTTGCTTTGTTTTTGGTACAAAACTTGTTTTCCTTGTTTGGAAGGTGGTACAAGGGTGGGAGACCAGTTCTTCCCCTTGGAGACCACTTTTCCTCCTGCCAGCCAGTTTTCTAGTTTGACAACTGGTCTCCTTGGTCTTTGGGCCACCTTTTTTGGTTGGCCACCACACCCCTGCATTGTTTTCATGCTCTAGACCTTCTCCCACCATGGCCGATCACTTGTTGTCTTGGGAGACCACTTGTGGTGGTTGCCCGAGCACTCCAAGTAGCTGGCCGACCACTTCAAGTGGTCGGTTGGTTTTTGTCACCTTTTTGGAGATATTTTCCTCCAACTGCTGGAGAGCACTGAAGCCATCCTCCTTACACGTGTATGGAGGGATGGCCTTGAACCCTTAGCTTCCTCAAGAAGCTTTGCTTTTGTTCTCTATAAGAGGGAACCTCCTCCTCCCTTCTCTATTTTTAGAATTTTGAGGCTTGAGAATTATACATACATACTTGTATCTATCTTGCTCTTGTTCTTCATTTTGTGCCTTAAAAGTGTAGTTTTGTCTTACTTTAACACACAAACACACACTCAAACACCATCCTTTTGTTACTGAGGCTTTTTGATGTTTGTTTTGGAGTTCTTGGACTGATTTAAGCCTGAAAAACCTACTGCAATTGCAACTTTGAAGGTGGTCATCAAGGGTGAGTTTTTAACCCTTAAAACACTCATTTTTGCTTAAGCTTTTAGCCCCTTTTACATGCTGTTTTAAACTTAACTCCTAACTACAAAAAGTTCTATTTTTTAGTCCTTAAAATGTTTGTTTAAGGTCACTTTTTGGTTGGGGGTGGTCTATCCCCTCTTAGGCCTTGTTTTGAGCCATCCCTTTTGGCTCTTGTTCTAGCCTTTGCATGAACTTTCTACCACTAAAATCCAAAGGATTTTTAGTGGTGGAAAGGTGGTTTTGGGGTCCAAAATAGGAGAGGGTCATATGCCTCATCCCCTCTCCTTGTGTTTTGTATACTTGCTTCATATGCCTCATGTTTGAGCATGTTTATTAAGCTTGTGTTGGCTTGTTCTTAGCATGTATTTGGGGTTATTTCAGCATGCCTTGCCACTATTTTTGGTTGTCTTGATCATCCCTTGCATGCCTAATACACTTGTAGTGTAAATCTCACAAACTAGTCTTGTATGCTTCATGAAGTAGCAT
Organism: Camellia lanceoleosa; assembly: GCA_025200525.1. NCBI lineage: Eukaryota > Viridiplantae > Streptophyta > Magnoliopsida > Ericales > Theaceae > Camellia > Camellia lanceoleosa. Next base: position 83,323,500 of record CM045772.1, on the reverse strand, counting down.
GTCATTCTAGATTGTTTTGAGTCCATTCCAGCATGTTCTTGGTGTTGTTTTACCATGTCATACCTCTGTTTTGGTTTGGTTTGGTCGGCCCTTGCATGCTCCATGCACTTGTAGTGCAATTCCGTGAATTAGCCTATTGTGTCTCATGCCTTAACATGTCATTTTAGCGTGCTTTTGGCTTGACTCTAAGAATCTTTTGTTCATGTTTTACCATACTCTAGCTTTGATTTGTGTTGTTTTGGTCATGCATGCCATGCTTTGTATAGCTATAATGCATTTTAGCTTGTTAGCTTTGTGTATCAAGTCCACTAGCATGCTTTGGTTGGCCTATTTGAATGATTTGAAATCATTTGTAATGCGATTTCAGTACGTGTTTCATGGTCACTCACTTGCATCTTTCACCTATTCCATGCTTTGGATAGTTTGTGTTTTATGCCTTAACATGAATCATTGTGTATGCCTTCATGCCTAAGCTTGCAAGCTAACATTGTAGTATGTTTTTGGGGTTATTTTGCCATAACATAACTCTGATTTTGGTTAGCGAAGCAATCCCATGCTTGGTCTTGGTAGGTGTAGTGTAATCCACCTTATTTGCCTTGCATATGTCATGCCTTATGTCGTTCATGCTAGAATGTTTTAGCTTTGGTCCATGCATGTTTTAGACTCATTTTGACATGTTCTAGGACTATTTTGGGTTGCCTTGACCATATGCCTCATGAATTGCATAGTTGTAGTGCAATTGGCCTTGCTACCCTTGTGTTTTGATGCCTCATGCATGTTATCTTTGAGTTATTTGGATGATTTGGCATCATTTAATACTTGATTTCAAAGCATGTAACATTGTCAGATCCTCATGCATATCACTCTTTAATTGTGGTTTAGGAGTTGTGCATTGTTGCCTTGTTTTAGCCTAGCATGTATGCCATCTTGCCTAGACATTTGAACCCTCATCTCAGCATGTTTTGGTCTTTGTTAAGACCTATTTAAGCTCTGTCCATGATTGATTTATGTTTTTGTGCCATGTATTGCATGCCCCCTTTGTAATCCTCTTTGCTAGCTTTAATGCTTAAGGACCTCCGCATGCTATACTTGTATTGTTTGAGTGATTTGGCATCATTCCTTACCTTATTTCAGAGCTTAGAGTGTTGTTACACTCCCATGTTTGTCACTCCTTGAGCACTCTTGAGAGTTGTGCTCTTAGGCCTAGTTGATGTGCCAATGCCTGTGCATGCTTTGTTTTGCATTTCATGCCATCTTTCTTAGCATTATGGCCACTGATTTGGGCATGACTGAGGTCTGTTCATTTTGGTTTAAGTCCATTTAGCATGTTTGTTTGCATGTTGTTTGCATGCTTATGTTACATTGCATTGTGTATGCCATGTCAATCATTACATTGAGTATGCCCATCTTACATCGCATTGTGTATGCTATGTTGCTATTTGCATTGTGCATGCCATGTAGTTGTATGTTGTTACATGCTTGTCCTTTGCATGATTGTTTGCACGCTAATGTTGCATTACACTGAGTTGCATCGCATTGTGCATGCCATGTTATTTGTTGCATTTCATTTGGAATAGGTGTTAGTCCAAACACAAGAAACGAGGAACGTTTCATACTTGAAGTGATGAAACGTGCCTCAATTCTCGGTAGCCGACGCTCTTGATCATACATGATAGAGTTTTAGGCTTTATGTGTTTATGTGTGCATTCATTTTATATTGAATCGTGCAATTTGGCTTCTCGGCCATCATGCATCGAGATGCGTGATTGCTGGCCTGAGGGTCGAGAACCACACTCCCTTGAGCTTATGAAATGATAGGGAGGGTGGTTGTGCACACATATCTTGCAAATACTTTGTCATGCCTCTTTCTTGCTCTCTATTACAACAAAACTGGTCGGCCGACCAGTAATACTAGCTGGCCGACCACTTTTTTGGTTTTTCAGCAAAGAAAGTGGTTGGTAGGTGGTCTCCAACCCCAACAACTGGTCGGCAGCTCTCCCACAGGTCCCCAAAGTGAGTTGGAAGCTTTCTGGAACTTGGTACAGAGTTCTGAAAACAGTTGCAAACAGAGGCAAATTAGGGCATTGCGACGGATTTCCAAACGAGGCAACCGGGCATGCATGCACTTTTCTCTCTCTGGAGCTCCTGCTTTACTGCTTTATTGAGCTAATTTGCTTAGCTAGTTTATGCTTTGGTTTTGTAATAAAGTAGTTAATGAGTTTAGCTGCTTATTTGTTTTGTAATAGCTTAATTAGTTAGCTAGTTTTGTTGTGTAATAATTAGTTTAATTAGCTTAGATTAGCTAGTTAGCTTATTATTCGGACCCTCCGCCGAGAGGGCCAACTGCTATAATAAGTGTACGTGTGTGTGATGCATGTCTTCCAACCCCCATTTCTTTCTCCCTTTTACTTAACCACTTACGATGGTTAGTTTTAGGGCATATTTCATTTAGCATCCTTATGCTTCGCATGCATGCATCCATTCATTCGTATTACATGTACTGGGCTCGGCGCATCATACAAACCACATTGTATTTCAATACATTTACTTGAATATGTGTTCAACAGCATGTTATCAACTGTTGCATTTCACATGCCATCTTAGGATAGTCAAGCCTATCTTAGTTTCATTCTTGCATGTGTTGCATTAGCCATCTTAACATGAACTAGGATCATGTATGATTTCTAACTGGTTCTTTGTTTTGGCTCGAAGTACACTGTGAGTGTTTACGCTTTAGCATACTGCATGTATGTTAGTGTTGCCATGAAAGCATGCTTGCCATGAGGCTAACTGCTTATTTGATATAACTGCCTGAATGCTTGTAGGTGAATGTTGGATTACTTGAATTGGAACAATTCATTAAAATCCGCGATTTAGCCTACTTGCGAGTAGCAAACTTCAAACCGTTTTCAAACGAATATGCAATGTTTTGTTCCAACTTAGGCGATCTAGTCTATACTTGTATGTTGTGCGCATCACACAGTAATTCTATGTTAATAACCGGAATAAGAACAAATGTGTTTTCAAAAACAAAATATCATGTTAGTAAAGGCCGATCTTTGATCGGGCAAGCAGGGGTGCTCATTGCATGACCTTCCCCTCTCGTACCCAAGTTCCCAAGCCGAGGCAACTTTGGTGATGACGGACATGTAGCCTTAGGCATGAGTCAGGGTTTCCTAAATTCCTTGAAAATAAAATATTTAGGTGGCGACGTTGTATCTGGAAAAACAGTCCATGTTTGGCACTTCTTTATAAAAATCAGTTTTCCAAAATGATTTGTTGGATTTGGACTCATTGGTGATTTATCGATCTTGCATTGCACTTTGCGAGATTAGATTCAGAACCATGACACGAGTTCGAACTTGTAGTAGCTAGAGAACAAAACGGGAATTTTGTGCCATCACAGCGCGGAGCTTCCGGAGAGTTCTCGGGACATGTCTACACCTACTTTTCTCCCTGGCTATGTTCACAACTTTCCCTATTCTCCAACAGGGTGATAGACTAGGTTGGGTTAGTATCCAGAATTGAGGCGCATACAAACTACTTCAACCTATGGTGCTACCATACAGATTTCAAGCTGAGGATACACCCCTGGGTATTTAAACCAGACTTTAGTCTCAAAAATCCCGAACCTTTGCGTTCTAGGCCTTTGGTCATTCGAACTCTAGTTTCCACCGTTTCAGTTGATCTCCTAGGAACTCACTGCAAACACAGGCAGGTGGCTATACTAGAACACTAGATGTTGTTCACGCATGACAAACACCAAAGTAATTGCACCTTTAGAGAATTTAACGTCTCCTAGACCAATGAGTGCACAAGACAGTGTGAAACAAAGATACAAGGTGCACAAGATAGTGTGGTGTAGGAGCACAAAAAAGTGAGTGATACAAAAATACAAGGTGCACAAGACAGTGCGAGTGAGGGTAAATGAATGCACAAAAATAGTGCTATACAAAATGCAATGCAGAAAATAGTGCGACGTAAGATGAAATGCACAAGATAGTGTGATGTAATTCACAAAATAGTGTGATGTAATTTGAAATGCACAAGACATTGCTATATGCGTACACAAAATAGTGTGACATAATGCACAAAATAGTGCGATGTCAGATGAAATGCACAAAACAGTGCTATATGGGTGCACAATATAATACGATGTAATGCACAAAATAGTGCGATGTAAGATGAAATGCCCAAAACAGTGCTATACAAGATGAAATGCACAAGACAGTGCTATGCAATGCACAAAATAATGCAAAGCAATGCAATGCAGAAGATAGTGCGGGGGGAAGTTGTAGATGCGCCCTTGGGCCCCACTACTACAGTTCTGACTCAATTTGTGTTACGGTTCTTAATCTGAACCAAAGAGTCCAAATCCGGCAAATCGTTTTGAGAAAACAGATTTTGAAAGAAGTGCCAAACATGGACTGCTTTGCCAGATACAGAGTCACCACCTAAATATTTTATTTTGGGGGAATTTAGGAAACCCTGACTCGGTGCCAAAGGCCACGTGTTCATCATCACCAAAGTTGCCTCGGCTCGGGAACTTGGGTATGATTAGGGAAGGTCAGCTATGAGCACCCTCTCTCGCTCGATCCGAAGATCGGTTTCTACTAACCGTGATATCTTGTTTTGAAAACATTACATGTTCTTATTCCGGTTATTAGCCTAGAATCTCTATGTTATGCGCACAGCAAACAAGTATAGAATAGATTGCCTAATTTGGAACGAAACATTGCATATCCGTTTGTTTGGAAAACGCTTTGGAATTTGCTACTCGTAAGTAGGCTAAAATACGGATTTCAACGAGTTGTCCCAACTCAAACAATCCAACCTTCACCCACAGGCATTCAGGCAGTTAATCAAATAAGCATCTAGCCTCATGGTAATCATGCTATCATGTTAACATTCACACTCATGTGAGATGCTAAAGCATAAAAAGCTCACCTAGTACTCCATGCCAAAACAAGAACATGTTAGCAATCATGCATGATCCAAGTCCATGTTTAAATGCGTAATGCAACGCATACAGAATGTCACTAGAGTAGGCTCGGCTAGTTTATAAATGACATGTGAAAATGCTCAAGTAGCATGTATTCAAGTTAGATTTGAAATAGTTATGCAGTTAGTATGATGCGCCGAGCCCGGTGCATGCAATACTGATGAATAGATGCATGCATGCATAGCATAAAGTATGTTAAAGTAAACATGCCCTAAACTAACCATCGAAAGCAGGTACGTAAAAGGGAGAAAGAAGTGGGGGTTGGAAGACATGCACGCACGCACCCACACTTATTACAAATTTGCCCTCTGCAGACGTCCCCGAATGCCCCGAGAGGATGAATCCCGTTCTGTTCATTTGGGTTTACTACAGTTCGGACTCAAGTTGTCACGGTTCTTAATCTTGAACCAAAGAGTCCAAATCCGGCAAATCGTTTTGAGAAAAACAGATTTTTTGAAAGAAGTGCCAAACATGGACTGCTTTGCCAGATACAGAGTCGCCACCTAAATATTTTATAATGGGGAAATTTAGGAAACCCTGACTCGGTGCCAAAGGCCACGTGTCCATCATCACCAAAGTTGCCTCAGCTCGGGAACTTGGGTACGATTGGGGAAGGTCAGCTATGAGCACCCCCTCTCGCCCGATTTGAAGATCGGCCTCTACTAACCGTGATATCTTGTTTTGAAAACATTAAGCATTCTTATTCCGGTTATTAGCCTAGAATTACTATGTTATGCGCGCAACAAACAAGTATAGACCAAATCGCCTAATTTGGAACAAAACATTTCATGTTTGTTTTGAAAATGATTTGATACTCGCAAGTAAGCTGAAATGCAGGTTTTGCCACCCTTGAGTGTTCTTTAGAAAAGATGGTTTTGCCACTATCTAGTGGGCTTTAAAACTCGCAATTTTAATGCATTATTCCAATTTAGGTAATTCAACCTCCATCCATAAGCATTCAAGCAGTTATATCACATAAGCAACTAGCCTCATGGTAATCATGCGGTCATGGCAACACTCACACGCATTCAAGGATGCTAAAGCAAAAGAACTTACAGAGTACTCCAAACCAAAACAGAAACTAGTTAGTAATCATGCGTGATTCCTAGTTCATGTTAAAATGGCTAATGCGTCACATGCAAAATGCAACTAAGATAGGCTCGGCTATCCTAAACAATGCATGTGAAATGCAACAGATAACACGTATTCAACTTGGAATTGAAGTACAATACAGTTAGTATGATGCGCCGAGCTCGGTGCATGCAATACGTATCAATGATGCAAACATGCATAGCATAAGGATGCTAAATTAAATATGGCCTAATACTAACCATTGAAAACAGGTAAGTAAAAGGGAGAAAGAAGTTGGGCTTGGAAAGCATGCACACACGCACCCACACTTATTACAAATTTGCCCTCGCACGGAGGGACTGAAAGAATAATACAATTTAACCAACTGACAAGCTCATTAAATATTACAGACCATTAAATTAATTGAGCAAATTAATTATTCTAAGAAAGCAGTAAACAGCAGCCTCGGGAGAGGGCTCAATGCATGCGCGCTCGGTTCCGCCCGGAAATCCACTACCATGCTCAAGATGCCTCTGTTTTCCTTGCTCTGCTCCCCTGATGACTGCCAAAGCCTCAGGGTTTGCTCTCTGGATGCTAGGGAACACCACCGGCTGAAGGAGAATACCACCCGCCATGTAGAATGGTCACCGGCCACAAATTTGATCCATAGGCCAACAATGATGGCCGGTCGGCAATGAAGATAGCCGGCCAGCCAAATCTTCCTGCAGAACCTGTGTTTGATAGTAGCAGAGGGCAAGACTTGGCATGGCAATGCATTTCAAGCAATGTATGCACCAATCACATCCCTTATCATGTTTATGATTCAAAGGGACATGGGTCTCGTTTCTCGGACCACCAATCACGTATTTTCATGCATGATGGCCTAAAGAATCAAGTGTGCATTTTAATATGGAATGCAATGCACATAATCAAACAATGGGGCTTAACCTCTATCCCAAACGATTCAAGAGGCCAAGCATGTATGCAAATGGAATGCAATCTAAGCATGCGAACTAATATGCAACATGTACAATGCAAGCAGGCAAAGCATGCAACAAGCGAGGGGATAGACTTAAACTAAATTAGGCAGCCCTCAAACAAGCCTAAAACAGTGGCCAATAACTAAGAAAATGGAGCCAAATACACATACAAGCATGCATATAAACATGGTCCATCACTTAGGCACAAAGAGCAACTCTCAAGAAGACTTAAGAGGATGCAAACATGGATGCAAGGCATACATTATAAGCTCTGAAATAACATGGTAAAAGGTTCCAAACCATTGAAATAATGCAAACAGTGCATGCTCATGGTTCATGCACTTAAAGCTCACAAGCCAAGAATACAAAGGGGCTATACTAAGCATGCCATGGTCGACCAAAACAACCAAAAACAGAACTTGAGCATGCCAAAATAAACACAAAATCTTTACAAAGCTAGGCCTAAAACATGCTTAAACGAGGGTCAAAGCCTAGGTGCATGTTAAGGCTAAATGATGGCATTACAAGACATGTATGCTAAACAAGCAAGGTGTGTCCAAACCAACTCAAAACAAAGGTAATACATGGAAAAATACTACCAAATACCACTCAAGACATGGCCAACACACACTTAAATATGGTGCTCTCTCAAGAGGCAAAAATGGTCCTTTTCAAGGACAACAAGGAGAGGGGGTGGCCCCCTCCTTCCTAGGACCTCAAGGCACCATCCTCACCTCTGAAATCCCTCAAGATTTCAGTGGTGAGGAGGCCCAAACTCAATGGTCCCGGAGCTCACTCAAAAAGGCACAAAATGAAGCCTTACAAGGCTTAAGAGGGGTCAAACAACCCCAAAGCTTAAAGAAACCTGAACCAACTATTTAGAGGGCTAAAAAATATAACTTTTATATTTTATAAACTAAGCTCAAAAACAGATGCAAGGTAGGTAAAAAGAGTGTGCAAAAATGGGGAATAAAGGGACAAACTTCTTACCCATGAAGACCCTCTTCACCAATGGAGCTCCAGCAACTTCTTTAGGTTAAAATCAGTCTAAAACTTCCAAAACAACCCTCAAGGGCCTCAGCTCCAAGGGATGGTGTGATGGTGAGTGTTTGTGAGCAAAAATAAGACAAAACAAACACAAAAGAGAGAGATATAGAGGTAGGATATGAACAAACTCTAACCCTAGAACTCAAATCCTAAAAAAAGTTGTCTAAAATGTCTAACTTTTGTTCAACCCCTTACAAGAGAGAAGACCCTCTCTTTTATAGACAATTATCTCTTGTAAAGCTTCCAAAGGAAGCTAATAAGAGGGAAATCCCTCCATACACGTGTATAGAGGGGGTGGCAGTGTATGCCAGCTGCGAAAAAATATCTGCAAAAGCAAACGCACAGTAGTCGGCCGGCCAAAAATGCAATTGACCAAAAAAAGATAGCCGGCCGGCTATCTATAGTGCCGGCCGGCCAAACATTTGGCCAGTGGCAACAAAACACAGCTGGTGGCATCAAGCCATGGCCGGTGGAGTGTGGGGATGGCTCACAAGCCATTCCTTGCCCCTCCAAGGAAGAACACAAGTGTTTGGTGCAAAACCAGACACGAAACAGTCGAGTCGAGAGGTCCTGAGGCAAGGCACGTAGCCGAGACTTCTGGGAACCCAAGACGAACACAAACATGGATAATCACCGAGTGTTCAAGCGGTGACGTCCAAGTCTTGAGGAAGGTCAAAAATGGGGTGTCTACAGTTGCCCCTCTTTGACAGAACTCGAAAGTCATAACAATGACGGGAGTGAATGTCAAAGCCCAGAGACGACCCATTTTTGACAAGGCCGAAGACTTAGACAAAGCACGCAAGAGAAACAAGATATGCGCCCGAAGGCAGGGGCAAAATGCAAGACAATGCACAGAGCCGACCATAACTTATGATCATGCAAAGAAAGCTGTAACGAAGCACATACAATGCAACAGTTCTAAGCAAGCATACACCAAACCACACTACAATGCAGAAAGGATGTAAGAGAATTATGCAATTCTCAATACGTCTCACGCGGAGGATACAATACCTGTGTGGTTCGTCTAGTTGCACCAGCCTCAAATGAACCGTACATACAATATCGCGCCTGAAAAGAAAGTAAACTTAACAGGTACAATATTGTTAGCAACACGCATGTGAATGCAAAATGAAATGAAAAATGATATGCGATGCAATTGAATCATGATCCAATCGTAAGCGGTTCAAAACCACACAAATGTCAAATAGATTGATGGAAGTAACAAGTCTGTCTACCATAGAAAAGGTGTTGCAAACCTCAAAGCGCGTACACATGCAGAACTATGAGTGATGTAGACGGACACAAGAACAAGTATTGGGTGGAATGACATAAGTGGGGAAACAACCCACTAACGAAAGAACAATGATCCTAATGCCGTATGCAAAAATTACACTACAATGTAATATATAGTGGATATGGCATGCAACCAAACCGAATCTTGCCTAGAAAAGGCATGCACAAATACAAGCCATGTCTAACATAGAAAAGGTGCCGCAACCTTCAAACCGAGTTCATCAAGGAATAGGCGCGTACACATGCAGAACTGTGTTTTAACGTGAAAAGTATGAGCACATACCAAACCAAGCTCAACAAGGAAAGGTGCAAGCTATAGATGGAGGTGATGATGCAATCGATGCATGCAAGCTACAATGTGACATGCACTGGAATGGAATGGATAGATAAGATGGATAAGGCACGCAAGCCAAACCGAATCTTGCCTAGGAAAGACATGTACACAAACGAAACGCGTCTGACACAGAAAAGGTGCCGCCACCCTCAAACCAAGTTCATCAAGGAATAGGCGCGTACACATGCAGAATTGTGCTTCGACGTGAAAAGTACGAGCACATACCAAACCAAGCTCAACAAGGAAAGGCGCGAGCCATGGATGGAGGGGGGGAGTGATGCAGTGAATGCATGCAAGCTACAATGCGACATGCACTGGAATGGATGTTTGCAGAAAATGCATAACATATGCACTATATTACAATGAAATGCATGACATATGCATGTGTTTCTTGGTTTTTGGTTTTTTTTTTTTTTTGAAATGCATGACACATGCAGTATTTACAATGATGCATGACATATGCAGAACTGTGATGCAATACATGACATATGCAATATCTTCAATGCAATGGGATATATGTAAATGCAATATTTACAGTGGAATGCATGACATATGTACTATATACAATGAAATGCATGACATATGCATTATATACGATGAAATGCATGACATATGTACTATTTTTTTGTTTTTTTTTGAAATGCAGACATATGCAGTATTTACAATGATGCATGACATATGCATTATATTTATAATGATGCATGACATATGCGGTGATGCATGACATCAATGCACCGAAGGTCATACACCTTCCAAGGATTTAAGGTCTCCTAGACCGTACGCTGGGGAAATGCGTAGCAATGCGGATGAACTTAGAACGCGTGACAACGCGTGACTTTGAAATGCACGACAATGCATGCGAGTTTGAAATGCATGACAATGCATGAATTTTCTAATGCGCGACAACGCGCGGTTTGAAATGCATGACAATGTACGTGAGCAACATTCACATCAATGCCAGTTGTACGTGTTACGATGCGTGTATGTATGCATAACGATTCAAGGGATGATGAGCGTTACAACATATGCAGACATGCAAGCACCAAAGGTTTTGCACCTTCCGAGGATTTAAGGTCTCCTAGACCGCGCGTGCACAAGACTATGTGAGTGAGGTGTGCAAAATAGCGCGAATGATGCGATGCACAAAACAGCGTGATGCGCTAGGCAACGCAAGTGCACGAGACAGTGTGATAGAAGTGGAATGCACGAGACAGTGCGGTGCGTTAAGCAATGCAATTAAATTGAAATGCACATGGGGCAACTTTTGAATCTTGTAGAGGATATAAAAAGGATACGCCTTGCACGAATTTGAGTGTCATGCACAGAAGACATGGTCCGCGATCAAAACGGAGGCCGATTGAGGTTCGGAAATGCCTTTTCTTGTAGTATCTTAAGCAATGAAGACCCCAAACCACTCATCTGACCTAGAAAAAGGTTGTAGGAGCATCACCAGCCATACGGGAAGGCCACCAGCCACCCACCGGCCACCAAAAGGCATCACCGGCCAAACATTTGGCCGGCCGGCCAAAAATGTAGCCGATCGGCCAAAAATGCCTGGTTCGGGGCAGTTTTGACTTTTCGCCTTGGGTCTTTTAAAATAGGGTTTCACACCTTATTTCTTTACTTCCCTTTAGCCGAAATTTCATACTTTCTCTCTCTAGAGCATTTTCCCTTCTTCATTCCATCGTTTCCTTGCATTTTAAGCCCGTTTCTTTGTTTGATTCGCGATCTCCTTCGCGTTTCGAACACTTTGAACCAAACATTTCTTTGTTTCGGTACTTCCTTTGCTATTTCTGCTTTTTGGGATTTGTTCCCCTCGTATTCCTTTCGATTTTCGTGCCTTTTTCACTTCCTGGCTTCTCGAGCCATTTTCCACCCTCTCAGGGCTTGACTTTTCGTTGACCCTTCACATTCTAGCTTCGTTTTCCCTTTCCGACCATTTCCCTCGTCACATTTGACATGGCCGCCGATATTCCACAGGGCGGGACTCCCCCGGATCATGAGATGGATCTTGGGGTCGAGCTTCTCTCCCTGAGTGTCCGTCCGTTCGACCCGGCGACCTACCGACCGGCAATTCATGTGCTACCCCCGGATGGACTTCGCCAGTTCTGGAGTTTTGACAGGGTGATGCCACCAGAGCTCCTCCTGCGTGAGCCTACATCTCATTTATCCTTCGGCGTTTCCGAGGTAACATTCCTTCCTCCGTTTTTTTTTCCGCAATGTAGAATATAAAACTGCCATAGTTGATTACATCCTTTAACTGCTTAACTCAGATACACTGACGCACTGTACACTGTAGTTGATCGTAACCATACTTGCAACTGATATCTGTTTGAGACTGACACGTGCACACACACTGCGTTGGCTCTGAATCACTCAAACACACCAACACAGTATACACTGCACACACTGTAGTTTATTGCAATCACACCGATACCCGATATCTGTTTGAATCTGAAAAGCTTGCACATATGCTATATTTGTACTGAACCATGCCAACACGCTGACACATCACACATTGTAGTTCACTATAAGCACACCGGCACCCGGTATTTGTTTGAATCTGAAAAACTTGCACACATGCTATAGTCGTACTGAACCACGCCAACACGTTGACACATCATACGTTGTAGTTCACTGTAAGCACACCGGCACCCGGTATCTGTTTGAATATGAAAAACTTGCACACATGCTATATTTGTCTAAACCACGCCAACACACTGACACATCACACGTTGTAGTTCACTGTAAGCACACCGGCACCCGGTATTTGTTTGAATCTGAAAAACTCGCACACATGCTATATTTGTACTGAATTCTGAATGCCTTTCAAAACTAGTATATTTAGCATTGCTTCGCAATTATTTTCTTGAAAATAGAGAGATTCCCATACCGTCCAAGGGTATGGGAACATCGCCGCTCGAGACTGGTACACTGAGCTACCTGATGTGGTCCGCCACATCGTGGACGAGCCGGCGCGATTCTGCAGAGGTCTGTGACTTCTGCGGCGAGCCTCTCATCGCTGCTCTAGCAGAGAGGTGGTGGGACACCACTGACTCGTTTCATCTTTCTGCGATGGGAGACATGATGATGACTCCCTATGATTTCTCAATGCTCACAGGCATCGGGGTATGGGGTGATCCGATCCCCTTCGACACTAATATGGACGAGTGGATTGCCGCTCAGATCTATCTGCTTGGTGAGGTGCCACCTCTCGCGCGTCCAGGCTTCGTTCGTTATTCCTGGTTCAAGGTCCAGTTCAGGGTCCAGCCAGCTTTGGTGGAGGAGGCTCTGATGACTCAGGAGGCCGTGGAGAGATATGCGCATGGCTTTCTTATGTTCCTGCTGGGGACCACTATTTTCGTCGACCGGTCGAATAACGTGCCCCTCTGTCTACTCAGCGCCTTAGTGGATGTCACTCAGATGCTGCACTATGACTGCGGTGGCGCCGCTCTGGCTACACTTTATGGATACATGAGCTCGGCTTCCCGCAGCAGCGGACAGTTGCTCGGGGGCTATTGGCATGCTTGGGAGGTACGTTTTTTTTCTCTTTTACATTTTCTGCTTTACATTTTTCAGACTGCACACTGCACACCTTGTACTGCTTTTCACTAAGCGTAATACACTACACACGGACACGCACTTTGTACTACTCGCTTTTATCCGATACTGGTATTTGCTCTGCAGTTGTGGGTTTACGCCTACTTTCCCAGACTAGCCCCAGTGCCAGATACGGAGGCCCCTCTTGTCGTTCCATTCACTCGCCGCTTCGACGGGAGGTGTGTGCGGAGGCCTCAGGAGACGTTTAGCTTCTTCCGCCGCTACTTTGACACCATTACTCCGGCAGAGGTATGTTTAACTTTAGAGTTTATTTAAGCTTCACTTTTCACTGCATATTTTCAATAACAGTAGATAACAAACTGTATTTCATTTTTAGATCACCTGGCAGCCTTGGGCTCTGTTGCCAGCGACGATTCGAGACCGATTTGCTGGTGTTGAGGAGACCTTGCGTTTCCGGATTCTGCTGGAGGGCCCGGTTTGTCGGGCTTGGTACATAGGTGAGCGTTTCCTACGCCAGACCCTAGGATTACCAGAGCAGATAGTTTCGGTTCACCCTCTAGAGGACATGAGGGAGATCGAGAGATTCACCGCTGAGCAGATGGCCGAGTACACGATCGGTTGGGAGGCGATCCGCTTCAGAGGCATCGGCGATTACAGAGAGTACGTGCAGACGTACATCATGCGGCCTCTGAGCGGTGGCCATCGAGCTGAGGGAGCGAGGCCTGTAGCGCCCACAGCTAGGGCAGGAGTGGGAGCTGGAGCGGGAGCATCGAGGAGGGCCCAGGTTCGTGGCAGGGGTGGAGCTCAGAGAGGGCGGGGGGCTGGTTGGCCCGCACTGCCTTCCTCGCTGACATACAGAGGGCAGGGTGGGGCGACCTACCAGATCCCCTTTGCCCCTCCTCCGACTGATCACGAGTTGGTCGGTGTTCCCGACTTGCCTCCGGTATGTACTATTGCATTTTGCATCTTGCATTGTCATTTCATTTCATTTCATTTCTTTGATACTCTGCAGAATACTGATGCATCTAATACTTTTGCAGGCGTCCTCCTAGTACACCCGGCAGTCCTTGGAGCTGAATACCTCCATGATGGGGATGTTGCAGTGGACTTTCGATCTCTTGGCCCTCTACAGTATTCCGGTATGTTCTTCTGACCCCAGTCTCAAGCCATACATAAACTGGTTCACATAATCTGATGCACAACACAACACTTGACACACTGATCTCACAGCATTCATACACTGTATTCATACACTGCATTATGCACTGATAAATTGTTCACGGCATTCACACACTGTACTCATACACTGCATTCTGCACTAATAAACTGTTCACGGTACACTGATGCATTTGCCTTTTGTACTTTTCAGCCTCCCTTCCAGATTCCCACTGTAGGAGGTGCTCGGTAGACCTTCCGTTCTGTCGAGAGAGATGAGGAGGCGAGTATTCCTCGACCAAGGCGAGGCGCACTCATGTCTGGAGTAGCTCTCGGGTGCCGGTTCCGGATGATGACGAGGAGTCATCCGAGGCGGAGACTGAGGCAAAGACAGAGTCATCGGAGAAGGAGACCGGAGACGGCTCGGACTCGGTCTAAGATAACAGTGCTGATGATGCTCCTGGACCTTCGTCCAAGAAGAGGACTAGGACAGACTGATAGCCCGGAGCCACTTTGACGTTTAATACAGATTTTTGCTGTTTTTCTTCTTGTTGTACTTTTCCCTTTTTGTTGGTAGTTAGGATACTTTGTACTGCCGCAGGTAGATTTTGTTTCCCAAAACTTGTACTTGAAAAGATGATGAAATGAAACAAACTTTTTGTCCGAAAAAGTGTTAGATTTGTATATCTTTACATTTTATTGCTTCGCATTGCATCATGTTACACCTCAATGTAAACAAAAATAATCTGTTGTTTGAAAATTGAACAATTGCACTGTAATAATCAGATAACGAACCCACTAATAGTAAAACAACCCAAGCAATCCTTTGCGATTACGAACACACGACCCTTACTCTCACGAGGACTAATCACCTGACCCATAACATAGTACTCGGTTCATTCTACGCATGGCAAATCCTGAACAAACAGCCCAATCTGACAAGACGGAATACAAAGGCAGAATCAGTTGAGACTGAAACACACTCAGATACCCCAAATTTTCCTCTTCTCCTTTTGCTTTGCACAAATGTAGAGAATGTCATAGCATTCTGAGCATAAGCGATTTTTTGAAATTGAAAAAAAAGAGATTTTCAACCTGGGTATTGAGCCTACAACTGAACACAGCGGGAAAAGACTCAAACAAAAGGCACACGACCTAATCACAACGAGACATGCTCGAAAAAGGCCCAAAACGAAAGTTGGGCTAAACAAGACAACAGACACGACACACGGACGTGTTTACAAAACAAAAGACCTCTCAGTGCATGAGGAGCCAGTCCCTCCGGGTATGCTTCCCCACCATTTTTGATTTGTGATTCTCATATCACTCGGCCCTCAGGCTCGGTTTTTTCCCTTAAAACCCTCTTCTTACTTTTCTCTTAACTTACACCTCTCTATTCTTTATTCTCTCCTTTTCCATCCCTTTCCAGGGTGATTGGTAAATGAGTAGGAAGTTGCAGATTCACGCCCAACACTATTGGCTCGCGGCTATTTCTTCCGGTGACATCTAGTCGATGTTCCAGACAGGAAATGGTATATCTTGATCCATTCCAATTTGTGCTTTGCACTTGGCTTAATACCTCATTGTTTGGAGGATGTTGAGAGCTTTCAGCCTTTTACGGATGGCTTTAGCTGTGCCCTCTTCCGGTGGATAGAGTGCCCTTCTGGCAAGTATGTTGATGACGGAGGGAAAGACAGAACACCTGACTTGACTGTGCCCCTAGTTCATCATTTCGACCATTTTTTTTGGTTTTTCTACTAAAACAGTTTTGACCAAAATGAGAGTCAAATTAACATGCTTGTTCAATTTTTGATTTGAAATCATGCAAGTTAGACTATAAGCACTGAAAATTTTCCCGTATGGGTCCCAGAAATGGTCTAGTTTTGGAAAATGAAATAGTTTTCGAGAAAATAGTCAACCTCAGTAAAAATTTTCAAAAACTATTTTTGCAAACAGCCAATGCTCAACAAGCACGGAACTTACCCTCGAGATGCGCAACCTTGGATTGGAGGCAATGGAAAATTGCACCTTGCTTGAAAGGCGTGTGTGGCAACGGAAAGTTGCCCCTGGTTTAAATGGCGACTCATAACAACTTATGGCGACGAAAAGTTGCCCCTTGTTTGAATGATGCCGTAGCATGCTAAAGACTAGTCCTCATCGGTGATGATTGCAGACGGACTCTCGGACACAGAGAAGACGAAGACGGCCAAAACCAATATATGGACACAGTCACTGTGAAAGCGTTGGTGGCTGGACTTCACGAGGAAGTTGACTGCGTAGTTCAGGTTGTCATAACTGAACTAATCGGATTCAAAGAGGGCAAAGGTGATCAAAACCATTACATGGACCAAGACGCTATGAAAGCGTTCGGGGCTGGACTTCAGAACGAAGTTGCCTACGTATCCCAAACATGGGAATCAAGCCTTACGTAGTTCTAGTTAAGGTACACTCGAGTATTTTAACCATCACTTTTTTTTTTTTAGGCTCTAACTTTTGCCAAGGCGCCCGATGCGGGTTTTCGACCTTGCGAGCTTTTTTTCCCTTCTTTTTCTTCTTTTCTCTTTTCTTTTTTTTTTTGCATATATATTTTTTTCTTTTGTATATATATATATATATTTGCATTTTTTGTATGTTTCTTCTTTTTTTCTTTTTCTTTTGTATATAAATTTCTTGCTCTAACTTTTGCCTGGGTCGCCCTTTGCGGGTTTTCAACCCAGCGAGCCTCTCAAAGGGTAAAAGTGTAACAAGTCCATGCCAAATGGTTTTGAAGTTGAAGCCCTCTGTATCCAGGAGAGTGGCTGTTGTATTGATCTGCAGAAGGATTCATCACGGTTGCTTCACGAGCTTCTTGCGGTGAGATCCGACCTTCTTGATTAGATTTCGGTGCCTCTTACTCGAGGGCCGCTTCAAATCTGGCCACACGGGCCTCACATGATGGTTGACCGTTGGACGTTCTGAATAGGTTCAATGTTCGCAAGCAAATGGACTGAATCTTGAGGCTGAGAGCGATCCTAGGCTGTACAATCCCAAGAGTGATTCCACACAGGTCTTCACAGGACCGCGCAAAACATTTTGTTTTTGAAAGTTTTTACGAAAGTGACACATCGCTCGTGTTGAAGATAGTGTGGAACCAGGCTGGGTCAAGCCAAGGTCCTTCTTAGTACTCACGCTAACAAGCATGATTTCATTCGTTAAGGGCTTAGCATGCCTATCTTTCTCTCAAATTGATCAAAGTTTTGTAAAAAACCCAAGGAATTCCTTCCTCTTCATTTTCACCGCAGTGTTCAAAAAGGTTTTTGAAAAGCTTAGGTCATTACAATGATTTTCAAGACACAAGAGAGTAGGTAGAATGTACTGTCGGCCCATCCAAATCCTCTGGCATAACTAGCTCAAAATAGCAATAAGCACGGAAACATGATAGCCGCAGTTGTTTCATTCAGATTTCCTAGTTGCAACTGGCTCCACAGCAGAGACAGACTCAAAAAGAAAACAAAAGGAGTAATTACAAAACAAAACAGTGTTCGAGGCAACAGCCCCGGAATCACCTGACATCCTATACAAAGGGGACTGACTCGCTATAACAAGACGGACCCTTAAGCAAAAAGGACTGACTCAAGACAATGAGACAGACTCAAAACAAAACAGAAGACTGACTCAACACCCAAGCCAGATTTTACAAAACTAGTAATCGCAGATGCTCAAAAATGCGTGCCAGACGCCACATCCAAAAATACCAGGCGTCGCCCGCAGGCGGTTCGCTTCCTGATTACATATTCGTAGTATCAATATCCTCAAAGTCCAACAGCTGAGTAGTAACGGACTTGGCTGAGGTGGGCGGGAGGATAACCTCGTTGTCCATCAAATCTTGCACCTCATGACGGAGGCGGAAACAATTATCGGTAGCATGACCTTTCTTTGGTGATGCGATCTGATCTTGGCGAGATCATGTGTGGGAGGGAGATTCTCCGGGAGAGGTTTGGGCTTCAGGGGTTTAAGGTGCCCTCTTTTGGCCAGGATTTGAAGTGCCTTGGACAATGGCATGTAAAGAGCGTGAAAGACCCTGCGCCCTCGAGGCAGGTACTTCGAAGTTTGAGTATTCTTGCTAGACGCACTAGCGAACGGGTCGGCAGGCACTGCCTTAACTTTCTGATCCTTTCTAGGTGCAAGGTTGGGAACGGAAGGAACTGTTCTGGCATGACGAGGCCTATCCTGGTTTTCTGATTGGCTGGTACTACCTTCAGTTGGAGCAGGGAAGACATCATCCACGGTCTTGGTCAGGACTGCGAATACTTGTTGCTTACTCATTCCTCCGGCCTTCAAAGCCTTGACTGCCCACAGCAGTTGTTCAATGGGATCGGCATCTTCCTTTACTTTGTCTTTACCTCTGGCCTCAGCCTGATCGAGGGTTTGGGTTGATGTTGATACGTCCATGTTATAGTTGGAGGCCATCTCCGGTTGGCTAAGCTCGATCAAAATCCGTCTCAGCAATGGGGGCTTCTGGGGTACAAAATGCCCAGCATATGGTGCGGCTGGTGGCGAAGCTGACATTCCGTAGGTGAGATCCGCCACAGACCTCTGGAGGTCACCTATCATCCCCATCAACTCGAATGTGGTGGGCTCACGAGCCTGATACAACTGGAGGGGTCCAAACCGGGTGCACGGTAGGCGACCTGGGTGGATGCGGCACATCGGCATTTTTCTCACTTTGCAGAGTGATTCCTTGATCTAATGTGGCTGTCATAACCACAATCTCTTCCTAATTCTGCGTCATCATAGGTCCACTGTTCTGGGCGGTGACTGACGGATCATATATCTGTCTTGCCTCAACGAAGGGGAACATTAGCTATTCTATATCAACTCTCTGAACTGAAAAGAAATACAAGCAGCATTTCAGTCCAAACGGATCAAACGTAGGTGTAGCCGAACAACTATACTCTACTACTGATCACTGTTCCCCAGAATCACTGTCTCGAAATACTGAATCAGATACCCACGGATATAGCTGATTCTCACAAACACTGATACTGGTGCCCTCAGGCCTGATACTAATATTTGCAAACTGATATGCGCGTTTCCCTGTAGAGATACACTCTAAAAGCACATAGCATGTAAAAGGGAGCCAAAACACCCCTATGTTGGGATAGGGTTTCCCTGTCCTATTTTGTCCGGAGCTAGGGTTTCACTACACATGCAGCGGTTTCAAACAACCTAACATCGGGTAAGCAACCTGTCCTAGCTTGGAATGGTCACTATGGATTCCGAATATGCACCAGGTCGAATGGTCAAAAGGGGTGCCCCGGTAAAACCGGGTTTGTGTTCCCATACTGGCAGAGCTCGCAACTGGTTAGCCTTATGGCATGCTTTGACAAAGTCAAGCCTTCGGCAAATCGCTCATGGGTAGCAGATGGCCAACACGGTGTCCTAGGCAGACCAAAGCACATGCAATGCAAAGAAACACATACGTGTAGTCAAAACATGATATCACGAGTTCGAGTCAAGCTCCCTAAACTCCTCACCGGAGTCGACAAAAACTGTAGACGTCCCCGAACACCCCGGGAGGATGAATCCCGTTCTGTTCATTTAGGTTTACTACAGTTTGGACTCAAATTGTCACGGTTCTTAATCTTGAACCAATGAGTCCAAATCCGGCAAATCATTTTGAGAAAAACAGATTTTTTGAAAGAAGTGCCAAACATGGACTGCTTTGCCTGATACAGAGTCGCCACCTAAATATTTTATAATGGGGAAATTTAGGAAACCCTGACTCGGTGCCAAAGGCCACATGTCCATCATCACCAAAGTTGCCTCGGCTCGGGAACTTGGGTACGATTGGGGAAGGTCAGCTATGAGCACCCCCTCTCGCCCGATTTGAAGATCGGCCTCTACTAACCGTGATATCTTGTTTTGAAAACATTACACATTCTTATTCCGGTTATTAGCCTAGAATTACTATGTTATGCGCGCAACAAACAAGTATAGACCAAATCGCCTAATTTGGAACAAAACATTTCATGTTTGTTTTGAAAATGATTTGATACTCGCAAGTAAGCTAAAATGCAGGTTTTGCCACCCTTGAGTGGGCTTTAGAAAAGATGGTTTTGCCACTATCTAGTGGGCTTTAAAACTCGCAATTTTAATGCATTATTCCAATTTAGGTAATTCAACCTCCATCCACAGGCATTCAAGCAGTTATATCACATAAGCAACTAGCCTCATGGTAATCATGCGGTCATGGCAACACTCACACGCATGCAAGGATGCTAAAGCAAAAGAACTTACAGAGTACTCCAAACCAAAACAGAAACTAGTTAGTAATCATGCGTGATTCCTAGTTCATGTTAAAATGGCTAATGCGTCACATGCAAAATGCAACTAAGATAGGCTCGGCTATCCTAAACATGGCATGTGAAATACAACACATAACACGTATTCAACTTGGAATTGCACTACAATGCAGTTAGTATGATGCGCCGAGCCCGGTGCATGCAATACGTATGAATGATGCAAACATGCATAGCATAAGGATGATAAATATGGCCTAATACTAACCATCGAAAACAGGTAAGTAAAAGGGAGAAAGAAGTGGGGGTTGGAAGGCATGCACACACGCACCCACCCTTATTACAAATTTGCCCTCGCTCGGAGGGACCGAAAGAATAATACAATTTAACGAACTGACAAGCTAATTAAATATTACAGACCGTTAAATTAATTAAGCAAATTAATTATTCTGAGAAAGCAGTAAACAGCAGCCTCGGGAGAGGGCTCAATGCATGCGCGCTCGGTTCCGCCCGGAAATCCACTGCCATGCTCAAGATGGCTCTGTTTTCCTTGCTCTACTCCCCTGATGACTGCCAAAGCCTCAGGGTTTGCTCTCTGGATGCTAGGGAACACCACCGGCTGAAGGAGAATACCACCGGCCATGTAGAATGGTCACCGGCCACAAATTTGATCCATCGGCCAACAATGATGGCCGATCGGCAATGAAGATAGCTGGCCGGCCAAATCTTCCTGCAGAACCTGTGTTTGACAGCAGCAGAGGGCAAGACTTGGCATGGCAGTGTATTTCAAGCAATGTATGCACCAATCGCATCCCTTATCATGTTTCTGATTCAAAGGGACATGGGCCTCGATTCTCGAACCACCAATCATGCATTTCCATGCATGATGGCCCAAAGAATAAAGTGTGCATTTTAATATGGAATGCAATGCACATAATCAAACAATGGGGCTTAACCTCTATCATAAGCAATTAAAGAGGCCAAGCATGTATGCAAATGGAATGCAATCTAAGCATGCAAACTAATATGCAACATGTACAATGCAAGCAAGCAAAGCATGCAACAAGCGAGGGGATGGACTTAAACTAAATTAGGCAGCCCTCAAACAAGCCTAAAAAAGTGGCCAATAACTAAGTACATGGAGCCAAATACACATACAAGCATACATATGAACATGGTCCATCACTTAGGCACAAAGAGCAACTCTCAAGAAAACTTAAGAGGATGCAAACATGGATGCAAGGCATACATTATAAGCTCTGAAATAACATGGTAAGAGGTTCCAAACCATTGAAATAATGCAAACAGTGCATGCTCATGGTTCATGCACTTAAAGCTCACAAGCCAAGAATACAAAGGGGCTATACTAAGCATGCCATGGTCGACCAAAACAACCAAAAACAGAACTTGAGCATGCCAAAATAAACACAAAACCTTTACAAAGCTAGGCCAAAAACATGTTTAAACGAGCGTCAAAGCCTGGTGCATGTTAAGGCTAAATGATGGCATTACAAGACATGTATGCTAAACAAGCAAGGTGTGTCCAAACTAACTCAAAACAAAGGTAATACATGGAAAAATACTACCAAATACCACTTAAGACATGGCCAACACACACTTAAATATGGTGCTCTCTCAAGAGGCAAAAATGGTCCTTTTCAAGGACAACAAGGAGAGAGGGTGGCCCTCTCCTTCCTAGGACCTCAAGGCACCATCCTCACCTCTGAAATCCCTCAAGATTTTAGCGGTGAGGAGGCCCAAACTCAATGGTCCCGGAGCTCACTCAAAAATGCACAAAATGAAGCCTTACAAGGCTTAAGAGGGGCCAACAACCCTAAAGCTTAAAGCAACCTTAACCAACTATTTAGAGGGCTAAAAAACAGAACTTTTATATGTTATATACTAAGCCCAAAAACGAATGCAAGGTAGGTAAAAGGAGTGTGCAAAAATGGGGAATAAAGGGACAAACTTCTTACCCTTGAAGACCCTCTTCACCGGTGGAGGTCCAGCAACTTCTTTAGGTTGAAATCAGTCTAAAACTTCCAAAACAACCCTCAAGGGCCTCAGCTCCAACAAGTTGGTGTGATGGTGGGTGTTTGTGGGCAAAAATAAGACAAAACACACAAAAGAGAGATATAGAGGTAGGATATGAACAAACCCTAACCCTAGAACTCAAACCCTAAAAAAAGTTGTCTAAAATGTCTAACTTTTGTTCAACCCCTTACAAGAGAGAAGACCCTCTCTTTTATAGACAATTGTCACTTGTAAAGCTTCCAAAGGAAGCTAATAAGAGGGAAATCCCTACATACACGTGCATGGAGGGGGTGGCAGTCTATGCCAGCTGCCAAAAAGTATCTACAAAAGCAGAAGCACAGTAGTCAGCCGGCCAAAAATGCAATTGAACAAAAAAAGATAGCCGGTCGGCTATCTATAGTGCCAGTCGGCCAAACATTTGGCCGGTGGCAACAAAACACAGCCGGTGGCATCTAGCCCAGGCCGGTGGAGTGTGGGGATGGCTCACAAGTCATTGCCTGCCCCTTCAAGGCAGAAGACAAGTGTTTGTTGCAAAACTAGACACGAAACAGTCGAGTCAAGAGGTCCTAAGGCAAGGCGCGTAGCCGAGACCTCCGGGAACCCAAGACGAACACAAACATGGATAATCACCGAGTGTTCAAGCGGTGATGTCCAAGTCTTGAGGACGGTAAAAAATGGGGTGTCTACACTCTCGCTCAGAGGGGGTCTGAAAGCATAATACAATTTAACTAACCAACATGCTAATTAAATATTACAAATCAATTAATTAATTAACAAATTAACTAATCTAATGAAGGTAGTGAACAGCCTCGGGGAGAGGGCTCAATGCAATGCGCGCTCGGTTTTGCTCGGAAATCCGCCACCATGCTCAAGTTGCCTCTGTTTTCCCCACTCTGCTTCTCTGATGACTGCCAAAGTCTCAGGGTTGCTTCTATGAGTGCTGCGGAACACCACCGGCTGAGGGGATTGGCCACCGGCCATGGATGATAGTCACC
Organism: Camellia lanceoleosa; assembly: GCA_025200525.1. NCBI lineage: Eukaryota > Viridiplantae > Streptophyta > Magnoliopsida > Ericales > Theaceae > Camellia > Camellia lanceoleosa. The sequence continues at coordinate 83,299,747 of CM045772.1, read as the reverse complement.
GGCCACCAAGTTGTTCCATCGGCCAAAAATGATGGCCGGTCGGCACTGATGATGGCCGGCCGGCCAAATCTTCCTACAAAGACTGGTTTGACAGCAGCAGAGGGCAGAACATGGCATGGCAATGCATTTCAAGCAATGTATGCACCAATCACCCCCCTTATCATATTTATGACTCAAAGGGACATGATCCTCGATTCTCGAACCACTAATCGTGCATTTCCATGCGTGATGGCCCAAAGAATTAAGTGTGCATTTTGATATGGAATGCAATGCCCAGAATCAAACAAATTGAACTCAACCTCTATCACAAGCAATTCAAGAGGCCAAGTATAAATGCTAATGTAATGCAACTCTAAGCATGTTGGCTAGTATACAACATAGACAATGCAAGCAAGCAATGCATGTTAGGCACACAACCTAAAGAAGCATGTAAGGCATGAAGCAATGCAACTTACAAGTATGCAAGATGTAATCTAATCATACAAGTATACAAGGCATGCAATATCATACAAATGGGACCAAGCATGCGACAACACACAAGGTAAGCATGGAACACATGCTAAGAGAGGGACTTACACTAATTGGACAGCCCTAAACTAGGTCCAAAACAGTGGCCACAAGCTAGGGAATGTGAGGTAAAACACACACAAGCATGCACATGTTAAGGCCTAAACACCTAAGCATCAAATAAGCAACTTCTAAGCACACTTAAAAGAGACTAAACATGGACAATTAGCATGCAATGTAGGCTTTGAAATCATGTTAAAATGGTGCCAAACCAAATAAACTAGATGATCATGGCATGTAACTAAGGTCCAAAACTCAAGGCTAACAAGCCAAAGTGTAAGGTAGCTATACAAAGCATACCATGGTCGAACAAAGTAACCTAAAACAGACTTCAAGCATGCTAAAACAAACACAAAAGCTTCACAAAGCTTGGCCCAAATCATGCTAGAATAAGGGTCAAAACCTAAAGCATGTTAAGGCCTAAATATGGCATTACAAGGCATGTATGCTAAGCAAGCATGGTGTACCAAAACCAACTAAACACAATGCTATATTATGACATAATAAGCAAAAAAATCAGTCAAGGCATGGTCAACATGAACCTAAACATGGTGCTCCCTAAAGAGGCAAAAATGGCCCTTTTTAAGGACAACAAGGAGAGGGGGTGGCCCTCTCCTTCCTAGGACCTCAAGGCACCATCCTCACCTCTGAAATCCCTAAAGATTTCAGTGGTGAGGAGGCCCAAACACAATGGTCCCGGAACTCAAACAAAATGGCACAAAATGGAGCCTTTCAAGGCTTAAGAGGGGTCCCGGAACTTAGACAAAATGGCACAAAATGGAGCCTTTCAAGGCTTAAGAGGGGTCAAACAACCCCAAAGCTTAAAGAAACCTTAACAAACTATTTAGAGTAGATAAAAAAACAACTTTTATATCTTATATGCTAAGCTCAAAAACAGATGCAAGATAGGCTAAAAAGCTTTGCAAAAATGGGGAATAAAGGGACACGTTTCTTACCCTTGTAGACCCTCTTCACCAATAGTGGACCAGCTGGTTCTTCAAGCTCAAACCAGCTCCAAAACTCCAGCAACAACCCTCAAGGGCCTCAGCTCCATGAAAAGGTGTGATGGTGGGTGTTTGTGTGCAAAACTAAGGCAAAAACACTCACAAAACAAAGAGAGATATAGAGATGGAGGACATATGAACCCTAACCCTAAAACTCAAAACCCTCAGAAAATTCTGTCTAAATTGTCTAACCTTCTAACAAGAGAGAAGAGCCCCTCTTTTATAGACAATTTGTCTTGTAAAGCTTCCAAAGGAAGCTAACAGGAGGGCAATGTGTATGGAGGGGGTGACAGTGTATGCCGGCTGCCCAAAAATATCTACAAAAGCAGATGTACAGTAGTCGGCCAGCCAAAGATGCAATTGACCAAAGAAAGATAGCCGGCTGGCCATCTATAGTGCCGGCCGGCCAAACATTTGGCCGGTGGCAACAAAACACAGTCGGTGACCTCAAGCCATGGCCGGTGGAGTGTGGGGATTGCGCACAAGCCATTCCCTGCCCCTCCAAGGCAAAACACAATTGTTTGGTGCAAAACCAGACACGAAACAGTCGAGTCGAGAGATCCTGAGGCACGGCGCGTAGCTGAGACCTCTGGGAACTCAAGACGAACACAAAAACATGGATAATCACCTAGTGTTCAAGCGGTGACGTCCAAGTCTTGAGGACGGTCAAAAATGGGGTGTCTATAGTTGCCCCTCTTTGACAGAACTCGAAAGTCATAACAATGAGGAAAGTGATTGTCAAAGCCCAAAGACGACCCATTTTTGACAAGGCCGAAGACTTAGACAAACATGCAAGAGAAACAAGATATGCGCCCGAAGGCAGGGGCAAAATGCAAGACAATGCACAAAGCCGAACATAACTTATGATCATGCAAAGAAAGCTGCAACGAAGCACATACAATGCAACAGTTCTAAGCAAGCATACACCAAACTACACTACAATGCAGAAAGGATGTAAGAGAATTATGCAATTCTCAATACGTCTCACTCGGAGGATACAATACTGGCGGTTAAATGCTGGTTGCACCAGCCTCAAATGAACCGTACATACAATATCGTGCCTGCAAAGAAAGCAAACTTAACAGGTACAATATTGTTAGCAACATGCATAACATGCAAAATGAATGCAAAATGACATGCAATATATACAAAACTATGTATAATGATGCAAATGAAAATACAATGCAATTGAAACAAGGAGTTTTCTTAAGTGTTCAAGTGCACACCATGTGCCACTTACACAAAAGGTGTAAGTGTAAGGTGTAAGTATAAGTATAAGGTGTAAGTGTAAGGTGTAAGGTGTAAGTGGGTTGCATATGGTGTACAACCTCAAAAAAGGTGTAAGTGTAAGGTTTAATTTTTCACAAAAGGTGTAAGTGTAAGGTGTAAGTGTAAGGTATAAGGTGTAAGGTGTAAGTTGCACACCATAACCAAACCCTTGAAACAATGCAAACGAAATGCAATGCAATTGAATCATGATCCAATCATGAGCGGTTCAAAACCACACAAATGTCAAATAGATTGATGGAAGTAACAAGTCTGTCTACCATAGAAAAGGTGCCGCAACCCTCAAAGCGCGTACACATGCAGAACTATGAGTGATGTAGACGGACGCAAGAACAAGTATTGGGTGGAATGACATAAGTGGGGAAACAACCCGCTAACGAAAGGACAACAATCCTAATGCTGGATGCAAAAATTACACTACAATGTAATATATACAGTGGATATGGCATGCAACCAAACCAAATCTTGCCTAGGAAGGGCATGTACACATACAAGCCATGTCTAACACAGAAAAGGTGCCGCCACCCTCAAACCAAGTTCATCAAGGAATAGGCGTGTACACATACAGAATTGTGCTTTAACGTGAAAAGTATGAGCACATACCAAACCAAGCTCAACAAGGAGAGGCGCAAGCCATAGATAGAAGTGATGCAATGGGTGCAAGCGAGCTACAATGCGATATGCACTGGAATGGCTAGATACGATGGATAAGACAAGCAGGCCAAACCAAATCTTACCTAGGAAAGGCATGTACACAAACGAACAGCGTCTAACACAGAAAAGGTGCCGCCACCCTCAAACCAAGTTCATGAAGGAATAGGCGCGTACACATGTAGAACTGTGCTTTAACGTGAAAAGTATGAGCACATACTAGACGAAGTTCAACAAGGAAAGGTGCAAGCCATAGATGAAAGGATATGCAATGGATGCATGCAAGCTACAATGCAATATTTACATTATGCAATGGGATGTATGTAAATGCAATATTTACAGAGGAAATGCATGACATATGCACTATATTACGATGAAATACATGACATATGCAGTATTTAAAATGGGATGCATGACATATGCAGTATTTTTTTTATTTTTAAATGCATGCAACATGGAGTGCGCGAAAACGCGAGTCACTTGAAATGCATGACAATGCAAATGAACTGCGCACACCAATATGCCGAAGGTCTTGCACCTTCCAAGGATTTAAGGTCTCCTAGACCGTCGAGTGCACAAGACGGCGTGATGCGCAAAATAGCTCGATCCGTTTAACAGCGCGATTGAATGCATACAAAATGCAATGAGGTGCACAAAACAGCGCGATTGAAATGTGATGCACAAGACAGTGCGATGATATGATACATGCACAAGGGGAAACTTTCAAGTTTTGTAAGAGACAAAAACATACAGGAAGGATACACCTTGCACAAATTCGAGTGCCACGCACAGAAGACATGATCCGAGGTCAAAACGGAGGCCGGTCAAGCTTCGGAGATGCCATTTCTTGCACTATCTTGAGCAATGAAGACCCCAAACCACTCATTTGACCCAAAAAAGGTTGTAGGAGGCTCACCGGCCACATGGAGAGGTCACCGGCCATCCACCGGCCACTAAAAAACATCACTGGCCAAATATTTGGCTGGCTGGCCAAAAATGTAGCCGACCGGCCAAAAATGCCTGGTTCGGGGTAGTTTTGACTTTTCGCCTTGTGTCTTTTAAAATAGGGTTTCAAACCCTATTTTTCTCATTCCCCCTAGCCGAAATTACATTCTCTCTCTCTCTAGAAGATTTTCCCCCATTCCTTTCTCCATTTTCTTGCGTTTTACGCACATTCCATCGTTTGATTCGCGAAGTTTATCGCGTTTCGAACATTTTCATTCGATCGAAACTTCGTTTTGGTGTTTCCTTTGCTATTTCCTCTTCTTGGGGTTTGTTTCCCCCAAGTTTTCCTTGATTTTCCTATATTTTCCACATTCCGGCTTTTTCGGCCATTTTCCACCCTCCCGGGGTTGACTTTTCGGTTGACCCTTCGTATTCTAGCTCGGTTTTCCCTCTTCCGGCTACTTTCTCACCACCTTTGTTATGGCGGACGACATCCCACAGGGCAGGACTCCCCTGGATCATGAGATGGATCCTGGGGTCGAGCTTCTCCCCCTGAGTGTCCGTCCATTTGACCCGGCGACCTACCGGCCGGCAATTCATGTGCTACCCCCTGATGGACTTTTCCAGTTTCGGAGCTTTGACAAGGCGATGCCTCCGGAGCTTCTCCTGCGTGAGCCTGCATCTCATCTGTCCTTCGGCGCTTCTGAGGTAACATTCCTTCCTCTGTTTTATTTTTCGCAATATAGAATATAAAGCTGCCATAGCTGATTATATTCTTTAACTGCTTAACTCAGATACACTGATGCACTGTACACTGTAGTTGACTGCGAACAAACTTGCAACTGATATCTGTTTGAAACTGATACGTGCACACACACTGCACTGACCCTGAACCACTTCAAACACACGGCACACACTGTATTTTACTACAAACACACCGGCACTCGATATCTGTTCGAATCTGAAAAACTTGCACACATGCTATATCTGCACTGAACCACTCAAACATGCTAACATATCACATGTTGTAGTTCACTGTAAGCACACCGACACCCGATATCTATTTGAATCTGAAAACATGCACACATGTTATATTAGCCCCAATTCTAAATGGCTGTCAAAATTGGCATATTTAGCATTGCTTCGCAATTGTTTGCTTGAAAATAAGGGAATTCCCATACCGTCCGGGGGTATGGGAACATCACCGCTCGTGATTGGTACGTAGAGCTACCCGATGCGGTCCGCCACATCGTGGACCAAGCCGGTTTTGGTGCATTCTGCAGAGGGCTATCCAGACTCACCACGAGTAAGCCTCTCTTCGCTGCTCTAGCGGAGAGGTGGTGGGACACCACCAACTCGTTCCATCTTTCTGCGACGGGAGACATGACGATGACTCCCTATGATTTCTCGATGCTCACAGGCATCGGGGTAGGGGGTGATCCGATCCCCTTTGACACTGATATGGATGAGTCGACGGCTGCTCAGATATATCTGCTTGGCGAGGTTCCACCTCTCGCCCGTCCCGACTTCGTCTGATATTCCTGGTTCGAGGTCTAGTTCAGGGTCCAGCCAGCTTTGATCGAGGAGGCTCCGGTGACCCGAGAGGCGGTGGAGCGGTACGCCCGTGGCTTTCTGATGTTCTTGCTGGGGATGACTATTTTCGCCGATTAGGCGAACACTGTGCCCCTCTGCTTGCTCAGCGCCTTAGTGGATGTCACACAGATCCTGCACTACGATTGGGGTGGCGCCGCATTGGCCACGCTCTACAGATACATGAGCTCGGCTTCCCGTGGCAGTGGACAGTTGCTCGGGGGCTACTGGCGCGCTTAGGAGGTACATTTCTTTTTCTGCTTTCTATTATCTATACTCTGTACTGTATTCTGTACACTGCACATATTGTAGTCTGCTTTTCACGCTGGCTGTATATTGCACACACGGCACACTCATACTCTGCTTTACACTGACTGTACACTGCTCACACTGTACACGCTGCACAATACACTATCTGCACAATACACTGCCTGCACAATACACTGCACAATACACGGCTCTGTTATTCTGCTTTATTTTGTACTCTGCTTTATCTAATAAGCATTCTGGCATTTACTCTGCAGTTGCGGGTCTACACCTACTTTCCCAGACTAGCCCCGGTGCCAGACGTGGAGACCCTCTCGTCGTCCCATTCTCGCGCCGCTTTGATGGGAGATGCGTGCGGAGACCCCGGGAGATGTTTAGCTTCTTCCGCCGTTACTTTGACACCATCACCCCCGCGGAGGTATGTTCAATTTTACAGTTTATTTAAGCTTTGCTTTTCACTGTATGCTTTCAATAACAGTAGATAACAAACTGTATTTCATCTTCAGATCACCTGGCAGCCTTGGGCTCCGTTGCCAGCGACGATTCGGGACCGATTTGCCGGTGTTGAGGAGACCTCGTGTTTCCAGATTCTGCTGGAGGGCCCGGTCTGTCGGGCTTGGTACCTAGGTGAGCGTTTCCTACGCCAGACCCTAGGGTTACCAGAGCAGATAGTCCCGGTTCACCCCCTGAGGATATGAGGGAGATCGAGAGATTCACTACCGAGCAGATGGCTGACTACACTATTGGCTGGGACGCGATCCGCTTCCAAGGCATCGGCGACTACAGAGAGTACGTGCAGACGTATATCATGTGGCCTCTGAGCGGTGGCTGTCGGGTTGAGGGAGAGAGGCCCGTAGCACCAGCAGCTAGGGCATGAGCGGGAGCTGGAGTAGGAACAGGAGCATCGAGGAGGGCCCAGGTTCGTGGCAGGGGTGGAGCTCAGAGATGGCGGGGGGCTGGTTGGCCCACACTGCGCACCTCGCTGACATACAGAGGGTAGGGTGGGGCAACCTACCAGATCCCCTTTGCTCCTCCTCCGGCTGATCACGAGTTGGTCGATTTTCACGACTTGCCTCCGGTACGTATTACTTCATATTGCATCTTGCATTGTCGTTTCATTTCATTTCATTTCTTTGATATTCCGCAGAATACTGATGCATCTTATACTTTTGCAGGCTTCTTTCGAGTACACCCGGCAGTCCCTGGAGCTAAATGCCTCCATGATGGGGATGCTACAGTGGACCTTTGACCTCCTGGCCCTTTACAGTATCCCGATATGTTCTTCTGACCATGGTCTCAAACCATACATAAACTGCTTCACATAATCTGATGCACTACGTAACTGCTGATAAATTGCTCACGGTATTCATACACTGTACTCATACACTGCATTCTCGTGACCGATAAACCGCTTCATGGCATTCACATCAGACTTCATACATTGCATTACGCATCGATAAACCGCCACGATTCACACATCAGACTCATGCTTTGCATTCTTACCGATAAAGCGCTCACAATATTCACCCACTGTACTCATACATTGCATTCTGCACTGATAAACTACTCACAGTATACTGATGCATTTGCCTTTCGTACTTTTCAGCCTCCCTTCAAGATTCCCACTGTAGGAGGTGTTCTAGCCAAGCCTTCTGTTCTTGCCAGAGGAGATGAAGAGGGTAGAGCATTCACCCGCACCAAGGCGTGGCGCACTCACGTCGGGAGTAGCTCTCGGGCGCTAGTTCCAGATGATGACGACGAGGAGTCGTCCGAGGCGGAGGCAGAGTCGTCGTTGGAGGAGACCGGCGATAGCTCAGACTCGGGCTTAGATAACAGTGCTGAGGATACTCCTGGACCTTCGTCCAGGAAGAGGACTAGGACGGACTCCCAGGCCTGAGATCCTTTGTCATTGATCCGGATTTTTGCTGTTTTTTTTTTCTTTCTTCTTTTTTTCCTTTTTGGTTGGTAGCTAGGATACTTTGTACTGCCGCAGACAGATTTTGTTTCCAAAACTTATGTACTTGAAAAGATGATGAAATGAAATAAACTTTTATCTGAAAAAGTGTTTACTTCTTTATATTTCATACTTTGCATTGCATTGCATTATGTTGCACCTCAATGTAAATGAAATTGATTTGTTGTCTGAAAATTGAACACTTGCACTATAATAATCAGATAACTAACCAGCCAACAGCAAAACAACCCAAGCAACCCACTGCCTGATTATGAACACACGGCCCTTTCTCCACTGGGGACTAATCTGCATACAGCCCATAACACAATACTTGGTTCATTCTACACACGGCAAATCTTGAACAAACAGCCTAATCTGACAAGACAGAATACGAAGGTGGAATCGGCTGAGACTGAAACACACTCAGATGCCCCAAATTCTCCCCTTTCTTCTTTTGCTTCACATAAACGTAGAGAATGGCACAACATTCTGAACATAAGCGATTTTTGAAATTGAAAAAGGGTTTTTCAACCGAGGTATCGAGCCTACAACTGAACACAATGGAAAAAGACTCAAACAAAAGGCAGACGACCTAAACACAATGAGACACACTCGGAAAAGACCCAAAACGAAAGTTGGGCTAAACAAGGCAACAGACACGACACACGGATGTGTTTACAAAACGAGAGACCTTAAATCTCGAGGAGCCAGTTCCTCTGGGTATGTTTCCCACCCTTTCTGATTTGTGATTCTCACATCACTCGGCCCTCAGGCTCGGTTTTACTTTCAAAACCTTCTTCTTACTTTTCTCTCAACTTACACCTCTCTATTCTTTATTCTCTCATTTTTTTGTCCCTCCCCAGGGTAATCGATGGATGAATAGAAAGTTGTGGGTTCATGCCCAACACTATTAGCTCGCGGCTATTCCTTCTGGTGACGTCTAGTGGATGTTCTAGACAAGAAATGGTGTGTCTTGATCCATCCCAATTTGTGCTTCACACTTGGCTTGATACCTCGTTGTTTGGAGGATATTGAGAGCTTTTAGCCCTTTTGCGTTCAGCTTCAGTGGTGCCCTTTTCCGGTGGATAGAGTGCCCTTCTGGCAAGTATGTTGATGACAGGGGAGAGACAGAACACCTGACTCGACCGTGCCCCTAGTTCATCACTTCGACCATTTTTTACTAAAATAGTTTTGACCAAAATGAGAGTTAGATTGACACGTGTGTTCGATTTTTGATTTGAAAATCATGCAAGTCAGGCTATGAGCACTGAAAATTTTCCTTTCTGGGTCCCAGAAATGGTCTAGTTTTGGAAAATGAAATAGTTTTCGAGAAAATAGTCAACCTCAGTAAAAATTTTCAAAAACTATTTTTGCATACGGTTAATGCTCAACGAGCACGGAACCTACCCTCGAGATGCACAACCTCGAATCAGAGGCAATGGAAAATTGCCCCTTGCTTGAAAGGGGTGCATGGCAACGGAAAGTTGCCCCTAGTATAAATGGCGACTCATAGCAACTCATGGCCACGGAAAGTTGCCCCTTGCTTGGATGATGCCGTGGCATGTTGGAAACCAGTCCTCATTGGTGATGATTACAAACGAACTGTCGGACACGGAGAAGACGAAAACGATCAAAACCAATATATGGACACAGTCACTGTGAAAGCGTTGGAGGATGGACTTCACGAGGAAGTTTATTGCATAGTTCCGGTTGTCATAACCGAACTATTGGATTCAGAGGAGGCAAAGGTGATCAAAACCATTACATGGGCTGAGACACTATGAAAGCGTTGGGGGCTGGACTTCAAGATAAAGTTGCCTACATATCCCAAACATGGGAATCAAGCCTTACGTAGTTCTGGTTAAGGTACACTCGGGTATTTTAACCTTCACTTTTTAGGTTCTAACTTTTGCCAAGACGCCCGATGCGGGTTTCCGACCTTGCGAGCTTCTTTTCTCTTCTTTTTCTTCTTTTCTCTTTTTTTTGCATATATATTTTTGCTTTTGTATTTTTTGCATTTTTTGTATGTTTCTCTTTTTGGTATATGTATTTTTTTTTTTTTCGTTTGTATATATTTTTCCTTGCTCTAACTTTTGCCTGGGTCGCCTTTCCGGGTTTTTGGCCTAGCGAGCCTCTTAAAGGGTAAAAGTGTAACAAGTCCATGCCAAATGGTTTTGAGATTGAAGCCCTCTGTATCCAAGAGAGTGGCTGTTGTATTGATTTGTAGAAGGATCCATCTTTGGCTCTTCGAGGACTTCTGACATTTTTCTGCCCCTAGTTTACGGGGTGCTTCTGTTCTAGCTTTGCTGGCTTCCATTGACGACGTCTGACCTCTCGATCTGACTTTGGTGCCTCTTGCTCGAGGGCTACTTCAAATCTAGCCACACGGGCCTTACGTGGCGGTTGACCATTGAATAGTCCGGATTGTGGTCAAGGCTTGAAAACAAATGGATTGAATCTTGAGGCTGAGAGCGATCCTAGGCTGCACAATCTTAAGAGCGATTCCGTACAGGTCTTCTCAGGACCGCGCAAAACATTTTGTTTTTGAAAGTTTTTAAGAAAGCGACCAATCGCTCGCGTTGAAGATAGTACGGAACCAATCTGGATCAAGCCAGGGTCCTTCTCAGTACTCAGGCTAACAAGCATGATTTCATTCATTAAGGGCTTAGCACGCCTCTCTTTCTCTCAGTTTGATCAAAGTTTCGGTAAACCCGAGGAATTCCTTCCTCCTCGTTTTTATCATTACAGTGTTCAAAAAGGCTCTTGGAAAAAACTTAGGTCATTATGATGATTTTCAGGGCACAAGAGCAGGTGGAGGGTACTGCCGTTCGATCCAGATCCTCTGGCCTAACGAGCTCAAAAAGCGATAAGCACGGAAACATGATAGCCGCAGCTGTGTCATTCCGATTTCCTGGTTGTAACTGGCTCCACAGCAGAGGCAAACTCAAAAAGAAAGCAAAAGGAATAATTACAAAACAAAACGGTGTTCGAGGCAACAACCCCAGAATCACCTGACATTCTATACAAGGGGACTGACTCGCTATAACAAGACAGGCCCTTAAGCAAAAAGGACTGACTCACAACAATGAGATAGACTCAAAGCAAAACAAAAGTCTGACTCGACACCCGAGCCAGAATTTACAGAACTAGCATTCACAGATGCTCAAAAATGCATGCCAGACGCCACATCCAAAATACCGGGCGTCGCCCGCAGGTGGTCCAACCCCGATCACATACTCCCAGTATCAATATCCTCAAAATCCAATAACTAGGTAGTAACGGACTTGGCTGAGGTAGGCGGGAGGATAACCTCGTTGTCAATCAAGTCTTGCACCTTATGATGGAGGCGGAAACAATTATCGATAGCATGACCTGTTTGCTGGTGGTACGCACAGTACAAGGCAGCATCATGTGTGGGAGGGAGATTCTTCGGGAGGGGCCGAGGCTCCAAGGGTTTAAGGTGCCCTCTTCGCCAGATCGAGTGCCTTGGACAGAGGCATGTAAAGAGCATGAAAGACCCTGCGCCCTCGAGGCAGGTACTTTGAAGGTTGAGAAGTCTTGCTAGACGCACTAGCGAAAGGGTCGGCAGGCACTGCCTTGACTTTCTGATCTTTCCCAAGTGCAAAGTTGGGAGCGGGAGGAACTGTTCTGGCATGACGGGGCCTATCCCGGTTTTCAGACTGGCTGGTACTGCCTTCAGTTGGAGCGGAGAAAACATCATCCACAGTTTTGATCATGACCGCGAACACCTGTTGTTTATTCATTTCCCCAGCTTTCAAAGCCTCGACTGCCCACAGTAGTTGCTCAATGGGATCGGCATCTGCCATCATTTTGTCTTTACCTCTAGCCTCAGCTTGATCGAGGGTTTGGGTTGATACATCGTTGTTATAGTCGGAGGCCATCTCCGGTTGGCTAAGCTCGATCACAATCCGTCCCAGCAATGGGGTCTCCTGGGGTATGAAATTCCCGACATATGGTGTACCCGATGGCGAGGCTGACATTCCGTAGGCGAGATCCGCCACGGACCACTGGAGGTCACCTATCATCCCTATCAACTCGAATGTGGTGGGCTCACGAGCCTAATACAACTGGGGTTCCCAAATCGGGCGCGTAGCGGGTGACCTGGGTGGATGTAGCACATCAACATTGGTCTCACTTTGCAGAGTATTCCTTGATCTAATGCGGCTGTCATAACCACAATGTCTTCTGAATTCTGTCTCATCATAGGTCCACTGTTCCGAGCGGTGACTGACGGATCAGATATCTGTCTTGCTGAGCAAAGGGAACACTGACTATTCCGGATCAACTCTCTGAACTAAAAGGGAAAACAAGCAGCATTTCAGCCCAAACGGATCAAACACAGGTGTAGCCGAACAACTGTACTCTACTACTGATCACTGTTCCCCAGAATCACTGTCCCAAAACACTGAATCGGATACCCGCAGATATAACTGATTCTCACAAACACTGATACTGGTGCCCTTAGGCCTGATACTCACACTTGCAAACTGATATGCACGTTCCTGTAGAGACACACTCTAAAAGCACATAGCATGTAGAGAGGGCCAAAACACCCCTATGTTGGGGTAGGGTTTCCCTGTCCTATTTTATCAGGAGCTAGGTTTTCACTATGCATGCAACGGTTTCAAACAACCTACGATCGGGTAAGCAACCTGTCCTAGTTTGGAATGGTCACTATGGATTCCGAATATGCACTAGGTCGAATGGTCGAAAAGGGTGCCCCGGTAAAATCGGGGTTTGTGTTCCCATACTGTCAGAGCCCACAACCAGTCAGCCTTATGGTCATGTCTTGACAAGACAAGCTTCCGGCAAACCATTCAGGAATGGCAGATGGCAAACACGGTGTCCTAGGCGCACCAATGCACACGCAATGCAAAGAGACACATAAGTGAAATTAAAACAAGATATTACGAGTTCGAGTCGAGCTCTCTAAAAAATCCTCAGCGGAGTCGCCAGAAACTGTAGACGCTCCCTTGGGCCCCACTACTACAGTTCGGACTCGATTTGTGTTACGGTTCTTAATCTGAACCAAAGAGTCCAAATCCGGCAAATCGTTTTGAGAAAACAGATTTTTAAAGAAGTGCCAAATATGGACTGCTTTGCCAGATACAGAGTCACCACCTAAATATCTTATTTTGGGAGAATTCAGGAAACTTTGACTCGGTGCCAAAGGCCACGTGTCCATCATCACCAAAGTTGCCTCGGCTCGGGAACTTGGGTACGATTGGGAAAGGTCAGCTATGAGCACCCCCTCTCGCCCGATCCGAAGATCAGCCTCTACTAACCATGATATCTTGTTTTGAAAACATTACATGTTCTTGTTCCGGTTATTAGCCCAGAATCACTATGTTATGCGCACAGCAAACAAGTATAGACTAGATTGCCTAATATGGAACGAAACATTGCATATCCGTTTGTTTGGAAAACACTTTGGAATTTGCTACTCGTAAGTAGGCTAAAATACGGATTTCAACGAGTTGTCCTAACTCAAACAATCCAACCTTCACCCACAGCATTCAGCAATAATCAAATAAGCATCTAGCCTCATGGTAATCATGCTATCATGTTAACATTCACACTCATGTGAGATACTAAAGCATAAAAAGCTCAAGCATACGGAATGTCACTAGAGTAGGCTCGGCTAATCTATAAATGACATGTGAAAATGCTCAGGTAGCATGTATTCAAGTTAGATTTGAAATACTTATGCAGTCAGTATGATGCGCCGAGCCCGGTGCATGCAATACTGATGAATGGATGCACGCACGCATAGCATAAAGTATGTTAAAGTAAACATGCACTAAACTAACCATCGAAAGCAGGTAAGTAAAAGGGAGAAAGAAGTGGGGGTTGGAAGACATGCACGCAAGCACCCACACTTATTACAAATTTGCCCTCGCTCGGAGGGGGTCCGAAAGAATAATACAATTTAACTAACCAACATGCTAATTAAATATTACAAATCAATTAATTAATTAACAAATTAACTAATCTAATGAAGGTAGTGAACAACCTCGGGGAGAGGGCTCAATGCAATGCACGCTTGGTTTTGCTCGGAAATCCACCACCATGCTCAAGTTGCCTCTGTTTTCCCCACTCTGCCTCTATGATGACTGCCAAAATCTCAGGGTTGCTTCTATGAGTGCTGCGGAACACCACCGGCTAAGGGGATTGGCCACCGGCCATAGATGATAGTCACAGGCCACAAAGTTGTTCCATCGGCCAAAAATGATGGCCGGTCGGCACTGAAGATGGCCAGCCGGCCAAATCTTCCTGCAAAGACTGGTTTGATAGCAGCAGAGGGCAGAACTTGGCATGGCAATGCATTTCAAGCAATGTATGCACCAATCACCCCCCTTATCATATTTATGACTCAAAGGGACATGATCCTTGATTCTCGGACCACCAATTGTGCATTTCCATGCGTGATGGCCCAAAGAATCAAGTGTGCATTTTGATATGGAATGCAATGCACATAATCAAACAAATTGAACTCAACCTCTATCACAAGCAATTCAAGAGGCCAAGTATAAATGCTATTGCAATGCAACTCTAAGCATGTTGGCTAGTATGCAACATAGACAATGCAAGCAAGCAATGCATGTTAGGCACACAACCTAATGAAGCATGTAAGGCATGAAGCAATGCAACTTACAAGTATGCAAGATGTAATCTAATCATACAAGTATGCAAGGCATGCAATATCATACAAATGGGACCAAGCATGCGACAACACACAAGGTAAGCATGGAACACATGCTAAGAGAGGGACTTACACTAATTGGACAGCCCTAAACTTGGTCCAAAACAGTGGCCACAAGCTAGGGAATGAGAGGTAAAACACACACAAGCATGCACATGTTAAGGCCTAAACACCTAAGCATCAAATAAGCAACTTCTAAGCACACTTAAAAGAGACTAAACATGGACAATTAGCATGCAATGTAGGCTTTGAAATCATGTTAAAATGGTGCCAAACCAAATAAACTAGATGATCATGGCATGTAACTAAGGTCCAAAACTCAAGGCTAACAAGCCAAAGTGTAAGGTAGCTATACAAAGCATACCATGGTCGAACAAAGCAACCTAAAACAGACTTCAAGCATGCTAAAACAAACACAAAAGCTTCACAAAGCTTGGCCAAAATCATGCTAGAATAAGGGTCAAAACCTAAAGCATGTTAAGGCCTAAATATGGCATTACAAGGCATGTATGCTAAGAAAGCATGGTGTACCAAAACCAACTAAATAGAATGCTATATTATGACATAATAAGCAAAAAAATCAGTCAAGGCATGGTCAACATGAACCTAAACATGGTGCTCCCTAAAGAGGCAAAAATGACCCTTTTTAAGGACAACAAGGAGAGGGGGTGGCCCTCTCCTTCCTAAGACATCAAGGCACCATCCTCACCTCTGAAATCCCTAAAGATTTCAATGGTGAGGAGTCCCAAACACAATGGTCCCAGAACTCAAACAAAATGGCACAAAATGGAGCCTTTCAAGGCCTAAGAGGGGTCAAACAACCCCAAAGCTTAAAGCAACCTTAACAAACTATTTAGAGAAGATAAAAAAACAACTTTTATATGTTATATGCTAAGCTCAAAAATAGATGCAAGATAGGCTAAAAAGCTTTGTAAAAATGGGGAATAAAGGGACACGTTTCTTACCAAAGAAAGATAGCCGGCCGGCCATCTATAGTGCCGGCAGGCTAAACATTTGGCCGGTGGCAACAAAACACAGCCGGTGACCTCAAGCCATGGCCGGTGGAGTGTGGGGATGGCCCACAAGCCATTCCCTACCCCTCCAAGGAAAAACACAAGTGTGTTGGTGCAAAACCAGACACGAAATAGTTGAGTCGAGAGATCCTGAGGCAAGGCGCATAGCCGAGACCTCCGGGAACTCAAGACAAACACAAAAACATGGATAATGACTGAGTGTTCAAGCGGTGACGTCCAAGTCTTGAGGACAGTCAAAAATGGGGTGTCTACAGAAGTGCACAAGACGGTGCTATGCAGGTGCACAAGATAGTGCGATATAAAGTGAAATGCACAAATATAGTGCAAGTAAGATGCACAAAAGAGTGCGATACAAAGTGAATGAAACATTGCTAAGAAAGTGCACAAAATAGTACAAACTAAAGGTGCACAAAATAGTGTTATGTGTGTTGAATGCACAAGACAATGTAATGGTGCACAAAATAGTGCGATACAAGGTGAATAGGACAGTGTGATACAAAGTGAAATAAATAGTGTGATGCAAGTGCACAAGATAGTGCGAGTGTGATACGAAGTGCACAAAATAGTGCGATGTGAATTAAAATGCACAAAATAGTGCGATGTAAAGTGAAATGCACAAAATAGTGCGATGTGAATTGAAATGCACAAAATAGTGCGATGAAATGCACAAGACAGTGCGATGTGAGATGAAATTGTGCAATAGATGCACTGAGTGAGATTATTATGCGATAGATGCACGTAATGAGATTATTGTGCGATAGATGCACAGAATGAGATTATTGTGTGAAAGATGCACAGAATGAACAAATGAACAAGGCTTACAAATCAATATAGTGACAACGCATGTTCCATGCAAGATAAACAATCGATGCATGATGTTAATTGAATGCATGTTCTATGCAAGAGACAAGAGCATATTCTATGCAACACTAAAAGCATGTTCTATGCATGAAAGAAGAGCATATTCTATGCAACATTGAAAACATATTCTATGCAACGTTGAAAGCATGTTTTATGCATGAATGGAAGCATATTCTATGCGACATTGAAAGCATGGTCTATGCATGGACCATAAACGATGCAAGGCACGCGTGCAACATAAGTATATGTAAAAATGCACATTCTACACAATAGAAAAGAATCGAATATGTGCTTTGGTGCCTCCGATTTACCTCTCAGAGGACTTTGCAACATTCTGAACTCAAAAAGAATACACCCTGTTCACATTGGCGAGGGGTAACATTTGCATGTTACTTTAATTGCCATTCTAACTTGAAGCGGGCTTGAACTTGGGATCGAGGTACACTCATATTCTAGCGCAATGGCGAGGCCCGGCGAAGGTGCATCTGGAATGCAGGCTTGGAATTTGCTGAAGTTGAAACACACTTAGACGCTCCAATTTTCCCTATTTTCTTTTGCTTTGCAGTCCAGAACCTATATTGCTTCAGATAGGTCCTAGTTCTATTGCTCTCATTTTTTTATCGGGGGTGGACCTTGCACTTTATGAAATAAAGAATCCTGTTTTGCACATATGTTGAGAATGTCACAGCACTCTGAGCACAAAATGATTTATTTTTGAAATTGAAAATGAGTTTTTAACCGGGTATTGAGTCTACGACTGACCATAGTCAAAACGACTTAACAAAAGGAAAGACAAGGTAAAAACAACACAACTGTTGACACTTACTGAAATCAAACCGTCTCAAAACAAGAATCGAGACAAACAAAAACAACAAACACAACACCCGGATATGTTCCAATGAAGAGAGACCTCTCGGTTCATGGAGAGTGTACTCCTCCAGGTATTGTTTCCCACACTTTCTTATGTGTGATTATCACATCACTTTGGCACTCAATCTCTTTTTTCTCTGAAAAGCCCTTTCCTTACTTTTTCTCTCAATACACATCTCTCTATTCTTTAATCTCTCTTAATTGTTTTATCCCTCCCCAGGGTGGTTGATGGATAAGCAGGAAGTTGTAGACTTTTGCCTCTAGTATTCTACTAGATTCTCCTTCTTACGCTCACAACTAGTAAGCTTTCCCACAGAGGGATTGTAATGCGACTGGATGTACAATAGCTCTGCAACTGACATCGGTTGAGGATGCCTTTGGCTTAGCTTGACGTAGATGAATTACAACATGTCCCACCAGCCAGGTATACAATTGATTGGTCTCACACATTGCATTTTCTACGTCCCCATTCCAGGTCAGATGCCAATTTGAGCAAGATCGTCCAGATAAGGGAACTGAATATCCAGCTCCATTTTCAATTTTTGCTTCTCACTTGGCTTGGTACCTCATTGTTTAGAGGATGAGAAAGCGCTTGACCCCTGCTGCTAACTTCAACTCTGCGCTTTTTGGCAAGTACATTGATAATGGGGAAAAGACAAAAAAACCCTGACTCGACTGTGCCCCTAGTTCAGTATTTTGACCATTTTTTGTTTTTTGGCTTTTTGCTAAAATAATTTTGACCAATATGAGATTTAGATAAACATGCTTATTCAACTTTCTGATTTGAAATCATGTAAATCCGGTTGTGAGCCTTGAAAATTTTCCTTTTTGGGTCCAAGATATGGTCCAACTTTGGAAAAATGAAATAATTTTCAAGAAAACTAGTCCACCTCACTAAAAATCTTCAAAAATGTTTTTGCAAATGGCCATTGCTCAACCAACACGGAATCTAATCTCGAGATGCACAATCTCATATCTGAACTTGAATTGTCTTGTAGCTAGATCTTCTAACAGGGTAGGACAATCAATTTTGAACAAAGATGAGCACGAAGATGAGCCAATTTGAACATGGATAGAATAGTTGAGTTGAACAAGGGTAAGCCAGACAACATGGATGAGACAAGAAGGCTAAAAATGATTGGAGCCGAACTTCAGGATGAAGTTGCCTACGTATCCCAAAGATGGGAATCAGGCCGTACGTAGTTCCAGGTTTGAGGTTCACTCGGGTGTTAACACTCTCCTTCTGCGCTCTAACTTTTGCCAAGGCTGCCCTTCCGGATTTCAACCTTGCAAGCTCTGTTTTTCTTTTTCTTTTTTTCATTTCTTTTCATTTTCTTTTCTTCTTTTCCCTTTTTCTACTGTTTCCATTTTTTCTTTTCTCTGGTCTAACTTTTTCCTGGGTCACCCTTCCCGATTTTCGGCCTGGTGAGCCTCTCAAGGATAAAAAGTTTAACTTGTTCATGTTGATCAGTTTTGAGATCTCGAAGCCATCTAAATCCAGGAGAATGGCTGATATTTGTTGATGATGTAGAAGTCCATCCAATGGGGTTTGAATTTTCCCCTAGTGTTGCTGATGGGAACTCGATTGTTTTTCAGCAATAATTTATCTTCTCTCAGATTCTGGGATTTGGCTTTCTTGCCGGTCTTCATTTGGTTGGCGAAATGACCTATCTTTGAATCTTTGAGTATAGCTGACCTTTTTTGCCCCTAGTTCAAGGGTTGCTTCTGATCTAACTTTGCAAGCTTCCTTTGATGACATTTGACCTTCTTAATCTGACCTTATTGCCCCTAGTTAAAGGGTTGCTTCTAATCCGGCCATACAAGCCTTATATTGTGATTGATCGTTGAACATTCTGAGTCAAGGTTCAAGGTTTGAAAGCAAAGCGGTTGAGTCTTGAGGCTGAGAGTGATCCTATGCTACACAATCTCAAAATAAATTCCACGCATGTCTTTGTAGGACCACGCAAATTTTTTTTTGAAATCTTTTAAGAAAGCGACTAGTCATTCGTGCTCTTCTGAAGACAATGCAGAACCAATCTGGATCAAGCTAGGATCCTTCTTAGTACTCACATTAACAAACATGATCTCATTCATTAAGGGCTTAGCATTCCTTCCTTTTTGTTTTCATCATAGTGTTAAAAAAGTTTTGAAAGACTTTGGTCAATGTAATGATTTCAAGGCACAGAAAAGTAGGTGAAAATCACTGCCGTTTCATTCATATCTTCCGGCACAACTAGCGCAGTGGTAGAAATAAACGCAAAAGAAAGAGTGTAAAAGACAAACACAAAACAAGATAGTGATATCCGAGGTAACACCCACAAAGTCACCTGACTCTAGCACAACAGGACTGACTCGATATAACAAGACAGACTCAATACAACACAACAGAACTGACTCAATACCCCAAGTTAGAAAGTACAATAAAACAGGATTTTCAAGTTGTTGAAAACAGTACGTGTCATCTGCCATATCTGGAGTAAAAATGAACGCCAATCAGCAGGTGGTTCATCCCCTGATCACATAGTCACATTATCCCCCCAGTTTATTGATCTGGGACCGATAGACTTTGTAGGACCTGGTGCGGTGATGACCTCGTTGTCAATTAGATGCTAGACTTCATGGCAAAGATGAAAACAACCGTTAGTGTCATGACCGGTTTGTTGATGGATAATAACCTATGAGGATTTGGAGAGCTTTGGGCAAGGTTATGTAAAGCGGGATGAAGACGCTCTAGCCTCGGGCCTAATGGATTGAGGTTTGTGAAGTTGTGTTGGATGTACCGGAAAAGGGGTTGGCAGGTGCTGACTAGGTTTGATGATCTCTTCTGAGTGTAGGATTGGAGCTGAAAGGGGCGTTTCTGGTACGACATCGCTTTTTCCGGCTTGTCCCTTGATTTAGAATGCTCTTATCCTGAGTGGCAAAAGTGTCATCCACAGTCTTTGCAACAACTGCGAGCACTTGCTGTTTGTTTAATCCTTCAGGCTTCAAAGCCTCAATAGCCCACTGAAGATGTTCATAGAGACCAATGCCTGCCCCTACCTTGTTCTTGCCATTTGCCTCCTCTTTGCCAAGGGATCAGCCTTCTTCCAATGCAGCCTATCCCAAGATTGGGAAGCCTTTTGACATAAAATTCCTGGCATGTGATGTGGTTGATAATGGAGCCAAAACCCCAAAGGCTAAATCTGCCACTGTTCTCTAAAGATCTTCAATCATGCTCATCAGCTCAGAAGTAGTGGGTTCATGGGTTTGAGATGATTGGGGTTCGAGTGCATCCATCATGCACAAGTCCGTGCTTTCTAGAACGAACACCTCAGGCTTGGGTAAATGAGTTGGGGTGAAGTATATGCTAGGGTTGTAGTTATGAAGTAGTGTATGGATCAGGTTAAGATGAGGATGAGGTACTTGCTCATTGGGGTCTTGAGGTGGAGCTATCGTCTGGTTGTCGATGAGATTTTGGACCTCATGACGAAGGCGGTAGCAACGATTAGTGCCATGACCACGCTATTGATGATTGTGGACTCGCCTTTTTCTCGCGCCCTGCCTTTCAGAAAGGATTTGAAAAGAAAGGTCTCATAGTTCGGACTCTCGCGGTTCTGAATCTAGTCTTACAAAGTGCAATGTGAAACTGATAATCACCAAAGAGTCAAAATCTGGCAAATCTTTTTGAAAAATCGATTTGAAATCAAATAATGCCAAAATTGGACGGCTTTGCCAGATTATAGAGTCGCCACCTAAATATTTTATTTTTGGAAAACTCTAGGAAACCCTGACTCGTGCCAAAGGCCACGTGTCCGTCATCACTAAAGTTGCTTCGGCTCGGGGACTTAGGCACGAGAGGGGAAGGTCCTGAAAAGAGCACCCCCACTCGCCTGATCAAAGATCGGCCTCTACTAATCATGATATGTTGTTTTATAAACCTCATGTGTTCTTATTCCGGTTTATTAGCTAACATTACTATGTGACACACACAAGCAAGTATAGATTAAGTCGCAAGACTTGGAACAATTTAACTCGTGTTTGTTTTCGAAAATGGTTTGAATTTGCCACCCTCAAGTGGGCTAAAGCGCGGATTTGCCATCAAACATGATGGGCTTAAAACATGATTTGCCACTTCATAAAGTGGGATTAAGACGTACATTTGTTGAATCGTTCCAATTCAAACAACAAAGCCTTCATCCACAAGCGTTCAAGCAGTTTAGCATATAAGCACATAGCCTCATGACAAGCATGCGAAACATGGCAATATGACAATCACACTCATGCAAGCATGCTAAAGCATAAAAGATTACCAAGTACTCCAAGCCAAAACAAAAACTAGTTAGAAACAATGCATGATCCTAACTATGTTAAATGCCTAATGCAATACATGCAATATGAAATTAATAGGAACGGCTACTAATATGCCATATGATTTGTAACACTTTGATACTATGCTTTCAAACACATATTCAAAGAAGTATTGAATTCGCAATGCAGTTTGAATGATGCGCCGAGCCTCTGTGCATGCAAGACAAATGAATGATGCAAACATGCGAGCATAAGGTATGCTAATTGAAAATGCCCCTAATCTCACCATCGAAAGAGGTTAAATAAAAGGGAAAAAGACGCGGGGTTGAAAGACATGCACACATGCACGTACACTTATTACAACATTACGCCCTCACGAAGGAGAGTCCGAATGAATAAGCTAAGCTAGCTACACTATTTAAGCTAACTATTACAACACGAAACTAATTAACTATTCTAGTTAACAAATTATTACAAACTGAAATTGAATAACTAGCTATGCTAAGCTAATTAGAGCAATTAACCTAATTAACTATCTAAGCTTATTTAATATTTACAACACTTGTATTAACTAGCTATTCTAAGCAAAGTAAAGCAATTAAATGGCTCGAGAGCGAGAGACACATGCATGCTTGGTTGCTCCACCCGAAAATGCCATTGCCTTGCCATCGGATGCCTCTGTTTGCACCCGTTTAATCACTAAAAATTGTACAAACTCCCAGAATGCCTCTGCTCCAACTTAAGAGCACATTTGTGCAAAAATTCACTGGTGGTCGGTCGGCTACAAAAAGTGGCTACTACAACTGGCCGGTCGGCCACTAAAAATCGCCTTGGCCACCACCCTTCCTCGACTTCTTCTTTTGTTGCAACAGAGAGCAAACAAAGGCAAAGCAATTTATTTTCAAGGAATGTGTGTACTGTTGCCCTCCTTATCATTACACAAACTCAAGGGACGGTAACTCTTGGTCTTCGACCGTCAACCAATCATTTTCAATGCATGATGGCTAGAGAACCAAGATTGTACAAGGTTAATGATTGCACAAACAAGACCAAAATAACCACCACCCTATCATGCATGATCAAGGGTGATGGTGACTAAGAAAAGCAGCATGTTTCATCACTTTGATTATGAAATGTCCCATTTTTGCCGTGTTCGGATTAACGTATGATCCGAACACATGCAATGCAACACAAAGATGCTTTATCTTGCCTATTTTACTTGTCCAATTTTATTTACTCATTTTAGATTACCAATCCATTCTTTAATTGATTAGTCGAAAAGTGAGTGTCCTCTAATTGAAAGTAGGCTTAAACCACAAGTGCCTTGAGCATGAAAGAGGCCTCATGTTGTTGGTTAGTAGAAACCCTCAAAAGAGGATTAAAACTATTAAGCACAAGTGTCTCAATTTCACACTCAAGCCAATGAAGGGTTCAAAGTCACTTTCAAAGTAAATGAAAGAGTGAAGAATAGAGGGAGATTGTAGAGATTTCAGTGCTAAAATAGAGTGCAAAAAGAAACTAAAACATGCAAGCAACTCATGCAATTCATGTTTAAAAGCCTAAAACATTAAGCTAGTAGAAGAGATTACACTACAACCACACAATACAAGCCTCAAAGGGCCAAACCAGTGCAAAACAGAGCTAAGACCAGTCAAAACAGTGGCAAAATCATGCTAAGATTAAGGTACAAAATGCTAGAAAAACATGCTCACGTGTTAGCTGAAAAACATGCTCACATGTTAGCTTGCAAACAAGACTCAGGAGCAACTCTAAAAAGAAAAGAAAGAGTGAAACAAATGAGCATGTGACAGAGCTATTTATGCTGAAATTACATGTAAAAAGACACTACAACATGCAACCAACTCATGCAAAGCATCTTTAAAGGCCTAAAACACCAAACTAGTGAAGCCATTTGCACTACAACTATGCAAAACAAGACTCATATGACCAAAAAAGCCCAAAATAGAGCTAAATCATTCCAAATCAGAGACAAACATATACTGGAAATAAGCTAAGTTAGGCTACAAAAACATGCTGCCATGTGATGCTAACTAGGCATGCAAGTGAGACACAAGGAGGGGAGGCTAACCCCTCCCATTTTGGACTTCAAAACATGCTTTCCACCACTAAAATAACTCTGAATTTTAGTGTTTAAAGGTCCAAAAAGTTTGATTTGAAAGCCTTCAAAGATGGCACAAAAAGCTTCACAATTAGGCAACAAGAAGGGTAGACTACCCCTTTACACAAAATGACTTCAAACCATTATGTTAAGACTCAAAAATCAGAGTTTTTTGTAGTTGAAAACCAGGCCAAAAACAGTACAAAAAGGTGGCAAAGCAAGTAATCAAAACAAAGCCTACAAGGTGTGGACGCGCCCCGCATGAGGGCCTTATGCCACAGTTCGGACTCGATTTGTCATGGTTCGTAATCTGAACCAAAGAGTCCAAATCCGGCAAATCATTTTTGAGAAAACAGATTTTTAGAAAAGAAGTGCCAAACATGGACTGCTTTGCCACATACATAGTCGCCACCTAAATATTTTTTGATGGGGGAATTTAGGAAACCCTGACTCGTTTGCCTAAGGCCACGTGTCCGTCATCACCAAAGTTGCCTCGGCTCGGGAACATGGGTACGATTGGGGAAGGTCAGCTATGAGCACCCCCTCTCGCCCGATCAGAAGATCGGCCTCTACTAACCATGATATCTCGTTTTTTAAAACACATGTGTTCTTATTCCGATTAATTAGCCAGAATTACTATGTAATGCGCACAACACAAAAGTATAGACTAGATCGCCTAATTTGGAACAAAGCATTGCATATCCGTTTTGTTTAGGAAATGGTTTGAAATTTTGCTACTCGTAAGCAGGCTAAAACACGGATTTCAATGAGTTGTCCCAACTCAAACAATCCAACCTTCACCCACAAGCATTCAAGCAGTTTATATCACATAAGCATCTAACCACATGGTAAGCATGCTGATATGTTAACATCCACACTCATGCAAAATGCTAAAACATAAAGCACTTACAGAGTACACCAAGCCAGAACAATAAACATGTTAGAAATCATGCATGATCCTAGTTCATGTTAAGTGGCTAATGCAACGCATACAGAATGTCACTAGAATAAGTTCGGCTAATCCTAAAATGGCATATGGGATGCAACAAGTAGCACGTATTCAAGTTAGAATTGGAATACTATGCTGTTAGCATGATGCACCGAGCCCGGTGCATGCAATACTGATGAATGATGCACGCATGCATAGCATAAGGTATGCTAAATTAAACATGTCCTAATACTAACCATCAAAGCAAGTAAGTAAAAGGGAGAAAGAAGTGGGGGTTGGAGGGCATGCACACGCACCCACACTTATTACAAATTAGCCCTCGCTCAGAGGGACCGAAGAATAATACAGATTTAACTAACCTACAAGCTAATTAGATATTATAGACCAATTAAACTAGTTAAGTAAATTAACTAATCTAATAAAACAGTAAACAGCCTCGGGAAGAGGGCCCAATGCAATGCATGCTCGGCTCTGCTCGGAAGTCCACTGCCATGCACAAGTTGCCTCTGTTTTCCATGCTCCGTTCCTCTGATCATTGCAAAATTCCTATGGTGCACTCTATGAACCCTGAGGGACACCACCGGCCAAGAGAATTGGTCACCGGCCAAAGGAAATGATCACCGGCCACTGGAAATGATCACCGGCCACAAATTGTTGGTCGGTCGTCATTAAAGATGGCCGGCCGGCTAAGCCTTCCTGCAGAATCCTGTTTTGACAGCAGCAGTGGGCAAAACAAGGCATAGCAATGCATTTCAAGCAAACGTGTGTACCAACACATCCCTTATCATGTTGATGACTCAAAGGGACATGGTTCTTGGTTCTCGGACCAACAATCGTGCATTTCCATGCAAGAAGGCCCAAGAGAACCAAGTTTGCATTTTGATAACAAATGAAATGCAATGCACAAAACAAACAAATGAGGCCCAACCTCAATCATGGATAGTCAAGAGGCAAGGTATGCATGCTCATGCAATGCAACCTAGGCATGGAGGTTAAGTATGCAACAACATGCAAGGCCAGCATGCAAACATGCAAGCATGTGGGATGCAATGCCAACATGCAAGTGTGCAAGACATGTGACATATTGAACAACCAAAGCAAGGAGAAGAATGCATGCCAAATGCACTAAGATTTAAGCATGCAACACATACGATAGGCCAAGTATGCAACAACACACAAGGTGAGCATGCCACAACATGCGAGAATGGACTTAGACTAATTAGGCAGCCCTCAAACAAGCCTAAAACAGAGGCCAACATGCTCAAGAATGGAAGCCAAAACACATACAAATAGGCATGCATGCAAGGTCCAACACTTAGGCACATAGAGACAACTTTTAAGCACACTTAAAAGAGAATAAACATGGGCTAATAGCATGCATTATAAGCTCTGAAATTGCATGGAAAAGAGGTGCCAAACCGACCTATCAACACAAGCAAAGCATGCAACCAAGACTCACACATCCGAGGCCAATAAAGCCAAAATGCAAAGAGACTACACAAAGCATGTTAAGCATGACCAAAGCAACTGAAAATAGAGCAAAAGCATACTAAAGAAAGCATGAAAGCTTCACAAAGCTAGGCCTAAATCATGCTAGAACAACGGTCAAGGCCTAAAGCATGTTAAGGCAAATTTAAGGCATTACAAGACAAGTATGCTAAGCAAGCATGGGGTGTCTAAACCAAGTAAAAACAGAGCTATATTATGACATAATAAGCACAAAAAGCATGGCCATCATACACTTAAACATGATGCCCACACATGAGGCAAAAATGGCCCTTTCCAAGGACAACAAGGCAAGGGGGTGGCCCTCTCCTTCTTGGGACCTCAAGGCACCATCCCCATCACTGAAATCCGTCAAGATTTTTCAGTGGTGAGGAGGCCCAAATGAGGTGGTCCCAGAGCTCACCCAAATGGCACAAAAATAGGGCCAAACAAGGCCTAAGAGTGGTCAAACACCTCCAAACAACAAAACACTCTTAAGCAACTATTTAAAGCACTCAAAAAGAAGATTTTTATTAGTTATATACAAAGTCTAAAAATAGTTGCAAGATAGTCTAAAAGACTATGCAAAAATGGGGAAAAAAGGAGTAAGTTGTTTCACTTGTTGACCCTTTTCAGAAATTGTGTTTCAACAGCTCCTCCAAGGTTGAATCAACGCCAAAACATCAAGAACGGCACTGCAATGCCTCAGCTACTAAGGGAAGGTGTAATGGTGGGTGTATGTGTTCAAAACTAAGACTAAACACACACAAAACACTCAAGAGAGGGAGAGATATAGAGATAGAGTATGAACAAACCCTAACCCTAAAACTCAAAGCTCTGGAAAATTTGTCTAACCAAAATAAGAGAGTAGAGGCTCCCTCTTATAGACAATCCCTCTTGTAAAGCTTTCCAAACAAGCTAGTCAAGAAGGGGAGCAAAGTGTATGCCAGCTAGCACAGCTGGCATAAAAATATCTGCAAAACCAGATAAATAGTGGTCGGCCAGCCAAAAATGCAATTTGACCAAAATAGATGGTCGGTCGGCCACAAATAGTGCCGGTCGGCCAAACATTTTGCCGGTGGCCTCAAGCCATGGCCGGTGATGTTTGGGTGTGGCCAACAAGCCATTTCCTGCCCCTCAAAGGCAAAACACAAGTGCTTGGTGCAAAACCAGACACAAAACAGTCGAGTCGAGAGATCCTGAGGCAAGGCGTGTGGCCGAGAACTCCGGGAACACAGGATGAACACAAACATGGATGATCACCGAGTGTTCAAGCGGTGACGTCCATGTCTTGAGGACGGTAAAAAATGGGGTGTCTACAGTTGCCCTTCTTTGACAGAACTCGAAAGTCATAACAATGACGGGAGTGAATGTCAAAGCCCAGAGACGACCCATTTTTGACAAGGCCGAAGACTTGGACAAAGCATTCAAAGAAAATAAAGATATGCGCCCGAAGGCAGGGGCAAAATGCAACTGACAATGCAAGAAGCCGAGCATAACTTATGATCATGCAAAGAAAGTTGTAACGAAGCATAACAATGCAACAGTTTTAAGCTAGCACAAGCCAAACTACACTACAATGCAGAAAGGATGTAAGAGAATTATGCAATTCTCGATACGTCTCACTCGGAGGATACAATACCTGTGCGGTTTGTCTAGTTGCACCAGCTTCAAACGAACCATACATACCATATCGTGCCTGACAGAGAAAGAAAACTCAACAGGTACAGAATTGTTAGCAACATGCATATCAATGCAATTGAAAGTGCGTAACGACGCGAATGTAGGATTTAAGGTCTCCTTAGACCAAGGGGTGCACAAACAATGCGATGATATGCAATTGAATCTAATGTAATGCAAATGATATGCAAAATTACAAAACAAATGTAAAAACAATGCAAAATAATATGCAAAACATACAAACTATGTATAAACAATGCAAGCGATATGCAATGCAATTGGATCATGATCCAATCATGAGCGGTTCAAAACCACACAAATGTCAAATAGATTGATGGAGGTGCAAAGTCCGTCTACCATAGACAAGGTGTCGCAACCCTCAAACCAAGTTCAACATGGAATAGGCGCATACATATGCAAAACTATGAGTGATGTAGACGAATACAAGAACAAGTAATTGGGTGGAATGACATAAGTGGGGAATGACCCGCTAACAAAAGAACATGATCCTAATGCTGGATGCAAAAATTACACTACAATGTAGTATATACAATGGATATGGCATGTAGCCAAACCAAATCTTGCTTAGGAAAGGCATGTACATAAACAAACCGCGTCAAACACAAAAAAGGTGCCGCTACCCTCAAACTAAGTTCAACATGGAATAGGCGTGTACACATGCAGAACTATGCTTTAACGTGAAAAGTATGGGCACATACCAGACCAAGCTCAACATGGAAAGGTGCATGCCATAGATGGAGGTGATGCAGTGGATGCATGCAAGCTACAATGCAATATATACAATATGCACTAGAATGGAAAGGACACAATAGGTAAGGCACGCGGGCCAAACCAAATCTTGCCTAGGAAAGGCATGTACACAAACGAATCGTGCCTAACACAGAAAAGGTACTGCAACCCTCAAACCAAGTTCAACATGGAATAGACATGTACACATGCAGAACTGTGTTTTAATGTAAAAAGTATGGGCACATACTAGACCAAGCTCAACATGGAATGGCGCAGCCATAAATGGAGGTGATGTCGTTGATGCATGCAAGCTACAATGCAATATATACAATATGCAATGGATGGACGAATGCAATATTTATAGAATATGCATGACATATGCACTATATATTACGAGGAATGCATGACATATGCACTAATTACAATGAATGCATGAGATATGCACTATTTACAATGATATGCATGACAATGCAATATTTATAATAGAAATGCATGACATATGCACTATTTACAATAGAAATGCATGACATATGCACTATTTACAATGATACATGACATATGCACTATTTGTGTTTTTGTTTTGAAATGCAAATGTATGATGATGTTTCATTGTTTTCTTTCTTCTTTTGCAAATGCAAATGCATGATGATACATGATTTTCGAACGCGTGACAACCTGTGGCTTTTGAGATGCATGACAAATGCAACTTATTGGAATACGTGACACCGTACGCCTTTTGAAATGGATGATAATGCAAACGAGCTTGGAATGCGCAACAACGCGTGGTTTTTGAAATGCATGACAATGCAACTATTGAAATGCATGACGATGCAAAATGAAGTGCGCATGACAATGCGACATACGAATGTGCATACTAACACAAGTATGGCATGCGCATGACAATGCGAGATGTGTGCATAACGAGGCGAGTGAGATGGCGTATAACCAACGCACGTTTCATGACAACATGTTGTAACATATGCATGCGGGGCAACTTTTGAATCTCTTAGGAGACGAAAGGATACAAAAAGGATACGCCACGCACGTACTCCAGTGCTTCGCACAGAAAAACACGGTCCGAGGTCAAAACGGAGTCCGGTTGAGCTTTGGAAATGCACTGCCTTGCACTATCTTGAGAAATGGAGGCCCCAAACCACATATCTGACCCAAACAAGGTTGTAGGAGGCTCACTGGCCATCATAGGTGGTCACCGGATGCCCACCAGCCATAAATACATTCCACTGGCCAAATATTTCGCCGACCAGGCAAAAGTGTGGCCGACCGACCAAATCGCTCAATCAGGCATTGGTCTTTGGCCTGGTCTTATAAAGTAGGGCTTCAAGCCCTATTTTTCTCACCTTTCCTTGGCCAAAATTTCTCCCTCTCTCTCTAGGGTATTTTCCTCCCTTCTTTTCTCCGTTTTCTTGTGATTTCGCGCCCGTTTCATTGTTCGATTCGTGAATACCTTCGCTTTTAACATTTTGAACCTAACATTTCTTCATTTCGTGTTTCCTTTATGATTTTCACCTTTTAGGTTTTGTTCCCTTGAGTTTTGCTTGGTTTCTATACCTCTTCCATTTCCTTTTTCCGCCATTTTCCATCCTCCTAGGGTTGACTTTCCGTTAACCTTTTGTATTCTCACCCAATTTCACTTTTTCCGCTATTTTCACACTTTCTCTCGAGATGGCGGATGATCTCCCACAGTATGAACTCCCCGAGCACGAGATGGATCCCGAGGCCGAGCTTTGCCTTTTAGCGCCTGCTCGATCCGACGACCATCCGGGCGATTCACATATCGCCTCCCGCGGACTTCGCCCGTGAGTTTCGAGAATGGTGGGTCCAGAGCTTCTCCCGCGCGAGTCGGAGTCACATTTATCATATGGCGCTCCGAGGTATGTTCTTCCCGCTTCATTTTCCGTAATGTAGAACATTTAACCGCCATAGTTGATTCTGCTTTTTAACTTTAGCCCGATACACCGATACACTATATGTCAGAGTTGATCGTGAACGCAATTGTACTTGATATCTGCTTGAATCAACACGCACACACCGTATTGCTCAACCACTCAAACACACCGACACACCATGCATCAGATTTCATCGCGAGCACACCGCACCCGGCGTTTGTTTGAACTGAAAAAACGTGCACACATGCTATACCTGTACTGAATCACTCAAACATATTTACGTCTCACATGCTGTGGTTCACTGCAAGCACACTGGCACCCGATGTTTGTTTGAACTTGAAAAACGTGCACACACGTTATACATGTACTGAATCACTTGAACATACTGACACGTCACATGTTGTAGTTCACTGCAAGCACACCGCAATTCGATGCTCGCTTTGAACTTGAAAACATGCACATACGCTTATATCAGATCAATTTTGATGTTTTTCAAAATCGTATGCTTTATATTGCTTCAGAATCGCTTGTTATCAAATACAGGGAGATTCCTATGCCTTCCAATGGTATGGGAACGTTGCCGCCAGAGATTGGTACATGGAGCTGCCCGATGTGGTCCGGCACATCGTAGACCCGGCTTCGCCATTCCGCAGAGGACTCTCCGCCATCATGAAGCAGTCTCTCGCCGCTCTGGTGGAGAGGTGGTGGGATACCACCGACTCCTTCCACCTTTCTATCGCGGGAGACATGACGATGATTCCCTATGATTTCTCGATGCTCACCAACATCGGGGTAGGGGGTGATCCGATCCCCTTCAACATCGATATGGATGAGTGGGAGGCCACTCAGATTTACCTACTCGGCGAGATGCCATCTCTCGCATGTCCCAGCTTTGTCAGATATTCATGGTTCGAGAGCCGCTTCCAGACTCAGCCAGGCTTGGCCGAGGAGGCACCGATGACTCAGGAGGAGGTGGAGCAGTACGCCCGTGGCTTCTTGATGTTTTTGCTGGGGACTACTATTTTCGCCAACCGGGCGAACACCGTGCCCCTCTGCTTGTTGAGCGCACTGGTGGACGTCACGTGGATTCTGTGCTTCGACTGGGGTGGCACTGCCCTAGCCACTCTATATGGATACATGAGCTCAGCCTCTCACGCTGCAAAGCTTGCTTGAGGTTACCGGGCTTGGAGGTACATCTTCTTCCACTTTTACATTTTTACTTTACATTTTTTTGTACATCGCACACATTGCGTTCCGCTTCACGCCGATCAGATATCGCACACATGGCACACATATACTGCTTTTACATCGATTGTACATCGCCACACTGCATAATCGCATACACAATACACTATTCTACAATACAGGCTTCTACCATTTCGCTTTATCTCAGATTCTCGCTTTGTCTGATAAGCATACTTTGCAGTTGTGGGTCTACGCCTACTTTCTGAGACTTGCGCCAGTACCAGACGTGGAGACTCCTCTCGGCGTGCCATTCTTGTGGCACTTCGACGTGAGATGCGTACGGAGACCCCGGGAGACTTTCATCTTCTTCCGCCGCTACTTCGACACCATCACCCCCGCGGAGGTATGTTCAACTTTAGAGTTTATTTAAGCTTCACTTTACACTGTATTTTCAATAACAGTAGATAACAAACTGCATGTCATTTACAGATCACCTGGCAAGCTTGGGCTCCATTGACAGCCGTGATTTGGGATCAATTTGTCGCGCAGAGGAGATCAGACGCTTGTGATTTTGTTAGAGGGCTCGATGCACGAGCTTGGTACTGGGCGAGCTTACTCTAGACCCTGGGTTTGCCAGCACAGATAGTTCCGGGTCCGCCTTCCACACAATGAAGGAGACAGAGAGGTTCACTATCAAGAGATGGCCGACACGGGATGCGGAGGGCTTTAGGCGGCGGGTGACTACGTCTTGAGCAGAGGGCTGCGGCCGAGGTTGGAGCGAGAGTAGGGGTAGGGACGTCGAGGACAGCACAAGTCCGTGGCAGGAGCGGAGCTCGGAGGGGTCGGGGGGTTAGTTGGCCAGCACTACCCACGACGATGACATGCAGAGGGCGGGGTGGGGCGACTTACCAGATCCCTATTGCTTCCCCTCCGGCTAATCATGAGTTAGTCGGGTTCTACAGCTTACCTCCAGTATGTATTACTGCATTTTGCATTCTTCATAGTCATTTCATTTCAATTCATTTGATATTCCGCAGAATATTGAGACTTCTAACAATTTTGCAGGCTTCCTCCGAGTACACTCGCCAGTCACTGGAGTTGACTGCTTCGGTGATAGAGATGCTTCAGCAGAGCCTCGACCTCCTAGCCATTTATAGTAGTCCGGTATGTTCTCCTGACCACAGTTTCAAACCATACATAAACTGTTTTACATAATCCGATGCACAACTCAACACTTGATACACAGTCTTCACGGCGTCTGACACACCGTAGCCCACAGATTGTTCACAACACTACTCATGGCATTCATACATTGTGCCCATACATTGCATTCTACACTAATACACTACTCACAGTATTCACACACTTTATTCATACACTGCATTCTACATCGACATCGCCACAGATTCACATTAATCGTATTCATAGACTACATTCTCAGACCGACATCGAGCGTACCATTTGTACTTTTTTAGCCTCCTTCCTCCCTCATCAGAGGAGGTGCTTCAGCTAGACCTTCTGCTCCCGCTCGAGACGGCAGAGTATACCCCCGCACCAAAGCGGGGCACACTTACATCGGGAGTAGCTCACAGGCGCCAGTCCCCGACGACGATGAGTCTGAGGCGGGGGAGGAGGTAGAGGCGGAGTCATCTGAGGAGGAGACCAGAGATGGCTCAGACTCAGACTCAGATAGTAGCGCTGATGACGATGCTCCTGGACCTTCGTCCAGGAAGAGGACGAGGACAGACCCCTAGGCCCAAGGCCACTTGACATTGATCCAGATTTTGCTGCTTTTCTGCTTTTTTGTTTTGTACTTTTTCTTTTTTTGCTGGTAGCTAGAGTACCTTGTACTGCTGCAGGTAGGTTTTGTTTTCTCCAAAACTTTGTACTTAAAAAGATAATGAAATGAAACAAACTTTTTGTCTGAAAAAGTGTTACATTTTGGTAAATTTTCATGCTTCACATTGCATTACATCACATCACATAACAAATGTAGATGGAATTGATCTCCGTCTAAAGTCAAACATCTCAGATTGCAAATAACTGTAATGAACCGCCAATGGCAAAACAACTCATACAAACCATCGCTTAGTCGAACACTCGCCTATATACTCTTGGGAATTAATCAGATATGCCATTATGTTTATTCTGCACACGGCAAACCCTGAATAATCAGTCCAATCTGACAAGACAGAATACGAAGATGGAACCAGCTAAAGTTGAAGCACACTCAGATGCCCCAAATTTTTCCCTTCTTCTTTTGCTTCGCATAGATGTGGAGAATGGCACAAAGACTGAAAGCACAAGATGATTAAAATTTTTGAAATTGAAAAAGGGTTTTTCAAACTGGGTATTGAGCCTACAACCAACACAAAGAAAAAGACTCAAATGTAAAGTACACGACCTAATCAAAACGAGACACACTCGAAAAGACTCAAAACAAAAGTTGAGGTAAACAAAACAAAAGACACAACAAATAGACGGTTTACAAAAATGAGAAACCTTAAATCGTGAGGAGCCGCTTCCTCCTGACATTATTTCCACCCTTTCTCATTTGTGATTCTCACATCACTGCCCTCAGTTCGATTTTTCTCACAAAAACCCTTTTGCTCACTTTTTCTCTCATCATACATCTCTCTATTCTTTACTTTCTCATTTTATATCCCTCCCTAGGGTGATTGATAGATGAAGAGAAAGTTGTGGGTTCTCGCCCAACACTATTAGCTTGTGGCTATTTCCTCCCGAGACATCTAGTCGATGTTCGGGATGGAGTATCTTGATCTATTCCAATTTGTGCTTCACACTTGGCTTGATACCTCGTTGCTTGGAGGTTGTTGGGGGCTTTCAGTCCCTTACTGACAGCTTCAGTTGTGTCTTCTTCTGGCGAATAGAGCGCCCTTCTGGCAAGTATTGATAATCGGGGGAAAGACAGGGAGCTTGACTCAACTGTGCCCCTAGTTCATCATTTTGACCATTTGTTTGTTTTGGTTTTCTACTAAAATAGTTTTGACCAATATGAGAGTTAGATTAACATACTTGTTCGATTTTCTGATTTGAAAATCATGCAAGCTAGCTGCGAGCACTGAAAAAATTTTTCTTTTTTTGTTGGGTCCAAGAAAATGGCCCAGTTTTGGAAGAGATGTAATAATTTTCGAAAAAATAGTCAACCTCAGTAAAAATTCTGAAAAACTATTTTTGCAAACGGTCAATGCTCAATGGGCAGGAAACTTACTCTCGAGATACGCAACCTCGGATTGGAGGCAATGGAAAATTGCCCCTTGCTTGAAAGAGCTACACGGCAATGGAAAGTTTCCCCTGGCTTGAATGGCGACTCATGGCAACGGAAAGTTGCCCCTTGTCTGGATGATGCCGCAGCATTTTGTATACAGTCCTCATTAGTGATGATCACAACCAAACTCTCGGACACAGAAGACGGATGGTTAGAACCAATATATGGACACAATCACTTTGAGAGCGTTGGTGGCTGGACTTCAGAATGAACTTGCCTACGTATCCCAAACATGGGAGTCAAGCCTTACGTAGTTCCAGTGTCACAACCGAACTATCGGATTTAGAGAAGGCAAGGGTAATCAAAACCATTACATGGACTAAATTGCTTTGAAAGCTGCTAATGGACTTCAGATGAAGTTGCCTATGTATCCCAAACACGGAATCAAGCCTTATGTAGTTCAAGTTAAGGTACACCGAGTATTTTAACCTTCACTTTTAG
Organism: Camellia lanceoleosa; assembly: GCA_025200525.1. Taxonomy (NCBI): domain Eukaryota; kingdom Viridiplantae; phylum Streptophyta; class Magnoliopsida; order Ericales; family Theaceae; genus Camellia; species Camellia lanceoleosa. The sequence goes on along the minus strand of CM045772.1, from coordinate 83,263,901 downwards.
GCTCTAACTTTTGCCAAGGCACCCGTTGCAGGTTTTCGACCTTGCGAGCTTCTGTTTTTCTCTTTTTTTTTTTGTCAATTTGTTTTTTCTTTTTTTTCTTTTTTTCTTTTGTATTTTTCCTTTTGCTCTAACTTTTGCCTGGGTCGCCCTTCCGGGTTTTCGGCCCAGCGAGCCTCTCAAAGGGTAAAAGTGTAACAAGCCCATGCCAAATGGTTTTGAGATCCTGAAGTCATCTGAATCCAGGAGAATGGCTGTTGTTATTGATTTGCAAAAAGGACTCATCTTCAGCTCTTCAAGCACATCGGATATTTTTGTCCCTAGTTTAAGGGGTGCTTCTGTTCTAGCTTCACAAACTTCTGTTGACGATGTCTGACCTCTTGATTTGACTTTGGTACCTCTTGTTCGAGGGTTGCTTCAAATCTGGCCACACAGGCCTCTCTTGATGATTGATCATTGAACGTTCTGAATGGGTTCAAGGTTCGAAAACGAATGGATTGAATCTAGAGGCTGAGAGCAATCCTAGGCTGCACAATCTCATGAGCGATTCCACACAGGTCTTCGCAGGACTACGCGAAACATTTTGTTTTTGAAAGTTTTTACGAAAGCGACGAATCGCTCGCGCTGAAGATGGTGTGGAACCAATCTAGATCAAGCCAGGGTCCTTCTTAGTACTCACGCTAACAAGCACGATTTCATTCATTAAAGGTTCAACGTGCCTTACTTTCTCTCAAATTGATCAAAGTTTTGTAAAATCCGAGGAATTCCTTACTCTTTGTTTTCATCACCACAGTGTTCAAAAACAGTTTTGAAAAACTTAGGTCAATACAATGAGTTTAGAGCACAGAAGAGGTGCGATGTCTATTGCTTCATTGAAATCCTCCGCACATTAGCTCAAAGTAGCAATAAGCATGGAAACGATAAGGCGCAAATTGTTTATTCAGATTTTCCGTTGCAACTAGCTCCACAAAGAAAGACAGACTCAAAGAAAAAAAAACGGTGTTCGAGGCAACAACCCCGTAATCACCGACATTCTATACAAGGACCTACTCGCCACAACAAGATGCACCTTAAGCAAAAAGAACTGACTCAAGACGATGAGACAGACTCAAAACAAAACAAAAGCCTGACTCGACACCCAAGCCAGAAGTTACAAAACTAGCATTCGCAGATGCTCAAACATGCGTGCCAGACGCCACATCCAAAATACACCGAGGGTCGCCTGCTGGTGGTTCACTCCCCAATCACATACTCGCAGATCCTCAAAATCTAATAACCTAGAAAGGATGACTTCACGAGGTGGGTGGAGGATAACCTCATTGTCGATCAAATCTTGCACTTCATGACGGCGAAAAACAAGTATCGAGATGCGGACCGGTTTCTGGTGGTACGCCAAAGACAAAGCAATATCATGTGTGGAGGGAGATTCTTTGAAAGAGGCCTAGGCTCGAGGGGTTTAAGGTGCCCCATTTCGCCAGATCTGAGTGCCCTGACAAAGGCATGTAGAGTGCGTGGAAGTCTTCTCAAGGGGTAAGTACTTTGAAGCCCGAGAATTTTGCTAGACGCATCAAAGAAAGGGCGGCAGTAATCGCTTTGACTTTCTCGATCTTCCTGTGTAGTTGGGAGTGGAAGGAACTGTTCTAGCATGACGGGGTCTATCCCGGTTTTCTTCCTGGCTTGAACTGCCTTCAGTTAGAGTGGGGAAGACATCATCCACAATTTTGGCCACCACCATCAATACTGTGCTTGTTCATCCCTCGCTTTCAAAGCCTCGACTGCCCACAGCAGTTGTTCAATGGGATCGGTATCTGCCTTCATTTTGTTTTTACCTTTGGCCTCAGCCTGATTGAGGGTTTGGGTTGATGTTGACATGTCATTGCTATAACTTGAGACAACCTTAGGTTGGCTGAGCTCGATCACAATCCGTCCTAATAGGGGAGGCTCCTGCGGTACAAAATTCCTGGTATATGGTGCAACTGGTGGTGAAGCTGATATTCCGTAAGCAAGATTTGCCATAGACCTCTAGAGGTCACCAATCATCCCCATCAATTCGAACATAGTGGGCTCACGAGCCTGATACAACTGGGGTTCCCAGATCGGGCGCGTAGTAGACGACCTGGGCGGATGCGGCACATCAACATTGGTCTCACTTTGCAGGGTGATTCCTTGATCTAATGCAGCTGTCATAACCACGATTTCCTCTGAATTCTGTGTCATGATAAGTCCACTGATCTTGAACGGTGACTAACGGATCAGATATCTACCTTGCCTCAGCGAGGGAGAACACTGGCTATTATGTACTTGAATATCTAAACTGAAAGAGAAAACATGCAAAGATTTCAAATTTCAAGAATAAACACAAGCGAATAACAAATTGCATTCTCATACTAACCATCGTTTCAAAATCACTGCCTCAAAACGCTGAATCGGATACCCGCAGATATAACTATTTCTCAAAAACACTAATACTGATGCCCGTAGACCTGATGCTCAAACTCACAGACTGATACGTACATTCCCTGTAGAGATACACTCTAAAAGCACATAACAAGTAAAAGAGAGCCAAAACACCCCTACGTTGGGGTAGGGTTTCCCCTATTTTTTTCAGAGCTAGGGTTTCACTAGGCACACAATGTTTAAAACAACCTATATCGAGTAAGCAACCTGTCCTAGTTTGGAATGGCCACTATGGATTCCGAATATGCACTAGGTCGAATGGTCGAAAAGGGTGCCCCGGTAAAACCGAGGTTTGTGTTCCCATATTGGCAAAGCTCAAGAACCGTTAGCCTCATTGCATGCTTTGACAAAGTCAAGCCTTCAAGAAACCGCCAGAATGAGATGGCCAACACTATGTCCTAGGCGCACCAATGCACATGGAATGCAAAGAAACACATAAGTGAAATCAAAATGAGATATCATGAGTTCAAGTCAAGCTCTCTAAAATCCCCAACAGAGTCGCCAGAAACTATGGACGCGCCTCGCGTGAGGGCCTCATGCCACAGTTTGGACTCGATTTGTCACGGCCAGAATTTGAACCAAAGAGTCCAAATACGGCAAATCCTTTTTGAGAAAACAGATTTTTAGAAAAGAATGGACTGCTTTGCCAGATACAGAGTCACCACCTAAATATTTTTTGATGGGGGAATTTAGGAAACCCTGACTCGTTTGCCTAAGGCCACGTGTCTATCATCACCAAAGTTGCCTCGGCTCAGAAACTTGGGTACGATTGGGGATGGTCAGCTATGAGCACCCCCTCTCGCCCAATCCAAAGATCGGCCTCTACTAACCATGATATCTCGTTTTTGAAAACACATGCGTTCTTATTCCGATTAATTAGCCAGAATTACTATGTGATGCGCACAACACAAAAATATAGACTAGATCGCCTAATTTGGAACAAAGCATTGCATATCCGTTTTGTTTAGGAAATGGTTTGAAATTTTGTTACTCACAAGTAGGCTGAAACACGGATTTCAATGAGTTGTCCCAACTCAAACAATTCAACCTTCACCCACAGGCATTCAGGCAGTTTATATCACATAAGAATCTAACCACATGGTAAGCATGCTGACATGTTAACATCCACACTCATGCAAAATGCTAAAACATAAAGCACTTACAGAGTACCTGCCGTAACAATAAACATGTTAGCAATCATGCATGATCCTAGTTTATGTCAAGTGGCTATTGCAACGATATGTAATGTCACTAGAATAAGCTCTACTAATCCTAGGATGGCATATGGGATGCAACAAGTAGCACGATTCAAGTTAGATTTGGAATACTATGTTGTTAGCATGATGCGCCGAGTTCCCGCATGCAATATCGATGAATGATGCATGCATGCAGCATAAGGTATGCTAAATTAAACATGTCCTAATACTAACCATCAAAGCAAGTAAGCAAAAGGGAGAAAGAAGTGGGGTTGAGGGCATGCACACGCACCCACACTTATTACAAATTAGCCCTCGCCGAGGACCGAAGAATAATACAGATTTAACTAACGTAACAAGCTAATTAAATATTGCATCAATTAAACTAGTTAAGCAAATTAACTAATCTAAAACAAGAAATGCCCTGGAAGAGGGCCCAATGCAATGCATGCTCACCGCTTAAGTCCACCGCCATGCACAAGTTGGGTTTTACTCGCCTCCGATCATTACAATATTCCTAAGGTGCACTCTATGAACCCCGAGGGACACCACCGCCAAGGGAATTGGTCACCGCCAAAGGAAATGATCACCGCCATCGGAAATGATCACTGGCCCCAAATTGTTGGTTGGTCATCATTAAAGATGGCCGACCGGCCAAACCTTCCTGTAGAATCCTATTTTGACAGCATCAGAGGGCAAAACAAGGCATAGTAATGCATTTCAAGCAAATGTGTGCACCAACACATCCCTTATCATGTTTATGACTCAAAGGGACATGGTTCTTCGTTCTCGGACCAACAATCGCAAGATTTCCATGCATGATAGCCTAAGAGAACCAAGTTTTCATTTTGATAACAAATGAAATGCAATGCACAAAACAAACAAATGAGGCCCAACCTCAATCGTGGATAGTCAAGAGGCAAGGCATGCAAAGCTCATGCAATGCAACCTAGGCATGGAGGTTAAGTGTGCAACAACATGCAAGGCTAGCATGCAAACATGCAAGCATGTGGGATGCAATACCAACATGCAAGTGTGCAAGACATGTGGCATATTGAACAACCAAAGCAAGGAGAAGAATGCATGCCAAATGCACTAAGATTTAAGCATGCAACACATGCGATAGGCCAAGTATGCAACAACACACAAGGTGAGTATGCCACAACATGCGAGAATGGACTTAGACTAATTTAGGTAGCCCTCAAACAAGCCTAAAATAGCGGCCAACATGCTCAAGAATGGAAGCCAAAACACATACAAATAGGCATGCATGCAAGGTCCAACACTTAGGCACATAGAGACAACTTTTAAGCACACTTAAAAGAGAATAAACATGGGCTAATAGCATGCATTATAAGCTCTGAAATTACATGGAAAAGAGGTGCCAAACCGACCAATCAACACAAGCAAAGCATGCAACCAAGACTCACACATCCGAGGCCAATAAAGCCAAAATGCAAAGAGACTACACAAAGCATGTTGAGCATGACCAAAGCAACTGAAAATAGAGCTAAAGCATACTAAAGCAAGCATGAAAGCTTCACAAAGCTAGGCCTAAATCATGCTAGAACAAGGGTCAAGGCCTAAAGCATGTTAAGGCAAATTTAAGGCATTACAAGACAAGTATTCTAAGCAAGCATGGGTGTCTAAACCAAGTAAAAACAAAGCTATATTATGACATAATAAGCACAAAAAATAGCTAAGGCATGGCCATCATACACTTAAACATGGTGCTCACACATGAGGCAAGAATGGCCCTTTTCAGGACAAGGAGAGGGGTGGCCATCTCCTTCTTGGGACCTCAAGGCACTATTCCCATCACTGAAATCCCTCAAGATTTTAGTAGTGAGGAGGGCCAAACAAGGTGGTCCCGGAGCTCACCAAAATGGCACAAAAATAGGGCCAAACAAGGCCTAAGAGGGGTCAAACACCTCCAAACAACAAAACACTCTTAAGCAACTATTTAAAGCACTCAAAAACAAGACTTTTATTAGTTATATACAAAGTCTAAAAATAGTTGCAAGATAGTCTAAAAGACTATGCAAAAATGGGGAAAATGAGTGTTCTTACCCTTGTTGACCCTCTTCAAAATGGTGTTCCAATGGCTCTTCCAAGGTTGAATCACCCAAAACTTCAAGAATACAGCCTCCAATGCCTCACCGCTAAGGGAAGGTGTAATAGTGGGTGTTTATGTGCAAAACTAAGACTAAACACACACAAAACACTCAAGAGAGGAGAGATATAGAGATAGAGTATGAATAAACCCTAACCCTAAAACTCAAAGCTCGAAAAAATTGTTTAACTAAAATAAGAGAGAAGAGGCTTCCTTTCTAGACAATCCCTCTTGTAAAGCTTTCCAAACAAGCTAGTCAAGAGGAGAGCAAAGTGTATGCCACCTAGCAGCTTGGTATAAAATATCCGCAAAAGCAGATGAGGGTCACCACCAAAAATGCAATTTGACCAAAATAGATGGTCGGCTGGCCACGAATAGTGCCGATCGGCCAAACATTTGGCCGGTGGCAACAAACCAGTGACCGGTGGCCTCAAGCCATGGCCGGTGATGTGTGGGGGTGGTCAACAAGCCATTCCTTGCCCCTCAAAGGCAAAACACAAGTGTTTGGTGCAAAACCAGACACAAAACAGTCGAGTCGAGAGATCCTGAGGCAAGGTGCGTGGCTGAGACCTTCGGGAACTCAGGATGAACATAAACATGGATGATCATCGAGTGTTCAAGCGGTGACGTCCAAGTCTTGAGGACGGTCAAAAATGGGGTGTCTACACAAGGTAAGTCTTATACCACTTGAAGCACAAAGACAAAAAAGTAACAAATTCCGCTCAAACCTCCTCAAGAGTACAAACTAAACCTCAAAAACCTTAGCTCCAAGGTGAGAACGTTGGTTAAGGGCCCTTGTGCAAAAGTGTAGAGAAATCTAATTATGAAGCACAAAATAAGAAGAGATAGAGATAATTCTAGAGAGAGAGAGACAATTTTGATCCAAAATGTCCAACCTTCAAATGGGGAGAACATCTCCTATATATAGAAAATCAAGAGTAAGGTTTAGATTAATCCCTCCATACACATGTATGGAGATGCACTTCAATGAAGAATAGCTAGCACAACTAGAAAACAAATATCCGAAAAGGAGACAAATGGTCATCACCACTTTAAGTGGGTCACGACCACTCTAAGTAGCCGAATCCGCCATTTCAAGTGGTCGACAAGAACAAAAGTGGCCGACAAGGCCCTCCCTTCCATGCAAGAGACAACAAGGTTTGGCCCAAAATCAAGAACAAAAGAAAATGGGTTTAGAGGCTCAAAGACAAGGCTGCTCCGCCAAGAACTTCGCCAAAACAAGCACAAACAAGCACAATCATCGAAAGTGCACAAACGATGATCTCCAAGTCTTGAGATCGTTAAAAATGGGGTGTCTACAATTATGTGTTATTCTTCCGGATTTATTAGACTAGCCTTACTATGTGACGCATGCAAGCAAGTATACACTAGTTTGCAAGACTTGAAACAATTCAACTCATGTTTGTTTGTGAAAATGGTTTGAATTTGCCACCCTCAAGTGGGCTTAAAGATGTAGATTTGTGACCAAACATAGTGGGCTTAAACGCAGATTTGTTGAATCATTCAAATTCAACAACAAGCCATCATCCACAGTATTCAAGCAATTTAGCATTTACACATAGCCTCATGGCAAGCATGCAAAACAAGGCAACGTGGCAATCACACTCATGGAAGTATGCTACATAAAGACTTACCGAGTACTCCAAGCCAAAACAAAAACTAGTTAGAAAGATGCATGATCCTTACTATACAAGATGTCTAATGCAACGCACGCGATAATGTAATTAATAGGCTCGGCTACTAATATGGCATATGAATCAATTTCAACAACATGCGATTAAACACGTATTCAAAGAAGTATCAAAAGTGCAATGCAGTTTGAATGATGCGCCGAGCCTCAGTGCATGCAAGACAAATGAATGGATGCAAACATGCAAGCATAAGGTATGCTAATTGAAAATGTCCCCCATCAAACCATCAAAAGCGATTAAATAAAAGGGATAAAGACGTGAGGTTGGAAAATATACACACACGCACGCACACTTATTACAACATTACGCCCTCGCGAAGGAGGGTTCGAATGAATAAGCTAACTAGCTACACTAATTAAGCTAACTATTACAAAATGAAACTACTTAACCAACTTATTCTAAGCTAATTAAATGTTACAAGCAGAATTAAGCTAATTAATTACAAAACGAATTAATTAACTAAATAATTACAACACTTGTATGAATGAATTAGCTACAACTAACGAATTAAGAAAAACAAGAAAATGGCCTCAACGGGCGAGGGATGCATGCATGCTCTTCTCCACCTCAAAATGCCACCGCCTTGCCGTTGTAGCTCTGCTTGTATATGTTTGATCAATTAAAATTGTACCAACTTAGAACACTGCTTCCACTGCCATTTCTCGGCAATGGCTACCCCTTCCTTGAATTTCCTTTTTGCTACAACGGGGAGCAAATGGAGGCAAAGCAAAGGTATTCTCAAGGAATGTATGTACCGCTACCTCCTTATCATCACACAAGCTCAAGGGAGTGTAGCTCTGGCCCTCAAACTATCAATCCAAGCATTTTCCATGCATGATGGCTAAGGAACCAAGCATGGACAAGCTTTAATGAATACACAAACAAGATTAAATAACCATCACCCTATCATGCATGATCAAGGGTGACGGTGACTAAGGAAGTGGCATATTCCATCACTTCGAGTATGAAATGTCCCATTTTCCTTGTGTTTGAATTAATGTCCGATCCGAACACATGCAATGCAACATAAAAGATGTTTATATTGCCTCTTTTACTTGTTTATTTTGTTTACTCATTTTAGATTACCAATCCATTCTTAATTGATTAGTCCAAAAGTGATTGTCTTCTAATGGAAAGGGCTTAAACCATTGAAGTGCCTTTGGGCATGAAAGAGACCTCATGCCGTTGATAATGAACCCCGAGGGATTAAAACCATTAAGCATGAATGTCTCAATTTCACACTCTAAGCAAACAAGGGTTTAAAAACCACTTTCAAAGAAAAATGAAAAGTGAAGAATAGAGAAGATTATAGAGATTTCAAGAAATGGAGTGCAAAATAACACAAAAACATGCTATTAACTCAAAAGAATGATGATTAAAGCATTAAAACACCAAGCTAATGAAGGAATTAACACTACAACCATGCCATACAAGGCTCAAAGGACTTAACCAGCCCAAAACAGAGCTAAAACAAGTCAAAAATAAAGAGCAAAAACATGTAGGACCAAAAGCTAGGTTAGGCTATAAAAACATGCTAACATGTAAGGCAAGTAGATATGCAAGCAAGACAACAAGGAGGGGAGGCCAACACGCCCTAGCTTTTGGACTTTTAAAGAATCTTTTTTGTCATTGAAAAATCCTTCTGAAGTTTAGGTGGTTTAAAGGCCCAAAAATTTTGATTTGAAGGTGATGAGAGATGGTACAAAAGTTAAAACAATTAAGCAACAAGAATGATGGACTACCCTTAACTCTGTAATTGCCTCAAACCACCATTTTTAAACCATAAAAGCAGAAGTTTTTGACTCCAAAACCAGCTAAAAAACGTAAAAAGATGGAAAAACAAGAATTTAAAACAACCTTAAAATACAAGTGTTATACCTCTGAAGACAAGATGCAATTTGCAAAAGAATAAAACAAGTTAAATCAAGCCAAAATCCTCTTCTAGAGCTCGAAGAGCGCCTGGAGACCTACCGCAAGATGGTCAAGTTTGATCAAAGGTTGATATGCAGAAGTATAGAGAAACTAGACTTTAAGGCACAAAATAAGGAGAGAGAGAGAGAGAGAGAGAGAGAGAGAGAGAGAAAGAGAGAGAGAGAGAGAGAGAGAGAGAGAGAGAGAGAGAGAGATTTTTGGTCTAAAATGTCTAACCTCCCAAAATGGGGGAGGAGACCTCCTATATATAGAAACTCAAGGTTTGAGCTTGTATACATCCTACCATACAGGTATGAAGATATGTCAAAGAATAATATGGGGCCGCACAATCGGCAAATAATGTCTCAAAAGGAGACCATCGTTAGCTACCATCGGTGCCTTACGGGATGAACAAATCATGGGTCGACAAACCTGCTATACGCTCGGGCCGATTAAGTCACCTTCCTCTCCCAAGAAGAGGCAATCTAGTCCAAAAAACATGCACAAAATGTAAAGCAAGGTTTAGAGGTTTCAAAAACATATGCGTCTACCGAGGGAATTCGTGCACTCAAAATGAACATTAAAACAAGCACAATCATTGGGTGCATAAACGATGCGCAAATTCCAATTCTTGAGACGGTACAAAAATATTAGGTAGTCTACAGCTATTTCTCTTGATGATAGAATCTTGGAAGTCATGAAATGGCGTGGAGGAATGTCAAAGCTCAGAGATTTACGATTTATTTTGACGAGGCCAAAAGACTTGGACAAACAGAGAAGCAAGATAAAATGGTTGCTACCGTCAGAGGTCACGTACGTAGTCCCTTTCAGCAAAGAATCAAACTAGTAGTTTTGGGGACATGATGCAATCGATATCCACGTATGCGAGAATATAACTTATGATCATGCAATGAGGCTACAATGAAACATCTTGATGCAAATGTTATCCAAAGAAAAAGCCAAGCATTGAAACCAAACATGGTACAACAAACTCAATCATAAATGTATAAGCAAACATGAACCAAAACCACATTTCCATACAAAAGAAGGATGTGAGAAAATTATGTGTTTTAAGCTTAACTACGACACGCAGAAAGGCAGAAGAATAACACAACCGCCGGGCGCACCGCGAGGTGTGAAACAAGATCCTAACGCGGTTCCATGCGTATGAGAAAAGAGTTAGTGTGAACACCGAGACGACCTCGGCGCCGCTAACCATAGGCATCCTAACACGCCGCACGTTAGAGGAGAAAGAGGTAACGAGCAACACCAGACACCCGTGATGTCTCTAAAGAAGTTATAGAAGCGCGTATAATGCGTGAAAGCACGCAAGAGGAGAAAGAGGCAACGAGAACACCGGATGCACCTGCACCCAGATGTCTCTAAAACTGAAGGCCCTAACGCGCCGCAGACGAAGCGAAGTTAGGTAATGAGAACAACGATGCACCATGTCTCTAAATCGGTTAGGGCCCTAACGCTGCTTGCACACAAGAGGAGAAAGAGGTAACGAGAACACCAGACGCACCTAGATGCGTCTCTAACCCTCCGACGTTGACACCTGGAAGAGAGAGGGGGACGCACTCCAAGCTTGTCTCTAAATTGAAGCTGCCCTAACGCTGGCCGCATAGAGGACATAGAGGTAACGAGCACACCGGACGCAATTCCATATGCTTAAATCAAGTGTCCTAACACGTCACACACGAGAGGAGAAAGAGGTAACAAGAACAACGTGATGCAACTCCAGATGTCACTAAATCGTTGGTCTTCAACGATCACACGCTGGAGAGGAAAAGAGGTAATAAGAACACCAGATGCACCAATGTCTTCTAAACCGGCTGCCCTAACACGTCAGACATGCGAGAGGAGAAAGAGGTAACAAGGAACAATCGAGATAATTCCGCAGATGTTCCTAAACCCGGAAGCTGCCCTAGCATCGTCACAGACGCGAGAGAGGAGCAGGGAGTGGTGTGGAAACACCAGTGCATACCCATTAATGTTTCTAACCAGCGAGTAATTGAGGATAGGAAATGATTTCAATAATAGAACTCCTCTCAATGAACCGTATATACAATATCGTGTCAAGATAAGAAAGAAGAAACTCAACGAGCCTATTATAGTAAAAAAAGTGCATGTTCTATGCAATATGTATAATCATGATATTATCAAGTTAAAGAAGTATATGTTTTAGCGTAAAACATTCTTGAACTAAAACGGAAGCATATTCTATGCAACGAGAACCATAGCATGTTCCAGAGTGCAACATTGAACTATACTCAATGCGTAATATACTAAAAAAGCATGTTCTCAGGTATGATTAATAGTAGAAAATGCATGTTCACTGCAAGATTAATACAAAGATAAGTTCTATGCAAAACACCAAATGTGCATGCTCTATGAGAATGGAAATAAAGAGGCATGATCTATGCAAATGTGATAAGTGCGCAATATTTTTATACAAGATATCATGCAAAGGCACGCTCAATGTAACATAGACAAAGAGAAACACATTCTATAAGATGACAAAAGCGCATTCTGATAAAATTCCACTTAGTCGCAACTTCGACGACACTTCTCCTTTAAGAGTTGCAATATGTTTCAGTATGTATACACCTGCTCACTGCTGACTAAGGATGAGTCATGCTACGTCAAGATACGGCTCGGTGTAGCTTTTACAGGTAGACAATTGGTGCCTGCGTGCGAACCCCAACCTCAAGGTGGTCAAGTTTCATCAATGGTTGATATGCAAAAGTATAGAGAAACTAGACTTTAAGGCAAAATAAAGAGAGAGAGGAGACAGAGAGACAGAGATTTTTGGTCTAAAATGTCTAACCTCCCAAAATTCGTGGGGATGACACCCCTTATATATAGAAAACTCAAGGTTGGGCTGAGCTTAAAGGTATACATCCTACCATACATGTATGAACACATGCAAATTCAAGGAACAAATAACTGGCAAACAACATCTAAAAGGAGACCACGACATGGCTATCCAGCCACCACTGGGTGGTCGACGTGAACAAACCATGGCCGATAAGTCCTGTATTTGCCGGACAGTCACTCCCTCTCTCTCCCAAGAAGAGGCAATGCTCTTTTGGTCCAAAAAATATGCACAAAATAAGAAGGTGCGGCTTACAGCTCAAAGACAAGGTAGCATTCCACCGAGGACTTCAGTGTGCTCTAAACTAACACAAACAAGCACAATCACCGAAAGCGCATTAAAACGATGATGTCTAAGTCTTCGTAGTGACAAGAGAAAATGGGATGTCTACAATGGTACACACAAGATTTGGTGGGTTATATCCGCGCAGAGTGGGTCAAAAGTAAAATACCGAGGATCAAGGGCTTTGAGATAATTTCCCTTCCATCATGACTTTTAGTGTGGCCGGTTAGGCTCATAGAGAGAGGTGAAAGTTCTGGCCGAGTCTTCCCAAGTTGGGCTTCTGGGTTGTTTGTGGGTTAGCATTAGTAAGCAAAGGGTTGGCGCTTTGGGATTAATACATTTGCAAGGTGTTGATTTCAGTGGGTTCGGGGAATTGTGTTATCGCCCCATCATCGACACTCCCGTAGAATCACCCTCCTTGTTAGTTCACTTGTTCCGAATACTCCCTTGTTGAGTGCACTCTCAATCAACCCCTAATTCATGTAAATTCTCAGTGAAAGTGAATCGCGGAGTACAACTATTAACTTTGCGCAAAGATATCAAAGCTCAAGCGTTCTCGCACCACTATCCGCATATGGTCCTCTTAGAAGGGCCATTTGCCATCTCAGGTTGCTTTGGTTTCCACCTTGCAACAAATTCCATGTGCAAAGGCCCCGGTGGAGTTCTGGTGTATCGCCTCAAGCTCTTGGAGTGAGCACTTCAAGTCAAGTATTGTAAGAGTATTGATTAAACAAAAGGCCTTACCCAATCCCCTTTTCTAGTTCTATTTCACTTTATCTTCTAATTTGGCATGCATTCAAGTGCCTTCTACGCCTCGACAGGTTCTTCCATACGTAGAGAGTTTGGCGGAGGCTTAATTAGACCCATCGGGCTTTTAGGGACATCTCAGAGGCCGCCTCGAACTCCGCTACACGCGAGGGCGCGAATTGTAGTTCATAAGGCTACTACAGCTTCGAGTCCTGCCACATTTGCTTCAATCTAATCTCACAAAGTGCAATGTAAGATTGATAAATCACCAAAGAGTCTGAATCCGCAACTCGCTTTTAGAAAAATCGACGAATCAAAAAAAGCAATCAAACATGGATCATGGTTTTAAGCGATTTTTAGGAGTTAACACCCAAATATTTTTATTCTCTTGGGGAAATTTAGAAACCCCAACTCGCGCTCTAAGGCCACGCGGTTCTGCCATCACCAAAAGTTGTTTCTACCGAACTTGGCACGAGAGGGGAAGATCCCCAAATATATTCCTGCCGCCTCGAATAAAGGATCTACTTCACTACGATATGTTGTTTTTGAAAATTATTATGTGTTCTTATTCCATAGTTAATTTGAATTACTATGCGATGCACAAGACACAAGTATAGACTCAATCGCTAAGGATTGGAAACAAAAACATCTGGCGTTTAATTTCAAAATGGTTTGAGAAAAGTGCTATCACAAGTAGGCTAAAGCGCCGATTTGCTACACCCTCAAGGGGGCTTAAACAACATGATTTTAAGCCACCTCAAGTAGGCTTAAAATCTCACATTTGATGAATTGTTCCAATTGCAAGTAATAAAGCCTTCATCGACAGGCATTCATGCAAAGTAAAATGAAGCTATAGCCATTAGCCCATGGCAAGCATGCTATCATGGCAGCTACTTACACATACAAAGATGTTAAAGCGAGCAAAACAATTTCATAGTTTACTTCTTGCCAAAAACGTATTAGTTAGTAATCAATGCATGATCCTACTATGTTAACAACGCCTAATGCAAATAATATGCAAAATGTAACTAAAATAGGCTCGGCTAGCTAAGATTGTATATGAGTGTAATATCCGATAGCACAGTCATGGAACACGATTCAAGTAAGTATTGAAATACAATGCGCTTTGTATGATGCTACGGCCCGGTGCATCCAATATTTAATGAATGATGTAACGCATGCAAGCATAAGGTATGCTTAATTGAAATATATGCCCTAAAACTTAACCATCAAAAGACAGATAAGTAAAATGAAGAAAGAAATGTGGAGGCTGGAAGACATGCACACACACACACACACAACTTATTATACATTGATTGTTCTTCGACGCGATGGTCCGGCTAATAAGCCGTAATCCAGCCATTTTCACTAATTAAAACTAATTATTACAAAACCAAACTAGGGTAACTATTTCTAGTTAACTACCTTGTTTACAAAAATAAATCGATTATTTAAGCACATTAACTAATTAAGTACATTAAACCCATTTGACTAGCTAACTAAGTTAAGCCAAAATAGTTAGGAAGAGTCTTTAGATTTAGGGATGGCATGCATCACCCTCATTTGGAAATCCATCATATACCAATTAATTGCCTCTCTGCTGGTATTTGATTTGATCTTTTAGAACATTGCACAACTTTCCAAATAGCTTTACTATCTAACAAGGGGTAGTCTTCCCGGTCGGCAAATGATCCAAGAAGGTTGAGGTTGTGTAATTCACTCAGAGACTAGAAAAATTTGTCACGAGACTGCAAAAGTGGTCGGGTTGGAATTTACTTTTTACCGGGTTCAACACCGTAAAATTCGGCCAAGCTCTGAAGGTTTTCACGCAACAGAGAACATGCATGTACAAAGAAAGGTATTTGGTAAGGTGTGTGCATAACCACTCCCTATCATTTTTTCAAGCTCAAGGAGTGCGTTCTCGACACTGCCACCAAATCCCAGCATCACAATGCACGATGGTCGAGAAGCCAAGTTTGCACAATCTAATGTCAATGAATGCACAAATAACACATAAGAGCTCCGCCACTATCACGATGATCAAGATACTACGATCGAGAAACGAGAGGCACGCTTATCACTTCAAGGAACGCCTCGCTTTCATGTTTGGATTAATACCCATCCTAAAACACAATGCAATGCGTATAAATATGCAACAACATGAGCATGGCAAGTTAGACTTTAAGCATCGAAACTAGTGAATGATACAAATACAATGGTTACAGAATGCAATGCTCAATGGAGTAGGCCAGCCCCAAATGCACTTCATGCATTCCAAACAAAGGCCAAAATGTTCAAATGCTATCATTAAAAGTAAGAAATGCATGCTCATGCATTGCCCCATGAACAAGGTATAAGCCCAACTCTCAAACACAATTAAAGAGCGATATATATGAGTGTATGATGTATATATGCTCAAATACTATGCCAAATGATGCCATATCATGCAAATAGCTTAAATAAAGCATGTGCCAATGCACTTGAAATACAAAGCTTAGTCAAGGGCTTTACACTACAATCATGCCGATCAATGCTCAAATGACCTTATATGACTAAAAACAGCATCTAAGTAAAAGCCAAATGGTAGCAAAAACATGCTAGACTTGCAAAGATAGATGGTAAGAAAACATTCTTATTAGCTCACAAACAAGGCAGGGCAAGCAACAACTCTTAAACACAATTAAAGAGTGATAAACATGGGAGTATGGAAAAGATATAAGCTCTAAGATTCCATGCTAAATGATGCCAAGGCATGTAAACACTACAAGTATAGCATGGTAGGACCTCTTCAAAGCTCAAGACTATCAAGGCATTCAGACTATAGCTATACACAAAACATGAGTCACATGACCAAGGTGCCCAAAAAGTCCTAAAACAGCCCAAATGGAGTTCTACATGCTTGAAATAAGCTAAGAATGGCAGATTTAGAGGCCAAACAATAGCACTTGTTAGGCAATTTATACAATTGCACTACAAGTATACAGCTGCTTGAGTGATAACAAGACTCACCTAAAAATAGAGTTAGAGAATGCCAAAACAACACAAAATGTACGAGACTAAGCCACAACACATGCTAGAATAAGTTAACCTAATAGGGCATGCAAGGCTAGCAGAAGAGGATTTACACTACAAGTGCATGAAGGATGCAAATCAATGATCAAACAAATAAAAAAAGAGTTAAAATCATAAAAGCAATAATGGCCAAAATGCGCTGGGAGTGAGCTACAAACATGCTAGAATTATATTAAATATAAAGCATACAAAGTTAGTGAGCAAGGTTTACATCATAAGTGTAAGGAGTGATGAAGAAAATGCCAAATACAAAAAGAGCTAAACATGCTAAAAAAGTCACAAAACATGCTTGATCAAGTCAAGATATTAGAAAACAGTTTCAAGTACGAGGCCAACAACACATGCCAATGTGATAAGAGGATGGAGGACTACCTCTTTTATTTGGGGCTCAAAACTACCTTTTCACCATTGAAATTACTCTGAATTTAATGTTTTAAAGGCCAAAAAGACTTTTTTTGAAAGGTGGTGAATATGGCTCAAATGGCCTCACAAGCCATGAACAAAAGAAGGAAACACCCCAGAGCTAAAACAAGGCACACACCAACAATTTCTTTTAGGACCTAAAAAAAATAGAGGAAAAATGGTGAGGTTTTTGTAGTTCAACACCAATCAAGTAAAAAACATCCCCAAAGTAGTGTGAAAAGATGTGGAAGTACATGCAAAATAAGCTAAAGAGAGAGAGTTCTTACCTTTTGATGCACAAACCGCAAAACAGTACAATCAAGCTCAAATCACCTTGGAGTTCAAACAAAGTCCTAAAGA